>CM038360.1:3191433-3784780 GCA_021464625.1 Proterorhinus semilunaris | reverse complement strand
GAGAATCCAAATATACCCTTTGTTTTCACTTCTGTGGAAATAAATCTTTCACGGCCATGCAATGTGCACAGGGGCGCTGTTGGGCACTTTGTTTGGCGGACTTCAAAATAGTACAATTTTCACCAATCCTGATCATTAGGTCAAATAAAATTGAGTTTTCGTTAATGTTCAGGGGGTCAAAATTGAGATCAAAGACGTAATAATAATAATAATAATGGAAACAGTTTTTTTGCTATGTTTTGGCATTTTATTTCTCCCAAACGACATTACTCAGATTGATGCCTTTTTGGTATGTTGATCCACATGACGGGGAAGGCCTGTGTGATTATTTTCACAACTCCATACCATCCCGATTTTTTGATTGGAATTTTTCAAGAAAAAACCTTGAAGGGGGCGCCAGTGGGTCATTTTTGGCGATAGTGGCTGCGTTTGCACATGGTTAGGTCCAGCTCGAGAATGTGCACGTGCGCCGTATTGGGTCCGTTGCAATCCCACAAAGTCTGTGAAAGATATGAGACTTTGAATTTTGTTGAAAATGGCCTTTGAGTTGCGGCCTTGTCATGACCACGCCCGATAATATTTCCAAAATTGAAATGAGGATTTGGAAAGCCACATGGGTCTGGGACATTTTGGCCAAAAATTGAAGCTTTTGATTGAAAACTCGGGGATCAGGGGTCACAAGTTCAACAGGTACGATTTTGAAGGTTCGAGGTTTGGGCCAAGATGGCCGACTTCCTGTAGAGTTTAGGCCGGGCTCATAATATATTTTTTGACATGTCCTGACGTGGTCTATGACCCTGGCCAGTGTCACCTTTGTACCATGACATTTTTTGCCACCGGGCTCTCATTGACTCAATGTAAACTGCCTGTTTGAGGGGGCGCCACTGAGCCATCTTTGATTATTTTCTCTTGCCAACGCCACCCAAAATTAGACCTCCCGGAGCACTAATTCCTGATACCTGTTACTTGTGTATCGGTCCACGTTTGCTATTTGAATTCTTGCGTTTTCCCTTTTTTTTTACGATTTTAATTAGTCCCTCGCCGGGCACTTCGTGTCCGTTGCTCGGGCCTAATAATGGAAACAGTTTTTTTGCTATGTTTTGGCATTTTATTTCTCCCAAACGACATTACTCAGATTGATGCCTTTTTGGTATGTTGATCCACATGACGGGGAAGGCCTGTGTGATTATTTTCACAACTCCATACCATCCGGATTTTTTGATTGGAATTTTTCAAGAAAAAACCTTGAAGGGGGCGCCAGTGGGTCATTTTTGGCCATAGTGGCTGCGTTTGCACATGGTTAGGTCCAGCTCGAGAATGTGCACGTGCGCCGTATTGGGTCCGTTGCAATCCCACAAAGTCTGTGAAAGATATGAGACTTTGAATTTGGTTGAAAATGGCCTCTGAGTTGCGGCCTTGTCATGACCACGCCCAAAAATATTTCCAAAATTGAAATGAGGATTTGGAAAGCCACATGGGTCTGGGACATTTTGGCCAAAAATTGAAGCTTTTGATTGAAAACTCGGGGATCAGGGGTCACAAGTTCAACAGGTACGATTTTGACGGTGCGAGGTTTGGGCCAAGATGGCCGACTTCCTGTAGAGTTTAGGCCGGGCTCATAATATATTTTTTGACATGTCCTGATGTGGTCTATGACCCTGGCCAGTGTCACCTTTGTACCATGACATTTTTTGCCACCGGGCTCTCATTGACTCAATGTAAACTGCCTGTTTGAGGGGGCGCCACTGAGCCATCTTTGATTATTTTCTCTTGCCAACGCCACCCAAAATTAGACCTCCCGGAGCACAAATTTCTGATACCTGTTACTTGTGTATCGGTCCACGTTTGCTATTTGAATTCTTGCGTTTTCCCTTTTTTTTTACGATTTTAATTAGTCCCTCGCCGGGCACTTCGTGTCCGTTGCTCGGGCCTAATTATAAAGAAAACAAAGCAAGATAGAGGCATGTTGTAATAGACTTTTTTGATCAGTGTGACATGGAGAATCAGGTTATAATTTTTGTTTTCACTTTCGTAAAAGTGTAATTTTGCAGGTATAGGTAGGGGGCGCTATTTTTTTGAAAATTGCACAATTATCCAGGCGAATCAGTACGATCCATAGAGGGCTCATGTGATGCACATATTAGTGCAATTGGAACTTGCATGCTCTTTTGAGTTGTCGTCAAAGAGGCGGGAAAAAGCATGATATTTATTATAAAAAAAACAAAGCAAGATAGAGGCATCTTGTGATTGACTTTTTTGATCAGTGTGACATGGAGAATCCAAATATACCCTTTGTTTTCACTTCTGTGGAAATAAATCTTTCACGGCCATGCAATGTGCACAGGGGGCGCTGTTGGGCACTTTGTTTGGCGGACTTCAAAATAGTACAATTTTCACCAATCCTGATCATTAGGTCAAATAAAATTGAGTTTTCGTTAATGTTCAGGGGGTCAAAATTGAGATCAAAGACGTAATAATTAATAATAATAATGGAAACAGTTTTTTTGCTATGTTTTGGCATTTTATTTCTCCCAAACGACATTACTCAGATTGATGCCTTTTTGGTATGTTGATCCACATGACGGGAAGGCCTGTGTGATTATTTTCACAACTCCATACCATCCCGATTTTTTGATTGGAATTTTTCAAGAAAAAACCTTGAAGGGGGCGCCAGTGGGTCATTTTTGGCGATAGTGGCTGCGTTTGCACATGGTTAGGTCCAGCTCGAGAATGTGCACGTGCGCCGTATTGGGTCCGTTGCAATCCCACAAAGTCTGTGAAAGATATGAGACTTTGAATTTTGTTGAAAATGGCCTTTGAGTTGCGGCCTTGTCATGACCACGCCCGATAATATTTCCAAAATTGAAATGAGGATTTGGAAAGCCACATGGGTCTGGGACATTTTGGCCAAAAATTGAAGCTTTTGATTGAAAACTCGGGGATCAGGGGTCACAAGTTCAACAGGTACGATTTTGAAGGTTCGAGGTTTGGGCCAAGATGGCCGACTTCCTGTAGAGTTTAGGCCGGGCTCATAATATATTTTTTGACATGTCCTGACGTGGTCTATGACCCTGGCCAGTGTCACCTTTGTACCATGACATTTTTTGCCACCGGGCTCTCATTGACTCAATGTAAACTGCCTGTTTGAGGGGGCGCCACTGAGCCATCTTTGATTATTTTCTCTTGCCAACGCCACCCAAAATTAGACCTCCCGGAGCACTAATTCCTGATACCTGTTTACTTGTGTATCGGTCCACGTTTGCTATTTGAATTCTTGCGTTTTCCCTTTTTTTTTACGATTTTAATTAGTCCCTCGCCGGGCACTTCGTGTCCGTTGCTCGGGCCTAATAATGGAAACAGTTTTTTTGCTATGTTTTGGCATTTTATTTCTCCCAAACGACATTACTCAGATTGATGCCTTTTTGGTATGTTGATCCACATGACGGGGAAGGCCTGTGTGATTATTTTCACAACTCCATACCATCCGGATTTTTTGATTGGAATTTTTCAAGAAAAAACCTTGAAGGGGCGCCAGTGGGTCATTTTTGGCCATAGTGGCTGCGTTTGCACATGGTTAGGTCCAGCTCGAGAATGTGCACGTGCGCCGTATTGGGTCCGTTGCAATCCCACAAAGTCTGTGAAAGATATGAGACTTTGAATTTGGTTGAAAATGGCCTCTGAGTTGCGGCCTTGTCATGACCACGCCCAAAAATATTTCCAAAATTGAAATGAGGATTTGGAAAGCCACATGGGTCTGGGACATTTTGGCCAAAAATTGAAGCTTTTGATTGAAAACTCGGGGATCAGGGGTCACAAGTTCAACAGGTACGATTTTGACGGTGCGAGGTTTGGGCCAAGATGGCCGACTTCCTGTAGAGTTTAGGCCGGGCTCATAATATATTTTTTGACATGTCCTGATGTGGTCTATGACCCTGGCCAGTGTCACCTTTGTACCATGACATTTTTTGCCACCGGGCTCTCATTGACTCAATGTAAACTGCCTGTTTGAGGGGGCGCCACTGAGCCATCTTTGATTATTTTCTCTTGCCAACGCCACCCAAAATTAGACCTCCCGGAGCACAAATTTCTGATACCTGTTACTTGTGTATCGGTCCACGTTTGCTATTTGAATTCTTGCGTTTTCCCTTTTTTTTTACGATTTTAATTAGTCCCTCGCCGGGCACTTCGTGTCCGTTGCTCGGGCCTAATTATAAAGAAAACAAAGCAAGATAGAGGCATGTTGTAATAGACTTTTTTGATCAGTGTGACATGGAGAATCAGGTTATAATTTTTGTTTTCACTTTCGTAAAAGTGTAATTTTGCAGGTATAGGTAGGGGGCGCTATTTTTTTGAAAATTGCACAATTATCCAGGCGAATCAGTACGATCCATAGAGGGGCTCATGTGATGCACATATTAGTGCAATTGGAACTTGCATGCTCTTTTGAGTTGTCGTCAAAGAGGCGGGAAAAAGCATGATATTTATTATAAAAAAAACAAAGCAAGATAGAGGCATCTTGTGATTGACTTTTTTGATCAGTGTGACATGGAGAATCCAAATATACCCTTTGTTTTCACTTCTGTGGAAATAAATCTTTCACGGCCATGCAATGTGCACAGGGGGCGCTGTTGGGCACTTTGTTTGGCGGACTTCAAAATAGTACAATTTTCACCAATCCTGATCATTAGGTCAAATAAAATTGAGTTTTCGTTAATGTTCAGGGGGTCAAAATTGAGATCAAAGACGTAATAATAATAATAATAATGGAAACAGTTTTTTTGCTATGTTTTGGCATTTTATTTCTCCCAAACGACATTACTCAGATTGATGCCTTTTTGGTATGTTGATCCACATGACGGGGAAGGCCTGTGTGATTATTTTCACAACTCCATACCATCCCGATTTTTTGATTGGAATTTTTCAAGAAAAAACCTTGAAGGGGGCGCCAGTGGGTCATTTTTGGCGATAGTGGCTGCGTTTGCACATGGTTAGGTCCAGCTCGAGAATGTGCACGTGCGCCGTATTGGGTCCGTTGCAATCCCACAAAGTCTGTGAAAGATATGAGACTTTGAATTTTGTTGAAAATGGCCTTTGAGTTGCGGCCTTGTCATGACCACGCCCGATAATATTTCCAAAATTGAAATGAGGATTTGGAAAGCCACATGGGTCTGGGACATTTTGGCCAAAAATTGAAGCTTTTGATTGAAAACTCGGGGATCAGGGGTCACAAGTTCAACAGGTACGATTTTGAAGGTTCGAGGTTTGGGCCAAGATGGCCGACTTCCTGTAGAGTTTAGGCCGGGCTCATAATATATTTTTTGACATGTCCTGACGTGGTCTATGACCCTGGCCAGTGTCACCTTTGTACCATGACATTTTTTGCCACCGGGCTCTCATTGACTCAATGTAAACTGCCTGTTTGAGGGGGCGCCACTGAGCCATCTTTGATTATTTTCTCTTGCCAACGCCACCCAAAATTAGACCTCCCGGAGCACTAATTCCTGATACCTGTTACTTGTGTATCGGTCCACGTTTGCTATTTGAATTCTTGCGTTTTCCCTTTTTTTTTACGATTTTAATTAGTCCCTCGCCGGGCACTTCGTGTCCGTTGCTCGGGCCTAATTATAAAGAAAACAAAGCAAGATAGAGGCATGTTGTAATAGACTTTTTTGATCAGTGTGACATGGAGAATCAGGATATAATTTTTGTTTTCACTTTCGTAAAAGTGTAATTTTGCAGGTATAGGTAGGGGGCGCTATTTTTTTGAAAATTGCAC
Source organism: Proterorhinus semilunaris (assembly GCA_021464625.1). Classification (NCBI taxonomy): domain Eukaryota; kingdom Metazoa; phylum Chordata; class Actinopteri; order Gobiiformes; family Gobiidae; genus Proterorhinus; species Proterorhinus semilunaris. The sequence continues at coordinate 3,779,004 of CM038360.1, read as the reverse complement.
AATTATCCAGGCGAATCAGTACGATCCATAGAGGGGCTCATGTGATGCACATATTAGTGCAATTGGAACTTGCATGCTCTTTTGAGTTGTCGTCAAAGAGGCGGGAAAAAGCATGATATTTATTATTAAAAAAACAAAGCAAGATAGAGGCATCTTGTGATTGACTTTTTTGATCAGTGTGACATGGAGAATCCAAATATACCCTTTGTTTTCACTTCTGTGAAAATAAATCTTTCACGGCCATGCAATGTGCACAGGGGGCGCCGTTGGGCACTTTGTTTGGCGGACTTCAAAATAGTACAATTTTCACCAATCCTGATCATTAGGTCAAATAAAATTGAGTTTTCGTTAATGTTCAGGGGGTCAAAATTGAGATCAAAGACGTAATAATAATAATAATAATGGAAACAGTTTTTTTGCTATGTTTTGGCATTTTATTTCTCCCAAACGACATTACTCAGATTGATGCCTTTTTGGTATGTTGATCCCTATGACGGGGAAGGCCTGTGTGATTATTTTCACAACTCCATACCATCCCGATTTTTTGATTGGAATTTTTCAAGAAAAAACCTTGAAGGGGGCGCCAGTGGGTCATTTTTGGCGATAGTGGCTGCGTTTGCACATGGTTAGGTCCAGCTCGAGAATGTGCACGTGCGCCGTATTGGGTCCGTTGCAATCCCACAAAGTCTGTGAAAGATATGAGACTTTGAATTTTGTTGAAAATGGCCTTTGAGTTGCGGCCTTGTCATGACCACGCCCGATAATATTTCCAAAATTGAAATGAGGATTTGGAAAGCCACATGGGTCTGGGACATTTTGGCCAAAAATTGAAGCTTTTGATTGAAAACTCGGGGATCAGGGGTCACAAGTTCAACAGGTACGATTTTGAAGGTTCGAGGTTTGGGCCAAGATGGCCGACTTCCTGTAGAGTTTAGGCCGGGCTCATAATATATTTTTTGACATGTCCTGACGTGGTCTATGACCCTGGCCAGTGTCACCTTTGTACCATGACATTTTTTGCCACCGGGCTCTCATTGACTCAATGTAAACTGCCTGTTTGAGGGGGCGCCACTGAGCCATCTTTGATTATTTTCTCTTGCCAACGCCACCCAAAATTAGACCTCCCGGAGCACTAATTCCTGATACCTGTTACTTGTGTATCGGTCCACGTTTGCTATTTGAATTCTTGCGTTTTCCCTTTTTTTTTACGATTTTAATTAGTCCCTCGCCGGGCACTTCGTGTCCGTTGCTCGGGCCTAATTATAAAGAAAACAAAGCAAGATAGAGGCATGTTGTAATAGACTTTTTTGATCAGTGTGACATGGAGAATCAGGTTATAATTTTTGTTTTCACTTTCGTAAAAGTGTAATTTTGCAGGTATAGGTAGGGGGCGCTATTTTTTTGAAAATTGCACAATTATCCAGGCGAATCAGTACGATCCATAGAGGGGCTCATGTGATGCACATATTAGTGCAATTGGAACTTGCATGCTCTTTTGAGTTGTCGTCAAAGAGGCGGGAAAAAGCATGATATTTATTATAAAAAAAACAAAGCAAGATAGAGGCATCTTGTGATTGACTTTTTTGATCAGTGTGACATGGAGAATCCAAATATACCCTTTGTTTTCACTTCTGTGAAAATAAATCTTTCACGGCCATGCAATGTGCACAGGGGGCGCCGTTGGGCACTTTGTTTGGCGGACTTCAAAATAGTACAATTTTCACCAATCCTGATCATTAGGTCAAATAAAATTGAGTTTTCGTTAATGTTCAGGGGGTCAAAATTGAGATCAAAGACGTAATAATAATAATAATAATGGAAACAGTTTTTTTGCTATGTTTTGGCATTTTATTTCTCCCAAACGACATTACTCAGATTGATGCCTTTTTGGTATGTTGATCCACATGACGGGGAAGGCCTGTGTGATTATTTTCACAACTCCATACCATCCGGATTTTTTGATTAGAATTTTTCAAGAAAAAACCTTGAAGGGGGCGCCAGTGGGTCATTTTTGGCCATAGTGGCTGCGTTTGCACATGGTTAGGTCCAGCTCGAGAAGGTGCACGTGCGCCGTATTGGGTCCGTTGCAATCCCACAAAGTCTGTGAAAGATATGAGACTTTGAATTTTGTAGAAAATGGCCTCTGAGTTGCGGCCTTGTCATGACCACGCCCAATAATATTTCCAAAATTGAAAGGAGGATTTGGAAAGCCACATGGGTCTGGGACATTTTGGCCAAAAATTGAAGCTTTTGATTGAAAACTCGGGGATCAGGGGTCACAAGTTCAACAGGTACGATTTTGACGGTGCGAGGTTTGGGCCAAGATGGCCGACTTCCTGTAGAGTTTAGGCCGGGCTCATAATATATTTTTTGACATGTCCTGACGTGGTCTATGACCCTGGCCAGTGTCACCTTTGTACCATGACATTTTTTGCCACCGGGCTCTCATTGACTCAATGTAAACTGCCTGTTTGAGGGGGCGCCACTGAGCCATCTTTGATTATTTTCTCTTGCCAACGCCACCCAAAATTAGACCTCCCGGAGCACTAATTTCTGATACCTGTTACTTGTGTATCGGTCCACGTTTGCTATTTGAATTCTTGCGTTTTCCCTTTTTTTTTACGATTTTAATTAGTCCCTCGCCGGGCACTTCGTGTCCGTTGCTCGGGCCTAATTATAAAGAAAACAAAGCAAGATAGAGGCATGTTGTAATAGACTTTTTTGATCAGTGTGACATGGAGAATCAGGTTATAATTTTTGTTTTCACTTTCGTAAAAGTGTAATTTTGCAGGTATAGGTAGGGGGCGCTATTTTTTTGAAAATTGCACAATTATCCAGGCGAATCAGTACGATCCATAGAGGGGCTCATGTGATGCACATATTAGTGCAATTGGAACTTGCATGCTCTTTTGAGTTGTCGTCAAAGAGGCGGGAAAAAGCATGATATTTATTATAAAAAAAACAAAGCAAGATAGAGGCATCTTGTGATTGACTTTTTTGATCAGTGTGACATGGAGAATCCAAATATACCCTTTGTTTTCACTTCTGTGAAAATAAATCTTTCACGGCCATGCAATGTGCACAGGGGGCGCCGTTGGGCACTTTGTTTGGCGGACTTCAAAATAGTACAATTTTCACCAATCCTGATCATTAGGTCAAATAAAATTGAGTTTTCGTTAATGTTCAGGGGGTCAAAATTGAGATCAAAGACGTAATAATAATAATAATAATGGAAACAGTTTTTTTGCTATGTTTTGGCATTTTATTTCTCCCAAACGACATTACTCAGATTGATGCCTTTTTGGTATGTTGATCCACATGACGGGGAAGGCCTGTGTGATTATTTTCACAACTCCATACCATCCGGATTTTTTGATTAGAATTTTTCAAGAAAAAACCTTGAAGGGGGCGCCAGTGGGTCATTTTTGGCCATAGTGGCTGCGTTTGCACATGGTTAGGTCCAGCTCGAGAAGGTGCACGTGCGCCGTATTGGGTCCGTTGCAATCCCACAAAGTCTGTGAAAGATATGAGACTTTGAATTTTGTAGAAAATGGCCTCTGAGTTGCGGCCTTGTCATGACCACGCCCAATAATATTTCCAAAATTGAAAGGAGGATTTGGAAAGCCACATGGGTCTGGGACATTTTGGCCAAAAATTGAAGCTTTTGATTGAAAACTCGGGGATCAGGGGTCACAAGTTCAACAGGTACGATTTTGACGGTGCGAGGTTTGGGCCAAGATGGCCGACTTCCTGTAGAGTTTAGGCCGGGCTCATAATATATTTTTTGACATGTCCTGACGTGGTCTATGACCCTGGCCAGTGTCACCTTTGTACCATGACATTTTTTGCCACCGGGCTCTCATTGACTCAATGTAAACTGCCTGTTTGAGGGGGCGCCACTGAGCCATCTTTGATTATTTTCTCTTGCCAACGCCACCCAAAATTAGACCTCCCGGAGCACTAATTTCTGATACCTGTTACTTGTGTATCGGTCCACGTTTGCTATTTGAATTCTTGCGTTTTCCCTTTTTTTTTACGATTTTAATTAGTCCCTCGCCGGGCACTTCGTGTCCGTTGCTCGGGCCTAATTATAAAGAAAACAAAGCAAGATAGAGGCATGTTGTAATAGACTTTTTTGATCAGTGTGACATGGAGAATCAGGTTATAATTTTTGTTTTCACTTTCGTAAAAGTGTAATTTTGCAGGTATAGGTAGGGGGCGCTATTTTTTTGAAAATTGCACAATTATCCAGGCGAATCAGTACGATCCATAGAGGGGCTCATGTGATGCACATATTAGTGCAATTGGAACTTGCATGCTCTTTTGAGTTGTCGTCAAAGAGGCGGGAAAAAGCATGATATTTATTATAAAAAAAACAAAGCAAGATAGAGGCATCTTGTGATTGACTTTTTTGATCAGTGTGACATGGAGAATCCAAATATACCCTTTGTTTTCACTTCTGTGGAAATAAATCTTTCACGGCCATGCAATGTGCACAGGGGGCGCTGTTGGGCACTTTGTTTGGCGGACTTCAAAATAGTACAATTTTCACCAATCCTGATCATTAGGTCAAATAAAATTGAGTTTTCGTTAATGTTCAGGGGGTCAAAATTGAGATCAAAGACGTAATAATAATAATAATAATGGAAACAGTTTTTTTGCTATGTTTTGGCATTTTATTTCTCCCAAACGACATTACTCAGATTGATGCCTTTTTGGTATGTTGATCCACATGACGGGGAAGGCCTGTGTGATTATTTTCACAACTCCATACCATCCGGATTTTTTGATTGGAATTTTTCAAGAAAAAACCTTGAAGGGGGCGCCAGTGGGTCATTTTTGGCCATAGTGGCTGCGTTTGCACATGGTTAGGTCCAGCTCGAGAATGTGCACGTGCGCCGTATTGGGTCCGTTGCAATCCCACAAAGTCTGTGAAAGATATGAGACTTTGAATTTGGTTGAAAATGGCCTCTGAGTTGCGGCCTTGTCATGACCACGCCCAAAAATATTTCCAAAATTGAAATGAGGATTTGGAAAGCCACATGGGTCTGGGACATTTTGGCCAAAAATTGAAGCTTTTGATTGAAAACTCGGGGATCAGGGGTCACAAGTTCAACAGGTACGATTTTGACGGTGCGAGGTTTGGGCCAAGATGGCCGACTTCCTGTAGAGTTTAGGCCGGGCTCATAATATATTTTTTGACATGTCCTGATGTGGTCTATGACCCTGGCCAGTGTCACCTTTGTACCATGACATTTTTTGCCACCGGGCTCTCATTGACTCAATGTAAACTGCCTGTTTGAGGGGGCGCCACTGAGCCATCTTTGATTATTTTCTCTTGCCAACGCCACCCAAAATTAGACCTCCCGGAGCACAAATTTCTGATACCTGTTACTTGTGTATCGGTCCACGTTTGCTATTTGAATTCTTGCGTTTTCCCTTTTTTTTTACGATTTTAATTAGTCCCTCGCCGGGCACTTCGTGTCCGTTGCTCGGGCCTAATTATAAAGAAAACAAAGCAAGATAGAGGCATGTTGTAATAGACTTTTTTGATCAGTGTGACATGGAGAATCAGGTTATAATTTTTGTTTTCACTTTCGTAAAAGTGTAATTTTGCAGGTATAGGTAGGGGGCGCTATTTTTTTGAAAATTGCACAATTATCCAGGCGAATCAGTACGATCCATAGAGGGGCTCATGTGATGCACATATTAGTGCAATTGGAACTTGCATGCTCTTTTGAGTTGTCGTCAAAGAGGCGGGAAAAAGCATGATATTTATTATAAAAAAAACAAAGCAAGATAGAGGCATCTTGTGATTGACTTTTTTGATCAGTGTGACATGGAGAATCCAAATATACCCTTTGTTTTCACTTCTGTGGAAATAAATCTTTCACGGCCATGCAATGTGCACAGGGGGCGCTGTTGGGCACTTTGTTTGGCGGACTTCAAAATAGTACAATTTTCACCAATCCTGATCATTAGGTCAAATAAAATTGAGTTTTCGTTAATGTTCAGGGGGTCAAAATTGAGATCAAAGACGTAATAATAATAATAATAATGGAAACAGTTTTTTTGCTATGTTTTGGCATTTTATTTCTCCCAAACGACATTACTCAGATTGATGCCTTTTTGGTATGTTGATCCACATGACGGGGAAGGCCTGTGTGATTATTTTCACAACTCCATACCATCCGGATTTTTTGATTGGAATTTTTCAAGAAAAAACCTTGAAGGGGGCGCCAGTGGGTCATTTTTGGCCATAGTGGCTGCGTTTGCACATGGTTAGGTCCAGCTCGAGAATGTGCACGTGCGCCGTATTGGGTCCGTTGCAATCCCACAAAGTCTGTGAAAGATATGAGACTTTGAATTTGGTTGAAAATGGCCTCTGAGTTGCGGCCTTGTCATGACCACGCCCAAAAATATTTCCAAAATTGAAATGAGGATTTGGAAAGCCACATGGGTCTGGGACATTTTGGCCAAAAATTGAAGCTTTTGATTGAAAACTCGGGGATCAGGGGTCACAAGTTCAACAGGTACGATTTTGACGGTGCGAGGTTTGGGCCAAGATGGCCGACTTCCTGTAGAGTTTAGGCCGGGCTCATAATATATTTTTTGACATGTCCTGATGTGGTCTATGACCCTGGCCAGTGTCACCTTTGTACCATGACATTTTTTGCCACCGGGCTCTCATTGACTCAATGTAAACTGCCTGTTTGAGGGGGCGCCACTGAGCCATCTTTGATTATTTTCTCTTGCCAACGCCACCCAAAATTAGACCTCCCGGAGCACAAATTTCTGATACCTGTTACTTGTGTATCGGTCCACGTTTGCTATTTGAATTCTTGCGTTTTCCCTTTTTTTTTACGATTTTAATTAGTCCCTCGCCGGGCACTTCGTGTCCGTTGCTCGGGCCTAATAATGGAAACGTTTTTTTTGCAATGTTTTGGCATTTTATTTCTCCCAAACGACATTACTCAGAGTGATGCCTCTTTGGTATGTTGATCCCCATGACGGGGAAGGCCTGTGTGATTATTTTCACAACTCCATACCATCCCGATTTTTTGATTCGAATTTTTCAAGAAAAAACCTTGAAGGGGGCGCCAGTGGGTCATTTTTGGCCATAGTGGCTGCGTTTGCACATGGTTAGGTCCAGCTCGAGAATGTGCACGTGCGCCGTATTGGGTCCGTTGCAATCCCACAAAGTCTGTGAAAGATATGAGACTTTGAATTTGGTTGAAAATGGCCTCTGAGTTGCGGCCTTGTCATGACCACGCCCAATAATATTTCCAAAATTGAAATGAGGATTTGGAAAGCCACATGGGTCTGGGACATTTTGGCCAAAAATTTAAGCTTTTGATTGAAAACTCTGGGATCAGGGGTCACAAGTTCAACAGGTACGATTTTGCAGGTTCGAGGTTTGGGCCAAGATGGCCGACTTCCTGTAGAGTTTAGGCCAGGCTCATAATACATTTTTTGACATGTCCTGACGTGGTCTATGTCCCTGGCCAGTGTCACCTTTGTACGATGACATTTTTTGCCACCGGGCTCTCATTGACTCAATGTAAACTGCCTGTTTGAGGGGGCGCCACTGAGCCATCTTTTATTATTTTCTCTTGCCAACGCCACCCAAAATTAGACCTCCCGGAGCACTAATTCCTGATACCTGTTACTTGTGTATCGGTCCACGTTTGCTATGTGAATTCTTGCGTTTTCCCTTTTTTTTTACGATTTTAATTAGTCCCTCGCCGGGCACTTCGTGTCCGTTGCTCGGGCCTAATAATGATTTCTTTACCATTTTGATTACAAATATACATTTATGCTCAATATTTCAAGTGTGTCTGTGAATTATCCATGCATCAATTTTCTTCCACTTTTCCGTTGCCGGGTCGTGGGGGCAGCTGTTGGAGCTGCCCAAATCAGATTGCACCAGCCCCTATGGCGCCCCCTGCAGGTGGTGGGTCCACAGAAGGACGGCCTCGTGGTTCTAACCGGGCCTGTTGGTCTCTCATAAGGGGCTTCTGAACCGCTGTTTGTCTGACCCGTCACCTAGGACCTGTTTGCCCTGGGAGACCCTACCAGGGGCACAAAGCCCCCGACAACAGAGCTCCAGGATCATTCGGGTGCTCAAACCCCTCCACCACGTTAAGGTGGCGGTTCCAGGAGGGGGTATGTGAATTATTTAATCACAAAGCAATCAATTTGGTTGTAAGATAAGATACTGTAGGTTCACAACGCACTTAGATCCTTTTGACTGCGTTTGGAGATTGTATTGATCCTTGTGATGATCTGCCAACTTTGGGAGATTCTCTCATCATGATTAAGTGTTTTGTTTTTTCTAGTCATCCCTATAGCAAGACCAATGCAGGAATTGAACCCGGGACCTTCCAACGCTATGCCAACCCTTTTCCAATACCTTTGCACGGTATAATCAACTTCACAGACGGCAGACTCACTCAACAAAACAAAACAAAAAAATCGTATTAAAAGTTTCCATTTTGAGTCGCAGTAAACAATTTTGTGACCCTTGTTCTTGATTGCTTTTAATCAGAGCGGCTCTTGATCGGACGCCCCGCGGTGTTTGGGAAATGTGTCGAAGATTTGTGAATGCTGTCATCACGGCCCTCTCCTCGTCGGCGGGGAGACGCTCTAATTCAGACGCTTGTTCTGGAACAGATCTGAAAGTTTGTGAAAAGTGATTTGATTAGGTGATATTTGCCTCAGGGCAGAGACGGCCTCGTGCGTTGTCTCTCGCAAAGAGACACACTGGTTTTAGATCAAGGAGCTGCACTAACAGATAGACAAACTTTAAATGTACACTCAACAAAAATATAAACGCAACACCTTTGTTTCTGCTCCATTTTTAATGAGATGGACTTAAAGATCTAAAATTCATTCCAGATACACAATACCACCATTTCTCTCAAACATTGTTCACAAATCAGTCCAAATGTGTGATAGTGAGCACTTCTGCTCTGCTGAGATAATCCATCCCACCTCACAGATGTGCTACATCAAGATGCTGATCCGACATCATGACTAGCGCACAGCTGTACCTTATACTGCCCACAACAAAAGGCCACCCTGAAATGTGCAGTTTTTTGCTTTATTGGGGGTCTGGGGACTCAGAACCAGTCAGTATCTGGTGTGACCACCATTTGCCTCATGCAGTGCAACACATCTTCTTCGCATAGAGTTTATCAGATTGTCCATTGTGGCCTGTGGAATGTTGGTCCACTCCTCTTCAATGGCTGTGCGAAGTTGCTGGATATTAGTAGGAACTGGTCCACGCTGTCGTATTCGCCGGTCAAGCAGCAGCAGAATACGACAATATCCCAAAATTGTAAGTCTATCTGTCCAGTTTCATGAAATATTAAACTTGTCATGTTAAATTCTATATATACAGTCTGGCTACAAGAACGTGCTGCCAATGTACTTCCATTTCACTAAGTTAATGTTTTATGCAGGTAGTTTTTTTTTCGACAAATTGTTTGGGAATTTTGCCTATTCACATGACAGACCTGGAAACGCTCTGTTATTTCTGCCTCAGCAATATTTAACAGATTAAAACACACATCGGTTCAGATATTAGGTTTATTCTCGGATCCGGGAGATGAGCTAAAGGAGCTCAGGCAGCCTGTCCTTTACTCAAACTCCTCGATACCATGTGTTCAACAAGCTTTTATAGAAACATAAGCACACCCACTCTTTCCACCACAACACAATGCCACATCCCATCCCATCACAGCCTCTCCCCCTGGACCCCTCCTTTCCTGAACCCACAGCCCTCAAAGGAGGGGGTGTGTGATCTCCCTGGGCCACTTCCTCTCGTAAACAAGACTTTACATATTTGTTACTGCCCTTGGTTCCTGCTTAAACACAAGTTGGGTTCAGCATGCAGACAAAGGTCACATGTTCCCAAAATGTCCCAGGTGGTCAGGAACTTACTTTAGCACATCAGTAGGTTCAACAGTTCAGACCCAAACTGAGATTACCACTTGGCCATTTGCTTTTGAAGCTTGAAGTCAAGCTTCAGTGCTCAGAATGTTTCCTTTCATTGTTTTTTTTTTTTTACTTTAACCAAACAGACAGGCCACCAAGCCCAGCCTGTATGGTTTGGAGCACCTCATGGTTTAAAGAGTCAACATTTCAACCAACACAGATCTAACAGTCAAACATAATACTTTCATGTTAGCATCAAATACAGAGTTTCTTAACACAAATCCTCTCATCCGCTGTGTTTCTGCTTCTTCCAGAGCCCTACAGCCCGGCCGTGTGGGTGATGATGTTCGTCATGTGTCTGTCTGTCGTCGCGGTGACCGTCTTCATCTTTGAGTTCTTCAGCCCCGTGGGATACAACCGCAGCCTGCAGAGCGCCAAGAGTAAGAGCCCATACACTCACTGATTGTCCCACGACGGTCGTCCCTCTTTGAGGATGCCCGGTCTCGTCTGATTAGCACCCGGATGGGAGAGCATGGGGGAATAATGCAGCCGTCCACTCCTGCTTTGTTTTCTGTTCAAAAGTATGATCGTCTGGAACTTCGTTAACCGCCAGTCAAATCTCTGAAAGTTTTATATCGATTCAGTCACAGACCAGGTTGTCACGACGGGACGACTGAATTAACTACAAGTAAAATATTGTCTTAACAAGAATGTATGTTTGTCCCGTTCCAAATGTACATTGATTGAAACAGCCGCCGCATATTTGTATTGATTTCTCTGACATTTACAATCTGAACAGTTGCTTAAAGGTGCATTATGCAACTTTTTATGTGGGAAAAAAGCTGATAATTGTGTGTAGTGACTGAGAGGCTGTGTGAGTGGTCAGCATGGTGCCTTATATATATATATATTTGGCTTTTCTCCGATTGGTTAATATGCTTGTCAATCATGGTAAAGAATCTTGTAAAGAAAAGGAGGCTAGCAATGAGGTTACTGGTGGTCAGAGGCAGCCTTTCCTGCTTTTTGTTTGTGATCAAGGGTCAACGGTGGCCCAGATGGTAGAGCGGGTCGTCTCGTGATCGGAAAAGGGTTCTAATCCTGCCTCCTGAAGGTGCACGCTGTTGTTGTTACCTTGGGCAAGACACTTCACCCCCTTTGCGTCCAGTGACTGCGTACAGGGGTGTATGAATGAGAGTGTGAATGGGTGAGTGGAACCTCGCTGTAAAGCCCTTTGAGTGCTGTGAGAATTAAAAATACGTGAGATAGTCGTCCGTCCAGGCCCTTTGTCGATGGAAAAACAGGCAGAGAGAAAAGTGATGTTCTCCAGGCATTTTATTGGTAAAAAGGTTGCTCATTACAGATGTCCTACATGGTGAAGCATTTCTAAGCAGTCTCTTCAGCAGGACAGTCCTTATATTTAAGTTAGACCCAGCCCCATCAGCACACAAAGGAATTCCTTAGCTTGATATACATCTAGCCTCCATATGTTAACCCACAGGATGTCTCTCTAAACAGGATGTCTCCACACTCCTCCCCCCTCAAGCACCATGGCTTTTTGACCTCTCCGGCTCCAGTAGTCTGAAGACATTTGAACCGTCTGCAAACTAACCCACATTAGTTGGGGGCTATTAAACCACTAATTTTTATCTCTACAGTGCCTAATGTAGGTGGGAAAGCCCTATATAAGTTGAGACCATTTACCATTTTGCCATCAACCGTCTGGGACTCTGGGACAGCCAATAACAAGAACGTACCTGTCTAACGCTTTCCTGTGTGATCAACTTCCAGGGTGAGGGGCAACGACAACTCTTCTCATGTTTCTGACGGCGTTGAACTCTTTTATTCAACTCAGTCAATGTTCGCCATGTCACGCAACGAGACATTCTGTGGATGCGCTTTGGATGACTTTTTTCTGTGGAAAGCGTCAAGCAAAATACATTCTCTTCTCTGTTAGCCCTCATTGTTTTATCATGAACTGCTCTGTGGGATATGACCGCGGTCTGAAGAGCGCTGAGAGTGTGACTCTACAGTAATAGTAATACTTCAGCTGTGAGGTCTGTGAGGCTCTTCGCCAAATGGGAATGAGCACGAGGGAGGTTGATAATAGTCCGACTGTGAAAGCTTGAGTCAGAGGCAGCAGCTCTTGGGGAGACTCCCCAGTGCTCCGTATTTCTCAGACATGGTTAAGGCGTTTTAGAGGCAGTTGTTTTTAGATTGGAACCGAGTCCAGCCCTGACCCCGCCAAACCCCTGTGCCCCGCTTGAATGTGACGACGAGCCACTTGCAGAACAGATCAGCCACAACGTCACGACCGCCGGTGGGTGAAGCAAGCGGCGCCGACCCTTCGCCGGACGCACCTGTTTGTGGGAGGGACACGTTACACAACAAGTGAACAATTTCTCCCCAAAGTTCATGGGAAAAACATCCCCGATCCCAGTGGGACGTTGTGACTCTGCGGCAGCCGCCATAGACGCCAATCAACCCCGCTCCAGCTCTCATCTCTCCCCATTACCGCCGCCATTCACTCTCCGCACGAGCAGACAGGAGGAGGCTGATTTCAAACTCAAATTATGACTAGACTTCTGAGGTTTTTTTTTGGTGTATTTTTCCCGTCCTCTCCCACGAACCAAGTTTATTTTTGCTTAATTGAGAAAACAATGTCAGTGTGAAAGTAGTCATGTCTCCGCAGCCTCCATCAGCCTGCGGAGGATATCTAATAATGACTGGGGGATTTTTACTTACTTTGGGCTGGTATTAGTTGCTTATTGCAAAAACACTGACTCCATGTCCTCTGTCACGACGTCAATCTCCTTTGTTCTTCCTGTAAAGGACCTGTCTCACTGGAGGAGGCGTCGAGGAGACTGCCCCGACGACTGGCTGTCTCCTCAACGTCTCCGCAACTCGGATTGATTGCGCCTTGTCTGCTCTGACAAGTAAAACGTCGTAGTAAGTCATGGAGTTTTCAAACGCGTTTTACTTCCACGTCGTCTGTTTTTAAAACGTCTCACGGGTTAAGTACGACAAACGGCTTGAGACCGCGCGCACATGGAGACTGCATGGAGCCTCGAAAAAGTCTCCTCGCAGTCTCTGCTGAAATCGAATCTGTTCGTTTTTCACCGAGACTACCTGGAGACTCGCCTTATCTCCAGGGGATGTCTCTGAGACATCTCTGACCAGCAGCGACACGAGTCTCCGGATAGTCTCCAGGCCGGTGAGATAAGCCCGTTTGACTCCCGTTTTTTTCAAGGCAAGGCAAGTTTATTTGTAGAGCACAATTCATACACAAGGCAATTCAAAGTGCTTCACAGTCGCATAAAATTACAAGAAAACAGATCAAATCAATCAGTAAAATATCAAGGACAATAAAATATCCTTGTGAAGGACGAGCGGAATCCTCTTTAGTTCTAAATTGGTTAGCACATGTCCACACACTGCACTGCGGTCGCCCACAGCTCCTGAGGCACTGGGTGGAGGACGGGTCAAATGAAGATGACACATTTACTTTCTTCCTTCCTGACATTTGTCGCACTTCGCTGTTTCTCATTGTCCGCTCCATTTTGTCCAGTTGAGAGCATCTTCTACGGTGGGCTGGATGTTAAGCCTTTACCTCACCATGCAGCAGAGGTCTTTATAATACGCTAGGACAGCTGTCTGGACCCACTATTTAAAAGTCTAATTTCATTTCTGGGAGCATCAACAACTCAACCAAAACATAGAAATTATTCCCTATTTGCAAATATATTGGCCGCGTTAAATCGTACGACGAGCAAACTCCTAATTATCCAAATCAATTTTCAATTGCAATATTCTTGTTGTGAAATATTCTGCCAAGTCATTTGGTCAGCCTCTTTTCGAGGCCACGGAAAGTCGTGAACTGGAGAAATTGGCTTGGGGGTTTGTCCATTGTCTCTTAGCGTCCAATTTAAAAGCTATTTTGCTTTCTCTCCTCAGAGTCCGGCGGGTCAAAGTTCACCATCGGGAAGTCCGTGTGGCTGCTGTGGGCGCTGGTCTTCAACAACTCAGTCCCTGTGGAGAACCCCCGAGGAACCACCAGCAAAATCATGGTACACAAGCAGCGGCCGTCGCGGTAGTAGTGTGGGCATAAGGGCATGCATACAAATAGATTAAAAATATAATAGCATAACAATTTAACGACAGCGTGAATGGATTTACAGGTGCAATAAGTGTTAGCAGCAGATATGAGTGTGGACATAGTATCACAGCAAATGGAACAGGTTATAATGTGTTCATGAGTCAGATACAGAGGGATCGGGTTAGTGTTCAGGAGTCTACAGCCAATATCCCTCTCAGCAGCAAAGCCCAACGCGCCGCAGTCAATATCTGTCCCGGGCTGTGGTGCCAGCGCCGCACTGAACGATTACAAAAACAGCTTAATCGAGAGAAAAAAGATTTTCAAGGACGCCCCGCTTGTCCATCCGAAGCGTGGAAAGTGCCTCCTGCGCGGTTTGTTTGTGCGAGCGCTGAAGTACAAACGCTGCCTGATGGAACTGTTGCATTTGTCACAGTACAAATGTTAATAATCCTCGTAAGAAGCTTTGGCGATAATGCCACTGATAAGAGCTCACCTTCTGCTTAAAGGAGAAGAGCCCACAGCAGCAGAAGTTTGGAAACCTCTCATGTCCTGTGTCCAGGCGCTGGTTGTGTGTAGAAGAGTCTCTTCAGAGGGGCTCATGAGCTCAAATCATTAATTTGTTTGTTTATTTGGTGTGTTAGTTAACATGTTAATGAACATACAGTACATGGGACTCATGCATATAAACACGCCACGCAGGATCGTAGCCTTGGGAACATTTCCATCAGTTGTCTCACACACTCTCATTCATGTTTTAGTGGTAAAGCTATAGTTTCTGCATTTCACGAGCTAATGGGAAAATGCTTTGGTCCACCATTTAAAAACAACCCAGCGCTGTGTGATGATGTCATCAGCCTGTGCGGCTCGGTGTGCTTGTGCAGGTGTGAGGGCAGGATGCAGGTGTGAGGGCAGGGGGCAGGTGTGAGGGCAGGGGGCAGGTGTGAGGGAAGGCCAGGAGGGGGCAGGTGTGAGGGCAGAATGCAGGTGTGAGGGCAGGGGGCAGGTGTGAGGGCAGGCCAAGAGGGGCAGGTGTGAGGGCAGAATGCAGGTGTGAGGGCAGGGGGCAGGTGTGAGGGCAGGGGGCAGGTGTGAGGGCAGGCCAGGAGGGGCAGGTGTGAGGGCAGGGGGCAGGTGTGAGGGAAGGCCTGCAGGGGGCAGGTGTCAGGGCAGGCCAAGAGGGGCAGGTGTGAGGGCAGAATGCAGGTGTGAGGGCAGGGGGCAGGTGTGAGGGCAGGGGGCAGGTGTGAGGGCAGGCCAGCAGGGGGCAGGTGTGAGGGCAGGGGCAGGTGTGAGGACAGGATGCAGGTGTGAAGGAAGGCCTGCAGGGGGCAGGTGTGAGGGCAGGATGCAGGTGTAAAGGAAGGCCTGCAGGGGGCAGGTGTGAGGGCAGGATGCAGGTGTAAAGGAAGGCCTGCAGGGGGCAGGTGTGAGGGCAGGATGCAGGTGTGAAGGAAGGCCAGCAGGGGGCGGGTTTGACAGAGACCTCCCCTCAATCGAGCGAGGGTTTGCTGTTATTAATACATAAATAAAATAAAGATAGACTTGTTTTACTGCAACAAATAACAGTTTGAATAATCAAGATTTCAATTCTGACTAAAATAATCGAGCAGCCCGAGTCCAGTAACTCGTGCTGCGAGCCTGAAACGTATTTTGGAAATCACAGGGTATGAGTTCCTCTTCTCATTCCTCAAATATACAACCTGCAATAACAGAGATAAAACCTCCAGGTAGAATATGAGTCCAATCAATCAAACCGGCTGGACCGTCTAGCCTTTTAAAGGTCCTATATCATGCAAAATCGACTTTTTTGAGCTTTTAACCATGTTGTTATGCTATTTCCTTATCAAAAACACCCCCAGAGTGGTTTTTGGATTCATTCACGCAGTTCTCAGTAATCCTCCTGAATCCTGCTCTCTGAGCAGCTGTTCCGCCCTCTCCTGGTAAACGACTGACATGTTCAGTTGTGTCGTCACAGCGGAACGGAAGTGCTCGACGTCTGTAATCTAATGCCTTACGGCATGATTTTCATTTGTAAAACTGCTTTTTTTCATTATTTCTGTCGTAAGAAATCCGCGCTGCCCCTATAAACAAAACAAACGCACCCCCGAGCGTCTGAACAGATCGTCCGCGCTGCCCCTATAGTCAAAACAAACGCTCCCCCTGAGCGTCCGGACGGTCTGAACAGATGGTCATGTCATGTTGCACCGAAAGTTGTGAAGAGGGAGCTTTTTCTAACCTACTCTGGAGTCTGGACGCCTGTTCTTTTTTCTTACCTCACGATAATGTCACGGAGAAAACCGCGTTTGGCTGCGAGGACAGGACTTTATTCAACCTTCCCAAAGAAGAGAAGAAGTTGGAATTTCCCTCCGGGATTCAGAGACTATCAGCCAAAATAGTGTTTGTCTGTGCCTGTCGCTGATGGATGTTTGGTGAACCTCGGCCAGAATCAAAGTGGATTAACTTTTATAACAACGCAAATCCCATAATGGAAACATCAGAGTGGTGAGTCGATCAAAATGCATGTTAGCGTGTGTGTTAGCCATTTAGCCATGAAGCTGTGTTGCACATGTTAACTCCTTATAACAGCATCATGAAGTAACTTCACTTTTTGCTGTGATATATATATTTCTACTACGGTAAAGTTGTATGAGCGGCGAGAGGGGGCGGAGTTAACTGAATCCAAGCGTTTTGTCTTCCGGGTTGGAAAAATACCTCCAGAAAATACTTATATTTATCACAAAAATTAGTGCTCCGTAGTGGTAGAGGTACAATATATCATATAAATGCCTATACTTTACTTTGGAATGGCTTAAAATAGCATGATACAGGTCCTTTAAAAAGCTGACGTTTCACCACAAGTCACGTGACTTTTTTTTGTTTTAGACCGTGTCAGGCAGAAATGTGTTGGAAATGGAACAGTCACAATATTCATTTTAATGTTTGTGTGTTTCTTGTTTTTTACTGTGCGTACGTTACACACGCCTGTAAATACTATTATTAAAAGCAGCTGAAGTAGCCTTACAACCTGATGAAACGTAGAAAAGCAACAGCTTGTGGAAGTTTGAAGCACAGGATTAAGGCGTATTTGGCAACATTGTCATTTCAAAACCAGTCACTACCTTTTTTTTTTTTTTCCTGCTTCGCGATTTAAACTGCGGACGGTGAGAAGCCGCGGGAGTCGGTGTTTCTTTGTGCCGAGTGCTTCCTCTAACAAAGCCAATCATTTTAAGAGCTCATTAAGCGCTCAATGGGCTTTACAAAACGGGGTCAGAGAGAGAGAGAGAGAGAGAAAGCAGAAGCAGGTTACTTTAAATTCCTTTGCTCTGTGACCGCGATGGAGTGGTGGAGGTAATTTGGCGATTCAATGCATTTCTAATGTTTCTCTCTTCGACAGGCCGAGACACAAAAATCAGCTTTGTGTTTGAGCCTTTGACAATAGGAATGAAGTTATTATGTTTAAAACGGGCTACGGTGGTGTTAGCTTGACGGAGCGAAGAGAAATGCAGATGTTGACAACTTCCGAGTCGAGATAAAAGCTTTGTTGGTCAATACCACCATCAACTTGAAAAATCAAGTACAGAAATGTCCTTATACAATGACAAAGATCATCAGGCATCTAGAAGAGAAGTTAGTTTGTGTGTCTTTGTATTATGTATTATGCTTTTTGCAGGTATTTGATAGTAATGTCAAACTTCATCACTATCTTAAACTTTGTTGGTTAGAAAACGCGATATTGATCTCCCAGCTCTAACAGATCTCTAACAGCTGAAACACAATATCCAGTAGTTTCACTTCCTGGTCCTCCAAGTGAGGATGGGACGGGGTGAAAAAGGAGAGAGAAAAAAAACTGCGTGTTGCTACAGGGAGACTATAGTAAAGCATTATAGTGCACATGTCAGCGCTGTTCACAAAAGCCAGTGGTGAAGATCCAGGTGTGTTTTTGACGAGAGAACAACATTGCAACGTGGTAAAACATTGTTATGGAAAAACGCTGTTGTACCTCAGTATTGATATTGAAATGTTCATTTAAACATTTGAAGTAACGCCGATGGGGACTGGTCATAGGCGACCCAGGCCTAGGGCGCCATCAATCAATCAATCAATGGTTTTGAATAGCCCAATATCACAACAGGAGTTGCCTCATAGGGCTGCAACAAACATTAAGACAATGAAACAGAGCAGTAAATAAGACAGTGTAAAGTTCTGGCAAATCAAGTATCCAGGCAAACATAATGTCCAAATTAAAGCCGCAAGCGGCATCGAGAGGCCCTCGCGGGACGCGGTGGCCGGTTGACGCCGGTTCCCGCACGCCGCCGCAATAACCGGGAGGCGCTGCCGCGCCCTACGTGGTTATAATGTCGCTGCCACCCTAGGTCGAGTTTATAAAAGAGCAAAGGCAAGAAATGGCGCCTTCGGCGCTGATTACTCGATTTTTCCCAAAATGGCCGACCACCTGTTGGTCGCCTAGCAACCGTGTAATGGAGGCCTCCCTTAGTGCCTCCATTGCCGCGCCATAACCCTACCGATGGCGCCAACGTGGCCACACTACATTTTATTGCCCTGATGAGCCATTAATCTTTGTGAGTAAACATCAAAACGAGATTTTTAGCGTCTCCATGTGAATGATGGCTCCAACATGCAGAGGGCGCTAGCGCGCCCCAAATCATTTTTTATTTCACAAGCAGCAATGGACGGCCCTGACGGGCCGTACTTCAATGACTACTGTCCACAAGCTCCTGACAGAGGGCGCTAACGCGCTGTAATTGTGTATAATGTGTGATATGTGTGTCAGTCCCATTGGAATAACATGGCGAGCCTTGGTTGTCTCCATGGCAACACCGTACAAAATACGGTATGGGTCTCATTGGCTTTTTGGATCGGGATGCCATCAGCTATTATTGTGCCGAATTTTATTCATTTCCGAGAAACTAATTTTTTTCCCATAATGCATTTTTTGTTCTCGGCCTAGAGGGGGCGCTATCGTGCCAAATCTCAATTGTTCACATTTGTTGTGTCCGGGGGTGAAAGGTCAATAAAATGTATATTTCCGATTTTTTATCGGAGTTCGTTTGTGCAAATGGGAGCATTTTGTTGTTTTCGGTAAGTCGCAAAATTCTTCGTAAAGATTGCGGCTTCGCCGCAAACAAACCGTAAAACTTAGCCAAAAAATTTGGATAACTTTTGATGCCCCACATCTCGGGATGAGCTGGAGCGATTTTGGGCTAATTTGGTGAAACGCCCTAGGAGGAGTTCGTTAAAATGCGACGTCAGCGAAAACGCTGACTCAGCATTTTCCCGACTTCCTGTCAATATGGCGGACTTCCGGTTTGTCAGGGGGCGTGGCCACAATAATGTTTTTTGGTTGTCGTCACATGACGAATGTCTGTACCGAATCCCGTCGTTCTACGACAAAGTTTATGTTGGCCCCCTCCCCATAGGCGCAATGTATTTTCACTTTTGTAGGTGGCGCTGTCGCGCCATTTTTTATTTCCCCAAAACGAAACACATATTTTAATTAATTTTTCACCGGACCTGAATTTTGGGCAAAGTTTGGTGAGTTTTCAACTATGTTCAGGGGGTCAAATTCCTGCTCAAAGAGCAGAAGAAGAAGAAAAAAAATTAAAGCCGCAAGCGGCATCGAGAGGCCCTCGCGGGTCTCGTGGGCCGGTTGACGCCGGTTCCCGCACGCCGCCGCAATAACCGGGAGGCGCTGCCGCGCCCTACGTGGTTATAATGTCGCTGTCACCCTAGGTCGCGATTATAAAAGAGCAAAGGCGAGAAATGGCGCCTTCGGCGCCGATTACTCGTTTTTTCCCAAAATGGCCGACCACCTGTTGGTCGCCTAGCAACCATGTAATGGAGGCCTCCCTTAGTGCCTCCATTGCCGCGCCATAACCCACCGAGTGCGCCAACGTGGCCACACTACATTTTATTGGCCTGATGAGCCATTAATCTTTGTGAGTAAACATCAAAACGAGATTTTTAGCCTCTCCATGTGAATGATGGCTCCAACCTGCAGAGGGCGCTAGCGCGCCCCAAATCTTTTTTATTTCACAAGCAGCATCAGACGGCCTTGACGGGCCGTACTTCAATGACTCCTGTCCACAAGCTCCTGACAGAGGGCGCTAACGAGCTGTAATTGTGAATAATGTGAGATTTTTGTGTCAGTCCCATTGGTTTAACATGGGGAGCCTTGGTCGTCTCCATGGCAACACCGTACAAAATACGGTATGGGTCTCATTGGCTTTTTGGATCAGGATGCCATCAGCTATTATTGTGCCGAATTTTATCAATTTCCGAGAAACTAATTTTTTTCCCATAATGCATTTTTTGTTCTCGGCCTAGAGGGGGCGCTATCGCGCCAAATTTCACTTTTTCACATTTGTTGTGTCCGGGGGTGAAAGGCCAATAAAATGTATATTTCCGATTTTTTATCGGAGTTCGTTTGTGCGAATGGGAGCATTTTGTTGTTTTCGGTAAGTCGCAAAATTCTTCGTAAAGATTGCGGCTTCGCCGCAAACAAACCGTAAAACTTAGCCAAAAAATTTGGATAACTTTTGATGCCCCACATCTCGAGATGAGCTGGAGCGATTTTGGGCTCATTTGGTGAAACGCCCTAGGAGGAGTTCGTTAAAATGCGACGTCAGCAAAAACGCTGACTCACCATTTTCCCGACTTCCTGTCAAAATGGCGGACTTCCGGTTTGTCAGGGGGCGTGGCCATAATAATATTTTTTGTTTTTCGTCACATGACAAATGTCTGTACCGAATCCCGTCGCTCTACGACAAAGTTTATGTTGGCCCCCTCCCCATTGGCGCAATGTATTTTCACTTTTGTAGGTGGCGCTGTCGCGCCATTTTTTATTTCCCCAATACGAAACACACATTTTAATCAATTTTTCACCGGACCTGAATTTTAGGCAAAGTTTGGTGAGTTTTCGACTATGTTCAGGGGGTCAAATTCCTGCTCAAAGAGCAGAAGAAAGAAGAAAGAAAGAAAGAAAGAAAAATTAAAGCCGCAAGCGGCATCGAGAGGCCCTCGCGGGACGCGGTGGCCGGTTGACGCCGGTTGCCGCACGCCGCCGCAATAACCGGGAGGCGCTGCCGCGCCCTACGTGGTTATAATGTCGCTGCCACCCTAGGTCGAGATTATAAAAGAGGCAAAGGCGAGAAATGGCGCCTTCGGCGCTGATTACTCGATTTTTCCCAAAATGGCCGACCACCTGTTGGTCGCCTAGCAACCATGTAATGGAGGCTCCCTTAGTGCCTCCATTGCCGCGCCATAACCCACCGAGTGCGCCAACGTGGCCACACTACATTTTATTGCCCTGATGAGCCATTAATCTTTGTGAGTAAACGTCAAAATGAGATTTTTAGCGTCTCCATGTGAATGATGGCTCCAACCTGCAGAGGGCGCTAGCGCGCCCCAAATCTTTTTTATTTCACAAGCAGCATCGGACGGCCTTGACGGGCCGTACTTCAATTACTACTGTCCACAAGCTCCTGACAGAGGGCGCTAGCGCGCTGTAATTGTGTATAATGTGATATTTGTGTGTCAGTCCTATTGGATTAACATGGGGAGCCTTGATCGTCTCCATGGCAACACCGTACAAAATACGGTATGGGTCTTATTGGCTTTTTGGATCGGGATGCCATCAGCTATTATTGTGCCGAATTTTATCAATTTCCGAGAAACTAATTTTTTTCCCATAATGCATTTTTTGTTCTCGGCCTAGAGGGGGCGCTATCGCGCCAAATCTCACTTTTTCACATTTGTTGTGTCCGGGGGTGAAAGGTCAATAAAATGTATATTTCCGATTTTTAATCGAAGTTCATTTGTGCAAATGGGAGCATTTTGTTGTTTTCGGTAAGTCACAAAATTCTTCGTAAAGATTGCGGCTTCGCCGCAAACAAACCGTAAAACGTAGCCAAAAAATTTGGATAACTTTTGATGCCCCACATCTCGGGATGAGCTGGAGCGATTTTGGGCTCATTTGGTGAAACGCCCTAGGAGGAGTTCGTTAAAATGCGACGTCAGCGAAAACGCTGACTCACCATTTTCCAGACTTCCTGTCAAAATGGCGGACTTCCGGTTTGTCAGGGGGCGTGGCCACAATAATGTTTTTTGGTTGTCGTCACATGACGAATGTCTGTACCGAATCCCGTCGCTCTATGACAAAGTTTATGTTGGCCCCCTCCCCATAGGCGCAATGTATTTTCACTTTTGTAGGTGGCGCTGTCGCGCCATTTTTTATTTCCCCAAAACGAAACACACATTTTAATTAATTTTTCACCGGACCTGAATTTTGGGCAAAGTTTGGTGAGTTTTTGACTATGTTCAGGGGGTCAAATTCCTGCTCAAAGAGCAGAAGAAAGAAAGAAGAATAAAGAAGAATAATAATATTTCTTGCAAAAACAATATAGTCGCTTTCGCGACTACAACATATTATGCATTTTTTTAAAGCTTTCGACTTCCCCCACACACCCGTGGGGCTCGGAGGTGGATGACGAGCGCTTCGCGCTCGTCATCCACCTCCGTATGACAGTTGGCCATATTCCCCCATTCATTTTGCTGCAATTATAAGTATAAGGGCCCACACCAGAGGTGTGGGCAGTCACTGTTTTACACGGTGAGTTTACGTTTGACATGGGGACAGCGCTTCGCGCTGTTTTCGTGCGCTCCGCGCACCTAGGTACAGTGCGCTGCGCGCACTGCGTTGCGATTACAATAGGCCCTTGCTACGGCAGGCCGCTCGGGCCTAATTAAAGCCGCAAGCGGCATCGAGAGGCCCTCGCGGGACGCGGTGGCCGGTTGACGCCGGTTGCCGCACGCCGCCGCAATAACCGGGAGGCGCTGCCGCGCCCTACCTGCTTATAATGTCGCTGCCACCCTAGGTCGAGATTATAAAAGAGCAAAGGCGAGAAATGGCGCCTTCGGCGCTGATTACTCGATTTTTCCCAAAATGGCCGACCACCTGTTGGTCGCCTAGCAACCATGTAATGGAGGCCTCCCTTAGTGACTCCATTGCCGCGCCGTAACCCACCGGGGGCGCCAACGTGGCCACACTACATTGTATTGCCCTGATGAGCCATTAATCTTTGAGTAAACATCAAAACGACATTTTTAGCGTCTTCATGTGAATGATGGCTCCAGCCTGCAGAGGGCGCTAGCGCGCCCCAAATCTTTTTTATTTCACAAGCAGCATCGGACGGGCCGTACTTCCATGACCACTGTCCACAAGCTCCTCACAGAGGGCGCTAACGCGCTGTAATGTGTATAATGTGTGATATGCGGGTCAGTCCCATTGGAATAACATGGCGAGCCTCGGTCGTCTCCATGGCAACACCGTACAAAATACGGTATGGGTCTCATTGGCTTTTTGGATCGGGATGCCATCAGCTAATATTGTGCCAAATTTTATTCATTTCCGAGAAACTAATTTTTTTCCCATAATGCATTTTTTGTTCTCGGCCTAGAGGGGGCGCTATCGCGCCAAATCTCACTTTTTCACATTTGTTGTGTCCGGGGGTGAAAGGTCAATAAAATGTATATTTCCGATTTTTAATCGGAGTTCGTTTGTGCAAATGGGAGCATTTTGTTGTTTTCGGTAAGTCGCAAAATTCTTCGTAAAGATTGCGGCTTCGCCGCAAACAAACCGTAAAACTTAGCCAAAAAATTTGGATAACTTTTGATGCCCCATATCTCGAGATGAGCTGGAGCGATTTGGAGCTCATTTGGTGAAACGCCCTAGGAGGAGTTCGTTAAAATGCGACGTCAGCGAAAACGCTGACTCACCATTTTCCCGACTTCCTGTCAAAATGGCGGACTTCCGGTTTGTCTGGGGGCGTGGCCACAATAATATATTTTGTTTGTCCTCACAGGACGAAGGTCTGTACCGAATCCCGTCGCTCTGCGACAAAGTTTATGTTGGCCCCCTCCCCATAGGCGCAATGTATTTTCACTTTTGTAGGTGGCGCTGTCGCGCCATTTTTTATTTCCCCAAAACGAAACACACATTTTAATAAATTTTTCGCCGGATCTGAATTTTGGGCAAAGTTTGGTGAGTTTTCAACTACGTTCAGGGGGTCAAATTCCTGCTCAAAGAGCAGAAGAAGAAAGAAGAAGAAGAAGAAGAATTAAAGCCGCAAGCGGCATCGAGAGGCCCTCGCGGGTCTCATGGGCTGGTTACCGCACGCTATCGCACGCCGCCGCAATAACCGGGAGGCGCTGCCGCGCCCTACGTGGTTATAATGTCGCTGCCACCCTAGGTCGAGATTATAAAAGAGGAGAAGGCAAGAAATGGCGCCTTCGGCGCTGATTACTCGATTTTTCCCAAAATGGCCGACCTCCTGTTGGTCGCCTAGCAACCATGTAATGGACACCTCCCTTAGTGCCTCCATTGCCGCGCCATAACCCACCGAGGGCGCCAACGTGGCCACACTACATTTTATTGCCCTGATGTGCCATTAATCTTTGTGAGTAAACATCAAAACGAGATTTTTAGCGTCTCCATGTGAATGATGGCCCCAACCTGCAGAGGGCGCTATCGCGCCCCAAATCTTTTTTATTTCACAAGCAGCATCGGATGGCCCTTACGGGCCGTACTTCAATTTACCACTGTTCACAAGAACATTACAGAGGGCGCTAACGAGCTGTAATGTGTATAATGTGTGATATGCGGGTCAGTCCCATTGGAATAACATGGCGAGCCTCGGTCGTCTCCATGGCAACACCGTACAAAATACGGTATGGGTCTCATTGGCTTTTTTTACCGGGATGCCATCAGCTATTATTGTGCCGAATTTTATCCATTTCCGAGAAACTAATTTTTTTTCCATAATGCATTTTTTGTTCTCGGCCTAGAGGGGGCGCTATCGCGCCAAATCTCACTTTTTCACATTTGTTGTGTCCGGGAGTGAAAGGTCAATAAAATGTATATTTCCGATTTTTAATCGGAGTTCGTTTGTGCGAATGGGAGCATTTTGTTGTTTTCGGTAAGTCGCAAAATTCTTCATAAAGATTGCGGCTTCGCCGCAAACAAACCGTAAAACTTAGCCAAAAAATTTGGATAACTTTTGATGCCCCACATCGCGAGATGAACTGGAGCGATTTTGGGCTCATTTGGTGAAACGCCCTAGGAGGAGTTCGTTAAAATGCGACGTCAGCGAAAACGCTGACTCAGCATTTTCCCGACTTCCTGTCAAAATGGCGGACTTCCGGTTTGTCTGGGGGCGTGGCCTCAATAATATTATTTATTTGGCATCACATGACGAATGTCTGTACCGAATCTCGTCGCTCTACGACAAAGTTTATGTTGGCCCCCTCCCCATAGGCGCAATGTATTTTCACTTTTGTAGGTGGCGCTGTCGCGCCATTTTTTATTTCCCCAAAACGAAACACACATTTTAATAAATTTTTCACCGGATCTGAATTTTGGGCAAAGTTTGGTGAGTTTTCGACTATGTTCAGGGGGTCAAATTCCTGCTGAAAGAGCAGAAGAAGAAGAAAGAAAGAATAATTAAAGCCGCAAGCGGCATCGAGAGGCCCTCGCGGGACGCGGTGGCCGGTTGACGCCGGTTGCCGCACGCCGCCGCAATAACCGGGAGGCGCTGCCGCGCCCTACCTGCTTATAATGTCGCTGCCACCCTAGGTCGAGATTATAAAAGAGCAAAGGCGAGAAATGGCGCCTTCGGCGCTGATTACTAGATTTTTCCCAAAATGGCCGACCACCTGTTGGTCGCCTAGCAACCATGTAATGGAGGCCTCCCTTAGTGACTCCATTGCCGCGCCGTAACCCACCGGGGGCGCCAACGTGGCCACACTACATTGTATTGCCCTGATGAGCCATTAATCTTTGAGTAAACATCAAAACGACATTTTTAGCGTCTTCATGTGAATGATGGCTCCAGCCTGCAGAGGGCGCTAGCGCGCCCCAAATCTTTTTTATTTCACAAGCAGCATCGGACGGGCCGTACTTCCATGACCACTGTCCACAAGCTCCTCACAGAGGGCGCTAACGCGCTGTAATGTGTATAATGTGTGATATGCGGGTCAGTCCCATTGGAATAACATGGCGAGCCTCGGTCGTCTCCATGGCAACACCGTACAAAATACGGTATGGGTCTCATTGGCTTTTTGGATCGGGATGCCATCAGCTAATATTGTGCCAAATTTTATTCATTTCCGAGAAACTAATTTTTTTCCCATAATGCATTTTTTGTTCTCGGCCTAGAGGGGGCGCTATCGCGCCAAATCTCACTTTTTCACATTTGTTGTGTCCGGGGGTGAAAGGTCAATAAAATGTATATTTCCGATTTTTAATCGGAGTTCGTTTGTGCAAATGGGAGCATTTTGTTGTTTTCGGTAAGTCGCAAAATTCTTCGTAAAGATTGCGGCTTCGCCGCAAACAAACCGTAAAACTTAGCCAAAAAATTTGGATAACTTTTGATGTCCCACATCTCGAGATGAACTGGAGCGATTTGGAGCTCATTTGGTGAAACGCCCTAGGAGGAGTTCGTTAAAATGCGACGTCAGCGAAAACGCTGACTCACCATTTTCCCGACTTCCTGTCAAAATGGCGGACTTCCGGTTTGTCTGGGGGCGTGGCCACAATAATATATTTTGTTTGTCCTCACAGGACGAAGGTCTGTACCGAATCCCGTCGCTCTGCGACAAAGTTTATGTTGGCCCCCTCCCCATAGGCGCAATGTATTTTCACTTTTGTAGGTGGCGCTGTCGCGCCATTTTTTATTTCCCCAAAACGAAACACACATTTTAATAAATTTTTCGCCGGATCTGAATTTTGGGCAAAGTTTGGTGAGTTTTCAACTACGTTCAGGGGGTCAAATTCCTGCTCAAAGAGCAGAAGAAGAAAGAAGAAGAAGAAGAAGAATAAAGAAGAATAATAATATTTCTTGCAAAAACAATATAGTCGCTTTCGCGACTACAACATATTATGCATTTTTTTAAAGCTTTCGACTTCCCCGACGCACCGGTGGGGCTCGGAGGTGGATGACGAGCGCGAAGCTCGTCATATGACAGTTGGCCATATACCCCCATTCATTTTGCTGCAATTATAAGTATAAGGGCCCACACCAGAGGTGTGGGCAGTCACTGTTTTACACGGTGAGTTTACGTTTGACATGGGGACAGCGCTTCGCGCTGTTTTCGTGCGCTCCGCGCACCTCAGTACAGTGCGCTGCGCGCACTGCGTTGCGATTACAATAGGCCCTTGCTACGGCAGGCCGCTCGGGCCTAATAAAGAAGAATAATAATATTTCTTGCAAAAACAATATAGTCGCTTTCGCGACTACAACATATTATGCATTTTTTTAAAGCTTTCGACTTCCCCGACGCACCGGTGGGGCTCGGAGGTGAATGACGAGCACTTCGCGCTCGTCATCCACCTCCGTATGACAGTTGGCCATATACCCCCATTCATTTTGCTGCAATTATAAGTATAAGGGCCCACACCAGAGGTGTGGGCAGTCACTGTTTTACACGGTGAGTTTACGTTTGACATGGGGACAGCGCTTCGCGCTGTTTTCGTGCGCTCCGCGCACCTCAGTACAGTGCGCTGCGCGCACTGCGTTGCGATTACAATAGGCCCTTGCTACGGCAGGCCGCTCGGGCCTAATAATTAAAGCCGCAAGCGGCATCGAGAGGCCCTCGCGGGGGTTCGTTGGCCGGTTGACGCCGGTTGCCGCACGCCGCCGCAATAACCGGGAGGCGCTGACGCGCCCTACGTGGTTATAATGTCGCTGCCACCCTAGGTCGAGATTATAAAAGAGCAAAGGCGAGAAATGGCGCCTTCGGCGCTGATTACTCGATTTTTCCCAAAATGGCCGACCACCTGTTGGTCGCCTAGCAACCATGTCATGGAGGCCTCCCTTAGTGCCTCCATTGCCGCGCCAGAACCCTACCGAGGGCGCCGACGTGGCCACACTACATTTTATTGGCCTGATGTGCCATTAATCTCTGTGAGTAAACGTCAAAACGAGATTTTTAGCGTCTCCATGTGAATGATGGCTCCAACCTGCAGAGGGCGCTAGCGCGCCCCAAATCTTTTTTATTTCACAAGCAGCATCGGACGGCCTTGACGGGCCGTACTTCAATAACTACTGTCCACAAGCTCCTCACAGAGGGCGCTAACGCGCTGTAATTGTGTATAATGTGAGATTTGTGTGTCAGTCCCATTAGATTAACATGGTGGGCCCCAGGCGTCACCATGGCAACACCGTACAAAATACGGTATGGGTCTCATTGGCTTTTTGGACCGGGATGCCATCAGCTATTTTTGTGCCGAATTTTATCTATTTCCGATAAACAAATTTTTTTCCCATAATAGATTTTTTCTTCTCGGCCTAGAGGGGGCGCTATCGCGCCAAATCTTACTTTTTCACATTGATTGTGTCCGGGGGTGAAAGGTCAATAAAATGTATATTTCCGATTTTTAATGGGAGTTCGTTTGTGCGAATGGGAGCATTTTGTTGTTTTCGATAAGTCGCAAAATTCTTCGTAAAGATTGCGGCTTCGCCGCAAACAAACCGTAAAACTTAGCCAAAAAATTTGGATAACTTTTGATGCCCCACATCTCGAGATGAACTGGAGCGATTTTGGGCTCATTTGGTGAAACGCCCTAGGAGGAGTTCGTTAAAAAGCGACGTCAGCGAAAACGCTGACTCAGCATTTTCCCGACTTCCTGTCAAAATGGCGGACTTCCGGTTTGTCAGGGGGTGTGGCCACAATAATGTTTTTTGGTTGTCGTCACATGACGAATGTCTGTACCAAATCTCGTCGCTCTACGACAAAGTTTATGTTGGCCCCCTCCCCATAGGCGCAATGTATTTTCAGTTTTGTAGGTCACTGTTTGCAGTCACTGTTTTACACGGTGAGTTTACGGTTGACATGGGGACAGCGCTTCGCGCTGTTTTCGTGCGCTCCGCGCACCTCGGTACAGTGCGCTGCGCGCACTGCGTTGCGATTACAATAGGCCCTTGCTACGGCAGGCCGCTCGGGCCTAATAATAATAATATTTCCTGCAAAAACAATATAGTCGCTTTCGCGACTACATCATATTATACATTTTTGGAAAGCTTTTGACTTCCCCCACGCACTCGTGGGGCTCGGAGGTGGATGACGAGCACTTCGCGCTCGTCATCCACCTCCGTATGACAGTTGGCCATATACCCCCATTCATTTTGCTGCAATTATAAGTATAAGGGCCCACACCAGAGGTGTGGGCAGTCACTGTTTTACACGGTGAGTTTACGTTTGACATGGGGACAGCGCTTCGCGCTGTTTTCGTGCGCTCCGCGCACCTCGGTACAGTGCGCTGCGCGCACTGCGTTGCGATTACAATAGGCCCTTGCTACGGCAGGCCGCTCGGGCCTAATAAGCGTCAGCAGTGGCGATGAGCGGCCCCTGTCCTTAGACTCTCCAGCACGGCAAGGAAAAACTCAAAAACCCGGTGGGATAAAACGAGAAACCTTGAGGAGAACCACAGAAGGAGAGATCCACTCCCATGGACGGACAGGCTATAGAGACCCAGGGCCGAAGGAGTCCCTCAGCAGACGGGCCAAGATCACAGACCGTCCAGTCCTTGTTGTCAGTAGGCAGGGTTCCTCCGTTCAGCCGGGTTCCTCCGTTCAGCCGGGTTCCTCCGTTCAGCCGGGTTCCTCCGTTCGATCTAGACAGGCACTCCCGAGGGGGAGTGGGACAGGAGACACCATGTGAATAGTAATGAACAGTCTACAGATAAAATAAATATTGTATCATAATAAGACAAAGTTTGCAGTAAGAAGAAGAACAGGATAGCGCTCAGTGTACCGTACTTCCCACAGCAGTGTTTCTTCTAAGGCGGCTTTACTTCCCATCAGCTGGAGGGGGCGCCAGATTGCGCTTTTATTTTGGAAGCCCATGCTCCCGCCATCTACAACATCGCTGAAATTCGGACATAACTTTGGAACGGAAAGTAATAGAGACTTTAGAGACCTTTTGTGTTGGAAACGGTTTCAAGCTTCCAGACGCCCCTGGTCCTTCTACGCCTCTGGGGAGCTGCTTAACATCGTGGTGAAAATTCGTAAATTTACTTCAAAAGTACAAGTTCCTCCTCCAATATAACTGTTGTGCGCACATTTCATGAAGAATGTTTTTTTTTTTTTTTTTATGAATAGATAATCATAATGTAATATGACCGTGATAAGCATGATAAAATAAAATAAAACTATAGCCTTTTCCATATCCAAAAGTGTGTCCAAAAGAAATACAAATGGAAATTATATATTTTATTTTTACCTTTATTTAACCAGGAAAGTCCCAATGAGATTAAAAACCTCTTTTTCAAGGGAGTCCTGGCCAAGAGGCAGCAAAAGATTCAGTTGAAGAATTACATACATATTACATACTCATTATAAAAAACATTTACAAGAGGTTGACACAAGTGCTCTCACTCTGGACTTAAATTCATTCAATGGAATAAGATCAGTTATTTTCCAGTCTTTTTGCAACGTATGAATGTTTTTTTTTTCCCATTTAAAAAAAAAAAAAAGTTTTTTTCAAAAGTTCAATCTTGCCTAGGGCGCCAAATTGGCCAAGGCTGGCCCTGACCGTCTTCATCAACCAAAACAAGCAAGACTCAAGCCACGGTTTTGAACTGGAGCACCCTCTGCAGGCAAAACCATTCACTTACTAATGGTATGGTAGTGATTCCTTGGCGCCATGAAGAGCACACCTTGATCACAGCAGATCTGGTGGTGGATTATGGACTTCAGAAATGTTGGACTGTTTTGAGTTCTATGATATAAATATGAAACAGCCAAAGTCATGATATGGTTAAAAGCTCAGAACAGTGGATTATTCTGTGAAGCATTTAGACAACCTCATTTACCAACTACTCTTTATGTACCTTATACTTCTCAAACAGAAGCTCAAATGATCCATCTTTATGTTCGAGGCGCCTCCACAGCCGGTTTGTGCTTTACCCCCTTCATCTTTACGTGATGTATCATGTACAGTGAGTCCCCCCTCTGCACTGCTGTGTGACGGGGGCTTAGGAGGCGTGAACTCTCTCCGGGGGCTGTGTCTGCACCCAGGGCGGTGAAGCACCGCGGCTCCACTGAAGTGTTGACACGGGGCCGGATTTATCTGCGTCTGCCTCCGCGCCCGGTGATGAAGGACGCCATTTGCTTTTAACTGCGGCCCCGGCCAAAAGTTCATTTGCATAATTTACATAATGACGAACCGATGAATGGAGCGTTGAATTACTCTCTCAGCTTTAGCCGCTTTATATACAGGGCATCATGTGGGGGGGGGTTACACGTGCACGCGGGCGGTCCGTGCACACTGCCGGGCAAAATAAAGTGTTTTTAGCAAATGTTTGAGTAACTGTAGAGCATTTTGATGATGTAGGAAACAAGATTATGTTAGAAAGTTTGAGAATGTAATATACTATTATTAGATTAGACTAATGTAGACTACATAATTTAATTTCCCATGGGCGTTTAGATTTTCCTCATATTCATGTTTAATATTTATCAGTGAGTTCCACAGTTTATGAGTCTGTGTTCTGCCTAAAACAAGAGGAGCCAAAATCAGCATTTAAGGCCAAGTTCAGGACTTTCTACAAAATCCAACAGAGTGAACTTCAGTGACTTCATGTGAAACCGATGCTACAGCTTCACCTAAACAGTTTGGGCACTGAAGGTTCATGGAAAATACCAAAATGATTGTTTAAAACGTACTCAGTTGCGGTTTTGGCTGAAAGTGACCACCTGTTTTCACTCCAAATGTTCCCTTAAGAAATCAAATGCTTTACGCGTTTGTGGCATTACAATTATAGTGTTTGGGCATTAAAATGGCTCGCTGCTCCCCGTATGAACCCCCTATAGTAACGTGCCTGAAGGGTGAACGAGTCCTTTATTTGAAAAGTGCTTAAGATTCTCCGCGTATAGGAAGTGCCCGGAGGCCGTCTGACCCTGTTAATATAAACCCTATTCAGAGCTTCATATTGACATGAATAAAACAGAGATGTGAATTATAGGCGCAGTGAGCGGAGGGCAGCGCAGTGTGGGGCGCTGAGGCTTCAAGGTCGGTTTATCAGCCTGAGATTGAGTGGACTTGAGATCTCTGTGTACTGTAAATGTAAATACAAATGTAAATGTCTATCAGAAGAAACGAATCAAAGGTCAGCAACACTGTCACCCCCAGAAAGTTATAATCTGCCACTTTGAAATAACCTGTGCCGCTTTGTGACACATTTGAGCCCTGAACTATAGAGTTCGGGAAAATCCACTGTTACCATGGAGATCTGCCATGTTTGTGGCTCTTAGCGAACATTTTCCATAGACTAAGATCAACTAAAAACGGGTTAAAAAGGGAAAAAAAAAAAAAAAAGCCATGGAACAACTCCGTTAGCTGTTGAGTCACTACTGTTAAATACACCAAACACACTGTGGTGTCCAGATGTTTTAATGTGAACAATAACTCCAGTACTTTACCTTTCAAATCTCCATTTGTTGATTATTGCTGCAAGTCCCATGATGCTTCGCGATATGACAGCGCAATCCTGAACTGTTTTTTCAGGCAAATACTTTAGCTCTATTCACTATAATGGGACTTCGCTGATTTGCTGACATCCGTGGCTTTAAATGCTTCCTGTACCCGCCGGGTATAATGACCGTCTGTCCCTCGTGCCCCTCGTGCAGGTGCTGGTCTGGGCCTTCTTCGCTGTGATCTTCCTGGCCTCGTACACGGCTAACCTGGCCGCCTTCATGATCCAGGAGGAGTACATCGACACAGTGTCCGGCCTCTCCGATAAGAAGGTAAGGTTCGCGGTGTTGAACTGTCTGCAGCGGGACAGGGGTGAGACGGAGGGGACAGGGGTGAGGCGGGGAGGGACAGGGTCAGAGAGTCTAGACAGTATAACTCTTAAGAAACTTCAGGCAGGTATCAGAACAAAGATGATGATTTTTATGCACTCACTTCACTGTAATGGTACTGGAGTAGAGGGTGGGGCAGTGGCTGAGTGGTTAGTGCTCTTGCCTCACAACAGCTAGAAAGTTCTGGTTCGATTCCCAGACCATCAAGGTCTTTTTGAAGAGTTTTTTGTGTACGCCATGTCTGGATTTCTTCCGGGTTCTCCAGTTTCCCCCTCAACCCAAAACATGCACAGAAGGCTAAAGCTTCGAGCTCAGGCCCGTCCAACCTGTAGCTCTCCAGCCCTTTCCACGTAGCTCAGAAGTCTATATTCAACAATTCGTATATACAATACGAAAGGTGCATCAAATACAAATGAATAAAATCTGATAAAATGTCAAAATCTCAGGCTGTGTCAAAAGCCAAAGTAAACAAGTGCGTTTTAGGAGCAGATTTAAAAACAGAATCCTGTCTGATGTGCAAAGGCAGCTCATTCCATAATGTTGGAGCTTTCGTTTGGTCTTTGGGACGCTGGAGAGGAGCTGGTCCGCCGACCTGAGAGACCGAGACCGAGTGGACGGGCGTAGGAGCTCAGGGAGGTGCAGTGGGGTGACACCATTAAGACATTTAAAAACAAACCGTTTAAAATGGATCCTAAAGTGCACCGGCAGCCTGTGAAGTGGGGATAAAATGGGGGGCTCGAATGTTCTCGCTAGATCCTCCTGACCAAAACTTAGGTCAATATCTAGAAATGGGTCCCACTGGTCTATGTGTTATCCCAGCTGCATTGAAGAATGTGTCTAAGTGCAAATAGTGCTTTATTTTGTAATTATTTCTTTTTTAATAATATGAATTTCTATATCAGCTAGAACCTTTACTATTCCCTTGTGCACTGCTTTTTTCCCCCATCTTCTTTAATATATCAGCTTTAACATGATGATTAACATTTAATTCGACTTGTACTGGGACTTAAGTTGTTCAACACAAGGATTTCATAAAAGTTCCAAAGTTGGAAGTGATTAGACAAATCAGTCAACTTAATGATCACGGCAATGGGCACGATTCATAAATGCTTTATACAGCTAATTGTAGTGCGGAAAATTATTACTGACTCTAAAGCCGGGCGCTTTATGAAGCCAGAGATTATAATCATTTTATTACATTTGTCATGAAGTATGTAGACTTCCATGACTAAAATATGATTACGTTGTCCGTAAGCAGGAAAGGTCCGTAACAGAATGAGACGTCTCCTGGACATAAACAGATTTACGGTATAACCTTCTGTCCGATCTCCCTGTGCCTCAGTTCCAGCAACCCGCGGAGCAGTACCCGCCTCTGCGCTTCGGGACGGTCCCCAACGGCAGCACGGAGGAGAACATCCGCTCCAACTACCCCAACATGCACCAGTACATGATCCGCAACAACCAGAAGGGGGTGGAGGACGCCATCGACAACCTCAAGACCGGGTGAGAGGAACGGGTCCCGCCGCCTAATTTCACCCTGTCAGCGTCGGGGAGCAGCTACAAGGGTTTATAGCAGTAAAAAAACGATCCATCAATCCATTTTCTTCCACTTTTCCGTTGCCGGGTCATGGGGCAGCTGTTGCCCAAATCACTTTGGGCAGGTGGTGGGTCCACAGAAGGACGGCCTCATGGTTCTAACCGGGCCTGTTGGTCTCTCATAAGGGGCTTCTGAACCGCTCTTTGTCTGACCCGTCACCTAGGACCTGTTTGCCCTGGGAGACCCTACCAGGGGCACGAAGCCCCCGACAACAGAGCTCCAGGATCATTCGGGTCAAACCCCTCCACCACGTTAAGGTGGCGGTTCCAGGAGGGGAGTAAAAATGATATTTGACCATGAATAGGATCAGGTTTGTTAAGATGTCTAAACTTTAATCTCTTAACCCCCACCTGAACCGAGCACATTTTCTCCCGTGTGGCTTTACTCACATCTAAAAGCTTCTCAGGAAAAAAAAAGAGTCAAAACAGCGACAAAAAGGAGACAAAGCAAGGATGAAAATGCAACACAGGGAAAAACATACATTTAGATGAGTTTTGTAGGTCTTAGCTTGGCCTATAGGCTGGGACCTTATGGATTCGGGTAAAGCTGAACTGGAGAAAAGGTGGACGGAAAAGAGGTTAAAACTGTGAAGACCTTTATGGAAATCTCTAGTGTATGCCGGAGTGTGGGCTGGTGTGTTTGGAGCGCTTTCTGGGCTGACCCGAGATCTCTCTTGTTTTAACAGTTCTCGCATTTGCCTGAGTTTAGTCCAAATCCAACGCTCTCGCTCCAAAAGCCGTCGGCCACGTCACGTATCAAACTATCGGAGTCCTGCCCGTGTGGCGTCAGTGATGAGCGAGACGGGGGGGTAAATGCTCTATTGGCACCAGGTGAGAAAGGCTTTACTGCGCCACTGGCAGAGAAGGAAAGACAGAAGAGAGACATACCTCGATAAGTCGATCCATTTTGCCTCGTCAGAGTAAACCGGACGTCCTGTCGTGTCGCGCATGTTCATTAAAAATCTGCTAAAAACAGAGGGAAAGGGAAATAACTCCTGCCCAGGACTTACAAAAATAAAAAAACAGGCCCCAATGAACAGTTTCAGTTCGCGGGACCCTGGAATGAGCGGGATAATGAACTCCGAGGTGTCCATTATCAGAATAACTGGACTCTGCAGAAGCACCTCCGTCCAGTTATTTCTGATAATGGACCTCGGAGTTCGTTATCCCTTACCTGTCCCGACCAAATAAACCAATAAGCAAACAAGTTATCTTTAGAGGTTATTGTCTAAGTAAGGGATAATGTATAGAACGCCGGTCATTATCGGGAAAATAAATTAATTGTCGGTGTTCTATACATTTTCCCACTTATCATTGTGTGTGTTCATTTGCCAACTGAACACACACAAATAAACTTCATGCACTTTTATCAAGGCAGAAAGGTTTATTTAATGATTTCCGCGGCAAATAGTTCCCAAAAATGTGTTGATTCCAGGCAGTGTGGCTAGGCTAGTAGCAGCGCGGCTAGCCACTTATTGCTAGCCGTGCTGCTTAGTGTAAGGTGCAGTTGGAGAGGAGGAATGGTGGTGAATCTCTGGGTAAGTTGAACAGAAAAGAATGACCGGTAGAACGTTGGAAAATCACATTCAAGTCAATGGAGCGTTCGACTTGCCTTGTGAAGAGCCGTATAATAAAAGTTAAAAATGTGTAGTTTATTTTTTCCTCAATAACAACATCAGCGGTTCACTCGGCCCAAGAATGGAACATCGTTTTTTACTTTTCAGTGCTTTAAATGAACTTGTTCACCCCCTTAAGCCCTGGCCAGCTCCATAAATATGAAATAATACACTATTATTAAAAAAATCCAGCCGCTTGTGTTGCATGTAATTCTAAACCGAGTCGAGCAGCTAATCCATTTTTCCTCAACCGAATGTTGTAACCTGCGCCGCGAAATCCTCCGCACATTTAGAAAACTCGCTGTTGTTTAAATAATAGATGGGGGGCCGCAGTGCGGGCAGATCTCGCCTCCTCAGCACCGTCAGACACTTGTCTTCAGCGCAGGGGCTAACGTCTGCCTGAAGGGGGTTCAGGAAGTTAACCACACGTTACTCGGAGAGGAGTTCGCACACAGACCGATCCCACGCAGCGTGTTATTAAAACTCCCATGATGCATTGGGGTTTTAATCGCAAACGCTCGTCTCGCCGCCTCATTATCGGGTGTTTATTCCGCGAGCCCCCCCACAATACAATAGAATTGTATTGTTTATCGATGCCTGATCCCGTCAGACCTTGGAAGCTAAGCAGGAGAACGGCAGGAAGAAGAAGAACCCAGAACTCGAGGGCCAAATTCTGCTCCTGCTCAGAACATTAAGTCATCATTTCTGGTTTCACAAACCCGACGACGAGCCCCTCCAGCTCCGAACCTGCTCCACACCTGTTCCACCTCACAGTCGTTCCACGCGCACGGCTGCAGCCATTAGGAAGGCGAATAAAGAGGAAGAGAGGAAATAACTGAGCAGAGAAGATGAGCCGAGAGCAAAGAAGCTGATGAGAATGACTAATAATGCATTTACAATAAAGGGAAAAAACAAATAGACAAATAAAAGACAGTCAGAGATGTGGCAATTAGGAAGTGAAGATGTTCGTTGAAGACGATGTAACAAGATCTGTTTGTTTTTTTTTTGTTTTTTGTTGTTGCCGTGTGTAGAACATTCTGTGGTGGCAAAAACAAATGTGTTCTACAGCAACAAAAAGCTTTAAGATGCTTTGGCTTAGCTTTAGCGTGTAAGTTGATGTACAAGATGAATTCATGTGGCCAAAAACACCTTGAATTAAATCACATGTGCACAGTCCGCCCTCTGCTGGGTACATGCTGCAATTGCACCATTGAGCCGACAGGTGTAACCAGGTGGAAATGTGCTTTTGTTATGCACATTTATTATGCACATTTTAGACGGATGCGCATCTTCCTTGATGGAAACGCAACTACAGTTGTTGGAGATTCTAAAAATATATATATATATACAAATCATACTTTAAAGTCACAATGCATTATTTTTCAACTCTCAAAGTAATAGTATAAGAGTAGGTATAGCCCAGTGCACTTACGACCCAAAGGAGATGCTTCCTGTGCTTATGCCTGGTTAATGTCTGCTCCATGCCCTAATCTGCCAACTGGAATAAAAACAAGATCCATTATTTCTATTCACAGCCATAATCGCGGCTGTCCCGTCGCATAATGCCGCGTTACAAGTGACTGCAGTCGCGCCACGTGTCCCTCAGATTCTGCGCGGCGTGTCTGAGTGAGTGACGTTCCTTTTTTGTGTCGTGATGAAACCTCGTCCTTAAAGTGACAGAAAGCGGCATTGGAATGGCAGGCGGAAATCCCCGTCTTTGTTTGCGCCCCCTCCCCATCTCCCCTCGCCGTCCCCGCTCCCCCCTCGTGAATGTGACTCGAGCTGCAGGGGCAGTGATTGTAACGTTCGCTCTCTTCTCCGCAGGAAGCTGGACGCCTTCATTTACGACGCGGCCGTGCTCAACTACATGGCCCGGAAGGACGAGGGATGCAAGGTAATAACGCAGACGGTTTACAAGCTAAAACATGCACAGTAGGCTAATCCTCGGGCTGAATCCGACCAAACCTGAGTGACTCCTTACAAGGTCACAAGGCAAATAAGTGAAGTAATAGAAGGACTGGCTTTCATCACTTGAGTAAAAGTCAAAAATACGTCCAATAAAAGCTCAGCCCAATTAAGTAAAAGTACTGATGTATTCGCTGTGGAAAAAGTAAACAGTACAAATTATTTCAAATTAGTGCCGTGAATAATAAACTTTCACAGGTTCAATGCCCAAGTTAATCACCTGTACGGCAACACGATGAGGACAAATCTTCTTACTTGTTGTGAATCATTGGCATTTACAGTCGGGGAGGCTCGGGTAAGATGAGGCACTTTTTTGCTTTGTGTAAAAACGGTATAAAATAGATAGTTTGCATCTTTAGAAATCGCCTGGAATATTTGGTCTTAAAGATATTGGTTTTCGAAAATAAGCAGTTTCCCAATTTTATGAAAAAAATATGATGATATTTTTATTTTCATACGCATCATCTGTAGATTATCTCTAAAAAAACCCAAATAATTTAATGTAATTTTTATTTGCTTGTCTCTACTAGACCAAGAACCACCAATAAACAATACAAAAACTATAGAATTGTAGATTAAAAGTTTGTTTGTCATTGTTTCTTATGGACCAGAGGCTCCTGGGTGAGTTTATCCCATTCTTTCTTCTTTGAAAACACTAAGATAGTTGTGTTTATTTAAGAAGAAATCTGCCTTATCTGTTAATCTGCTTTTATACTATTATTTTACAGCCGAGTATCCCCATTTTTTGTCTGGCGAGTTCAAATCATGTAAAGATCAAATCTATAATCTCACATAAAGATAAAAAAAATATATTTTCAAAATACAAGGGTGGCTCATCTTACCCCACTCTCCCCTACATCTGCACAGCAACGCCTAATGTTCAGAATCATAAGGTTTAAACTGGGGCAGAACATGCAACCAACTTTTACTTTTTACTTTGGAGCTATAGAGATGTAGTGGAGTAGAAAGTTTTATTATCAGTAGTAGTAGCCACATTATTATGTACAGTATTATAAGAAGTACAGTATGCTAAACTCAAGTTTCTTGTGACATAAATAAACTCGAGTCCATCAGCTCCGATGTAACTGCCCCCCGGTGGTCTGGAGCGAGTTAATGTTGTCACTTTCATTTGCGTTGGTGCTGACTTATTTATAAGACACTAAATGCTGTTCGGCTCTCCGCACCAGCGCTGTGGCCGTGTGTAATATCACACAGTACAGTATTCCCCGTTGCGCTCTTTGCAGCCTCCTCTGCAGTGATTATTAACAAACTAACTCTGGCCTGTTTAATTGTTCTCCTCAGTAAAGTGAAAGCAGTCGATCATTCGGGGATTTGAGAGACTGGAGGAGACAGTGGATAAACATTACTCACTCGCATTGACAGTAAAACAAAAGCGTGTGTGAGTCACTGAGTAAAGGAGCAAGTCCCTTTTTTCTAAGAACCAGTGTTGCTTTGATTAAAGCAGCACTAAGTAACTTGTTTACCTTAATAAATCCTCTCCGTAGTCCCTCTGGGGGTAATACAAGTGTTAATGGGATGATTGGAGGGTCTTTCATCTCCCCCTGGTGTCTCTGGCCAGAAAACCATACTTGCGACTTGACTGCCACCGGACCGGAGCAACCAATACACACTAATGGACCCACGAAGAAGAAGCTAACAGGCTAACGGGCAAAGCTAACTGCGGGCTAGCGCCACTTTAAACAGTATTTACAGCCAAGTTTGAGTGAAAAAAATGATTTCTATTGTGTAACTGGATGTACAACATCCCTCTCTCCCTTCGCCTTTTCTGTCAGCGTAGTATTTACTCTCCAAGACATTTAATAAGTAAACAAATTGCAACTAGCTACGACACCTGCAGTGGCGCTTATGGCCTTTAGGGGCAAGAGTTACTTAGTGCTGCTTTAAAGAGGAAGTTATTGTTTTTGTTTCAAGTCAAATCTGATCAGTTCTTATATTATTAATATTTACTTTGCGTTACCTTTTAGGCATTAAAGCCAATCTAAACCCTAACGCTCAGCTTTAGAAGTTAAGGTCCAAGATACACACGTTGAGATAAAAAGCATTACTCAAACATCATAACACCTTTCCCAAAGGGGGCAAACGAAGGCTCGGGAGCGCCTTTTAATCTGGCCCAAAAAGCACTTAAGCCTGGCCGATATCTTGGATCAGTGCTAAGACTAACCACCACTAAAGCGTCGATGCATTGGCTAAAAAGAGTGAGCAACGCCTCTGTTTTGACTGGCGTATAAATAACAGTTGCTATTTCCAAGCCGGAACCATCCATATTAAAGTAGAAGTCCTAGTAGAAGATTGCAAAATGAGGAGAGAAAGACAAGTAAACAATCTAGCGCCCTTCCCCTCCTGATTAAAGACTGTCACTTTGTTTACCCGTTTTGGAAGTGCCTGTCTCATAAAAAGAAGTGTCTCATCCACGAGATAACCTGGTCAATGTAAGATTCCTCTGAAGTGACGCGTTCGATGCTTGACTGCTTGCCCTTTGCTCCGTTGCAGGTGATGACCATTGGCTCGGGAAAGGTGTTCGCCACGACGGGGTATGGCATCGCGCTGCACAAAAACTCGCGCTGGAAACGACCGCTGGACCTGGCTCTGCTGCAGCTGGTGGGAGACGGTGAGACGACAAGAACCTTTACATGCACGCGTTTAAAGGCCTCGAACATCCATCACGGGTGTTCAGTTTAGTAGTAAGTTTGTGAATAATCAGGGGACCCAAAAGCAGCCTTGGGGAACCCCGTTTGAAGGCTAGATTATATCACATTGTTGATCATTATTATTGATGGCATTGGTGGCAGGTGAAAGTATTGATTTCTCACGCAGTGGTCGAAATGGAGATTCTTTGCTAGTTTCCTGCCATAACATCTTAGTTTAATGTATAAAAAAGACAAAACTTACCCTGTATAAGGCTTATTTTATGAGATATCTTAGAAGTAGCTTCAACATCACTTCGCAAAGCCGGCTTTCCCTCGCATAGTCATTCACAAATATTGCAATAACACAATAACCCGGAAAATCTTGTTTTAAGTCTTTGCGTAGTTTTAGTGCAGTTGGAAGTTTGTTCCATGCCGAGATAGTTTTAAAAGAAAATGCCAATTGTCCTAATGCTGTTTTTTGTTTTGGGATGGTAAATGGGCCATCCCAATTACTGTTGACTGTTGACCTTGTTGTTCTGACCATCTGATCAGAAGTTAATTGGACAAACATTTTTAGTGGTGGAGGTGCCACATTATCAATTATTCTTGAATAGTAACTTTAGATTGGCTGACTTAACTATCCATCCATCCATCCATCCATTTTCTTCCACTTGTGCGTTGCCGGGTCGTGGGTGCAGCTATTGGAGCTGCCCAACTCACATTGCACCAGCCCCTATGGCGCCCCCTGCAGGTGGTGGGTCCACAGAAGGACGGCCTCATGGTTCTACCCGGGCCTGTTGGTCTCTCATAAGGGGCTTCTGAACCGCTCTTTGTCTGACCCGTTACCTAGGACCTGTTTGCCCTGGGAGACCCTACCAGGGGCACGAAGCCCCCGACAACAGAGCTCCAGGATCATTCGGGCGCTCAAACCCCTCCACCATGTTACGGTGGCGGTTCCAGGAGGGGGGCTGACTTAACTATGTATTCAAAATTGAGCATTTGGTTAATATTTGACAGTGATGATACGGTTATGATTTCCTGTCCAGAATCCTAAGTGCTTGCTTATAAAGAGATTCACTTGTGATGATCTTATTCAAAAACTAAATAAAATATCCCCTTTGAAAAAATCATGACTAGACTGCAGTGTCTCGCCTTGATTAAACCGCGGCTAAGCACAGTTTCCCCATCAATCTACATGATCAATATGCCGTTATATAAGCTGCAAACCACAATCGTTTATTTGCTTCTTGCAGGACGTGCAGCAACGCGGCTTCTTTTCCCTCAAAGTCAAACCTTTTGTAAATCGAACTGGACACCTAATTTAGATTTTGCTGCAGAATGTATTGACCACTTCCAGTAACACAGTGGAAATGAAACCCGGCCTCTTTGCCGCTGAATCGCTCCTTTAGCAAAGATATGAAGATAACGCACTCCCTCCAGAAAATTGCCCCCGCGTGATTACAATAGGACTTAATTAATGCGCTTAATCGAATGCAGGAAGCTCATAATGTGGATGTGGGGCGGAGGTTTATGTAGCATAGTTAAAATGACAGAGTGGCATTTTGAGAGTAATGAACTAATCGTGCGTTTGAGTATCGGCCCGTGTGGGAGAGTTACGAGGGGACAGACCGGGTGCCTTACAAATCCACAACCTCCGTTTATGGGTAAAATAAAACTACAGTCGTGTGGAGTTTAAATGAAATGCACTAATAACCAATAATCAGAAATGACTCGGGAGGGACGGCTGTGACTTTGGGCGACTTTCCGATGAGGGATACTCTTGCTGTACAAAGACGAACCCGAAGCCGTGAACACGCGTAGCTCCGGGTATGAAGGCTGGTCCCTGGTCGCCCGCTGCTCTCATGCAGTGGGCGACCAGGGACCAGCCTGCAGGTTGCACTTGCGATATTTGAAAAATGGGTCAAATGCAGTTCGTCACTTCAGCACAGAACCACTGGCCCCCAAGATGATATTGCAAATTATGATTAAACACATCAAATGCCTGTTTAAGTATTTGAAAATGCTGAAAATACAACAGATCCTTTCATGAAAATCTTTAAAAAAGGTTCATACTGTAGTTAAAACTATTGAAGTGTGTTCTTTTAGTAAGACAGAAGGTGTGTTTACCTGCTTTACTAGTTTACTAGTTTGGAGAAGGCGTCAGTCAGTAGGGGGCGCTCTTCTTACTGACTGGTAAATCCATGTAAGCTGCCTAAAAAGTCACTTTCCCCACCAGGTGACACTTCTAAGGAAGATCACAGGAAGTGATTGAAATTAGTAAAGCAGGTAAACAAACCTTCTGTCTTACTAAAAGAACAGTCTTCAATAGACAAAGAAAATCAGACCACCACCATACAAACTTGCCAACCCCTGCTTTAAGTCAGTG
Organism: Proterorhinus semilunaris; assembly: GCA_021464625.1. Taxonomy (NCBI): domain Eukaryota; kingdom Metazoa; phylum Chordata; class Actinopteri; order Gobiiformes; family Gobiidae; genus Proterorhinus; species Proterorhinus semilunaris. The sequence goes on along the minus strand of CM038360.1, from coordinate 3,735,883 downwards.
ACTGTCAACGGTCGGCAGAACCATTTTGAGTGTTTCGTGAGCCTTTTCCAGATGTATTTCTTTTAGTGATGGCCAAAAAACTCCAAAGCTTGTATCGCTCTTCCAGAAGCACACACTGTGTCAGAGCCTCTTTCAGTGCTCACGCTGGTCACGTGACTGTCTCGAAAACGGCTTCATTCTGTGAGTTGTGTATCGTGTCTTAAAGCGGGTCATCGGCTCAGAGCGTCTCACTGTGCGGCGAGGCTTTAAACAACGGATGTTTTCTCATATAGTGATGTAAATCATTGGATGGATAAATAAATGTGGATGAATCACCCATTTCCCATTTAACCACGTTCATGTGAAGAAAGTGGATGTGAGCCAGCCAGAATACATGTTATATGTTGTATATTTTCTTATTCTTTACAAAGTCCTGCTTTTTAACAGATACAAAAGCAGGTGTGAGACTGATCAGGCGAAGGAAACGTAAGGAGCGCCATCAATAGCAAATAGTGTCAAAATGAGCTCTGACTGAATGAAGTAAAAAGATCGCGCATTGATGTCCTGCCTTTGAGCAGCAGGTGACTGAGGCCCCGCCCACTGGAGCTCCGCGAAGCACAGACCCACTTTACAAAGAAAATGACTCTTATTTATCGGCCTATGATTGATTTGATCTTTTAAACATCAATATCAGGCGGCAAATAATAAAACTGCCACACGTCTGTTTGAAACTTCTCTTCCACATGATCGTGTTGATGAGAAGTCACAATAATAAGGTTTGTCCACAAGAGGTCAGTGTTCAGACAGAATGAAACAGCTCAGAGACTTTGAAACACTTTTTTGTAAGGAAACCCTCAAAGTGTTACAAGGCTTCACTCGCCCTTCACTAATCACAGTATAAAAGTGTAGAAACGGCTGTATCGGTAAAAAAAAAAAAAATATGGTCATAGTTTCAGCCCTATAGGTTTATGTAACAGAGTCAAAAGTGTGGGGACTCGGACTCGGTTGCAGAGGGACCTACAGGAGCCAGTAATGTGGGACCTTTGACCCCTCCCCCGGCACCATTAAACACAACTGTCCGGATTAAACCGACCTCGCTTCCCGTGTTCGGCGGAAATAGTCAAGAATATTACAGATGGAAAAAGACTTTGGGAAAACTTGCAAAAGCAGGGCAAACCAACCGGGTCGAAGTGAAAAAGATTCAACTGTTGGACAGAATAGAGGACCAGCTCGTTTCCACATACCCAACAGCTGAGTCCTCGAAAACAGGCACGGAAACAAGTCGGCAATAGCGTTTGAATCTAGACTCTTGTATTTTTCGTTGGGGAGGCAGTTGTTCAGTAGCTAACGTACAGGCTGGTGGTTCAAATCCCATTCTTTTATCTGTACACTGCCATTGTGTCCTGGAGCAAGACACCCTTCCCACCTTGCCTCGATTGTTTGTGTTTATGAATTAAATTACTGTAAGTTATCAATTATATACTGCGTTCATGTAGTCGTCTGGAAAATGCACATGAACTCTCGCTCAACTGGGAAAAACAACGTTCCCACTTCTGCACCTGACTCCAGAAATCAGCTGATTTGTTCTTTTATTGTCTAATGTGAGTTTTTCAGTGAAACTCTGCTACTTTCTTGAGTTTAGTGTGAACTGTTGTCCTTCGGAGTAACATATCTAGCAAAAAGTAAATGTATGTGATATTTTATAAAATTAACATGCCAAAGTTCAGCTTTTGAGATGCTAACGCTAAATTCAAATGGTTAGCTCAGTCAAATGCTAATCAGTGATAAAATAAACGTTTTATTTGATGACATCAAAATCACATGAACACAAACAACTGGGGACAATTGCGTCACATCTCGGGAAAACGAGCTCCACACGAGCGCAGAAAAATTACTGTCCTGTAAATGTGTGACTTTTAATTTATACTTTTTTTTTTAAGGATACTTTATGAAATCTCTCAGGGAGGCGACCGACGAAAACTAGCCTTTTGACTCGTCATGTTTATTAATGCACATTGTCCACGTAAAAAAAAAAAAAATGAATGTGTGAGTGAATAGTGTGAGTTCCCGGGAGGAAAAACAAAACTGTCGCCGTGTGATTCAGAAATGGATGTAGCGTTTATTATGCGTGTTATTTACATGGAAAGTGCACTACAGTGAAAAGACCCGCCGGGCTCACACAGACGGGCTCTTTCACGCTGAGGAGAAGGGACAGCTGTGTTTCAGACAATAACACAAATGTCCCACTGTCTCCAACATGGCCGCCGCTGCCAGACATGCTAATTCACCACTCACTGCAGATGCATTATGGGTAATTGTTCTTCATAATGCGGCTTTTGTTAGTGCATTCCCTCTGTCTTTTCCCCTCCTTTCTTTTTTTCCCCCCTCCTATTAACACAATTGGTCACTGGAAATAGCGCTCTTAAGGGGATAGCAATTTAGCGCGGTTAGCAATTACCTCGGGTGCCAGGCGGAGAAAGCCTGAGCGCGGCAGAGATGTCGGGTCCCGGGGGCTGGTGACAGCGAGCGGGGTAAGGCTCTAAATACAGTTAAATGGAGTTGCTCTGGAGGCTGTGGGGAAGCGTGGCAGGTACGAGCGCTAATGTCTAAATCCGGTCCCACTGCCGCCACGGGCTGACCTTCACTCTCACTGGAGGGTAAATATATTTTATTAATAGGAGCCTTGTCAAGTGTGGAATAGAAATGTGCTAAAGAGAACCTGAAGGAAGCACTGGATATTGAGGTACATTGATTATTTTTCTAGGACTAGTTTGGTGGCGCGGTGTGAGTATAAGAGTATAAATGCTTTGTTGTGTGGAGTTTGCATGTCGCTAACTGGATTTAGCTAATTATAACTGGTCAGGTCCAGGTTCAGCAACACTACCCGAGCATATGAAAACTGAAAGTATTTTATCTGCACTCTTGCCTTTTACTGTAATTGATAAATTTTTATGTTGGATGTTTTAATGATTGATTTGATCTGTTTTCTTGTAATTTTATGCAACTGTGAAGCACTTTGAATTGCCTTGTGTATGAATTGTGCTCAACAAATAAACTTGCCTTGCCTTGCCTTACTATGAAGAGTGAGATCAGCCGACGACCTGAACATTTTATTTATTTTTATTTTATTTTATTAGTTTATTTAAACAGGGACAATGCACATTAATTAACATCTCTGTAAATGTGCCATTGTTAGCTCCAAAGCTAATTTTCAACTGTAGTCCCAAGGCAAGATGTAGATTGCCAACAATATAACAATAACAACCTAAAAATGATAAAACAATTCATTAGTATAATCTCACACAAAACCTATGTTAAAATTCGGCACAAACACTACACCATAGACAACTACACACACAACATCCTGAAGGTTATTCCGTCAATGGATTCCTTCTTCCCTGATTCTTCTTTATTCCAAGATACAACGCCAGGATTCAGCAGGTGCACATTGTGAAAGAGCGGTTTAGGGCGCATGAGACACCATTTTCACACAACAGGGTCCAGGTCTTAACCTCTTAACCCCCACCTTAACCGAGCACATTTTCTCCAGTTCAGAATTACCCAAATAGAAAAGCTTCTTGGAAAAAAAGTGTTGACAAAAAACTCAAAAGTGACGACAGCGCTGCAGCAAATAAAGGGAAAGGTTTGTTTAGATCAGTTTTGTTGGTCAAGTAAGACGTGACACCGGCCTATAGGCTGTAATAGTAAAACCAAAAGGGATGTACCCTTTCGGAAAACAAATCGTTTTGCCAACTCTTTTGTCCCCTCTGTCACTGAACTGTTGAATTCTGAAGGGAGTGTGTTTACTAAGTGACATCGACCTTTTTTAAATGTGTCCTTTTCTTTTAATTATCTGCATTGTCTGTATTGTTGGAAGTGACACACAGTGAGTGTTGTGATGTGTTTGTACAAACATCTGTCGGAGGTTGCAGCAAATCAAAGGGATCAATAAAGTTTTCTGAATCTGAATCTGGAGAAAAGGTGGGGGTTAGGAGGTTGAAGCTTTGAGATGTGCTGGAGAAGGCTTTGTGCCGTGGTCACACTCTCCCATCAAAAATGGTAAATGGTCTCAACTTACTGGATATATATATATAGCGCTTTTCCTCCTACATTAGGCACTCACAGCGCTTTACAGCCAGGAACCATTCACCCGTTCACACCAATGTACGCAGACACGCACATTGGGGCAAGGGTGAAGTGTCTTGCCCAAGGACACAACGGCTGTGTGAACCTTCAGGTGGTGGGATTCGAACGTCCGACCCACCGCCACGAGACCCAGACCCCCATGGTATCTTCTCATGACAGGATTGACATTAGGTGGTTCATTTATGCATTACCAATTTCTTACCCTTCGCTGAAAGAACCAGGATAGAACAGACACACCGATATGGAGATAGAACAATAAAATTGCAGTGGTGATATCAAGGATATACATATTCAATTGAACATCGCAGAATTTACAGCAGTAAATATGTATATTTTTGTATCTTGAATTATGCATTTGTGATGCCCATTGTTCCAGTTTTGCCAAGTCTAAGAAATCAATGAGCCACTTTTGCATGGTGACTAAGTGTGGTGTCTTCCATCTTCAGTTTGGCTGCTGTAAGACCAGCTAACCTTACACGCTTCATACACTAAGCTCCAGGATGGAGCGATCATTGAGAAGTGCAGAGAATATCTTCATTAACAGATCTGTTAGTGTTTTTGAAACACTCTTCCAGAAAGTTTTAACATTGTGACAGTTCCAAACCATTATGCAAGAATGTGCCTTGTGTTTTGAGATTGCAAAAATATTACTCTGACAAAAAACAATGATTGGAACCATGAACATGAAAAGTAGAAAATGAGCGCTGCTGCTGGTCCCACGGGTGTGAAAGGCCTGTGTCCTACGGGTGCTCATCCAAACAGCCAGCAATGGCAAGGCAAGGCAAGTTTATTTGTAGAGCGCAATTCATACACAAGGCAATTCAAAGTGCTTTCACAGTTGCATAAAGTTACAAGAAAACAGATCAAATCAATCATTAAAACATCAACATAAAATTAATCAATTACAGTAAAAGGCAAGAGTGCAGATAAAATACTTTCAGTTTTCATCTGCTCGGGTAAAAAGAGCTGTTTTCAGCCTGGATTTGAACATTGTCAGAGTTGAGGCCTGTCTCACATCCTCATGAAGACTGTTCCAGATTTTAGCTGCATGAAACTGAAACGCAGCTTCACTGTGTTTATTATTGACTCTGGGAACCACCAGGAGACCCCTCCCTGAAGTTCTCAGGGCCCGAGATGGTTCATACGGCTCTAACATGTCAGAGATGGACTTTGGTGCTAAACCATGAAAAGACTTGTACACAAGCAGAGCTGTTTTAAATTCTATTCTCTGAGTGACAGGAAGCCAGTGCAGAGACCGGAGCACTGGACTAATATGGTCATATTTCCTGGTTCTTGTCAGGACTCGAGCAGCAGCGTTCTGGATGTCCTGCAGCTCTAACAGCTCGTTTAACCAGGCCAATCAAAGAAGAAAAAAACAAATTAATGATGAAAAAGAAGCGTGGAGACAAACAGCTTTTAGCACCAGGCAGAACAAAGGGCAGCGGTGGGACTTCCTCGGGAGAAACGCTCCACAACACCCGCTTTATTTAGTCTTCAGAGAGCTGCATGTTGGCTTTATTTGGGGGCAGAAAATTGAGGCCAGTGTTTTTTTTTTTTTAGTTTTTTTTTTTAGTCTTACCGCGGGGCCTAACAAGCAGGCCAGGTTCAAACAAGAGCGAATACATGAAAAGGATACAAGCCTTCACTGTCTGGAGTTGTTTGTGAATGATAAAAGAGCAGAACAGAAGCAAAGCCAGGGAGATGGAGCCGGGAGAGTGAATTTAAAAGATGTGTAGTTAGTATTGCATGGTTTGTGTAGCAGCAAGTCGCATTTAATACTTTTTAATGCTATGTTTTTATGCCACACATGCGAGAATCTCTGCATATTGAATGTCATGAGATTTGCAAACAGAGACATGAGGGGTAATTTCGATATTCAAAAGCAAATCAGACAACAACGGACAACTCGGTAACACTTCATGATACCTATACCTCATTTGGCCTCAAGCTCTTTCTCTCCGGTTTGGCTTTACCCAAATCTTATTGGAAAAAAGTGTCAAAATAACAAAAGAAATTAGATGAAAATGCCACAAAAGAGTAACAGAAAAGTGACCGGAAAAGAAAAAACTGCGGAAAAGTGACAGAAATGCGTGACGAAAACGCAACATGAAAGCCAAAAAGTGATGAAAAATTGGCTAAAGTTGTAAAAATGTGACGAAAACCCCCCCAAAAAATGCTATAAAAAAAAAAAAAAAAGTTTAAAAACCGCTGGAAACGAGGAAAAAGATCCATTTATAGTCCGGTTCACTATGTTCGATTTCCACTGTGGCGAGAACGAAAGCTATATATTTTTGGAAACCTTATGGTATAAGCAATGAGAAAAACAATGTTTCCATTTGCCCTTGTCATTTGGTAAATTTGTTCAATTATAAAAAATGTTCCATTCAAGTAAACGGGGAGTTCTGGCCGTCGCTACGGCAACTCCATGAAACATATGGAGAAACAAAAATCCAGCTAATTTACACGGTGAACTGGAGTATTAGATGAGTTTGGGAGGTCTTACACTGGCCTATAGGCGGTGACCTTATGGATTTGGGTAAAGCTGAACCGGAGAATTAAGGCGGGGGCTGAGAGGTTAATACAGTAAATTATGAATTAACACTTAACTACTTCAGAAAACCATTTCTAGTGATGATCATCAAGAAAACGCCAAAAGTGCGAAGCAGTAATCGAAGCAAAAGGCAGCTATTGTGAAGCTAGTGCATTCATGCTTTCAGTGAGAATCTACAATAGTCTTGAAAAACGATACATAAAGAAGTGTTTCCAAACGCAATTCTGTTTGTGCCAATGGTTGAGAGTAATTCAGTTTCTCTGTGAATTGACAATGAACTGTAACACGTATCTTTCATCAAACTTGAAAGAATTGCAGTGAGTCATAGCATTGAAAAAGAAAACATCAGTCGACCGTGTGTTGCTGAGCTGCAGGAGAAGCTACTGGATTTGATCTTGATTTATTTCTGTTTCTGCTTTTGAAGTCCGAAACTCCCCGTCCGTCCTATTCCTCCAAACACATCTTCAAAGAAATAAACGTTCTTCCCCCGCTCCGTCTTTCTCTCTCTCGGCCTCTGCCTCCCCTCAGTCATTATCTGTGCTTTTAGGGCGCCGCGGCGACGCCAACAAAACAATTTGATCCGAGACGGAGCGAGTCTCGGCGAAGGCGCTGCCGCATTACCTCTGCCACTCAGGGCGTCGCTTCAATTTCGCCCGATCGTCCCGGCCGCGCGTTCAACAAGTCCAGCGCTCCTGTCATAACTTCAGACTCCGCTTTCAGCAAACACGGCGGCCATTTTGGAAACAACACGGCTCAGACGGATGGGATTCTGACATTACAACTCACTGATATATATATTTGTGCGAGTGCATTTGATTTGTCGTCGGAATGTCTGGTTTGTGCAAGGAGGAGGTTTTGGACTGAATGATCTCTGAAAGTGGAGTTACTGTTACTGCAGCAGATCATTGGTCCTGCTTTTTAGTACAAACAGAGGATGCTACTCCCTAAATATTTGTCATTTTGCCTACGTGGGGATGGTCAGCGTAAAACAGCAGTCTCCTTTATCAAATTTGCACTAAACGCATCGAAACTTTCCCCCAGAGCCTCCATGTTGGTCTGTCCGACGTTGCCATGACAACGTGGCCGCGCTTTCAGCCGTGGCTTTTCTCTCATAGTTTTTAAATGGATAAACTAACAGCGTTTGGGTCGGGGGAAATGCTTCGATAGCATAATGGCGTCCTCTTTCACAAGCCCGTGTTACCGAGGGTCTCAAAGCGCTACACGGTCGTCATCATTCATTCTCTCCATTCAGCCGTCATCGCGCATGGCTAGCTAGTTTAACTTTTCAATATGAATAACGGATAAAAATGCAAGTACGCGCGGGTGGGGTGGGGGGGCGGGGGGGGTTTGGTTAGTGCGCACACTAATGGTTAACCGAGTATTAACCGCTAAGGGCCCCGCTTAACGGTTAATGAAAAACTTGAAAACGTGCAGCCCTAGCATAAACATGTGACCACAGTGGATTATTTTGATTCTTGTACTTTTAAATGCCAGCTTTGGGCTAAACATTTTTCTCTTCCACTACATCCTGAGCAATGGCCGACGACAGCGGCGGCAGATTATGGGTAATTCGTGGCCTTTACTCGTCCTGGGTCTGTTTTTGCCACCGACCTGGACCAGGGAGCTCTGGGGGAAGGTTAAAGGCTTCTGACTGGAGGGAGAGAGAGGTGCTGATGGAGCTCACCGAGAGCCTCTTGTTTTTTCATGGTTTTCCATCGTGGACGCACCTGTTCAACAGTTCCGGTAGAAAAAACAGCAGCCGTTTAACCAGGGGTAGGCAACGCCAGGCCCGGGGGGCAAATTCGGCCCTCTAGCATAAAACCTTTGGCCTTTACGAGGATTTTGATAAACTACTCCAAAAAGGTGGAAAATGCTATCAATATTTTCACATTTCTCTGCAAAAAACATTAGGTTATATATGATATCCATCCATCCATTTTCTTCCACTTGTCCGTTGCCGGGTCGTGGGGGCAGCTGTTGGAGCTGCACCAGCCCCTATGGCTCCTCCTGCGGGTGGTGGGTCCACAGATGGACGGCCTCATGGTTCTAACCGGGCCTGTTGGTCTCTCATAAGGGGCTTCTGATGTATATATATGATGTATGATATACTGTATGCAAATACTGTATGCAAATCAGAAGTTGTGTTTTACCGGGAATAGTGTAATAGCGCAAACAAGCCGCTATATCCCGGTTGCCGTTGGAGAATCCCAGACGGAGAATCCAGGTTTCTCATTACCGGGAAAACTTGAGCACTTGGTGGATTATACAGTAGATTAGAAAGGAAGTGCACGTATTGCAAAAGGAACAGCATGGTAAAAGCAGGTCAATCAATCAATCAATGGTTTTGCCCAATATCACAACAGGAGTTACCTCACAGGGCTGCTCTTGTGGGTTCTGTTCCCTGTCTGCTGTGGCCTGTATCCATGCTTCAGACCTGGTGTGGATCCAGTTTAGAGCAGAACTCGTGTGGGGGTTCCGGGTTTTTTGTGACCTTGGGCACAAAAACAAAAGCCTTGTTTGTTTGAGTGAGAGAACGCTCAAACACGCATCGCCTTGTCCGCTAAATGACATTGACTCGCACAAAGCCCTTTGGAACGCATTTCTCTTTTGGCAAAACCTTGAAGATAATTGCTTTGCATCCACCCAGTCACTCGGAGCAGACTTTGCGTCTTTGTAAAAAACCAAGCCTCTCTTTGCTAAAGCATTAAAAAGCGTATATCGAAGCCCAGATTTTGAGACTTGTAGAGGAAGTGTAGAGCACACCCTGACAAGGTTATGAGAAGGGGCCCGCATTTTGAGAGGAGAAAGCTGTCCTTTGAAAGGGGTTGAGAAATGTCTTGGCATTTGAGCGAAGACACCGGGGGCAGAATCAATAACGGAGAAACACACATCCGGGACCTGGTGATGCTAATGGGACAGGCTCCCGACATAAATGCATTAATCCCACAGAATCAGGACAGAGAGACGGGACAGATGCTGCTCGGTTACTTTATATACTTTGTGAAACTATGAGCCCAAAGAATGAGATCAGCCGACCGTCCTAAATGACCAGCTTATTCCAAGATGACACTGCCAGGATTCATCGGGCTCACGTTGCGGAAGAGTGATTCAGGGAGCTTAACCCCATTGAGAATCTTTGGGCTGTGCCGGAGAAGGCTTTGCGCTGTGGTCACACTCTCCCATCATCAATGCGAGATCTGTGTGGAACATGAATGCAACATCTTGTTCCACGCAGAACAATGCATTCAGAACTGAGTAAAGTAATTAAGTGCTTTATTTGTAACATAATTGCCAACCCGACTTCTAAAAAAATGTTTTAGAAGTCGGGGAAACCGTAGTACTGCCTTCAGTCCTCCTCTGAAACAGCACCGCCTTCTGGGTTTGTCCCTGTTCCAGAGCGTGGTGTCCTGCACTGGTCAGCTTCTCCACCACATCCTTCCTCTTCCTCCTGCGCAGCTCCCTACGCTCCACCAACAGTCTTTCACCATCTTGGTTGGAGGCTCTTGATGACATGTGTAGGTCTGTTTGCTGCCTGCTGTTATTGTTTACTTAAAAAACATAGCTAGTGAGGACTCTCTGTATAAAAAATCCTCTGAACCTCACAAAAACACGGAAAAGATGCAGAAAAGTATCCGGTACAACAATGTGGAACACAGAAACTACAAATGCAGTTTGCAGAAAAAGGTATAAAACGCCTCTGTACTAAGAGAGGGAAGTCGCCGCCATGATGCAAAACTAGGACCAGGACATGATGTAATTATGACCCGTGACAGCTTTTTGGTTATTGTGACATCATTATCTTGATCTTGATGCATTACTTCTGAGGATTCTTATAAACATGTCCCATTCTCACAATCAACCTATGACCTTTTGGTATTCTTGAAATCGGTTAAACTTGACATATCTATTTCTAACCGTGTATGTTTTTGGCTTATTCTGTTCTTCAGTTGAGTTTTCCAAAGCCTCACGATGATTTGGCTTATTTTTATGCTGAATGCCAATACTGTTATACTAGTCTTGCCCATTGAACTTCTGCTCTGGCCATATGTCATTGAGACAAAGAAAACATTAACATTAATTTACTTATCTGTGTGTTTATTTGTCCATGTATTTAGTTATTGCGATCTACCTCAACCTAAAGGCTCTGGGTTTTTCTCGATTCAAAGTTTCCCCCCCTAATCCGTTGTACAATAATCCCCTAAAGAAAGCAATCTCCCCGACGATCACGGAGGGAGTTGATTACAGCTGCATGTCTGTGGGGATCTAGCGACAGTTGAACTGCCGTGGCTTCCCAAATCAACACAGTCGTCTCATTCCAGTGACCGCAGCCGCCGCCTGCACTGACCTTGAGGTTAATTAACTACGTGGAAAGCTCTCCGTATGGATTAGTGCTGCCAGAGGCGGCCATCTTGAAAGAAACAGAACTAACAAGAAGACGTGCGCCGCTGTCTCTCCAGCTGTTTCAAACTCGCTGGGACAGATACAGTATTGGGCTTCTCTTTGTCCAAGGCGTCTTCCTGCTTTTGATCCATCAAGGAGCTCATCTCGCACAGTGTCCCCATCGCTTTGACCGAATGAGATTGGGTTGGTTTGTAAACATGAAGTCAGTGGCATGTTGTGACCGCTGGACTGTATAAAAAGAAAATTCACATTATACTGTATGTGTGTGGGACAAATAAACTTAACAACTTTAAATTTAATCATGAACATTTAGAAACATTTAGTTCATTTAAACGCCATTTTTGATTGCTGTGTCTTGGGTGCTAATTGTATTGACAATTATGAAGTAAATTCAGATTACCTTCTCATTTTGGTCTTCAAAAGTGGTGGCCATTTTCAGAAACACTGGCGTGGTGTTGGTCAGTAGAAAGGACTTCCAGCCAAAAGATTCATATGGCAGATTTTTGGACCTTATCCCAAACAAATCATGATCAGATTTTCTGTTTGGGTATTTCAAAAACTGTCTTCTCCCAAAGAGCTGCATTGGTCCCATAGCTGTTAAGTGTCCCGTTTTCCCTGGGATACTACCATATTGTATCTTGGAGCTCGGTTGTGGTGATGGGACAGCTCACAGCGGCTGCCTGAAAATGTCCCTTATTTTAAAATGCAAAAAACTTGACGTCATCACATTCAAGAACGTGAAGGCAACCAATTGAGGTCAAATAACATATGAAATCATCTAAATACATATCACTAAAGGAAGAAGAGATACATTGCTGATCCCTGTAGGGAAATTAGTCTTTTGTATTTGACCCATCCGTCGATGCCGCTGGGGCAACCTGTCAGGAGTAGTGGGCCGTATTAGTGGTTAGCATGGCGCCTTTACTTTCCATCACAGTAGCCCACATGATGCTCCAGGATCAACTGTTTTTAGAGTTTCTGGTAGGTTTTCACCACTGACAGACCCGCTCACCAGAAAACCTACTAAACAATTGAGCCTGGAACGCAGAGACCTCCGTGATGGAAAGTAAAGGCGCCATGATGACGACCCATATAGCCACATGGCACCCGGGGAGTGCGGACCCATCTCCAGATGTCGCGCCAACTAACGGCTCCTGCAGTATTAAACTGTTGTGCATGTTTTAGTAGTCAGGGAAACTGGACTCTCCACAGAAATGCCGGGTCCAACCGAGGGTCAAACCAAGAACTTTCTTGCTCTGAGGCACAAGTGCTAACCACTGTGCCACCATGGCGCCCTAAACCAAATTCAAATGTTTTTGCTTGATGTCTGTGTAAGTCGTACAGGAGTTGTCCATCTTCAATGAAGGTTCTTGAGTCATCTTCTGTACCCTGTATTTAAAGTCTTGAATGTTTCGCCTCTCATCCAAAAGGCTTTGTCAGCGGACTAAGGTTCAGCTCAGCCCGCAGTCCAGATAAAGACTATAGGGAGGAGTTGGGGTTGGCCCGGCTCCTCCCTCTCACCTGTGGGTCAACACATCTGAAGTAGAGCGTCTCTAACGACCTGCTCACCCCAGAGTATCGATCTGACCTGACCTATTCATAGCTGATCACAGCTAATTACCTGCCTATTGCTTTTTGCTTGATATTATCCATATCATTGAGTATCTTTTAAAGTGGATCGTTCGGATTGTAATTTTGGGAGTCGTGAGCCTTTTTCAGGGAGCATGTCTTTCAATGTTTACCTTTTGAAAAAGTATAGAAACACTAAACGAGTCTGTATAAGTGACTGTTATTGAGTTGTTTTGATCATTTTCATCTGAGAAAATTACAGTATTTTGCATCATACATAACAGATTAAATTCTTATTTGGGTTGCGGCTCGTGAAAGGTGAAGTGGATCCCGAGTTGAATTTTTTTTTTTCTGTAAAAGTTCTCTCTTTCTCTCTTCTCTAATCACGATGACCCCCCTGCCCTTTCTCTCTCTTTGTCGCCGGCTCTGACCGTGCCCTCTCTCCCTCTCGCTTTCAGATGAGATCGACATGCTGGAGAGGCTGTGGCTGTCCGGGATCTGCCACAACGACAAGATCGAGGTACGAATCTCAACGCTATCTGTGACAGTCCCTTTATCTGAGGGCCCTTTACGAGCGCGTCAACTCCATTTTAGATGTGCAGCTCCTCTTCTCTCACTTTGTATCGATTCCAAAGTTAGACGAAGCCCAGAGCATGTCCAAAATATTAACGTCAACTATAAAATCCAAGAAAAACGAAGGGGCAGTTACAAATTTCCCAAATAGAAAGTAATTAAGAAATGATTACCAAAGAATCAAACCTGCTACTTCTGTATCATTTCCAATATAGAACAAACTTTGTACTTTGTAGAGAGTGAGAGAGAAAAGTTACTGCTGTGCTTGAACTACAGTCAGTCAAGCATAAGGTTTATCTGGTAATCTTCCAAATAATTTATTTTTCTAACTCTGTTTTTTACTAGAAGTGTAACAAAAAAAAAACTAGACCAAACGAGAGGTTGGAGGGCGCTGAAGAACTCGGTGTTCTCTGAGCATGAAGAGGAATGAACCCAGAGAATTTGGACAGTTCGTATTTTTTCGCAGTGTGTTGGGATAAAGTTGCCAGGTTGAGGTCTGAGTGTTGCCACAGATGACTTTAAAAAGTAATACTGATTTCTGATTACTCCTTTAAAGAGTAACTTAGTTGGTTATTCTGATTGCTCCCACAGATTCAGAAAAGTGACATATTTCCATGTCTCTCCTCCTCTATTGTCGTCTACAATGTTGTGAGTCGTCTTCATGCTGAAAAGGAAAATGACAGAATAGTAACTCACAGGCGCTTGGAAAAGTAACTTTAATCTGATTACTGCAAAAAAAGCAATGCGTTAGATTACTCGTTACTGATAAAAGTAGTGAGTTTTCAAAATGACCCAGTTTTACAATTGCCGCGGTTATAAAAGTTCACTGTAGGTTAGTCAGGAGAATTTTAGGACCCATTTTAATCAATCAGTCAATCAAAGTGCATTTCTATAGCACTTTACAACGACACCAGGAAGACCAGAGTGCTTCAAGAGAAAGACAAAAAACAATTTAAAAACACAACATTATTGAATCCTAGACGTTCAGTGCGTTCTGTGAAAGTGTGTGTGAACATTAAGAACCACTGGCTTAGAAGAAGACCAAAGAGTTATTGATAAGTCGTGTTGAGAAAGAGGACATGAAGGTAGTTGGTGAGTTTATTTATTTATTTTTAAATTTAAGTGATTTTCCTGGTTACACACAATTTAGTCCAATTTATGTCTATTTTCAGCCTCTTTACACCCTGGCTTATTTGATCTTGATCGAGGCCTGGTTCTACTCGGAAGGCAGACTGTTTCATGAAGCGGTACCTGACGGTCTTAAGTTATTTAGTTTTAGATCAAAAGTAAAATATCTAATTATACCCGGGCCAATAATGAACCGAGGTTATTGTTGCCAACTGTCGGAGCAAGTCACGAAGATGATTAAAAACGGAGTGGCGTCGTTTTGGCGAGCTGCCTCCCTGGAAACTCTTCACACTGACTAAAAACTCATTTGCATGTATAATCCGAGTCCCCCCTCCGTCACCTCCGTCTGCTCGCGACCCGGCGTTCTGTGGTTCTGTTTTTGTTTTGTTTTTATCTCGCCGTTTAAAGTGTGAATTACAAATGGCTGATCCGACGCGCTTTGACAGGAAGGACCCGCCATTGTGCCGCGGCTTGTAATTAACTCTTTATCTGCTGTCTCACAAACACATGGGTTTTCTTTGGCAGTAAATACCGACCGACATTGTGGTTGGAGCCCCTGCTTCACAGCTAAAAGGTCCCGGGTTCAATTCTTAGATAAGGCGAGACTAGAACATAGGCTGTGTCCGGATGTCCACCCCAGACCCTAACTCAGAGGTGGGCAAGATGATTTAATCCGGGACCTTGACTTGTAGAGCACAAATTCCTGAGTATGTCAAAAAAAGA
Organism: Proterorhinus semilunaris; assembly: GCA_021464625.1. Lineage (NCBI taxonomy): Eukaryota > Metazoa > Chordata > Actinopteri > Gobiiformes > Gobiidae > Proterorhinus > Proterorhinus semilunaris. The sequence goes on along the minus strand of CM038360.1, from coordinate 3,720,813 downwards.
AGTAAGTCTCTGTGGCTACAATAGTAGTGAATCAATAATGACTATGAGAAACTTGTGACACAGGCTTGTAAAGCGCAATACAAGTCTAGACCGTTATTATTTATTACAGTCCTGTCGGGCTTTTGACCAAATCAGCTGTATTTTAAAATCACAGCTCATTATTATTCCTTTATTTGGAAAAATATTTTCTCAATAGTATTTTCCGGAGTACATTATGTGACCCGCCGAGGAAGCTGGATTTCGCCCCACGACCCAAATGAGTTCGACAGGTGGTTTAAAGGATGAACGATATCAATATTTTCACTGTAACGGAAACTACATAACTGCTGTCATTTGTTGCACTTTTGTAAAGTGTCATTACAAAATTACGAATCTTTACTTTCCATCACGGTGACCTCTAAAATGCTCCAGAATCACTTGTTTTGTAGGTGTTCTGGTGAAAGGGTCCGTCAGCAGTGAAATCCTTTGTTCTTGGCGCGTCATTGAAACCACTGTGCCATTCTGACCACTCATGCCGCTCTCGGGTCACTACAAGGTCAAATACGCACAAATATATCAACTTTTTTTCTCATAAAAAGTTCCATAATGCACCTTTAAGTTGTTGATGAATGATATGCAACGCATGATTAAAACAGCTTCTGTGATGTTTTCTTTCATTGATATTGAGTTTAGCTCAAAGACCTGCTTTTCTCCAACGACTCTCGCATTGTGGACTATATTGACCTGTCTGCGGTCTTTGCTGCTCACTATTTTGAAAATGGTGTGACCGCAATATATTGCACTATAGGGACTAGTGTGGACTTTGCTGCAGACATTTCTGGCGGACTGCAGAAACATTGCGAAAACTTCTTCTTTCATCCTTATTATTATTATTTTTTTATCAAGGAATAATAAACATGCTAAAAAAAACTATATAAATGCCCAGTCTCTTGCCAATGGGTGCCAGAGACTAGGCTGTGTTTACTATTATAGCGTTTTTTTGTTTTTTTTTAAAGTCACTGATCCTATTCTTATCTCTTTTCCATGTCCCGCTGGCCGCCCCTCTGCCCCTGTGCCGCGTGGTGCTGCCCCCTGCAGGTGATGAGCAGTAAGCTGGACATAGACAACATGGCGGGGGTGTTCTACATGCTGCTTGTGGCCATGGGGCTGAGCCTGCTGGTGTTCGCCTGGGAGCACCTGGTCTACTGGAAACTGCGCCACTGCATCAGGAGGTCCGGCGGCATGGACTTCCTTCTGGCGCTCAGCAGGGTGAGAAAACACACACACGGATAGTTTTAGACACGCATTAAAAAGTAAAACAAAATAGCAGCAGTTATGCATCACCTTTATTGCAGTGCATATTGGGTCAGAATGAAGGGCTAGGCGGGCTGCATTTGGCCCTACAGACTTAACAATATGATTTTTTTCTTGTAACAAGGTCAGTCTCTTTCCTCACTGCTGTGCAGGACGAAGGAACATGCCGCTCTCCTCTAGCACTTGACTTGTCAAACTAAATAAGAGCATACCAACTATTTTCTGATTGAGTAAAACATCTGATTGAATGAACCGACAATCGACTGTAACCCAGCTGCAACCCGAAAGTGAGAAGATCTCCGTGACTATTTGACCAAACAGCGGGTGATGTTGACCGTCCTGTCTCCAAGCCCTGGTAACTAGTCTCAACTTATATATAGCGCTTTTCTACCTTCTTAAGGCCCAAAGCGCTTTACAACAAGGACCCACTCACCCATTCACTCTCTCATTCATACACCAATGTACGCAGACACTGGAGGCAAGGAGGGTGAAGTGTCTTGCCCAACAACATAGGAGCTGGGGTTCGAACCCCTGACCTTCCGATCATGAGACGACCCGCTCTACCACCTCCGCCAACGTTTTTGTGAAAGATCACACAATGAGAAGATCTCCACACGTCTCCAAGCAAACCTACAGTACATTACACAACAGCTATAGGTGCTGTGTAACAGTATGGACTGTTGGTGGGGACATGTCCACATGTAGCATTTGATTTCATAAGCAAAGATGACGATCGAAAGCAAACAAGCTCTCGGGCTTTCACCTCCTAAAAAATGGAAGAATGACAAAATTGGAAAATGCGGACGGGTGGGACGGTTACGTAAAGGAACACAGGGGAGACGCTGAGGAACCGTAAGGTATTCATAGAACTTAAAGAGGGGGTATTGTGCTTTTTTCAATCACATAGCACCAGTCTATAGCACTACAATGATGACGTAACCTTCTGTTGGTCTGTATATGCAGTAAATTAAAATAACTGCCTTGAATAAAATTGCTCTCTCAAAATGGCTGCACTGAACGTCTTGAAATAGGCCTCTGTCTCTTTAAGAAGCTTTCCGACACGCCCCCTTCAGCACACTACTGTGGCATTTAAACAACAACACTGTGCGGGGAGGGGGCTCTGCTGAGCTGAGGAGCAGTGGTTGGGGGCTCAGCTGGTGACGAAAGGTCCAGAGGCTTCTCCAGGAGGTGGGGGCGTTCCTAGGAGGACTGAGGCATAGCTACACCTAAAATGGCCGCCGCCTAAGTTTTTACTGATTACGCAAAAATATGTGAATGAGCCGAGGCAACACTCCAGGCATGTGTTTAATGAGGGAATGACATAATAACAGGATATACATAATACCCCCCCTTTAAGCTAACAGACTCATCTTCATTTGTTGCATTACTACAGTACAGCCGAAGTCCACAGACAGGAAATGTTACACCCAGCCAAATTCAATCCATGTCAAGTTAGAGTTATAGTACATCACTATAGTTCTGTCCTTTTTGGCCGACCTGTCCTCGCTGTTGCAAAACCAGAGTACTTCTATCTGCTTTGGACACATCTCTCCAATGTTATCCAAAGGCATTTTGTTTTGCCTTTTAGCATTCTGTGTGTATAAAAGCCAAAGAGCAGATGACAGCTCAGCGCGAGAGGCGGCTTATTAATAAAAACATTTTAGCCTCAAAGCGTCCTTGACACATTTGAGGGACCGCACGATCTCGACAGTCCGTCAACGCCCGTTTTTGGGTTATCCTTATGCCACCCCTCTATCAGACCGACAGATCAGCTCCGAAAGGCCTCCACTTAAATGGACCGGGGGTTTTTCTGGCAGCAACATGGTGATAATAAAGTGATGGCATTTAAAGGCAGATTGTCGAGCCAACTTTTAGCAAAGATTAAGATAGTAGAGTTGAATCATCCGTGTGACGTCCTGCCGGGCTGAGAGACCAATGTTATGTAGCAGCAGCTCATTATAGCGGAGTCCGTGGCTTGTTTATTTTAACAGCTTCACACCACGGTTCCAACACTTCACACCAGGGGGCGCTACAGTAGGTGTTCAAGCATCGTGGAACGTAATCTTACCGTGTTTTCATCAACAAAGACTATAACAACATCATTTTGTGGACGCACCTTCTTTTAAATGGCAATAGTGTAAGGGTGATGGGCTAAAAATGGCTGTGTTTATTATTTGGATCCACATGAGCTGTTTTAATCTCGACAGCTACTCTTCCCGGGGTCCTTTATACAATTCGCATATTATCAAAAATAATTGGAACACATTTGGGAGCTGTCGTGTCACACATTCATACTGAACAAAACCAAAATCTTACTATAGAGACCCCAGAAAGATCCAGAGAGCAAAGATTCTTTCAAACGTTTCTTAAAATTAGCTTTGGTGACAGAAAGTTCCACACAGCAATAGCTCTGACCCCGGGTGGCTTGGGCTGGTGGAATAACTGTGCTGATCTCTTTGATATTTTACGTTTTATAATTGTCTCTGTAAGGATTAAATAGTAAGAATGAAATGCAAGAGAAAGAGCTGGTGAAAAAATCTTGCCTGGGGCTCCTCCTGCTGGCAGCTGTAAGGCATTTTTTCTGAAACAATACCTTTAATGTTTGATACGGCGTGGTTAGCACCTCCAGCAGGATGTGGAAATTCAATCCATTTCAAGTTAGAGTTAAAGTACTGCACACCACTATTAGGGGCAGGAACCTCTGGGTACCTCACGATTCGATACGATACGCGATACATGGCTCACGATAACGATTATCTCGCGATACGCCGATACTGCGATAATCGATATATTGCACAAAAATAAGCAACGATACATCACGATAAAAAAAAAACATGCTACTTTTAACCTTTATTTTGACCTACTACATAATTATTCATCATTTATATTTATTTTCTTGTGCTTTGTACCACTTTTATAAATGATCCGTGACTTACACACTGAAAATGGGTCTATAGATCTGTCAGTGACTTCATTTACATTTAAATAAACAAGAAACCACAGTCCTATTTAAAAAGTAATATATCAACCCCAAATTAATCTCGTTATTATTATTATGAAAATTATCATTAAAAGTCATTTATTTGTGTGACAGTGTTTGGTCCAAGTGAATAAAACGGTAGTGCTGCCCCCTGCTGTCCTGACTGAATTCTTGATTATTATTGGCCTCTATTGACTGTGAAAATAGTGGCGCACTGCTGCCTCATTAGTATGCATGACGTTTCTCAATAAAATGCATGACGTCATCAAAAGTATCGATATCGGATTAATAATAATCGGTATCGTATCGTCTTACAAAATATCGCGATATATCGGAAAATCGATATATTGTCACACTCCTAATCACTATAGTTCTATCTGCTTTGGACACTTCGACAGAACGGCTCAAAATCAACAATGTTGGATTATGGGCTTTAAAAATGTGGTGGACAGTTTTGGGGTTTAAGCAATGATGGAATTGTAATCAGGAAGTGCAGAACAAGGCGCCGACGCCGTAGAAGAAGAAACAGCTACATTTTAAGCTTTGTCCGAGGATTACTCAAAAGTGCCACCATTTTTTCCATACTGGGATACGTTCTTACCAGAGCTTAAACCAGTTGATGTGTAGCCGTCTGGTCTTTGTGCGTGCGCTCAGTCACGCAAATGTGGTTAGCGTTTAGCCTCTCCCAGCAAAGGTATAGCCCCAAAAACTAGGGTGAAGTTAGAAGCGACCGAGCTTTTCCCCTTATTTAAATACAGTAACGTGAGCCTTTACGCGATCCAAGGTCTAGTAGGAAGCTTAGTACAACCTGTCAACCTTCATCTCAAGTTTCAATACTTATAATTAATCTGTTGAAATGCCAATACTTAATTACTTTTATTATTAAACTATAGACTAAAGCTGTCACATTTAGAAAGACTTCATCAAAAAGGCTGTAAGACTAAAACTAATGAGCTCGTGTGTGTATGAACGCTTTATCATAGTCAGTACTTGCTTTAGCTTCTCTATGAAAGCCGTTACATAAGCTTGCCTGAATACACGAGGTCGGCAATAGGGATTGTGTGTAATGAGACGTGTAACCATACGTTTGTGGATGTGGGGATAATCAATATGGAAGCCTGGTCCGATTATTTCAGGAAGCGGCAGCGATCGCACCGAACAAACCCAACAAACGGAACATATCGTTCAGTGCGTTAGATGGTTCTATGACCGGCCCAGCCTTCGCCAAGAGACGTGAGCGAATATGGATTTGAAGTTTGTCTGACTCTGAGTGGGTTCCCATCGCAATAAAATGTTAATCAACCAGAAGGCTATGCAATCCAAATGATTAGAGAAAATCTATTTCACTCACATCCTTAAGAACTAAGAAAGACTGCTACTGGCTAGTTATATTCCAAAGTTTTAGACCATCTACAGAAGTGAGTGTTTTTTTTAAACACATCTAGGAACTTTTGGGTGAAGATTAAAAAGGTTTATCTACTTTCCTTCCCTTACATGTGGTCTTAATGAGATCTGGGTAATGACCGAGAGGCCAATATCGCGGATACAAGCGGACACATTGAGTTTCCTTCGCAGGGTGGCTGGGAGAGACCGGGAGGAGCTCGGAGTAGAGCCACTGCTCCTTCGCGTCGAGAGGAAATGTGCGTGGAGAGAGGAGCCTGGGCATCTCCGCTCAGATCGTATGGATACATGGAATTATGAATTCTGTGAAGAAACTGTGTTTGGATTAGGGCTGCACAATATATCGCAAAAAAATATCGTTTTGCAATATTAGGTGATGCAAGAAGCCATATTATATCCACTAGTTTAGTTTAGTTTTAGTCTTTCTTTAAGTCTTCTTTTGACACAATTTGCTAAAAAACTGATTATTTACGATTATTTAGAATGGAACATGTCACGTTGAAATGGTTTATCGAAATATCGCAATGATATCGTTATCGCAATATTGCACCGCCGTATCGCAAGTTTCTTCAATATCGATCAGCCCTAATTTTGATGCGTTTGATGCGATACCAACACGGTCACACTAAGATTGAGCGGCCATTACTGTGAATGAGCCTGAATACGTAATCATATATCTCTAATTATTATATCTATGGCTGAAGTTTCTTATTTGGGTCGCATCTTTAGTAAACCGGTCCCATATCCAGTATTTCGTCTTTTAACCAAGGTATTATTGTTATTGAATAATTTAAAATGTCATTTTGAATCATTCGCTCAACAAAAAGCTCCAATGAAAAATATCGTTAAACCTTTTTTTCTCTGCTTGTGTAAAGCTTAATCTCTGGTGTTCGTACCATCTAAACGGGTGAGCAGATTTGACATAATCACCTGTTTTTTCACTGCAGGAAAAAAAGAATCCTGATCATTGTAGCCCTCGCGAGCTGCTTTCATTAAACATTGCATTTTCAAATTGATGGAGAGAAAACTTTCAGCCCCTGTATATCTTGGCAGCGGCAGAGGACAAAAAGCTGTCAGCTCGCTCAGGTTTCGTGCTGGCTTTGTGCCCAGTGAATTTCGATGGGGCCCAGGGGTGCAGACCTGAGACATCACCTACTGTAGCTGTCACACTTACATTACGTCCTGATGGGGCCACTTCAGTCTGAGGTCCTGGAAATACTGTATTTACCAGCAAACGGGGCCACGACTCCGGAGAGCAGAATGGATGAGGTTTTTGGAGCGAAAACACACAAGAGCGGAGTATAACAATATTTATACTAATACTGGACTTCTACGGGCACAAACTCGAGCTCTGCTAGTGTTTAATGGCCACAATTAACAAACTGCAGACTGGAGCCGTACTACAAAAACCTAAGCACAAAACAAAATGCATACGTATCTTGCCTCCACCGGGGTTTATGTATTTATGTATACAATCTGCCAAAGCTATTCAGACTCTACAAGGATGTTCAAAAATGCTTATGATTCTTAATTAGAAAATGAACTCTCCTTGTTTGTGATCTGAGCCCTAATCTGTTAAAACACTAATTGTACTTATTGCACTTATTAATTATTCGCACCAGCTGGATTTTTTTGACATCATTTGTTTCACGTCATTTCATCGACGGCTGGGTCAGTGACTGTGTTCCACAAGATCTAACAGGCGTTTAAAAGCAGTAATACCTGGATGCTTTATTGTCTATTGTCAGAAATATCATAATTAGATATTTTCCCAAAAGTGTTCAACGCTGCATTTAAAAGTGAAAACAGAGTTGTGTTTTGATATGAGAGAGAGGGAGAGACGTTCCAATCAGAATTGTGTTCCTTGCTATAATTTTTTAAAGCTGCTGGCCGGAGGTTCAGAACAGCAGATTCAGCACCTTTCACTGCAAACTGAAGTCTCTGCTTTCCAAAAAATATGAAACATTTATGGTAAAAGGCCTTTATTGCAGCATGGCCATTTGATTAAAGCATTGCCTACACGTTTCAGCCCTGTTGGGCCTTGGTCAGAGCAAGCTTAGCTTCTGAAGTCTCTACTGTTGTGAACGTTTATTATCTGCAGCAAATCCCAGCGAGTCTGCAGTGAGTCCACATAACAAACCAAAACAATCACTGATGTGCATGTGTTCTTGTGCCCATGGCAGAAATTAGGAGCGCAGCACATTCCTAAACATTTTTGGAACAAAAATCAGTGCTCAATGCCTCCTCTGGTAACAGACTGTCAGGAGAACAGTTGTGAGTGCAGCTGCCCGGCCAGGCTAACGCCAGGCTAAAATCACAAGTGATATTTAGTCCGGGGACCACCAATTCATTTCCTCGTAGGAGAGGTGTGGTTTATGACTGTCCATAGCTATTTATTGGGCGCTACAAATAGCAGCTGCCCAGGTTTTGGTAAAATGTGTGTTTTATTTGGAGAAAGCCGTCTCCTACCCCTCTGAAATCAACACTTAAAGTGATAGTCTGTAAGTTTGCAAAGTGAGTGAGTGAAATTTGAGTTAGTTTGCATAATGAGGAGAGCAGGAACAGAATTTTCAAAAGTAAATCAAGCTCCTCCTCCTCCCTCCTGATTGGACCCGACAGGCTGGTACACAGGAGAAGCTCGTCTCATTGGTCGACGAGGGAGGATACTCGACTCTGATTACTTGCTGAGATCCGGGAAGGAGGGACTTTACAAAAGTAATATAGACAGATTATGACTTACTTTACATCAACATGCAAGACCATGTGTGAAACATTAAGATTCCAGGCTTTCAGCTTTAAACCTGTTGATTTACTGACTTTTACAATAGAATACCTATTTTAAATGCTTTAAACGATATAGGAAGTTTAGTCAGAATCACTATGAGGAATTGTCAGTGAAATTGATATTGATATTCCCATCCCAGTTTAGTGCTTAAACTTGAAACAGGAACCTATAACTCGCTTAAAGCTAAAAACAAAAAACATGTAGCCTATTTCATTTAAATGTGGCCAGTGGTCACAGAGATTCAATCTGCAAGTCAAGTGAATCTGACAATAAAAAAGAGGCGCTCATTGTTTTCAAATTGTCGTACTTTTTCATTTCGAGTGAGAGGCGCTGGAGAGATTGCTCACCCGGGATGCCACCCAGGCCAGAACCACCACTGGGTGAAAATATCAATTATAGGCGTTTTCTTTTCCGGTACATAAAGGCCAGAGCGCACCAGAACACAACAGGATTTATCCTTGATTGGAAGTTTTCTCCATCTCTGCTGCTCCTCTCGTCCCTCACAACAAAGTTTAAAGCGGCCTCCCAAAGCAACCTTCAGCATTTCTACAGCAAAATAACAGAAAGTACTAAGAGACTGGGCTGGTCAGCCAACAGCATGTTAGTGAATCAATAGCCCATAAAAAACAGTGCTCAGAGCTGGTCTGGTGATGGATTCTGGACTTTAAACATTCCCAATGAGAACGGAATAACTCAATAAATCAAACGTTAGGTCTGTTTCTGACCAGGGAACATGATTTAGTTTGTTTTTTTTAGCTAACGTGAAGGACATGTTGTGTGACTGTGGGTGAGCTCTGCCTGGGCTTTGGCAGTGGGGGGTGCAGTGGCTGGATATTGCTAAAGCAGTGGAGTGTAACGGGGCAGTGTGTTCCCGGAGACGTGAGGCTGAAGGGGGAGAGGTGGAGGAGGACGGGGGGCTGGGGCGGGGGAGTGAAGCTGCTCATGTGGGACACAGGACCAACAAAGACCTGGGGAGATGGGACACCGCAGAGAGGGGTGCCACTTTGAATCAGGGGAAGGCTAGTTTTAACGTACGGGTCCTACACAAAGTAAACTAAAAAAATCAAATAAAGCCTCATAACATCACGACTCTTACAAATCATCTTTTGGATAAAGTCGGATAAAGTACATTTTAGTTTACAGTTTCCTGCTGACAGATTCATTTAGGAGACTGCTTGTTCTGCGGCGCTGGAATAACTCAAGTGTTAGTCATTTTTATTTTTCATTTTACAGCTGCAGCAAGTGGAAAATGTAATCAGCAGAACTGTTAGGTTTGTTTTTTGGGTTGTTCCTTGTGAGAACAGTATAGTTTACACTATGCTCAAGTAAAACGAAAAGCCCACACAGAAACAAACTGATGTGCTCCGAGATTGTGGAGGAGCATTGGACATTCCCAATTTCAGAAAAGGTTTTTTTAAACTGTACTGTGTTGTGTCCGAATCAAGGGCGTCTCTCAAGGCTTTTTAAACGACTTACTGACCTTTTAGCCAAAGTATATAGTAGTTGTACTGTACGTGAATGAGCCAAGGCAACACTGCAGGCATGTGTTTAATTAGGGAATGACATAATAATACCCCCCCCCCCCTCTTTATAAAAGTGTCAAAATAGCAACCAAAGAGTGAGAAAAAGGTGAGAAAAAAGCCACAAAAGAGAAACAAAAAGTGCATAAAGTGACCAAATCGGAAAAAAAGTCAAAAAGGAGGAAAAAGATTTGTTTAGATGAGTTTTGTGGGCCTTAGCTTTCAAATCAGGCGTTACTCTTGCCTATAGGTTGTAACCTTTTAGATTTGGGTAAGGCTCAACTGGAGAAAATGCGCTTGGTTAAAGTGGTGGTTAAGAGGTTAAGTGTCTTTTTATTCTCATTTCATTTGTCTGTATTTTTGCTTACATTTTCAAAATCTGTTGAAAATCCAATTTAAATGCCCGACAACCTGAGATCGCACTTCCTTCCGCCTGTCTCTGCCTTTTGCTCCGCGGCAGCTCGACGTGTGCGGCCGGACCAAAGGGTTCTCTGCTCTGTTAAGTCGAGTATTCAGGATGTTATTTACAAACTCGCGCGGCACGACTGCATTATTTTGGGGAATGAACTGAAAGAGCCGACGTGACGAGGATTCCACACTAAACCAGGACCAAGGAATCAGTGACTTTGGCGGTTCTGTTTGTGGCGCTATAAAATGGCCTTATAATGAGCTAAATGCGGCCATAGCAGCGTGTGAGCTGAGGGGACGAGGAGGGCGAGGTGGAGAGGAGCTTAGGGCACTGTGCCTCATGCCCCTAGAGGCCATAAGCGCCACTGCAGGTGTCGTAGCATGTTGCGTTTTTTTACTCATTAATTGTCCGTGAGCGTAAATACTACGCTGACTAGGGTGACCAGATTTTCTGACTAAAAAACTGAGACATTATTTGGGATTTAGTTAAATATGCTTGTTAATGTCTTACACCATGCACCAATCAGCATTAACATGATAGACTTGATATTTTGTTATTGGTTTCTACTTCTAATGGACATTTGCATGGCCCAAAGACATGAATTTTCAAGCGAAGTTTGTACTTTGTGGATCATATTGGCCAAAAACTGGGACACTTGAGACAGATCCTGTGTAAAACTGGGACAAATGAATGGTTTTGGAGGGATGTGTGGGGACATGGGACAGAGGACTCAAAACTGGGACTGTCCCGGGTAAACTGGGACATCTGGTCACCCTAACGCTGACAGAAAAGACAAAGGGACCGAGGGATATTGTTCATCCAATTACACAATGGTCTTTTTTTTTCACTCAAACTTGGCTGTAAATACTGTTTAAGTGGCGCTAGCCCGCAGTTAGCTTTGCCCGTTAGTGATTCCATTAGTGTGTAGTGGTGACTCCGACCCGGTGGTAGGCAAGTTGCAAATGTGGTTTTCTGGCCAGAGACACCAGGGGGAGAAGAAAGACCCCCCAATCGTCCCATTAACACTTGTATTACTCCCAGAGGGACTACGGAAAGGATTTATTAAGGTAAACAAGTTACGTAGTGCTGCTTTAAGATTCAGGTTTCACTGCATAATAATAATAATAGGCCAAATCCTAATAAGCGTCACTTATTGACAACCTGCACTAGGACTGACCTTGATATCCTACTCTTTATAGTCTGTTCTATTTTTATTGTATTCTTTATTGTTTTTATTTCTGCCCCTTAAGATTTTTGCTTTTACTCATTGTACATGAGATACCTCTTTTTTTTACTACTTAACTGTTTGCACATTTCCTGTCTATTTTGCACACCCTGAGTGATCTTATTAAGTGCCGAATGTAACCAGTGAATTTCTCCATTGTGAGATCAATAAAGGATTATCTTATCCTAATGGTGTCTGTCAGCGTTCGTTATTAGTCGCAGTGTTGCCCTTTTTTTCTGCTCGTACAGCTGAGGCGAAAAGGGAAGCGGCTCAAATCAAAAGTGATAACAATGAGAGCCAACAGCAAACATCTGTGCCGGGGGAGATAGTTGAACCACAGATAAAATCAGAACAAGTTTGGCCAAAAAAAATCCATGACGTGCGACATGTCGGCTCCGGGAGTCTAAACTGGACTAAATATAACATAATCACGTGTTTAAAAGCTTAGAGAAAGCCTTATCTGCCATGTCCACGTTATAGATACACATCTAAACCCGGCACGGCCCGCTCCCCTGACCCCCGTATCTCTCACCCCTTCAGCCCCGCTATATGTGCCCAAGAACCACTACGTCCAATCCCTTTAACCCGGCCACCGACTTTTCGCCGTTTTAATTTCACACCGCTGTGCCTCGCGAGCTGCGCCGCCGTAGCCCGCGACTGCTGATTCACGCGCGCCCGCAAAGGTCTATTTTTATTTCTATTACAGCAGCCCCCCCTTTTCTCCCAATGGGGGCTTAGTTGATTTACAAAACCTCTCAGCGTATTTATCTTCATGTCTGTGGCTGTTATGAATCACTGCCGGCCATTGAGAAAAAAAAAAAAAAAAAAAAGCCTATCTGAAATGTACAGGGCCCTCCTCAGTGGTGCTAATTGAGTCCCATCTATCTATCTCCGCGGAATATGGGATTGCACAAATGGGACGACATCACTCCGAGGCCGATAAATCTCTCGAGCTCCTTTAAATGAAAAAGCCTATATAAGGAAGCGCTAATTCACGCCTTCCGCGTCATCTTTTATTCATGGCAGGTATCGGACCGAGGCGGGTGCGGGAAAGTGGAGCTTATTATGAAGGGAGCGGCGGTCTTCTATTAACTCAAGTGCAAACAAACAAAGCGGAGAGAGGGGGACGGGAGCGTGCCCCAATCGCAGGCGCAGACAATAAACAGGATTTTATATTGAAAACTCAGACTGTGTCCTGTGATTTCAGTGCTTTTCAGTGAGAATAGGTTTGCATGCACAAGGACACTCGGAATTAGCATTAGCATTTGAACGGCTGCAGGAGATGTGAGGCTGGCATTTGTTTGAGCACATCGTCTACGGGCGTTTTCACACACATGTCGGAGCCGACCCGGGACAGCACTAGTTTCATCTGCGTTTACTTCAGTGTTAGTTTAGTCCTCGTGCTCTCGCTCCAAAAGCTGCACCATCAGCCACGATTAGAGCACATGTGTCGAACATAAAGCCCGCGGCCCACAAGATTATTTAATCCGGCCCCTTGTAGCATGAATTTCTGAGTATGTCAAAAAAAACAAAAAAAAGTACGTCTCGAGCCCATTCCTGTGCAGAGGTATGATTTTTTTTTTTTTTTTTTAGAAATAACCAGAATGCTCACTCCAACCACCAGGGGGCAGCTTAAAAAATTTTTTTAATAATTCTTCATGTGTCCAGCAGAGGGAACTGACCTAATAGGGATCAGGATATAAACAGCATATTATAGCCATGTGGTAAATGGTCAGTCTTCCCCAGGGCATTGAGTGTGGAGTGAATGAATAATGACTAAGTGTAAGCCGTTATTATTCATTAGGCCACAGTCCTTTACAATATATAATTTCAGCCCACGACCCAAAACGAGTTTGACACCCCCGGATTCGAGCCTTGTCAATAATGACACACACACGTATGACGTTACACTGCACATTTCTCTCTCATGGTTAAGTACAGTGAGGCGCGACACTGAGGAGAGGCGCACTATCGGCACATGGAGAGGATAAAAGCCTGCAGAGAGAGAGACGTACCTCAATGACACAAAGTTGATCCAATTTGTCAGAGTACTATTTCATTCGATCAGTCCTAGAGCACGTGTTTTAATTTAAAGTAAATCCTGTCTTCTTTTTAAAAAAAAAAGGGGAATAAGAGATTGACCGCCTTACACCACAACCGAGGCGAGAGGAGCTGCTCGGAGAGAGACCCCTGTTTCAGCCGGTCGATTACATTCCCCCTAAAATGACCTGCTTGTTGACATACAAAATGAGAATTTGTAATATGAACCCTAATTTGAATATTTCCCAAGTCTTTTACACATGACCTTCATTGATCAGGCTTGGTCGATTGTGTAATATATGGAACATTGTCTTACAGATATATTCCAGAATCTCTTCTTCAGATGACAGGACACTATTGTGTGTTCTAGTCGTAGGGGAAACCAAAGCACCCGCGGGAACACGGGGAGAGTGTGAAAACTCCACATAGAAAGGCCAGGGAAGCAAACCTATGACCTCTTTAGTTTAGTTGTCGTTTATTCGAGCAGTCAGTCTGCAGTCAAAAGGAGTGGGCCGAAGCAACAGGCTTATAAGCGCCCACCCCCGAAATAAAAACATTTTAATTTAACAATCAAAGCAAGGACAGAAATCCTAAACAATCATAAACAAGGGAACATAGGGTGAGGTAACAACACGGTAGCACAGCGGTTAGCGCACGCTAGCACAGCAGTTAGCGCTCGTGCTTCACAGCTAGAAGGTCCCGGGTTCGATTCCCACCTGGACGGGGCCTTTCTGTGTGGAGTTTGCATGTTCTCCCCGTGTCTGCGTAGGTTTCCTCCGGGTACTCCGGTTTCCCCTACCACTAAAAACATGTACAATAGGCCCAGGGACTGCAGGTGGAAATTAGCACAAGGGCTATAACCTGGTACAATGCATCTCTCCTTTCTGGGGCTAATGTATATTGTACACTGTCCCTGTTCAAATAAATATATAATAAAGAACAATAATAAAGAAACAACAGCAAAAGAATGTACTACAACACTCACAATATCTATATCCAGTTAATTACAATACATCACACCAAATCGGCCATTTTGACACAGACCAAACTTACAAGGCAATATTTTAACTCATCCAGTAATAAACAGTGAAATGTCTAGTACCTCTTGTTGTGCATATAGTTCAAAAGATCCCGTACAGATTCTTGTTAGCCGTCGGCAGTCCAACTTTTTTAAACGAATCTTTTAAAACGACTCCAGACTTCTTTTCCTGCATCTCACTCCATTATTTTTATTCACAGGCGACGCTTCAGCGCGGCGACCTCACCCCATTAAGTTGTTTGTTAAACGCAACGCAAAGAGACGCACTGTGGGGAGAAGTTTCAAGGGCTCGAGAAAAAGGCCTGCTCGGGTTCTTCTGTCTTGTTTTTTGCTCTGTCTCGGCCTCGTCTCTGCAGAGGTCGGGTTTATAATGAGCTGCTCGTTTGCTTTTTCTTTCTGCTGCCGTACGTTTTCTCTGACCTAACCATGTTTACTTTAGCAATTGATGTATTTTTTATTTTTTTTTCTCAGCCTGACGCAGACTGAAAGGAGTTGTTGTGATGCTTTAGCAAAACATCGGTTCATGTAATTAAATTAGGCCTGGGTGTGTTAAGGCGTTCGTTTCCATATTATTTACTTCCCGTTCTTACGCCTTTAGTTACTGTGTCTGTATGACTGTGCTGTAAATAACAGGTTACTCATCGATACTGAGTGGAGGGGCAGCATTGATTATTGTAATTCTCTTCTCACTTGTTTTAACCTCCACCTGAACCGAGCACATTTTCTCCAGTTTGGCTTTACCCAAATCTGAAAGCTCCCTGACAAAAAGTCTGGAAATAGCAACACAAATGAGACGAAAACGGGGATGAAAAAGCCACAAAAGAGCCACAGAAAAGCAATGGCAAAAGTGACAAGAGAAACAGAAAAGGGACAAAAATCTGTGATTTAAACACAACAAAAAAGGGATGAACTTTTATTTTTTTTAGGTGACGACAACTCGGCAACAACGCGAGGAAAAAGATTTGTTTAGATGAGTTGTGTAGGTCTTAGCTTTCAAATGAGGCGTTACACTGGCCTGTAGGCTGTAAACTTTTAGATGTCAAAGCCGAGATGTGTCTCAGTCAGACGAGTAAATGTATGGAATAGGCTTAGTGACCCCTTAAAAAACTCCTTAAACGCTTTCAAAAAAGCATCAATTAGCAGTTATACAGCACTAGAACTAAATCACATATAAACTCTCCTGTGTACAGTATATTTTGTCTTTACAATATAATTGATTGATTCGAGCCAAATCTATTGATGAAATGTGTGAATTAACTTTGTAACCAATTGATACAAATGTCTGTCCTCATCTTGCAGATGGTAAAACTGCTCTATGCTCGGCTTTTTAAGTTGTAATTAAGCTGTAATAGGGTTTGGCTTTAGATAAGTGTTTCATTGTTTTCACGTTGTGTAGTTAATCGTGTCTGTGTGAAGATAATGACTGGATAAAACTAAACTAAACTTAGAACTGGAGAAAATGCACTCGGTCATGGTGGGGGTCAAGAGGTTAAGTCGACTCTGAACAGACTTCAAAATGTCCGACTTCTATCAAGTCCATCGGCTTCCTGTTCAGTCCTGACTCTCTGGGTGTCGGGCCTCTCAGTAAACTGCTGACTTGTTGTGCCCCCGATCCTCAGGGCTCCTCAGACCCTTCGGTCTTCAGGCCAGGGTCTCCTGAAGATCCTCGAAACTCATTTTCAAACCCGGGGTGAGTTTCAAGCTGTAGCCCCGAGACTCTGGAATGGCTCCACACAGTCGGACTCACAGAGGAGCTCGACTCTTTTAACCTCTTAACCCCCGTCGTAACAAGCACATTTCCTCCAGTTCGACTTTACCCAA
This sequence comes from Proterorhinus semilunaris, assembly GCA_021464625.1. Classification (NCBI taxonomy): domain Eukaryota; kingdom Metazoa; phylum Chordata; class Actinopteri; order Gobiiformes; family Gobiidae; genus Proterorhinus; species Proterorhinus semilunaris. Next base: position 3,704,300 of record CM038360.1, on the reverse strand, counting down.
ATCTAAAGGCATCTTGAAAAATAGTCAAAAAAACGAGATGTAAATGAGGATGAAAACCCAGCAAAAAAGAGGCAACGAAAAAGTGATGAAAAAGCAACAAAACATGGACATCGCAAAACAAAAAACGTTTTGTCACTGTTTTAACTGAAATGACGATGCTACAATGTGTGTTGATATGTACATTTACAGTATATGTTATTGTTTATTTCTGTGTTTCTCAATTAGACTTTTCCTGGTTAAAGAAAGGTTTGAATTTATGAAAAAACATTTGACAAAAAAGCACCAAAAACACAACAAAAAAGTTCAGAAATTGCGAGGAAACATTTTTGATCAGTTTCGTGGGTCTTGGCTTTCAAATGAGGCGTTCCACCGGCCTGTAAGCTCTCCAGTCCAGAAGCTTTTAGATTTGAGTAAAGCTGGAGAAAATGTGCTGGGTTAAGGTGGGAATGAAGAGCATAAAAAGCAGACTTCTTTATTTTATTGTTGCCATCTATTTTATGTCGGTTCTTCTATTGTTTTCAATTCACCCATATGTTGCACAGCATTTTGTGATTTTTAACTGTGAAAAGCGCCTCTGCAGTTGTGCAATAATAATCGCTATTCCATATTCATTGAAGATTATTTAAAAATGTGTTAAAGTACTGAAAACTGGGTGGCATTCATTTAAAATATATGCATTTCAATAAAACGTAATCAATGCTTTTGAAATCTTTGAGCCTGGCTGTCCCGATCCTTTTTTTTTTATTTAGCTACGAAAATACCCCTTGGATGTTTCCAGTGCCTGTGAAACGATAAATGTTTTTTGAAATGTGCCCACCGTTTTACCTTGACTATAATATCTCTTGAATGCAGACACACACACAGCTTGAACCTTATCATCTCTGGCAGCCGGTGCTTCTAATTACAATCTCTCTTTTATCTCTCCGCACAGGGGATGTACAGTTGCTGCCAATTCGAGGACGAGACGGCACCGGGCGGCGGCTCCCTGCCCCAGTACCACTCTGTGACCGGCATGCCGAGCGTGCAGCAGCAGCACCTCGTCACCGCCACGGTCAACAACACGACCGCCATAGCCATGGTCCAGCAGCAGCCGCAGCAGAAGCTCCATCCGCCGCCGCCGCAGGGCCAGACTTACACCACGATGCTGCCGGGGTCCCCGCCCACCACCGGGCACTCGGCGATGGCGCTGGGGCCGTCGAATAGCCCGCTGCTGGAAGGGCCGATGCCGTGTTCGACGTTCCTGCCCCGTCACGATCGCAGGCTCGCCGTCGTGGACCGCTGGAACAGGCCGAAGCCGGAGAAGGTTGTGAGCGCGGGGAGCGGCAGCATCGGGATCGGGGGCATAGCCGGGGGGATAACGGAACTGCCGTCGCAATCGCAGTACCAGCAAAGCCTAGGGCAGCACTGGAGTTTGCAAGGGGGCGTGCCGAGCGGGCCGGGGTTGGACCCAGGTTTGGAGGAGTATAAGAGATACTATGGACCTATCGATCCGGAGCTGGGGGCGAGCTCGGACCAACAGAAAGACAAGCCGTCAGCGAATACGCGGGGCGTGCCGAAAGCGTCCGGGATGGCGAGGCCCGTTAAAGGTTCTCAACAGAGTCTGGGACATTTGATACCTAAGCCTCCACCGCTGCTGCCCTCGTCTCCGCGCAGGCCACCGTTTTGGCGGCGCGGTAGCTTATCCCAAGTGAGGAGGAAAGGTTCGGGGGGGCCGCTTTACGAGAATATTCTACCGCTGGGGCGACGAGGCAGGTACGGCCCGAGCGAAGGCAGAAGGAGCAGACGACTTCCGCCGCCTTTGCCCGTCCCGGTCTCCTCCCCGACCCATACGCCCACCACCCCGTCGTCGCCTTGCCGTTTCCACTCGTCCTGCACTAGCGGGACGTCGTCCGAATCCTCCTCCGAATCCTCCTCCTCATCTTCCTCCTCCGCGTCCCTCTCCAGATCCAACTCGCTTTCGTCGTGCTCCAGCGAAAGCTCGTACAACTCCTCGCTCAGCTTCCGGTACAGAGCGGGCGACAGAGCGGGCGACAGAGAGTTCACGCCGGACGACGATTACGATTCGGATCTGCTGACCGAGGAGTCCAGTCTGCTGCTCGGGTCGCGGCGGAAGATGCGCTCGCGCCGCATGTCCTCGCGATCGCTGCCGTGCAGTCCGCCCCCTCCGCCGGTCCCGCCCAGGAAACCGCGCCTTCAGCGGGATTACGTGAGGGAGCGCACGAGCAGCCAGCTGGCGCAGTTGCAGGAGTGGTGGGCGTCCTGGGCGGACAGAGAGAGGGGCAGGAGGGAATCTGCGACTGCGACCCCGAGGGGCGACGTGGGGGGAGGGCTCAGAGACGAGAAGCGGCAACACAAGGAGAGGGAACGGGAGCGGAAACGCAGGAAGAAAGGTCGCAAGAAAAAGAAACGCGAGGAGAGGGAGAGAGAGCGGGAGCGGAAGAGGCGCAAGGCCAAGAAAAAGAGGAAAAAAGACGATAAGGTGCGCAAACGGGAGCGCAAGAGGTCGGAGCAAGACGGGGCGGACGGCGAGAAGAGAGAGGACGCCAAAACCGGGACGCCGGACTACACGTCGTACCCACCGCTGAGGCGAGAGTCGTTTCGGAAGAAGAGCGAGAGTTCCATCAGGAGTTACGGGTGGAACATACCTCCCGCGGATGACGAAAGGAAAGATGAGAAAGAGAGAGACGAAGGGGGAGACGAGAGCCGAGGTAAGGACAGGCTTCATAGGAGGAGGAATAGCAAGCAGTACCAGAGTTCGAGCATTAAGCCTTCTACGTCTGTCAAGTTTTGGGGAGGGGGGAACCAAACCTCTGACTCCATTCCATCTGCCTTTCTGCCGTTGCTGCCGGTGTCCTCGAAAAGACGGAAGAGTAAAAGCTCGGACAGAGAAGGGACTGGTAAGGAGGTGGAGAGAAGGCCGCTGTTGGGGAGGACCGATAGAGGAGACGGGCATTCAAAAGAAGGGTTGTCTTTTCACGAGTGGGAGTCCGATGTAGATGAAGACGATTCGGATCGAGAGAGGAGGAAAGGGGAGCGAGGCAAGAGGCGAACAGGGGGTAGGTCAATATCCGACGAGGAGCGGGATAAGGTTATCGGGATATATTCGGACGACGATGGGTCTTCTGGAGAGTTCGGGAAGTTCGAGAGGTACTGGGAGGATCACGAAGGCAGGGCGGTGGGCGGGATCGGAGGAGGAGGCTGGTTCTTTAGCACTTATCCGTCCAGAGAAAAAATCGGAAGTGTCGAGAGTCGGGATGATCTGTTTTTGGAGAGAGGTGATCGCTGTGGTACGGCAGAGGGCGGGTGGGGGTCCGGGCGCGGAGGAGGTGACGGTGGCGAGCGAGGCTGGGGTTCGGGCTCGCACTGGCCCCCTCCGCCGCTCACCCCACCCCCTCCCCGACGGTACTGGTCCGTGGACAAGCTGCATATACAGGACGAGAAGAAGAGCAAGAGGAAGTACAAGGATAAAAGCAGAGGGCATGCGGCCGGCACCTCCTACCAGTCTCCGCGTCGCCACCCGCAGTCCGCCAAATGGTCACGGGCTATGTCCAGAAGCCAGGAGGAGCTCTACCACCACTGCCAGAGCTTTGGCGCAGGCCCCATGAAACCCAAACATGACTCTTCTTCATCGTCCAAGCCGGATCGTTCACAAAATCCAGCCGGAAGCCAGTCCAACCTTAGCATGCAACAGCGGGGGAGGCTAGACAGGGACAGGGACCGAGGGAGGCAGTCATCGCCACCCTCTGGGCTGCTAACGAATTTACCGCCGGCTGTACCAGCTCTCCCTGCGCCGCCATCCACGTCCCATTCGATCCACGCCCCTCCACCAAACTCTTCTTCATCGGTCTCCTCCCCGTCTGTGGTCTCCTCCACGCCGGGCGCTCCCCCATCCTCCTCCATGGCCTCGGCAAGTGCCAAACTGCAGTATCAAAGACTACGCTCCGCCCCTCAACCCCAGAGATTCCCCCAGTCTCCGCATTTACCCTTAAAAGCCAAGAGCATGTGCTCGCGCCGCGGTTCGGCCCACTTCTCCAGCGTGGAGAGTGAAGTGTGAACCCAAGACGACTGGACAGGACTGCCTTGATGGGCTAACACTAAACGCAGGTGAATGGATGAGCAGGCCCAGTATTGACCAAGGCAGGGCAGCTAAGTTAGTTCAATAATCTCTGAGCCCTTTCATATAGTTCTGCACAAAGAAACCTAAAAGCCAAACTAACCCACTGGGGATGGTCACTATCTTTCAATATGTGAAAGACCACAGCATCAATGTGCATTCTCTGAACTTGTTTCACTCAAAACAAGCCTGAAACTGAAGAGGACATCTTTGCTACGTTCAGTTAAGGGCTTTTGGACGTTCACCTAGAGCAGTCGTTTGTATTTAGCAAACTCGCTGAGGGCTCGGGGACTTTGTAGTACTGTCGGCCTACTGCTCTCAGAAGCCTTTAACACAGAATACCTACTTCTTAAAGATATTTTTCCCTTAAACCAATCACTTACACCTATAGTTCCTTTTTTCCTTGATGAACTGTTTACATCCCCGCAGAACTGTGAGGCCTGCTCCAGGCGACTTTGTGTATGTTCTATACGTTCTTGTTTAGTGGGAGAGGAGGTTGACCAGTACCATGTCTGAGTTCAAATGTGTTTGCCGGAGTGAGACTGGATGTGGTAGAGTTATCATTCAAGTTTTGACCAACATTACATAGCTGAGCCAACTTTTTAACACAACAAACACATTTTTTAGAGACCGTGCAAGAAATTACTAGAACCTTGTACTTGAATAGAGCCAGAGTATTTTTATAAACACATCAGCCACTGCATTTGTCCGAACAACTTGGTGTAACAAAAAGAAAATGGAAAAGTCAAGTTTGTTGAGTTTTTGAGAAACATTACAAACATCCAGTGGTATTCATGAAGAAATTAAATGAAGCATCCTAGCAATGAATTGTACTATATCTTGAGTTGTCAGGCTGGTTTCTCTAAAAAGTCCATATAATTACGGACCATTCTTTTGAAATCAACAAATCCCAAAGATTTGATTCCCAGCCGAGAACCACCAATCCCATCACGAGTTCTGCGTTAAGACGTGTAGATACTGTATTGTCTGACTGATATGAGTTCACAGACCCCATAGACCTTTGATGTACTTTGCTACTACCACATCCAGTCCTACGTCAACAACAACTACCGCCACAATCCGTCTTGGCCTGTGCTGTTCTTTCCTAGATCTCCCTTCTTATGTTTAACTCTTTCTCTCCGTCTTTACTGCGTCTCTCCCGACTCCTCTCCTGTGTGTGGTTTTCTGTGCGTCCGTGCTTCTCCGTGTCCGTACTTTTTTCTTGATAACAGGGTAAAAGTCGACTGTGACCGACTTCATAACAGCTTCGCGACAAAGCTGAGTGCCAAACTTGAGTAGAGCTCCACCTTACAGGACGTCTATAACTTTAGCTGCTGTGTCTTCTATTCATTTAACTATCACAGTTACACGGGCATGTGCAAAAAAAACGGGGAAAAAAAATCACCTCCTCATATACGAGCCACAAAAGCTTAATAATTCATATATTTTCTTAAGCAATACATTACTCTGCATTTAAGCATACTTTACTTTTACTTCTGTGGAGTTGTTGTTATTGTAATTATCTATGTACCTATATATCAAGACCTGTATTTAGTCAAAAACGATGTAAGCACTGTGCCACACCAATACAGGCTTGGGTGCACACACACGGGATATTATTTTACTACCTATCAACGACCACGGGGGTTTACGCAGTCCCCTCCCTGTTTTCTGACTGAATGTAACATCTGGTGCCAACGAAAGCAACAATTATTTTAGACACTTGACTTGGGGAAATACAGTAGATGAATTTCTGCCGTGGATGTGGTGAACGCCGAGGCCTGTGCTTGTCGTGCAGGTGCCGTATGAAAGAATTACAAACCGATGTAGACGATATCGAGTAACTCACCCCACGCCTAAGCTTTAATGCCCCGAAACAATGGTTGAAAATCGGGCAAAGTCTGTCTTTTGTGAACGCTCCTTCAGCTTGCAACCACCATGCTTTGCTAAAAACACCCACAACTATTCAATTCCGTTTGACCAATAAGAAGTTTGCATCTGTGCGTATGACTTGCCTTAGCCTTGTTAAAAATTAACCACGATGCATCCTCCAACCTCTGCCAGCATTAGGATCTCAAACACCTAGAACAGTGGTGCCCAAAGTGAGGCCCTCAGACTAATTTCAGGTTACCCTCAAGCTTCTTATTGAATTGGCACACATTGTCAGAGATGGCACTTTGTATTGCAAATTCTACTCAGTTCAATCGTCATTATCTAACATTCGTCTGTGAGACAGAGCTGCATTAAGCGTCCGAGTCTGAATAAAGTTGTGGGACACAGTTAAAACCCGTCTTAAATGCACCCAGTTGAATGTTTCACTGCACAATCCCGGCGGCACGGTAGCGCCTCCGCTTCACAGCTAGAAGGTCCGGGTTCCATTCCCACCAGGACGGGGCCTTTCTGTGTGAAGTTTGCATGTTCTCCCCGTGTCTGTGTAGGTTTCCTCCGGGGACTCCAGTTTCCCCTACCACTACAAACATGTGCAATAGGTGAATCCTCCAGCCAGGTGATTCTGACCATCAGCCTAGCTCCACATCATGGAGATGGGTCGATGGCACTGCCGTGGACCACTGCTCCTTACAGGTTGCCCCAGCAGCATCGAAGGATGGGTTAAATGTAAAGGACAAATTTCCCTACGGGTACAATAAAGTAAACAAACAAACAAATAAATTAAGTTGTGGGACACAGTTAAAACCTCTCTTAAATGCACCCAGTCGTATGATTCACTGCATGATCTGTGGCCCTCGTGTATACGTCATGATGGGGCCCTCTGTGATAAAGGTTTGGACACCCCTGACCTAGAACAACCTGAGTTTCCATCAAAGGTTCGCTTTAACTCCAAACACATTCAATCTGTCCAGCCGAACAACATCTTGATTTTGGTGGCAGACTTGTTTAGAGTAATGCCCATTCTCTTCGTCACTGGCCAGATTTGTCATCAGAGGATCAAAAACAGATTTCTGTTGGCGACTCCAGCCTTTGATGAAGACAATGCATATTTCCTTTAAAATTAAGACTTTTTTTGCCTTTTTCTAAGAGTTCCACTTCTATCATTTGACAACACACATGCTCCTTTGCCTGGGGTGAGATACTCCTATTGTTGAAGAAGCATAACTTAGACAGTTATAATCAAGGCAGTGAGTCCCATGGAAATATAGCCTATAATGTTAGCCTTATGCTAATTGCCATATGTTCTGTCAGGTCAGCAGTTAGTTGCGTTTAATTTGTAGCGGGTTGCTGAGATTGCAGCAGAAATAATATAATCAACCACTGAAATGAACAAAAGGAATCGCCCATTTTAAGTGTCCAAGTCTTACTCAGTTATTTCACCACTGAGGGCTGTCCCTTCCTTCACTTTATTTTTCATGGCCAACAGCCACTAATAAAACCATCAAAAGAGTGACAGGATCTGAAGTGCACTTCATGCCCCAACAGCCCTGTCGTGTTTCTACAATACAGCTTTTATAGAGGAATCCCAATGGCCTTGAAGAAGCAGCAAGTACCTCATTTAGGCACATTATCCGAGTGGAGCGACGCTTGTTGAATTATATCAAGATTTTTTATTTTTAATCTAGCTGGTATTTAACAACACTGGTAACACTTAGCAATAACTGCACCTATATCAGTTATCACTTCATTTATATTTTGCAATGCATTGCGGATCGCTTTAGTCTGATAGTTTTTCTTCAAAAGTCAGCACAGCAAATCCTCTGATCCCCATGCAGTGTCCATTTGTTTGCAAAGTTGTTGACATAGGAGTTAAGCCACGTGCCTATCTTGATTAAGCCCTCTTCATTTTATCCAGGCTTAGTATATGGCAACAAGAGTTAAGAGTCTTTGTTGAACACTACGTGGTTCATTCTTGAGAGTGAGACATTTTATGAATAACATATCAATTCATGCAAATTACATACCTTTAATGGTGAGTTATTCTTAAGCGTTACCAAAATCAAACAACACATCTTTTCAACGTGTTCACCTTTGAATGTGGAAACATGATGTGACCAGAGCCGACACCCGCAGCGAGTCGCCAGTGTCAGATCAATGGTTTTGTCTGATTTGATCCAAACAAAGACTGAGCCAGCCTCTTCATCTGGTCAGCTCCCTCTGAACTGCATCTGAGCCACAACCTGAGTTTATATCATGGAGTTGGAGTAGAGTTTGCCTTTGTTCAACCAGAAAAAAAATGTGTTGTGTGGGAAAAAAATACATTAAATGGCTGTATACAATATATGTGGCTGTGGATAGCATTAGCAGGACCTTTAGCATCTCGATGTTTTCTCCATTACAATAAAAATGTATCAACGCAAAGAGGGCCATTTTACTATAGTTATGACTGTTTTTCTTTTTTTTTGTTAAACTGTGATCAAAGCCACTGCTGTCTGTTTATCATTGGTCTGACTAAACATTATGACCAGGTCAATAGGACAAAGTGAAACGCCATGGGCCGAGGTTCCTGGAGTGTCCTGCACATGTTTTGTCATAATGTTTTGACCAATGCGTTCCTCCTCTCCCTTTTTCCTGTTTTCCAAATGTCTTTCCATCGTGTTTGTGTGTGTTCAATTGTAAATCTTTTACGAAAAGAGTATATGTGGATATATTTATTTGACCTAAAATAATATATAAATATAGTAATATATTTGAAAGCGCTGAGATCTACGTTATATGAGTTTGTCTAATTGAAGTTTCATGGATGAAAGTGTCTTCTGTCTCTGTCGTGTCCGACCCTCCGCTCCCTCAGCAGAACAGAGACCAGTTTTACTGTGTTTTTGTCACTTAAGACCATCCGCCTCCGTTAGCTCGCTAATGCTAATGTTAGCTCGCTAATGCTAATGTTTGACCTGACCGTGGAGTGAGAGTCTATGACCGTGTCACTGTAGCAGTGCTGGGTGTGTGTGGATCCAGAGGGGCCTTTACTTTGGTTCAGGCTGAAGATAAACAACTAATTAAACTTTCTCCGCTCTCTTCTGTGACGTTTACGGTGTTCAGCAGTGACCTCTGACAAACGTAGCCAGCTGCACAAGCTTGTTCTTTTGCATATTTTATTAGCTATAGTTATTTGGTTCCCCATTCAGCAAACCACTAAAGGACATCATGTGCATACACGTGTGGGATCCGCCATGCTGCTGTGCTGTAAAACAAGAAAACTACCATTTCACAATAGATACACACTTTTCCATTTTTACTTTTACAATATTAATATTTAATCAATTTGAAAGTGTGAGTTTGGGGCTAAGATGGACTGACCAAGGCTTTTTTGCGAGCGATAAGTCAAATGTTTTTCGTAGAAGTTCTCTTCAATTGTGAAAGATAAAATAACAATGTATTTGCAAACGATTATGTTCACTTTTCAAAATGCACCAATCTGTTATTTTGTACCAATTTTTTGAAACGTGCTCTTGGAAATACATTGACTGCATTTGAATTCCGCCCTGTGCGTTTGCGGGGGACGAGCAGCAAGCCCTGGTGTGGTTCGTTTTAGCCCGAGCGGACGTGTTTTCTGCCTGTACACCTCTGAACACTGTCTCAAGGCCTTGTATTTACCTGCTGTACTGAGTGACTTATGGGACGATGGTCTGTGGTATTGTCAGTAGCGCTCACTGAATACGGAAATGTGGCTTTGTAATTCTTCAGCCACAGTCAAACGCGTGGGGACTCTGACAATACTGTGCTACTGCGAGCAGAAATAAAAACAAAAGAGAGATTTTAATAAAGAACTTCAATTAAAAAAAAAAATAACGCCTTCGTGACTGTTTATTGTCATATTATATGGTAAGATACAAAAATGCAAAATAGATTGTAGTGGTGACTCTGAGAATATTTCCATTTTAAACTGAGAAATAATGTCTATGTGAAGATTGTCGTAGAAAAGGTTAAATCAGCGACTGGACTGGGGTCTGGTAAAGTTGGGGACGTCACAGAAGCTTCTTCTTAGCACTTTTGGAGGAGACTATGTGAAGACTGCCACTGGTTCAGGAGGAAGAATGCACATTCCAACTAACCTCTTAACCCCCACCTGAACTGAGCACATTTTCTCCAGTTTGGCTTTACCCAAATCTAAGAGTTTCTTGAAAAAAGTGTCAGAAGAGCAACAAAATGAGACAAAAACAAGGATGAAAATGTACAAAAGAGCAACAGAAAAGTGGAAAAAACAACAGAAAAGCAACAAAAGAGCAACAAAAATGTGGCAAAATGTGATTAAAAAAAGCAATGAAAACAAAAGTCATCAAAGTGACGACAACGCAGCGACGACACGCGGACATTTATCCGTTTAGATGAGTTGTGTAGGTCTTAGCTTTCAAAAGACCCGTCACTCTGGCTTATAGGCTGTAACCTTTTAGATGTGGGTAGACCTTATCTCCAATGAAACAGGGAACACATATTTGAGCGACGTCAGGCAGTGTTTGATATTTAGGAAGGCGAGTCGCAGAGTGAGCCGCCTCTTGCTGTAATGAAGATGAAGTGTCTCGTCAACTAAATAAAGCATCAGCAGCGCCCTAGCATCAGAGCTCAGACTCCCGCCAGACCCGCCGAATATGACTTTCTTTGCACTTTTCCGTGGATATAAACACAGCTCGCATACGGCTCTCACACCACCCTCAATCTGGAAACCGAAACACAAGGGTGTGCTGGGACCTCATTTCGGCCCGGGAATTTAATGATTGAGACTGGCCCATGAGTCTACGGAGTTATAGCTCAACTGTAGTGTGCTGGCTTTGTGTACCACAAAAAGTTATAAAAAAATATATAATTTGTCAGCTTTGTCTACACGCTAATGGCTTTCACCCATCCCTTCTTTACTCACGTGGACACTTCTCTGTCTCTGCCGGATTGAACTGCACCAATTTGAACTAAAGCGGAGGGGTGTTCCCCTTAAAGGGATATTTCAGGATTTTTGACATAGGGCCTCATTTCCTAGTTATCCAGAGTGTTGTTGATGTCTGGAGATGTTTTTTTCTTAAATTCATGCAGTTCTTATATGTGAAGAGTCTAGTGGCGCTAAGCTAGGGCAAGGCTAAAGCATTTCTATGGTAACAGTTAGCCTGCATTAAAAAAACAGTCTGACCCGCTCCACAGTGCACCTGAGGCAAATCACTTATAACACCAGACTAACCATATAAAAGAACCTTGTATCACATGAATTACTGCATTTTGAGGGACTATTTTCTCGCAGATCACTCCGCCGTCTGCGTTAGCTTACAGCCACGAAGCTGATGCTGCTCAAATATAAGTTATTTTAAATGGAAAATGGTTAAAATTATTCTATCGACACAGACATTTATATCGTTAGTCTGGCGTTATAAGTGATTTGCCTCAGGTGCACTGTGGAGCGGGTCAGACTGTTTTTAATGCAGGCTAACTGACACCATAGAAATGCTTTAGCCGTGCACTAGCCTAGCGCCACTAGACACTTCAAATATAAGAACTGCATGAATTAAAAAAAAAAAAATATCTCCAGGCATCAACAAAACTCTTGATAACTAGGAAATGAGGCCCTATGTCAAAAATCCTGAAATATCCCTTTAAACACCCCTTTAAGTTAGTTCAACGTCAAATAGTATCTCCCTGCCTCCATGAATGAAAAGTTCGATACAAAAGTTCTTTATTTGTTGTTTATATGTCATTATGTGACATGACAATTACGCTTGTGTTCAGGAACCGCAGCTTATTATTATTCCGACGGCCCAAAAGCACCGTGGCCCACCGGGAAAAGTCCCGACTGTCCCGATTACCAGCACGCCTTTGCTGAAACACACTGCAATTTGTTCATAGCTACAATTTTCTCTTTGAACCATCACGATTTCACCACCCCCCACGTCTTGCAATGTGACATCGAAAGATCTCATAGACAAAATAATGTGCAATGTAGCGCAACGAAGAGGCTCCATCTCCGTGACATGCCTGAGACTGTTGGATAAATCACTAATGTGCCTCCGCCGGCATTAGCAACATTGCAGATGCACTCGGTCATCCATCAGGCCGCACCTCCCTGAGTTAGCGCTCGACCGTCTGCCGCCTCGCTCTTCACCGGGCGATCATGAGACGAAAGGGTCAGGAGTTCAAACCTGGACACCTGAATGGGTTTTCTCCACAGAGCTCTTCCCCATGAACGACAACGAGGCATTTCCGCTCTCACGCCTTCTACCGTCCCGGCGCCGGACATGTGCGCTAATGTGGTGCCGTTAAATGCCAGGGTTACGATAATACGCCAGGAAGCTAACGCGTCAGCTTTACGGGACGGCGGCTCCCGGCGGGAAACGGCCGGATGGACACGACGGAACTCACTGTGAATGTCAGCCGCTCAACACAGGGCGGGACGGGTGATACGACGCTGCATTGTCAAACACCTTCATGCATTTAGAAAAGTTTTACTGCTGTATTATCATGCGTTTCGCTCCTTCATTGAACAATACGCTTAGTCACCGGTCAAATATGAAGACGTTTTTTTAAAGTTTTTCTACAATGCTCTGTTTCCCATGCCCTACGTAACCACGAAAAAGGCCATTATGTCGACGTCTATGCTAAGATCCCGAGTCGTGTGGACCGGTTGTTTCGGTGGGCCTAGTCAAACCGGAGGGGATAGTGAAGTCTCCTTACTGACCACTTCGTAGGGAACCATCGGAAATGAAGGGAACTCCCACACAATAACACAATACAGCAAAGGGAGAACAAACAAACAAACTATAATTCGAAGTGAACAACTTTAAACTCCAGTTCCTCTGCAGTCCATGTCCACAGTTCTTCAGACAACTTACTTTTGGGCAATAATATTGAGTTAAATTCCGCAAAACCAATCAATTGTTTTTACTCGCTCATCCTCTTTTCCCCCCCTCCTTTCTTAGTTTAAAAGAATTGAGAACAATTAATATGAAATAAAGGTTCAAGATTTTTTCATTTGTCAGACCATGTGAATGATGTAAATTAAATGTCTCTCATCCTTGATTGTGGAGCGAGGGGTGGGAGGGACGGCAGGGGGTTCAGCTTCCCGATGGCCTTGTGTATGAAACTGTACTTCACGCGACTGGACCTGGCCCGTAGATTCCGCGGTCCCCTCCCTGAAGGCATTACCTTGAAGAGACTGTGTGATGGGTGCGTAGGGTCCCTGGTGATTCTGACGGCTTTGCGGGGGAGACGGGTGGAGAACATGTCCTTAATGTAAATTAATGTCCTGTCCAAGTCTGTTAGTTGTGTTAATGTCTTTTGTCCAACGCCGTTTGTTTTTATACTATATGTCTTACATTGTTTGTATTTGTCATGAATACAAATTAAGAAGAGTTCATAGTGCTATCAAAATATAGAGTCACTTTAGATTCACTAGTATCATCTGTAAAGTACAGTAAGCCGTCAGAATCACCAGGGACCCTACGCACCCATCACACAGTCTCTTCAAGGTAATGGCTTCAGGGAGGAGACTGCGTAATCTACGGGCCAGGTCCAGTCGACTTAAGAACAGCTTCGTACACAGGGCCATCGGGAAGCTAAACTCTCTGCCCTCCCTCCCACCCCTCTTCCCCCACCCCCCGCTCCACAATCAAGGATGAGATAGATCTAATTTCAAACGTTTGACAAATAAAAAAATCTTGAATCTTGAATCTTGAATTACAAAACGAACATGAATACGCCGCCGTGGCACCGCTACAGCGCGCCCAGGTGCTGACCTTGGCCAGTCGTGACCTCCCATCAGCCTCTGGTTCCTCGGGCGGCTCTTATCAAAGCCAGTGGCAGGCGTGATTGGGCCGCGGCGATGCCGTGTGATAGATGGAGTAGATCGGACTGTATCGTAGATTAGTCCTATATGTGGGAGCGGTGAGTAATGGGCCTCAGCTCCAGTTCGTATTGATTTCTGCGAGCGTGTTCCTCGGTTCAGCTCTCCGCGGATGTGCCCGGCATGTGCCACGCTGACCTTGTCCGCTCGCATTAGCCGACGCTGTGATTAACAAGGCGGTGTGATCCAAATGCATAAAAGCGCGCTGAGCGTTTGTAAAGGACGGGGTAATTAGAGGTTTGTGTTGAGTGGACAGTCGCCTGCTGCGACCTCCGTTTGACCTGTCTACGCCACTTTCCCCGTAATAACTGTAAATGTGTGGGCTTTTGCTGGACTGAGGTTCTGAGTCAGATACAGATGAAAGGCTATAAAACCATATTTAAGGTTACGGTATACTTTATCGTCCCTATAGGTAAATTTGTCCTATAGGGAACACGGGAGCACCCAAAGGAAACCCATGTAGGCATCACAGTGTTTAGCGCTCGCACTTCACAGCAAGAAGGTCCTGGGTTTGATTCCCACCTGGACGGGGCCTTTCTGTGTGGAGTTTGCATGTTCTGGAAATGGAAGGAAAAGATCCGCACAACTGTAGAATGCTCACCAATTTATTTGCTCACACTGAAAGTGACGTTTCGGGTCCTAGCCCTTCATCAGAGTTTGGTTTGCATGTTCTCCCCGTATCTGCGTAGGTTTTCCTCCCAAGTACTCCAGTTTCCCCTACTATTAAAAAGATGTACAATAGGCCAGGATGAATAAAGAGTGTGTTTGAGTGTGCGACTGTGGGACAACAGATGCCAAATAGCCCATGGCAACGATCCGGTGTGGCGTGTTCATTAACATGCACTGTCCCTATAAACCAATAGATAAACAAACCGAGAGAAGACCATGCAAACTCCACACAGAACGTCCCCATGCAGCCAATACAGCGGCTCTGGATGGGAAATATACAAGACGTTTTATGCTGCAGGATCAGGCATAAACTCGAGTAAATGAGAGCAAGCCGGGCAAAAATAAATACACGGTACCAAGCGCAGAGGTCATGGAAATAATGAGCAGGAGGTTATGAAAATGTCAAACAACAGCCAGCGTGTGTTATGTAGCCCTGTACATGTTCATGCATAAGCCTCAACCGTGAATCCACTGCTGTCACATGAGCCGTTCCTTCGGCTGCAGCTAAAACCTGCCTCAGAGAAGTCAGAGTTGGTTATGAGGCTGTGGCGCAGATGTCGCAGCTCTCTCTGCTCTGGTGATAATTAGTTTACCGTGCCCAGACCCAGGATGCAGCTGCTAACTTGATATCTGTAGAGCTGTGTTTTCTAAAGAGGGATGCAGCAAGAGGAGGGTCTCATCATGATAAAAAAAAGTCTAATTTCATATCTACTTTTATGATCAAATTGTTGTTGTGAATTGAGCAATTTCCAGCAGTGGGAGGTAGAGTAAATGAGGCTACGATTCCCTCGTCCTCTGGACGTACCTTATTCTGCAAGTTTGGTTAGAATCATTGTCTGTTTGTGCATTGACTGCCATAAAAACCCGTATCAACAGGTTGGACGGGCTCTGGTTTAATGGAACTTCCTGGATTTCCCCATTAAAGTCTTTTAGGCACATCAGCACTGATATTTAAGATTCAAGATTTTGTATCTGTCAAACCATGTGAATGGTTTGAAATTATATTTCTCTCATCCTTCATTGTGGAGCGGGGGTGGGGGAAGAGGGGTGGGAGGGAGGGCAGGGAGTTCAGCTTCCCGATGGCCTGGTGTGTGAAACTGTTCTTCAGTCGACTAGACCTGGCCCATAGGTTCCATTGTCTCCTCCCTGAAGGCATTACCTTGAAGAGACTGTGTGATGGGTGCGTAGGGTCCCTGGTGATTCTGACGGCTTTGCGGGTGAGACGGGTGGAGTTCATGTCCTTAATGGAGGGGAGAGGAGCTCCACAGATCTTCTCCGCTGCTCTCACGATGCGCTGGAGTATCCTTCGGCAGGAGGCAGTGCTGGCGCCGTGCCACACAGTGATGGAGCTGGTCAGGATGCTCTCTATAGTCCCTCTGTAGAAGAACCTCACAGTGATGGAGCTGGTCAGGATGCTCTCTATAGTCCCTCTGTAGAAGAACCTCACAGTGATGGAGCTGGTCAGGATGCTCTCTATAGTCCCTCTGTAGAAGAGCCACACAGTGATGGAGCTGGTCAGGATGCTCTCTATAGTCCCTCTGTAGAAGAACATCACAGTGATGAAGTTGGTCAGGATGCTCTCTATAGTCCCTCTGTAGAAGAGCCACACAGTGATGGAGCTGGTCAGTCTCTCTGTAGAAGTTGCACATAACGGAGGCTGGGACTCCGGGGGCTATTACACGTTGCATAACAAAAAAAATATGTCTGCGTAAGGTAAAGACTAATCCTCTAGGAATCTTGATTCTCATGTGCAGCAAACTCTGCTGGACACCGGAGGAATTGCCCATGAAAAGAACAATAATGTTTTGCTAATACACTGATGGTGCTTAACTTAATGCTATCTGAGCCCCAGTGTTTTGTCAGCATGCCATCTTTAACAAATGCTTCATTCCCATTGCTTCCCTCAGACGGCACGTGATGCAGATGTTTCATTACAGTCACAACATTACTATTGTATTTGGAGCATGAGAAATATAAATGATAGGGGCCTGTTTGACGTCTTGTAAATGAACATAATCACTTTTCAAAGGCTCTTCTTCTGCTTCTGCACGTCCACCCTCTGCTCCTCTTCATCAGACACCCTTAATGTTGCCTTGGGGCGTAATGCCACTTATTCCTCGTAATGGCTGCACAATGGGAGCCTTGATCATCTCTTCTTGGCACGGCACATGGCGATGCAGATATCGTATCTATGGAAGTCTAATGCGTTTTTAATTTCACAATGACTTCCTCCCACGCGTTTCCATAAAGTGTGGATACAGACGACGCGTTTTCAATTAAGGCAAATAATTAAGCGCATACGTTTTGTTTGTTCCTTTAGATGAGTGGTTTAAATGATGGTTATTACATCAACAGTAGAGGAAAATGTGGGTCTTATAACCAGGGTTTCCCAGGGGCATTTAAAAGCAGTAAGTCATTAAAGGAATTAATGGCTTTACACGGCATTAAAAAGCATTACATTTATTGTAAAATTTGGACACCGCTCAACAATTTTTACTATTTAAGTTCTTTGAAATGACCAAAATGATGATCTAAAACATATTTAGTTTTTGTCCAATTATCTTTCCTCTTTTTGAAAAAAATGTTTGCAAATCCTAAGAATGATTAAAAGAGGGAAAAAAAACTTTCAATGGAACTTCCGGTGCCAAACCCAGCCATTTCCTAAAGGTTTCAGGAAGAAATCGGTCACAATAAGTCCATTCTTATTCTTACAGTCTTACAAAGTGAAGACTTGACGTTGTGCTTTTGTTTTTCCAGTCAATTGCACCCAAACAGTTTGTGATGGCACACAAAAGCCATGCCTTTCATATTCATTACTATTATTACAAAATGTAGTGTGCTGTGAATTAAAACATTTAAAATGGATACCGTTAAGCTTGGTTGCAGTGCCCTCTGATGGCAGCAAAGGGAATAAAACCTGAAAAAAACAGTATGCGAGCCTCCATTTTGACACAACAGCATGCTAACTCATCCATGGTACCGTAATGAATGCAGTTTGAGTACAGTTTAAGTAATGTTGTATGGAATCTCAATGTTGTTGATGATGGAACAAGTCAATATCCCATTATATGCCACATCATGTTCAAAGATAAAAGTTGCTCTCCTGGACATTGTATCCCTGCAGAGATTATGAATACAAACAAATTCACAGAGGTATTTTTTTCTGTCTCTCTTTCCTCGTGCCCAGGCTCCTCACAGGACCGCAACACAAAACTCCGGTGGTTTTTCTCACAGCCAGAGGTCCGCTCTGACGCAACAGTCTGACATTTTCTGCGCGGTCCCAAACCCAGCCGGCCCAGTCGGAATCCAATCCATGGACGCGCAAAAAAAAAAACACGGTCACAGCTAGAACTTTAATCCAGGGGTGCGGAAAGTGGAACCTCGTTTTGAGTCCGTTTTCCACGCCGGAGCCTCCCCCACTGTTCAGAGGGAAAGCTGCACACTCTGGCCGACCTCAGTACTACCTCGTATGTGACCCCTGGCTCAGCTTGACTCCGCTGTCCTCCTCAGATCCACTCAAAGCCTTTCGTCTGCCTGTTGGTCACTCAGACATGACCGACATCTAAAGTATAAAGTCTCCACAAGACACTTAAGTTCTTTAGTCTTAATTTCGACTGAACATTTTTATATTTGGCCGTGGTTTGAGTGAAAACTGCGGATTGGCTTTTCTCCATGAGTCTACACGACCTAAAACATGCACAATAGTCCAATCCTCGATCAAGAGATTAGCCCCTGGACTGCACTGTGAACTGCCCCTGCAAACCCGGAGGCACTAAGGCAGATTATTTAATGTTATGCGTCTACACAGTTATGTCGGTGACTCAGTGGCTAAACTGTTTTTCAAGGATTCAAAGCTCAGAGGTTTGATTCCAGCTCATATAGATGTATGCACTATGTTTAATGTTGGAGCAATAATATACTGTCGCTACGTGAAGCCTGGTCACCCCAGATAAATAATTTGCTTGCATCAATATTTTCAATCAATCAATTGTTTTGAACAGTCAAATAACACAACAGGAGCTCCCTCACAGGGCTGCACCAAACATTAAACAATGAAACATCCATCCATCCATTTTCTTCCACTTGTCCGTTGCCGGGTCTTGGGGGCAGCCGTTGGAGTTGCCCAAATCACATTACACCAGCCCCTATAGCGCCCCCTGCAGGTGGTGGGTCCACAGAAGGACGGCCTCATGGTTCTAACCGGGCCTGTTGGTCTCTCATAAGGGGCTTCTGAACCGCTCTTTGTCCAACCCGTCACCTAGGACCTGTTTGCCCTGGGAGACCCTACCAGGGGCACGAAGCCCCCGACAACAGAGCTCCAGGATCATTCGGGTGCTCAAACCCCTCCACCATGTCCAAACAAATGTAGCATGCAGGCAAACATAATGTCCAAACAAAGGCAACGTCTAAATAAGCTTCAGCAGCAGTAGGAAACATGGAGTCCCCTGTCCTTAGACTCCCCGACACGGCAGGGAGAAACTCCAAAACCCAGTGGGGGAAAAGAGAAACCTCGGGGAGAACCACAGAAAGAGAGATCCACTCCCATGGACGGACAGATAGACCCAGGGCTGACAGGAGTCCCTCAACGGACTGGGCTGTGGAAGAACGTTCAGTCCTTGTTGGAGCTTCCGTTCTGGCTGTCCAGTCCCTGTAGACAGAGGTTCTTCTGTAGATAGGGCTGAAGACTGAGATACTAATGTATCAATCAGCCAGCGGCAGGGCATCTGAAACAACAGAGCTAGAGGATACCTCCCACAGCAGCTTTGCTGCCACCACTTTCCCCCTACATCCTGGCTACGCCTCAGGGTCTGGCTGATGGTGCGCATAGCTGCCCCGCTGCCATACCCCTGGGCAGCCGTGGCCATGAGTGTGTGCAGTGATTGAATAATTACCCACTGTAGCGAATCGAGAAGCTTGTCCAACAAGCAAAAGCAAAGTACAAGCCAAGCAAACACTACTATCAAAATGACAGTACCATTTTGATACATGTACATACAGTATTTTATATTACACTCTAGTATTAAGATCCCTGCCTGAAAACCGCTCTATTTCACTGTCCAAATGCGAAAGTACTTCATTCTGCTCTCATCACTTTTAAATTAAACAAATATTATCCACATAGATTTGATTTGCCTGTGTGGTGCATCGCTCGTGAATTGTGTTCTACAAATAAATTTCCTTCAACTCTTTTCAATCTCTTTCTCTAATCATGTCTCTCCAAAAAACTGAACGACAGCCCAGCGACTGCGACGGTTTTATCGAGAGGCGCCCGCGCTAATAGAGGTCACTGTGAAATGTGTTTTCCAGCCGCACAGCCGTGATTTGCAGAAGTGCTCGGCTCGGCCTCGGCTCTTCTCCCGCCATGTTAGTCCTGCGGTGATTTGTGCGGACGTGCCTTCGCCGCCGCGTCTACGTGTCCCGAATACACAGCGAGGCATGATGGGAGCTGAAGAGGAAGATCAGTGCCGTAACCCGGGGCGACGCGGGTAACAAGAGGATACGCACCGAGGCCGCAGGACACGCGCGGGTTTGTGCGCCGCGTTCAGCAATGCATTGATCGAGTTTATTTGTAGTTTGATGATCTTTAAAGAACACCAATACCGTATGATGCAAATAAAATCAATACTGCATAAATAATCAGTATAAGCAAGGAAGGAGTGATGAAATGCATGCCGTGTCAGAGCTGAGGCCTGTCTCATATCTTTATCTTCTGCATGTTCCTGGTTTTAGCATAAAAGCCTCACCACGACAGAGACGTACTTTGGTGCAGACCCTGAAGAGACACGTACAGTACCCGTGGAAAGTTTGGAAACGCTTTGTATTGTTTTTTTTCTTTTATTTACATTGTAGATTCTCACTGATTCATTAATGAACACACACATATGAAATATTAAACAAACAAAAAAGATGAAATAAATTCTTCAAAATAGCCGCCTTTTGCATTGATTAAAGGGGGGTATTATGTAAAATCGACTTCTCCAAGCTTTATATCATGTCATTATGTCATTCCCTCATTAAACACATGCCTGGAGTGTTGCCTCGGCTCATTCACATATTTTTGAGTAATCAGTAAAAACTTAGACGGCGGCCATTTTAGGTGTAGCTATGCCTCAGTCCTCCTAGGAACGCCCCCACCTCCTGGAGACGCCTCTGGACCTTTCGTCACCAGCCAAGCCCCCAACCACTGCTCCTCAGCTCAGCAGAGCCCCCTCCCCGCACAGTGTTGTTGTTTCAATGCCACAGTAGTGTGCTGAAGGGGGCGTGTCGGAAAGCTTCTTAAAGAGACAGGGGCCTATTTCAAGACGTTCAGTACGGCCATTTTGAGAGAGCAATTTTATTCAAGGCAGTTATTTTAATTGACTGCATATACAGACCAACAGAAGGTTACGTCATCATTGTAGTGCTATAGACTGGTGCTATGGGATTGAAAAAAACACAATACCCCCTCTTTAAGGTTAAGGATCCCAGGGAAATGTGTTCTCTGTATTTGTCTCATCCTTGATGCCGCTGGGGCAACCTGGGATGTGGTTCCAGGCTTGAGGATTATTATTATTTGTTTATTTGATATGGACATAACAACAGCATTGGACAAACTAGATACCTTGTTTTTAGTGCTACAGCAAAACTGCTAATTAGCAACACTTGTCCATAGGAGGCTAGGAGACACGTTTCACAAAACACAATGCATATACAGTACACAGTACAATGTTTAAAAAGTTAAACAATACACATCATCAGTATACATTTCATACAGTGTCACCAGGTGTGAGGCTTTGATTCTCCCCAGTTCCTTCCTGTGTCAGCTCCAGCCTCACGCTGAGAGAGAGTTACAGACTCCCGACATAACTGAAGTTATAACTTTAGAAAAGACTCCTGTACTGTTTTAGTAACGCACATACACTCTCCAACCCCGTTGAACTGCCACCTTAACGTGGTGGGGTTGTTTGAGCACCCGAATGATCCGAGGAGCTATGTTGTCTGGGGCTTCATGCCCCTGGTAGGGTCTCCCATGGCAAACAGGTCTTAGGTGATGGGTCAGACAAAGAGCAGTTCGAAGACACCTATGGACAGTTTAATACCAAGGACCGTGACGTCGCCCGGTATGGCGCAGCCGGGGCCCCACCCTGGAGCCAGGCCTGGGGTTGGGGCTCGAATGCGAGCGTCTGGTGGTCGGGCCTCTGCCCACGGGGCCCGGCCGGGCACAGCCCGAAAGGACGACGTGGGCCCGCCCTCCTGTGGACCCACCATCCGCAGAGGGATCCGTAGGGGTCGGGTGCAGAGAGGACTGGGTGGCAGTCGAAGGCAGGTGCCTCGACGACCTGGTCCGCGTGCGCAGCTTCTGGCGTTCGGGACATGGAACGTCACCTCGCTGGGGGGGAAGGAGCCTGAGCTTGTGCGGGAGGTTGAGAGGTACCGGCTAGATATAGTCGGGCTCACCTCCACGCACAGCCTGGGTTCCGGATCCCAACTCCTGGAGAGGGGCTGGACGCTCCATTTTTCTGGAGTTGCCCGCGGGGAGAGGCGGCGGGCTGGGGTGGGTTTGCTCATAGCCCCCCAGCTCAGCCGTCACGTGTTGGAGTTCACCCCGGTGAACGAGAGGGTCGCGTCCCTACGCCTTCGGGTCGGGGACAG
The DNA here is from genome assembly GCA_021464625.1 of Proterorhinus semilunaris. Taxonomy (NCBI): domain Eukaryota; kingdom Metazoa; phylum Chordata; class Actinopteri; order Gobiiformes; family Gobiidae; genus Proterorhinus; species Proterorhinus semilunaris. The sequence goes on along the minus strand of CM038360.1, from coordinate 3,682,119 downwards.
GTCTCTCACCGTTGTCTCGGCCTACGGGCCCAACATCGGTGCAGAGTACCCGGCCTTCTTGGAGTCCCTGGGGGGGGTACTAGATGGTGCTCCGGCTGGGGACTCCATTGTTCTACTGGGGGACTTCAACGCCCACGTGGGTAACGACAGTGAGACCTGGGTGGGGGTGATGGGGAAGAACGGCCTCCCCGATCGGAACCCGAGTGGTGTTCTGTTATTGGACTTCTGTGCTAGTTACGGTTTGTCCATAACGAACACCATGTTCGAGCACAAGGATGTCCATAAGTGCACGTGGCACCAGGACACCCTAGGCAGGAGGTCGATGATCGACTTTGTAGTTGTGTCATCCGATCTCCGGCCGCGTGTCTCGGACACTCGGGTGAAGAGAGGGGCTGAGCTGTCAACCGATCACCACCTGGTGGTGAGCTGGATCCGCTGGCAGGGGAAGAAGCCGGTCAGACCTGGCAGGCCCAAACGTGTTGTGAGGGTCTGTTGGGAACGTCTGGTGGATCCCTCTGTCAGTAGGGTCTTCAACTCCCACCTCCGGAAGAGCTTCAACCAGATTCCGAGGGAGGTAGGGGACATGGAGTCCGAGTGGACCATGTTCTCCTCCTCCATTGTCGATGCGGCTGCTCGTAGTTGTGGCCGTAAGGTCTCTGGTGCCTGTCGCGGCGGCAATCCCCGAACCCGGTGGTGGCGCCCGGAGGTAAGGGATGCCGTCAAGCTGAAGAAGGAGTCCTATCTGGCCTTGTTGGCTTGTGGGACTCCGGAGGCAGCTGAGAGGTACCGGCAGGCCAAGCGTGCTGCAGCTCGTGCAGTCGCAGAGGCAAAAACTCGGGTTTGGGAGGAGTTTGGAGAAGCCATGGAGGAGGACTATCGGTCGGCCTCGAAGAGATTCTGGCAAACCATCCGGCGCCTCAGGAGGGGGAAGCAGTGCTCCACCAACACTGTTTACAGTGTGGGTGGGGGGCTGCTGACCTCGACTGGGGATGTGGTCGGGCGGTGGAAGGAGTACTTCGAGGATCTCCTCAATCCCACCGCTACGTCTTCCGATGAGGAAGCAGAGGCTAGGGACTCGGAGGGGGGCTCGTCCATCACCCAGGCTGAAGTCACCGAGGTGGTTAGAAAGCTCCTCGGTGGCAAGGCCCCAGGGGTGGATGAGATTCGTCCTGAGTACCTTAAGTCTCTGGATGTTGTAGGGCTGTCTTGGCTGACACGTCTCTGCAACATCGCGTGGCGGTCGGGGACAGTGCCTCTGGATTGGCAGACCGGGGTGGTGGTCCCTCTCTTCAAGAAGGGGGATCGGAGGGTGTGCTCCAATTACAGAGGGATCACACTCCTCAGCCTCCCTGGTAAGGTCTATTCCAGGGTGCTGGAGAGGAGGATTCGGCCAATAGTCGAACCTCGGATCCAGGAGGAACAATGCGGTTTTCGTCCCGGTCGTGGAACACTGGACCAGCTCTATACCCTTCATCGGGTGCTCGAGGGTTTGTGGGAGTTCGCCCAACCAGTCCACATGTGTTTTGTGGATCTGGAGAAAGCGTTCGACCGTGTCCCTCGTGGTGCCCTGTGGGGGGTGCTCCGGGAGTATGGGGTCCGGGGCCCTCTACTAAGGGCTGTCCGTTCCCTGTATGACCGCAGCAGGAGCTTGGTTCGCATTGCCGGCAGTAAGTCAGACCTGTTCCCGGTGCGTGTTGGTCTCCGGCAGGGCTGCCCTGTCACCGGTTCTGTTCATTACTTTTATGGACAGAATTTCTAGGCGCAGCCAGGGGCCGGAGGGTGTCCGGTTTCGGAACCTCAGAATATCATCTCTGCTCTTTGCAGACGATGTTGTTCTGTTGGCTTCATCAAATCAGGACCTCCAGCGCGCACTGGGGCGGTTTGCAGCCGAGTGTGAAGCGGGCGGGATGAGGATCAGCACCTCCAAATCTGAGGCCATGGTTCTCCACCGGAAAAAGGTGGTTTTCCCGCTTCAGGTCGGTGGGGAGTCCTTGCCCCAAGTGGAGGAGTTCAAGTATCTCGGGGTCATGTTCACGAGTGAGGGACGGATGGAGCGTGAGATCGGTAGACGGATCGGTGCGGCGTCAGCAGTGATGCGGTCGCTGTATCGGACCGTTGTGGTGAAGAGGGAGCTGAGTCAGGGGGCGAAGCTCTCGATTTACCGATCGATCTACGTTCCCACCCTCACCTATGGTCATGAGATTTGGGTAATGACCGAAAGGACAAGATCGCGAATACAAGCGGCCGAAATGAGTTTCCTCCGCAGGGTGGCTGGGCGCACCCTCCGAGATCGGGTGAGGAGCTCAGTTACCCGGGAGGAGCTCGGACTCGAGCCGCTACTCCTCCACGTCGAAAGGAGCCAGCTGAGGTGGCTAGGGCATCTGTTACGGATGCCTCCTGGTCGCCTCCCTCGGGAGGTGTTCCAGGCATGTCCCACTGGGAAGAGGCCTCGTGGAAGGCCCAGGACACGCTGGTGGGACTATGTCTCCGAGCTGGCCTGGTGTCGTCTTGGGGTCCCCCCAGAACAGCTGGAGGAGGTGTGCGTGGATCGGGAAGTCTGGGCATCTCTGCTGAGACTGCTGCCCCCGCGACCCGGCCCCGGATAAAGCGGAAGAAAATGGATGGATGGATGGATGGACATACACTCTCATACACGAGAGGAAAAGCCCGACAGACCTCTGTAAAAACTGTCCATGTCAGTCTGCAGTTTTAAATCAGCGGGCAGAGAGTTCCACCGTCTGGATCCATTCAAAGAGAAACTGGACTGTCCAAAAGATTTTGTAAATCTTGGGAGAACACAGTCCCCGCTGACCGAGGCTCTGGTGGGGGGTCTGCGTGAGCCCTGACGTCTAACAATGACAGCGGAAAATAGCAAAGACACATTACTGTTTAAACATTATTATTTATTATTCATAAACCTATTGTACATGTTTTTAGTTGTAGGGGAAACCAGCGTACCCACAGGAAACCAACACAGACACGGGGAGAACATGCAAACTCCGCACGGAAAGGCCCCGTCCAGGTGGGAATCGAACCCAGGACCGTCTTGCTGTGAAGCACGAGCGCTATGTGACATGTTAGAGCCGTATGAACCATCTCGGGCCCTGAGAACTTCAGGGAGGGGTCCCCTGGTAGTTCCCAGAGTCAGGACTAAACACGGTGAGGCTGCGTTTCAGTTTCATGCAGCTAAAATCTGGAACAGTCTTCATGAGGATGTGAGACAGGCCTCAACTCTGACAATGTTCAAATCCAGGCTGAAAACAGCTCTTTTTACCCGAGCAGATGAAAACTGAAAGTATTTTATCTGCACTCTTGCCTTTTACTGTCATTGATTAACTTTATGTTGATGTTTAATGATTGATTTGATCTGTTTTCTTGTAATTTTATGCAACTGTGAAGCACTTTGAATTGCCTTGTGTATGAATTGTGCTCTACAAATAAACTTGCCTTGCCTTGCCTAACACTTTCTCAATGAGCTTCCCCTGAAATGGTTTTGACCTCACAGACTGTTGAAGAAACATTTCAGGCGACGACCGTCTGAAGCTCATCGAGAAAATGGCGAGAAATGTTGAAGAATTTAAAATATAAAACATATTTTTTTGAGTTATTTCTGTCATACGCAGATACATTAAAAGGCATTTCCAAACTTTTGACGGGTACTAAGTAGAGTTGTTTTAAAGCCTATTCTCTGAGCGACTGAAGCCAGTGCAGAGACCAAAGCACTGGACTAATACGATCATATTTCCTGGTTCTTAGTCGTAAAAATTTGGACTCTATACTTTTGATTATTAGTCGGCAAAAAACTGCTGATGTTACTGTTTTAATACAGCTCTGAAAAGTCTACGGGTCCATTATTTGATTTCTAACATGGTGCAGTTCTATGTATGATCTCAGCTAATGCAGGTCACGTTTTATATTGCTAACGCTAATGCTTCTCAATGTGGACGTTGTTGCCTTTTCCCAAACATAATGTCAGATTTGGGCCATTTTAAATACGGTTACGTGAGCGGTTACACGATACACGAAGTATAGTTACATAAAATTAAACATGTCGATTTTCTAAGCGGATAAAAAAGGGAACTATATTGTAAGGCGTAATAACACCTAAGGAGCACTTCGACGTCCGCGCAGTAATATCTTCACCTTACTGGGCGGACGTTAAAGTGCTCCTAAGGTGTTAAGATAAAAACATAAAAACAGTATCAAGGAAATAAGTGGTGTTTCCATTCTATTACATTGCACTGGGTTAGAAGGGCCAGGCACAAAATGGCCGCCACAATAGCCATTTGGGCCATAACGTTAAATGTATAACTGCTGATCCTGACCGATGTCACCGCGGCGACAGCCATGGGAAACCTTTCCAGCTCCTGTCTCCAGCGTGAACACATCTGCCTGGGAGATTGTTGTTCGTCGGAGCAGATTTGAGCCAGGCCCTGAGCTCTTGATTAGCGTTTCCGTCTCGTCAGCGCCGCAGTAATCACTAAATCACCTGTCGACTTCTGATTAGAACGACTCAAGGCCCCGCGCCGCCGCCGCCTCGCTCGTGATTGAACCAAAACAGGACGGGAAAGGCTGTTCAGAACTTTGTTTCCCTCGGAGAGTTAAAGCGGGAAAAAAGACACTTGAGTTTGTTCCTAATTGAATTTTTAGGCGTAAAAGCAACCGGTCGACTAGAACTCTGGGCCCAAAGGTTTGTATAAACTGAGTCCGGATTTTGAGAATATCCTCTGAGTTTCTGAGAATGGTAATATTGGAATTCTCTCAATACCGTATCTTAATGTGGTTGAATTGATAACAAGGCTAACTTTAATTTCTCTTTTGCATTTGAGCCTATGTCAACAGCCGGACCCCTCTCGAACGAATGGCAATTCTGGCGGCCATTTTGTGCCTGGCCCTTCTAACCCAGTGCAATGTAATAGAATGGAAACACCACTTATTTCCTTGATACTGTTTTTATGTTTTTATCTTAACACCTTAGGAGCACTTTAACGTCCGCCCAGTAAGGTGAAGATATTACTGCGCGGACGTCGAAGTGCTCCTTAGGTGTTCTTACGCCTCACAATATAGTTCCCCTTTTTATCCGCTTAGAAAATCCACATGTTTAATTTTATGTAACTATACTTGGATCGTGTACTCACATAACCGTATTTAAATAGGGGAAAACGTGGAAGAGCTTGGTCGCTTCTAACTTCACCCCCATTGGGCCCATAGAGGAGAGGAGGAGAGGCTAAACGCTAACAACGCTTTTGGTCTTTTTAGTACGCATCGACTCATCTAAGCTCAGGTAAGAACATACTGTATCTCAGTACGGAAAAACAGTGGCCTGTTCCTTCAAAGCTGCTCCCAGTGTTGAGGGCAACCAAGAGGTTTGACAAACCTGTGGGAATCCTGTCAAAAGCTTTTGGCTCAAGACTGTTACTGTATTGATTCATCAAACTCTCGGTCTGTGTCTATGCTCAGGTGGAGGATTAGCCCATTGCTGAACCTTCCTGCTGTGAGTCTATGTTAAGGAAATGAATATCAATGTAAGCCCCGCTCCTGTGGTGAGTTTCCCCCGTTTGAAATCTCCCTTTTCCTCGCCGCCGCGGACCCCGGTTTGATGAAACTGAAATCTGGCCCTTATTTGAAGCCGGCCTCTCAGATGAAAAATGAATTTGAATTGTTGTGTCGGCCCTTTCATCGCGCGAGCAGCAGATTTCAATCCCAGCCTCCTCGTGTGGCCTCATTAGTGCGGGGTTTTCAAAGGACTCCGTGACCCGGGCTGAACCGGGGGTGAGATGTTTCCCGTTTTTAAGTCCACGAAATGAAATAAAAAGTCGCGGGACTCTTTGGATTAAGCACGTCCCAGTTCAAGCCTGAGCTCCTTCCGTCTCGCACATCTGAGCTCACGGGAACTAGACTCAAGGCAGGAAGGGGATGAAAGTGTTCGAACAGGAGCCAGCCAGATCGAGGATTTATGTTGGAATCAGACGGAAATGGATTAATTGGATATGAATTTGATACTGTCTTTTTAAGAACCGGACCATGTTGTCTGTTTGCCTGATTAACTTGTAACATGTGAGTAAAACCTTTTGTGAGAGGCTACAACTGCCCTGCCGAGTAATTTCTCATGCAAAAAGCTGTTTCTGCTCTGCTCATATTTTATACTTTGCTCAATAACATTTGCGTATATTTGTATAAAGACAGACAAAAATGATCAGTCTCTTTTAAAAAGTGAGATCCAGGCGAAATAAAATGAGTTTGATAAAGTGAGTTAATGAGTATACGGACCACAAGAATAGGAAAAAGATGTTGTGTTTCGGTGTGTGGAATTAGATTATGAGATAGTTTGCCGATGGAAAGCAAAGAGTGTAATAAGAAAAAGCATTTTAAAAGGAAATAAAGAAATGTTTCTTGGAAAAAAACTTGCTGAACTTATCAACCTGTCAATGCGCCGCAGATATAATATAATATACTGATGAGCGGGTCCCCCTTCATTGTAAAGGAGTCCTGTGTGCACCTTAATGGCCGCTCAGACTCCTCCTACGGGGAAGCCCTGCGCTCGTGGGGTGGGCGGAGCCTCCACAGAGCTCCAGGGCTTGATTGACAGGCGCTGGAGCCAGTCAATGCGCTGAAAATGCTTCCAATGTTCGGGCTTTTAAACCAAAACCAGCGTGGTTTAAAATATTTCACCAACTCCAGCGTTGTCACATGGGTCGTAGCAATTTTTAGAAAAAGGAAAAACTCTTTGGAGCCGGGCTTTTACGCCGTTCTTGGGACGTTTGAAGCCCCATTAGAAACAATGCCCCCAAGTGTCTCTTGGAGTCGCCCCTGGCCACAAGGGGGTGCTATTACAGCGTTCCTCGCACATTGGCCAACACGCACGCATGTCAGGGTTGCCAGGTCCATGCTGTTTTCGATATAAACGGGCTTTTTATATCTTATTTCTTCAGCAAAATCACTTTTTCGAATTACAAGATCTCAAATCCAAGGTCCCGAGAGCTGCTGAGGGAGAAAGGGGCGGTTTCTTGTAATTTCTCTAATATTGAAAATATCATCCTCGCCAAAGGTCTGCGGGTTTTAGGCTGTTTTTCAGATATTTTTGGGGCGGGTTTGGCTGCCGAGACCTGGCAACCCTAACCCACTTTAATCCAATCCTACCGTTTAACGCGCCTGTCTTGCCCGAGGACACAACGGCGGAAAAAAACGTGTTAATGAAAAATGAAAAGAAAAAGTTCACAGTTTGCTGATTATTCTCTCGCACCGAGCGCTCGTATTCTTGTTCGTCTGTGTTTTGGTCGGTTTCCGGGAAGTAAACAGAGTGGCACAAATTACCCACGCTCCCTGAATGCATCCACAGCAGCTGTAACACCGGTAACCAGAGCGCAGAGCGTGTGGATGTTTACGGACCCGGGGGAGCTGCAGTGAGTGGGCTAAAAACAAGCTATTACACTTTAAAGCGAGAGTCGAGCGTTCTGAATAATAATAGTGTGTGTGTGTGTGTGTGTGTGGGGGGGGGCTAAATAAAGGCTTCTGGAAAAAAGCGTCAAAATAGTGACAAAAACGAGAAGAAAGTGCAGCAAATAAATAAAAAAAATGTGACGAAAATGCAATAAATCCAGCTCTTTTTACCCGAGCATATGGAAACTGAAAGTATTTTATCTGCACTCTTGCCTTTTACTGTAATTGATTAATTTTCATGTTGACGTTTTAATGATTGATTTTATCAGTTTTCTTGTAATTTTCTGCAACTGTGAAGCACTTTGAATTGCCTTGTGTGTGAATTGTGCTCTACAAATAAACTTGCCTTGCCTTTGAAGCTAAGCAGGAAGGGCCTGGTCAGTACTTGGATGGGAGACCGTTTGGTAAGACCAGGAAGCCTGGGGTGAATATAGTGAGTGAGTGAGTGGTTGGTGGTCAGAGGGGCCGATGGCGCAGATTGGCTGCCTCGCTTCCGTCAGTCTACCCCAGGACAGCTGTGGCTACAATAGTAGCTCACCACCACTAAGTATGGAGTGAATGAATAATTGAATGTAAAGCGTCTTTGAGTGTCCAGGAAAGCGCGATATAAAACCGATGTATCAATATTATTATTAATAACAAAGCCACAAAAAAGCTAAAAAATGTGATAAAAACACACGACTACACAGCAACAAGAACGCGAGGAAATACATACGTTTAAATGACTTTTGTAGGCCTTAGCTTTCAAATGAGGCGTTACACTGGCCTATAGGCTGTAAACTCCAGTCCAGAAGCTTTTAAATTTGGGTAAAGATGAACTGAAGAAAATGTAATCAGTTAAAGTGGGGGGTAAGAGGTTAAGATACTTGCCCTTACTGTGTGGTGATTTGAGGAAATCACCGTAGAGTCGCCGTCATTAGGAACGCGTCCCGCTTGTTTCCGCCGCCGAACCTGCAGATCTATCACGAAACACCTCCTTCCACAGGTACAAACCTGCGGCGCCTTTATGGGGAGGCTTCTCACCATCGACACGAAAACTCACAGACGACTCGCAAATCTCTCGCTTTGGTTTCGACGAACTTAGCAGCGACTGAAATACACCGAACCCGGAGCGGTCGGAAAAGAGGAAGAGTGAGCGTGAGAGTGGGTTATAAGCATTGTGTGAGTTTCCCGATAAAAGCCGATTTGCATTTAGGCGGCAGATGGAGGGGCTGATAGAGTAGACTTTTAGAGAAACTTTTATTTCTTTTTTTTGTTCCCATTGAGTTTATCTGCCCTTTTCTCCGCTCTTATCTTGTTCTGCCTAAATCTATTATTTTACCGACTGCTTTATAATGGATAACGTCAATGTCGAGTTTCCAGCGAGTTCAGCGCACGGAGAGAGAAGTCTGCTTATCTCGACTGAGTGGCACTCAGACGTGAACCCGAAGATCGTCACCTGGACTGGGGGGTTTAAGGTGAGATGTTTCGCTTCTATCTTCAGAGCTTCTTCTTGCTTGTGTGGTCGAAATGTAGGACTGGTTGAACACACGCGTGAGAGGCTTATTTAAACTCTGGTTAGAACCACACCTCTGTCTCTCCTTCTGGCTCCTGTGAGTCCATCGTACAGAGACAAGTTGTGTCCCGTCCAAGGTTCAGGGTTGGTTTCAGCTTTTTCAAAAAAATGCAGAAACCTCACAATAAGGATCCACGCAGTCCAGGATTTGAACTTGTGGCCTTCTTGCAGAGATGAGATGGATTTACTGAAGTAGGACATACTGTAAACACCACAGGGTTTCATTAAAAAGCACTAAAAGTCATTCAATCGGATTCAAACTGGCAGTAATTCTAAGTAAGTAAGTAAGTGCTTTATTTGTGATTGTACAAGCGTACGATGAAATAGTGTTCAGGTGTTAGTCCTGAGCCGGTGCGACTGAGCCACACTGCCACTGTGGGTCAACCAGACCCAGGAGGTCGGGGGAAACCATAGCACCCGGAGGAAACCTGTCTGGCTGCCTTCAGTCTCCTCTGATCCTCTGAAACTGTGCAGCGCGTCCTGGGTTTGTCCCTGTTTCAGAGCGTGGTGTCCTGCACTGGTCAGTTCCACCTCCTGTTCCTTCCTCTTCCTCCTGCGCAGCTCCCTCCGCTCCACAACAGTCTTTCACCATCTTCTGGGAAGAACTTAGCAGTTAATCTGTTTTATTCTCCAGTGAACATCCATTAGCCAGAACAATAGAAGGTATGTGTGGCTTAGCTGTGAGTCTTGCCCGGATTCCTCCTCGTTTGTCCCTTGTTGTTTCCTGAATCGCCTTTTGTGACGCCTCCTCTGAGCTGCAGCTGTGGGGGCTCTTGGTGCCTCTTCAGTGTCTCAGAAGAAGAAATGTGTAGGTCTCAAATGTCTTTAGCTCATAAGCTGCTGTTTGATTACTTTTAAAAAGCTGCTTCCTTCAGGACGTACAAAAGCACCCAGTAAACCAATGTGGAACACAGAAAAAGGCAAAAAACTCAGCTGTACCAAGAGACAGGGAGGTTGCCTCTTGGTTTTCTTTTTTCTGTGGCAAAAACAAAATCATACTCCATCCATCCATCCATTTTCTTCCACTTGTCCGTTGCCGGGTCGTTGCTGTTAGAGCTGCCCAAATCACATTGCACCAGCCCCTATGGCGCCCCCTGCAGGTGGTGGGTCCACAGCAGGACGGCCTCATGGTTCTAACCGGGCCTGTTGGTCTCTCATAAGGGGCTTCTGAGGGGCTTCAAAATCATGCTGTCGTGTCCAATTGGATTTCTAATATAAAAAATTCCCCTCATTGCTCTGTTTGGTTGAACGTTCAAATGTAGAGATGTTTTTCATTTGTGTCATTAACAATTTAGTATTTAGGCATTAGAATGGGATTAAAAAGCATTACATTCGACCCTGCACCATGCTCACATTCTAGTCCTTTCCCTTTCTGTAAACAATCCGTCACTGTCTGAGTGAACATACTGAATAGCTCAGATTATGCCAGGGACCTTATGCCAAATCAATATGCAAATCTCCACTCACGAGGGAGCAGATCATTAGCAGAGTGGAAAGCCAAAATAGTAAAAAATTACAACAAAATCGGATCAAATCGACAGTGGTTCCGTGGTTAGAGGAGGTGTTGGCGCAGATGGGGAACCACGCTTCCTTTGGTGAATAATGCTTCTTTGTGAGAGGCTTGTACAGCGCAGTCCAAGCCACGCTGCAACCGGCTGGAGGAGTTATTTGGATATCAATGGTAACACTCGCACAAACTTGTATTAATTATGCAGAGAAGTGCCCCCTCCTGCGCAGTGCAAACGCCCGACTCTGCCAAAGGGCTCGGAGCCGAGTGGGAATGGCGCCCGCGACCCTCAGCTGCCGCTCAGCTTCACACTCATCCTCTTCCAACTCCCACTGATATGAGCAGCCATGAGGTGAGCCGGAAAAAAAAACCTGCAACGTTCAACAACTGCCTCCGTACCGACCGGTGCCAAGGAATCAATGTGTAAGAGGCCATTTACCTCCCCCCCCCCCATCTACACTGACATACGCCGTGGCTCCTCACGCTTCAGATAAACGTTTGAGATGTTCATTTTAAAAGTGTCCAATTCACAAGTGCCAAAACCAGTGTGTATGGAGTTGGACACAAAAATGGCGCCGTGGAGCTACGTGCCAGTGAATGTAGAGTGAGAACGACTTCCTGCTCCTTTGCCATTTCATTTCACCTTTCTGCACCTCTATAAAGACGATGTAATGTGATCTGAATGTTTCCAAACAAGAGATGTGTTATTTTTTTCTCGAGCGAGCGAGAACTGGAATCCAAGTCGAACACCTGTTGCTAAGCCAGTATTGTTTTATGAACCACGTAGCTCAACGTTAACGCCGTTTCCACGTTTCATGCTGGAGTGGGTCGATAATTGTATGCAAAAACACACATTAGGTGTAGCAATAGGTCGCAAAACGAAGGTCGGGGGTTCGAATCCCGCCTCCTGAAGGTGCACATTGTCGTTGTGTCCTTGGGCAAGACACTTCACCCCCCTTGCCTCCAGTGTCTGCGCACACTGGTGTGTGAATGAGAGTGTGAATGGGTGAAGCCCCTTATGAGAGACCAACAGGCCCGTTTGGAACCATGAGGCCGTCCTTCTGTGGACCTGCAGGGGGCGCCATAGGGCTGGTGCAATGTGATTTAAGCAGCTCCAACAGCTGCCCCCACGACCCGGCAACGGACAAGTGGGAGAAGATGGATGGATGGATGGATGAAATGACAGAAAGTTTCAAACGATCTCCCATTTGCCATAAAAAATAAAGGCATTTTAACTCCATCAGAGAGTCTCTTTGTGTTTCTGTATATATTTAGTTATTTTATATATACATTATTTCCCCGTATTGAATTCCAGTGTCTCGCCTTCAAACAATGTACACGTGCGGAGGGAAAATGTTTTGCCAGAGAATAAAAGTATGCACACATACGCTCCAAAAAGTCAATTTTCCGTAATGCCGCCTTTAGTGAAAAAAAAAAAAGGCCAATGAAAGACGACTGAATGGTAAAATTGGCCTCAGACGCTGTTTTCAAAGTCATTGTTATCCTCTGCCGTCTCCATGGAAACTCCTCTCAGCCCCGACATGAGGCGAAAACTAAACATTTTGGACCAGACCCAAAGCCTCTGTTTCTGCACACGCCGCTTTGTGAAACAAATGGGGTTTATACGCGACATGTTGTGGAGAAATGAGCCGAGCGCGTGTCACTATACGGCGGCCGGTTCATTACTGTCACCTGTGAGAGCGTGTCAGCAAAACAACATCATCATCATCATCATGACTTTGGGAGGGATAGGGGTGGGGGGGGCAACGCAAAATAGGGGAGCTGATTGACAATGCACTGGATAATGTAATTTAGGGTCTGCAATTTTAGACTCTATTCATTTCTTTCCTGATTTGATATTGGTTTGGGCTAGTTTCTCTACTACTTCCTCAAAGGGGCAAAAAATGTCCAATCAATTTAGTCGACTCCGTAGTTACCGTAAATTTCAGACTATTGAGCACACCTGAATATAAACCGCACCAACAAATTTATGAAGGCTTTTTTTGGTCTATAAGCCGCAGCTGCCATTGGAAAATACTGGACTTTTCTCTTCTTGTCTGTTTTACCCTGAGAACGTTGGCCTACAGGTACATTTACTTTTATCAAAGCGTGTTACGAACTTCGATTGTATTATTCTGCGGTAGTTAGTGAGCTAGTTAACTTGGCAAGGCAACTTTATTATTTATTTCGTACACAGGGCAACTCAATGCGCCTTACAAAAGAAGAAATGCAAAATTACAATCAGGCAAAGCACATAACATAAAAAACATCAAGACACGGGAAATACACTGCAAACAGGGTCACGTGCAGATTTTTTTTTCTTTTGGGGACAGGAAGGACGACCGGCCATTGACCAGGGCTGAGGAAACGTGTTGAGAACGACGGGGGCGTGGTTAGGGAGGGGTATGTGTGTGCAGTTGTTTACAATCTGAAAGTCCGTGTTGTGCAAAATATGGGCCAGGAGCTCAGTCCTTATCAGGTTTACCGCCGTGGCTTGGCCTTGAAGGGAAAGTGTTGACTGCGTAGGAGAGATAAGCGTTCCAGCTGCTTCAAACCTCCTCTCTCAGGAAGAAAACAATTATTCCAGTAACAGTTCATGGATTTATAATTAATTTGCCTTTTCAGAGCAGGCAGTTCTCTTCACAGTTCATCTCATAATAATTAATAATTAATACTCACAATAAAATGACAAATACCAAAGGCTGTAGGCAAACAACTGAGGGTTTTTCAATGTAATACTTGTTTTGAAGACACGCTCCCCAGTGCGCCCCCAAAACCCCACTCTAGCTCCATTGAAACTCATGCCCATTAAACACCTATTTAGTTTGACTTATCTGAAGTTTGAGGCCATCATTTCAAGTCATTGGCATTTTAGAAAAGGTTTCAGTTCTGAGGCTGTTCGGCCTCTGACCTCAACAGCAACTCACAGTCGTTTTAGCAGAAGGATGTGTTTATACCAGCACTGATGACACGGCACAAAACCCCTCACAAACCGAGAACTCAAGTGTCATTTCCGTTGAGTCATTTGATTCGGTGTTGGTCAGAGATTCCATTGGCACAGAACGTAGCCCCACAACAATCAGCCAGCCCCAGGGAAGCTGTGGCTGAAGCACCCCTGAGCGCGGGGAGTGAACGAATAGAAAGATGAAATTGTAAAGCAACTTTTGAGCGTCCAGAAAAGCACTAGGCCTGCGGAAAAATGAAGTCCATTCACAGAGAGCAGCAAATGCAGCTACACAGTCGTCATCGTTCTCTGCTCGGCCTTTAAACAGATCCTTGAATTACCTCGTGTTTCACCTTCTTAACACCGGCCAGTCTCTTACAAAAGCTCGCGATCCTCCAGAATGCACTAGACATTAATTATAACCTCATAATTATGTCTAAACTAAACCTTTACATTAGACTAGGGCTTGAATATTGAAGTATTAGACGATTATTGCAATTTTTTTTTTTACTACTTTGGAAACAACTATTCAGTAAACTAGTCCACCTTCATTAGATTTTTATCAAATACATTTGATCTATCTATCGATCTATCTTATGACATAAATGCTTTTCACTAATGTGCTGTGTGTTTATGGTGATTATGTAACTTTGAACGGAAAACAGATTTCTTGGAAACCTAGTAATGAAACCAATTACTGGGGATGCACATTTGCTAGTGTTTCTATAGTTGGGAGTCCTTAGCGATCAGTAATAACTATTATGGGTTTCATCCATTAAAATATACAGTAACTCAGACGGGGCATTTAAAATCTTATCTGCTCCACAACGGGTGTCACTCGTAGATCAGGGAATTAAAATCAACACGGCCGTGGCGATAGCGCTCATCTCGTCGAAATATTTTTGTTAGCGGTAGCACACGAACGAAGCAGAGGGGAAACTAAATACAACAGGCTCTTTTTTAACTTGTGTCGCAGTTACGCTGCCATCTAGCGGGTGGGAGTAAAAGTGCAGGACCAAAGAGAATATTTCCCCCAAAATAGATGTTTAAATATCGATACGAGAATTGCACGACGTAATATATCGGCGGATCGATATTTTTCAACACCCCTACATCAGACAGTGGGGGATTTTCTCACCTGAAACGAACCTCGCGTCTGTGCGTTTCTGTGAAGTTTTCCCTTTATATAACCTGGCCTTGTGCAGATCATCCAGCTGAGGATGGAGATGGAGATGAAGAGGTGGTGAGGGAGCGAGCAGGAGAGAAGGAGGAGAGAGCGGCGACAGAGTGAGAGCTCAAATCAAATCAGTGGCAGCTGCTTTTGTTGAACTGTTGAATGTGTTGAAAATGTCTTCACACTCCAGACATGTCTTTACGCCGGAGCACAATGAGACCTGACAGAGAGTCTTTTAGGAGTCACTAAAAGGCTGAGGCGGGTGATAAAATACTGCGGGTCTGAAAGGGCCAAAAGAAAAGCTCATGTCGAAATTTCACTTTTAGAAAAGTGTTGCTAAGCACATACAGGGAGATCATTCCTGTAGACTCGGCGTGAGCTCACACACACACACTGGTCACTGTCACCTGGCTGGGAGATTCACCTATTGTACATGTTTTCATAGTATTCATACCCAGAGGAAACCTACACAGACACGGGGAGAACATGCAAACTCCACAGACAAATGGCATTCGGTTTTTTTCTGTTTTTTAGGGCATTATGGAAACGTTTTTAGTATTTCATTTTCAAGCAGAACATTTACAATCTTGCCTGGCCAGACGTCCACTCGGTTCCAAAGCAGGACCGCCTGGAACCTTGCTAACTGTCAATCAAATCTTCGAGATGTTTTATAGCATTGTCACGACAGGAAAACCAAATGAACCAGTAGGAAAGTATGTTCTTATATGTTCTTAAGGCACTGCAGGTGAATCACGGCCATCGGGAATTCAAAGATAAAACCTCCATGATCCCAGACACACGTGTTTGTGAAGAATATAAAGGGTGCATTCTTGCTGGACACTAGACTCTCCGTCTGTTGTTTGCTGCCCGTTTGGTCACAGTCCACAGGCCCAGGTAGTCATGGAGACAAGTAGAGAGGAAGTGCGAAAAGTCAAAACTAAAATCCAGCAATAAAAACAAGTAAAACGCGGTCATGCAGCAATAAAAAAACATGATCCCCCGAGTTTGGAACTGTAATTCTTTGTCCCACTCCCTGGTTTTTGGCGTCGCGAAGTGCACGCGGTGTCGTGAATCCTGCCGAGGCGAGAGCCCGCTAACCCGAAAACACGCTAACAATCAGAAAACAGGAAAACCCCCCGAGTGCAGCGGACGCATCACTTTCCAAGAGTCTTCCTCGGTTACACGCGACGTGATGGAGACGTGTTGATTTTCACTGTTGAAAAGTGAGACAAGTCGCGACACAGGGTGGATCTGTGAGGGCTTTATATTTGAAGATGTCAGTTATTACTATCAGCAGAAATAATGTGACTTTATCATGAGAAATGTTCTTTTAATTATGTTATTGTGTTGTTTTGCCGCAGCACACCTCGTGTGCAGGTCCGTGTTTGTGAGGTGTTTTTGTTTGTTCCAGCGGTGCACTCGTTTTATCAATCTCCTGAAGTTGTTGTTGTTCTTCTTCTTCTACTTCTACTTCTACTTCTTCTACTTCTACTTCTTCTACTTCTACTTCTTCTACTTCTTCTACTTCTTCTACTTCTACTTCTTCTACTTCTTCTACTTCTTCTACTTCTACTTCTTCTACTTCTTCTACTTCTTCTACTTCTACTTCTTCTACTTCTACTTCTTCTACTTCTTCTACTTCTTCTTCTTCTACTTCTACTTCTTCTACTTCTACTTCTTCTACTTCTACTTCTTCTACTTCTTCTACTTCTTCTACTTCTACTTCTTCTACTTCTACTTCTTCTACTTCTACTTCTTCTACTTCTTCTACTTCTTCTTCTTCTACTTCTACTTCTTCTACTTCTACTTCTTCTACTTCTACTTCTTCTACTTCTTCTACTTCTTCTACTTCTACTTCTTCTTCTTCTACTTCTTCTACTTCTACTTCTTCTACTTCTACTTCTACTAGCAGCCCAACATTTTTCTATTGGTTTCCTTGGTCGGGACAGTGCATGTTGATGAACATACATGAGTCTCATTCATGTAAACAAGCCACACCAGATTGTAGCCGTGGGCTCATTTCCATCCATCGTCCCCCATGCACACTCTCAAACATCCTGGCCTATTGTACATGTTTTTAGTGGTAGGGGAACCACAAGCATACAAACTCCACACAGAAAGGCCCCGTCCAGGTGGGAATAGAAAACCCAGTACCTTCTAGCTGTGAAGCACGAGCGCTAACCACTCTACTACCGTGCCGCCTGGTTCCATTCAGAGCTCAAGCGAGAAAAAAGTAGCTCACCATATTATTAACTGATTCCTTTAGCCTTATAGAACAATATCAGTTTGCAGTATCTCTTGTTCCAGTGAGTCCTGCATGAAGAAAACACCACAGCAGGTGTGAAAACATTGTTTTTCCCGAACTATCCATTGTATCTCATTATTTTGTCTTCTATCAAAATACACTTATGCATCTCTATCCAATAAGTTACTCAGTCCGGTTCTCACACATGAAAAAATCCTCTTTTTTTTCCCCACGCGCAGACTCCCATCTCCAGGAATGATTGAAATCTCTATATACTCCACACTTCTGGCCTCGCCCTGTGACCCCTCCCTCCGTGGGAAAGCTATGAGCTCATTTAGCGTTGATTGGGAGCTGATGGGGGGCAGAGCGGTCCCATACCGATGCCCCGGGACTGGGCATAGGCGTGATTACAGAGCGAGGCAGATGTAGTGGAGACAACACGACGGACGGGTGACGAGGAGCGCGTTCAAACGTGTTGGGATCGGAAAAGGCAAATTGGACTTGGTATTAGTATGCAGTTACACGCTCTGGGAACGGCTGTGCCTCTGCGAAGGGAAGGCAGATAAACAAATTTCACCATTATTTGAAAATGGAAGGAAAGGTTGTAGACTTGGCTCACAAACTGCCAAAAATGTTCTTTTGATGGTTCAGAAATTCAACCTGTTGCTCTTTACAAGTACTTGGGCGTTTGGCTTGATTCCTCTTTGTCATTCGAAACACATAACATGCTCTGCTCACCATTGCCTGATGCAGAATTGGTTTCCATTATGGTAAAAAGGCCAAACAGCTCTTGGGCAAACCTATAGTTCAGCCGATCCGAGACGACGCTGAGATACTCTACAGATCGGCTTCACAAACATTGCTCCGTCCCACACTCGTCACTGTGACCTGTGGACTCATGGGTTGTTGTTCATTTACAAATCTTTAATTGGCAAATCCCCCCCCTCACCTCACCTCTCTGTTACACATCCATGACCCCGGAGTTCCAGTAGTTCCATAAACCTCTCCGTTCACAAAGTTCGCACATGCTTCTAACGACTGGAATCGTTTACAGCAAACTCTGAAACTCACTTCATTTTGTGTCAATTGCGTCTTTTAAAAGCTCAATTTCTACGATATTCCAGGGTCAGTGGACTTTTTTTTTTTTTTACTGAACCCTCATTTTGTTTTGTGTTTTTATGTCTTGACTGCACGGCTTTCTGATGCACCTCGGCCAGGTCTATTGACTTACCCGGTAAAATAAAGAATAAATAAATACAAAAATTTGATTGGATCGCTTTAAGCTTTGTTTACAGCACACGTTCACTGTGTCGCGAGACTTGTATTGATTATGGGAGAGTGTGACCACTGATCAAACCCTTGTCCAGCACAAGATTCTCAACGGGGTTCAGATCCGGACTCTAGATTAGACTAGATGAGATTTAACTTTAATTTGTCTTCACCATCACAGTCACAAAAAGACAGGACAGACAGTATCAAAGACAATAAGTGAATGATAAAAACAGTTGCATGTGCTGCATATTCCACCAGCGCCTGTTCAGCAGTGTTCACAATGTGAGCCCGGTGAATCCTAGCATTGGCATCTTTGAATAAAAAAAATCCATGGATGGAGTAACCTGGTCATTCAGGATGTTCAGGTCGCCAGCTGAGCTCACTCTTTGGGCACAAAGTGTGACTGAAACAGCAACCCCGGGTCAGAACAGTGAGTTACATCGAGGTGGACACTTTTTTGGGGGGGCCAGGCAGTGTTTAATAAAGCTGGGGTACCTGATTTTTTCCTCCTCAAACTCTGAAGTTTTCCACTTGGCCCAGACTCGTTTCTAGCTCTCACAATCCCTCCTGCACATCCGAATTGGTGTTGGCAAAATGATGCAGGGGACCACCCACAAATTATATTCGACTATTTTAGATTCTACTTCTATCTTCCATTGCTCAATAAAGATTTAGTTGAAGACAGTGCAACAAGGTCTGTTTATGTTAAAGGTCTGTTTATGTAACCCGCCTTTAGTGTAGCCTTTTATTTTTGCGGGGCCACTTCCTGCGACACCCCAAACTCCCAACTTCCTCAAAGTTATGGGTCACGGGGGTTCACTTCCGCTCCGTCTCCACTGTGGCTGTGGGTCTGTTCGGCGTCCCCAAACAAACCCAACAAATCGATACAACCATAGAGTGTCGAGCTCTGAATCTTCGGTAAGTTTTTTGCCATCCGCTACTCAACTAAAATCTGTCACGTTCTGCCGTGTGAGTTCTCACTGAAGCGTTACTTGGACTGTAGTTGCTGCCGCTTCCCAACCAGAGCCCCTGTCTGATTCCGCTCTGTTAAGACATCGGGCCGCGCCGGGAGACTCCGCGTTTAGACACTCCAAACTCCAAAGGTAATCGTCTTACCTGTTCTATTGTAAAAGCCGAATTGTAGCCACCGATTTAAACTGTTGGCATGTCGGCTAATTTAGAGAATTGTTTCTGTTCTGTGCGTGTTTTGTCACTTTCGTGACTACCGCTGAAATGGTCACACGTTTTGGTGGCCATTGAAGCCCATTGATTTTAACGTAGCTACGTATTTCCCTTTATGAATATTGCGAATACCAAACTCTGCATTAGTATTTTGGATGATTCGACTACTTTTGTTTATTGAAATTTGAAGGTGCATTTTATTATTTTTCTTCAATGTTGACTTGAGTTATGTTTTGATTCTGAACTACATTTAGATACATTCAACTTATGGTGAACACCATAGCACGTGGTAATAGTTGCTTTACTTATATGCCAGAAGTAGTAAGTATACAGATATAATTGCATGATACAGTTAAATGTTTTTTAACTTTGATCATTATTGCTTTGGTAATATCCTCATGGGTATCCTTCCCTACTTTATTTTTTGATATGTCTCTGCATTCAGCATGTATGTTTATGCATACATTGATTTATTTTATTTATACGGTTACTTTAGTAACCAGGTGACATAATTTGTGTTTTTGGCCTTTTTAGGTCAGGTTTTTGTATTGGACCAACCAATACCCTATCTTCACTCATGGATTATTGAACTCTCGATCGTCCCAACTCAAGGACTTCCCACGAGATGGCGAGCCCCAGGACCTCGGACCTATACGTGGTAGGATAAGCAAACCGCACATTCATCACGCCTGAACTTTCCCCGACTTGGATTATTGTTGCCCAACCCGGGATTAAATGACGTATCACTCTCTCGACCGTGGAACACATTGTGTCGGGGTTTTGTGTTGCTTTGTATGTGTTATTGATGTGTGTTTGTGTTATTGATGTGTGTTTGTGTTAAGTTTGTCAAGTACTGAATACACACTCAAACTGTAATCTATGGCTCCGGTATATTCATTCACAACCCAGGCTCCGTGACGAACCATCTTCTTCTGTGCATCTCACCATCCGCAGCCAACCGCCCAGCCTCTGTGTGTTACATTTACAACAAACGTTTTGATGGCAAAATGTTACACTACAACAACAAAAGGTCAGGTACCCCAGCTTGAAACAAGATTTTTTTCTTTCAAGTAATTTTTATGAAAAAAACATTCAAATGTTCTATAATAATCTGAAACAGTTGCAGCTTTTTATTTTCCCATATCCCACAGTAAAACAGTTGATTGTGAACATTCTTCTTAAAATGGACATAAATCCTGAACATCTCTCATTTTAGGAAATAAACAGTAAGTTCCAAAAAAAATAAACAGTAAGTTCCAAAAAAAAGAAACTCACATTGGGCTTCGCAGTGCAGTGTGTCCAAAGCTCCACCAGAGGGCGACATTGTTCCGCCTAATTACACCCACTTTGTCTGCTCTTCAACACGGATGTATAAACCCAACCTTTACAATGCACATTTAAAAAAAAGAAAATCATTACAAAAACAATAGATATTTGCATTGATCGAGTGCTCAAAGCCCCCATCCTCCGGGTTTACGTTACATTTTAACACGACAAAATGGAGTTCTCTAAAACGCAAATATCTTCTATAAATCATTGTCAGATTAATATTTATACCGTCCTCATTCCCCCCCCCCCTGCAGCTCGTGGCTCTTTGCATTTTAACGACTTGGCGTCCCCTTAAAAGGCGTGGAAGAAAATAAACTAACTCAGCGTTTTACTTTTTCTACCAAATCAGCCGAGGTTCCTAAAATGTGCCGTCGAGGAGGAGAAGGAGACGGAGTGGAAGAATTTTCTTTTTCAGTTCTTAGTTTGATAAGTGAATTAAGTGCAGGCATGAAGCGCATCGCGCAGAGGGACCACGCTGAGCTCGCAGAATAAGCAATTAAAGAAATCCACGGGACGCCCCGGGGAGGCGGAGGTTTACCATCTCTATAGTAGTTATTAAATGTGTTTTGACAGGTTGTATAACAGTATTGAAGGAAACGGCCCGTGCTAGGTGGTGGACGTGGCGATGCAGCGTTAATATCTCTCGAGGATGAATTCAGTTACAGCTTTACATTAGTGTGTTCCAGTTAAAGGCTTTAGAATGAACAAACTGACCCATGTTTACAATACAAACAGGCTTTCGTTTGTTTTCTCTGCACTTTGAGCATATTATGCTTTTGGGGGCATTTAGTCATGTCGCAATCTTATTGGTTTTATTTGATCTAAAGCTGCTAAAACATGATATCCTGTAGTTTCACGATCTGATTTTCAGACGATCTCCCCATAACCCACCTACCCCTTTATGCTCTCCTTTGCTGCACAGCTGTTGTTTAGGTTTTTTTGTTGTTGTTTTTTGTTTGTTTATTTGAGCAGTATACATTCTGCTCAAAAGGAGTGGGCTGAAGCAAAAAGCTTATGTTTCATTTTAGTTTATTTTTAATAGGACATTTATTGATTGATATTTTTATTTCGAGGCACACAAGCCTGAAAAAAATAAAATAAAAGATAACAAAAATTTTTTATATATATATATATCAAATTTTAGCTCGAAAAGAGTGGGAAGAAGACAAGCTTATTGACTCCCATTGGTTGCCACAATAACAATATTTAGTTCTTATTGTTTTACTAAACAATTAAGTGGGTTACATATTTACAACAACTGCAATAATGCATTATATCAAGGCAAGGCAAATTTGTTTGTAGAGCACAGTTCATACACAAGGCAATTCAAAGTGCTTCACAGTTGCATAAAATTACAATAAAACAATAAAACATCAATTACAGTAAAAAGAGCTGTTTTCAGCCTGGATTTGAACATTGTCAGAGTTGAGGCCTGTCTCACATCCTCATGAAGACTGTTCCAGATTTTCGCTGCATGAAACTGAAACACAGCCTCAGCGTGTTTAGTCCTGACTCTGGGAACCACCAGGAGACCCCTCCCTGAAGTTCTCAGGGCCCGAGATGGTTCATACGGCTCTAACATGTCAGAGATGGACTTTGGTGCTAAACCATGAAACGACTTGTACACAAGCAGAGCTGTTTTAAATTCTATTCTCTGAGTGACAGGAAGCCAGTGCATGAGACCGGAGCACTGGACTAATATGCTCGTATTTCCTGGTTCTAGCTGTAGACAGTTTAGGAATATTAGAAACCAGGCTTTAAAGTTGTTTTAATGTGTCTAACGTGCAATGCTTTCTAATGGGAGACTAGCGGCTATATGGAAGTACTACAGCAAATGCGGACCAATAGTGGCCCCTAGTGTCTTGAAGCAGAGCACCCAGCGGCCATTGGGATAAAAGCTTGTGTGGCTTCGCTAAGTCTTGCCCGGATACCTCCCGCCTCTTGTGAAGCCTCCTCTGTGCTGCAGGTGTGGGGGTCTCTTGGTGCCTCCTCAGTGTTTCAGAAGAAAAAAATGTGTTGGTCTGAAATGTCTTTGTGTTTGTTTACTTTAAAAAAAAAAACAGCTGGGTCCTTTATGCTAGTGCGGACTCTGCAATGTACAAAAAAAAAAGTCCATTGAACTTTACATAAACACTGCAAAGATGTACAAAAAGTATTCAGTAAAACACAGAAATGACAAAACAGTGTTGCAAAAACTTCCAAATGGCCGCCACTTAAGTTTTTGCCCTAAAGCAAAAAATAAAAAAAAATTGGTTAATATATTGTGAAGTTTGGTCCAGCTATGGGAAGACGCTGTTCTATTTTTCTTGTTTTGGTAAAAGAGGATCATTTCAGAAACGCAACATTATGAAAGGAAAGTTTACAGAGGACTTTTCTCTCTTATCGATCCAAAAGCACAATGCAGCGCAGTTTGCGTTTGAAAAAAAATATCCGGTTTTCTTTCAGAAGAATCCTGTTCACTGCGGCCTCGGCTCCGAGCGCTGATCGATGCGGCTGCAGGTGGGCGATTTTCTTTCATCTTTGGAATTATTATTTAAAAACTTTGAAAAGAACAAAACATTGAAAAGAAAAGGAGCAACCGAGTTTTGATGTGACGTTTTCCCGCGTAGTTATGTTCAGTTACATGTAGTGCCTTTTAATGGGAGTTGTTGTCATTCATCTTTCTCTGAGAATTACCCGAGTTCCACTGAAGGGTTCCTAAACATTTATGAGACTCGTGGTGCGGCTCTTTTTAACATACCAGTTTAATAACACCATCCAGATAACTCACAATGTCTAAGACTCGATCGATGAAACACACTTTTTTATTTAAATAATCAAAATTACAATGGGACTCGTATTTAAGCTTTGAACAAAATCTTGCGTCACAACTAATACAAAGAGGCTGTAACTGTCTGACAAATCCTTTTTAGAGCATTTAGCTTTGACTTCAGAGCAAAAAGCTTTCGCTCGTGTCGCCTGGGTAAAATCGAGTAGTTAAAAAGAGCCACTCGGTCATGAATAACCAGTGGTGGGCCAGCAGGGCCTTCTCTGCTAGCCCTGGCCAAATGAAGAAAAAAAAAGTATAAAATGTCTTGGAAATATTTAATGTATTTATATAATGTACAGTTGAGTCACTTATATTGGTTTTGTTGATGTGTAACTGTAATTTCCTACTCAAAAAGTGCCTTAAACACCTCTGGAGCTGCTCCTCCTCAGGCCC
The DNA here is from genome assembly GCA_021464625.1 of Proterorhinus semilunaris. Taxonomy (NCBI): domain Eukaryota; kingdom Metazoa; phylum Chordata; class Actinopteri; order Gobiiformes; family Gobiidae; genus Proterorhinus; species Proterorhinus semilunaris. Next base: position 3,658,269 of record CM038360.1, on the reverse strand, counting down.
TGTGTTGTCAGGCCGCACACGTGATTGACAGCCAGCGTGACTGACAGAATTATCAGCCAATCAGAATTCGATATACATTGACAGTCCGCCCCCCAGGGCCTTCAGTAGCTCAGCAGCGCCCCCTACGCTTTGTTCGCCTGGGAAAACCGCTAATGTAGCCGCGCATGGGCAAGACGTTCCAGCCACTCCGAAGAGAAACGGATAAACAGATATTCCTCTTGGAAACGTCCGAACGATGTAAAAGTGGATTTACTGATCACGGATATTTTGCGCTCCTTCATTATGAAGAGCTTCGAGAGCAGCGGGACCGACAGCGGGACGTAGACGCTCGGCTCCCCGGACAGGAGAAGGGTTTCCCCACGTCAGCTGCGCTGGGACTCGGGCAACAGGTACGAGACTACGAGCGCTATAAAAAAGGATCTCAAATAGATCTTTAGTATCTTTTTTATTTTACTCGCTCTGTCAACAAAACATCTCCTAAAATCAGCCGCCTGTCTCCACGTTATAACGCGCTCGTCTCCGCCTGTCATGTGTCGTGTGTTTCTGTATTTTAGCCCGAGTGTTCCCGAAGGTGTTTGTTTTTGTTTGGAGTCGGAGGCACCGCTGCTTTGGTTTGCCTTGTTGACAAATCCTTTAGCGAACAAAGGCCACGCAAAAAGGCAGTTTTATCCATACGCCTGTTGTCGATAAGTTTATATGGGTTTGACCGCGTGAACCCAGGTGCTCAGGTAAGAACATACCTCAGTGTGGAAAAACGGTGGCCTGTTCCTTTAAGCGTTATTCATACTTAACTAAATAATTGTTCATGATTTAATTAAGTGTCACTTCATCATGTATTAAGGCTAAAGAAGGTGTAGTTATTATAAAGTGTCACCGCTGTTGCACAGTCATTTTGCTCCACACAGTAAAGGCATGGCTGTGAATAAGTGAATTAATAATGACCTCAGCGCAGACTTGTAAAGCACAGAACAAGTGTAAGCCATTGTTATCATCTTTGTTGAACAATTTCCCGAATAAATGAGTCTTCCAGTGAATATTGCGTAACCTCAAAGGTCAGAGCCGTGGTTCCTGTGCGCCGGGGCGATACGTCAGCACATTAATTACCATGTCGTAGTGAATGACCAGAGTAACAAGGGGTGAGCCTGCGAACGCTTAACCTTTTACTGCGCCATGCGGGGTTTAATATTAATGTGTGAAAGAAGGGTCGGAGGTCGCCGGAATGGCCGCTTGTACACGCGGCGCATATGGAGCGAACAGATGGTAAACGCCTCAGACGGAAGGGGGACGGTCCTCGGAGAGAGACGCCGCGGACCAGGTGAAATGATCCCCTCCAGGTCAAAGAACGGGAGAGGATGCAGAGTCACGATGGATGCTGTACATTCGCTTAGCTTCTGTTTTTGAGGTATTGTACTTCAGTTGCCTCGCCATGTGAAGTACAGGCGAGGCAACTTTATTTATACCGCGCATATTTCGTACACAAGGCGACTCGATGCGCCTCACAAAAGACTTTGATTTTAACTTTTATTGGAGCAGTGTTAATTTTGAAATATTTTAATTTAGTCTTTTGCTGAAAATGCCGTTTACTTTTAGTTATGGCCTAAAATCTATATCATGATATGAAAAAATAAATATCACGATATATTTGACTATATAATTGGCGGGGATTACTTCAAATCCCAGCCTTACGCCTATTGGGAAGATTCATTCAGTGATATTCTTTTTTTTTTTTTTTTTTTACGGCATAATTGTCTTCCAAATATGATCTACTCAAGCAGTTTACATCCTTCATTTCATTTTACTTTTTCAGCTCGTGTCCCCGTGTTCTACAGTTTATGCTGCTCTGATGGAGCGTAACATAAATTATATTGTGTCCACAACGATATAAAAAGTTACAACGATATCAAAACATTATATCACGATAACGATATGCGATACGATATGGCCCAACCCTACTTTTAGTCAACATTTCGTCAAGATTCATTTAGTCAACTTTGCGTTTATAATAATTATCATAATCATATTTAATCAAGGTCCTCTGCTTCATGTTCAGCGTTTTTTAAGTTGTGAAGAGTGAATTCCATTTGTGGATAAAGCCGATACTTTGCTGCGATGACTGACACAACCCTGGTGTTTTTGTTTGGCTATAACTCATTTATAGGCCGCTCATGGTCAGCCGGATCTCTATCTTTCAACTCGGGTTCTTTTGATCGCCCTACAGAGTATTGTAGGGCTTTAAAGTTGCATCAAGGCCACAGGAACAAGATGCAAAGGAAATAATCATGTTGTAAGACGTGCACAACAGCGCCACGACGAGTGCAATCCTCATGTAACCTCAGTCATTTATTATGCTTTTTCATGTGCGCTGGCGTGGTCTGCCGAAGGTCGTGCGGAGGGGTTTGCTGCCAGCTAGTGGCCGCTTACTGATACTGCAGCTTCACCACCCCGAGTGTGAGACGCTCAATACAGGGTGGACGGAAGCTGCTTCTTCATCGATGAGTGGATTATAGTTTACATATTTGAAAAAGTCAGGTTTCAGAATAAAAACGGGGGAAATGCTTGAGCTTCTTGAGTTAAAAACAAAATGTAATTCTAGGACTTTGGTGCAATGTTCCCAGGATATTCAAATTACTCATTGCCCATCTTTAACCTCTTAACCCCCACCTGAACTCAGTGCATTTTCTCCAGTTTGGCATTTTAATCTAACAGTGAAAAAGTGGCAAAACACAAGAAACAAGGAGGAAAACACACACACACAAAAAAACACTTTAAAAATGTGACAAACGCAGCAAAAAGAAGCAACAAAACCAAATATTAAGAATAACAACTCGACGAAAACATCAAGAAAAAAATCAACAAGAAAGACACGAAAGAGCCACAAAAATGCGATGAAAAAGCGACAAAAAAAGACCGGACAGAAAAACCTACGAAAAAATGCGATACATTTTTTTTGGTAGGTCTTAGCTTTCAAATGAGTCGTTACTCTGGCCTACAGGCTGTAACCTCCGGCCGAGAAGCTTTTAGACTGAACTGGAGAAAAGGCACTCGGTTAAAGAGTAGGGATGGGTACCGTTAAACGGTGCCTACTTGGAACCGACCGAAAAGCTCCGGTCGGGGGTGGTATCGAAAAACAAAAATTCTTTCGGTGCCAACTTTCGGTTCTTTTTCTCTCTAGACGTCAATATATGACCCGCAACAACTCTAAAAAAAGCAACATGAACGTGTGCGGAGATAATGAGCCGCTTCAGCGCAAATGGAGCGAAACAAAACTATAACTTAAAGAGAAGCAAAGCTATAACGTACTAAACATTTGTAATAGAGAGGCTCAGCCGCGGTCTGCGGCAGGACTGAGCCAGGACTAAACCAGGTCCAGGACTTACACCGTTGTAAAACCCAGAGCTAAACTAAACCAGTTATTATAAACCAGGACTAAACCAGGACTGAATAAGAAACTTGTGTTTTTAGGCAAATTGAAAAGCAAAACAGAGAAGTGACAACAAGAAAGACGTCTTTACCTTTAGCGACAGACCCGAGGCTGAGTTTACAACTTCACAAGCAGCTGCAGCGAGGGGAATATCAAAGATTGTTTGTGGAAAGGTGTGAGCGCTCACTCTGTATTAGACATTTTTGGTACAGTTGTTGTACATTATTGGTGGCAGAGTGAGCGCTTACACCATGTAAGGATCTTTGAAGGGAAAGCGTTTTCGCTTCGTCAAAGCGCAGCGTGTTTAGAAAAGTTTATCCGAAAGAAACCGTGTCCTGATGTGGATCTGTCTCTGCAGCTCAGGAGGTAATAACGTCCTTTATTTCTTTTTATCACTGCTTAAGGGGAAATTGTGCTCAAAACACGAAGTTACAGGTGACGCTGCTGCGGCCTGTGGAGCTTATGTTTTGCTGTTTTAGGACTTTTTCTCGAACGACACTTTTTTTATACACGTTATTTTTAATTTAATTAAAATGACATAGGCACCGAAAAAAGTACCGTTAAGGAACCGGCACCGAAAAGCAGGTATCGTTAAAGTACTGGTATCGAAAAAAAGCGAACGGTACCCATCCCTATTAAAGAGTGGTCTGGCTCCTATATGAGCTTTGATGAAAAGTTTTGCGGGAAAGGACCATAAAGATCTGCTTATTTCCTACAATCAGTCCAGTTTTTATAATTTTTTTGTATAATTGTAACTTTTATTTTATTTTATCAACTAAATATCAATTAAAACTGTGTTCTCTTTGCGGATAAACATACTATCCTTGTGCCAGGATTCACCTCATGTTATGAACGAGTGGATCAGGGAGCACGAGATGGATCGGCCTCCACAGAGTCCAGATCTTAACCCCATTTAGAATCTGTGGGATGTGCTGGAGAAGGCTTTGCGCAGTGGTTGCATTCTCCCGTCATCAATACAAGACCTTGGTGAACAATGAATGCAACACTGGGTCTTGCAGAGGTTTATGGAAGCAACGCCACAGCGAATGTGCTGGAATCTAATCTAAACATTATAGTGTGTGACCTTCTTCTGTGGCGACTTTAATAAAAGACAGACCTGGGGGAGTATTTCACAACATTCACACAGTTTTGAGTTAATCCTCGGACAAAGCTGTTCAATTTTGCTGTTTCTTCTTCTACCGTGTCTGCGCCTCGTTCTGTACTTCCCGATTACACTCGCGTCAAACCTAAAAACTGTCCTCCACATTTGTAAAGCCCATCATCCAACATCATCGCGCTCTGATGGAGCTGCTCACGCGCCGTATCCACCCTGGGAGTTATTTGTTAGGAAAATTATTCCCATAGCTGCCAGCAGGTGGAGCCCCAGTCAAGATTTTCACCAGCTCTTTGCCTGCGTTTCACTGTTATTCTTGCACAGACATATTTTCAAATATAAACGTAAAATATCAAACCACCTTAAACCATCTTAAAGGAGCTTACTTTAAATTATACAATATTTTACGGAATAAATTAGCATTCTTGCATTCTTTTATGGTTCTATGCAATACATATTTTATGTTCGGTATCGGAAAACAAGGAAGGGATAATGTATAGAACGCTGGTGATTATCGGGAAAATAAGTACCGACGGCTATTATTATAATAGCCGTAGAATTATTATTATACGGCTATTTGCCAACTGAACACGCACAAAACAAACTCCATACACTTTCATGAAGGCCGAAAGGTTTATTTAAGGATTTCCGAGGAAAATAGTTCCCCAAAGGTTTGCGCCGTTAGCTACTTATTGCTAACCTAGCTACTGAGTTGAAGGTGCAGTCGGAGAGGAGGGATGGTGTTTTTTTTCCAGAGGTCCTCTATCAGAAAATAATGACCGGTAGAACGTTGGAAAATCCCATTCAAGTCAATGGAGCGTTCTACTCGCATTGTGAAGAGCCATTTAATAAGTATTGTTAAAGTACTGGTATATATATCTAAAAAAAAAAAGTAATGATGCCCAGCTCTAGTTAATGAATTCCAATGGGGATAATCTAAAAACTAATATCAGCCTCTCAGCTGGTGGGTCGGGTTGATGTTGATAAATTGTTTTGATGGTTTTCGATGGACTGCCTCATGCTCAATGCGTGATTCAAAAGAACCTCAGCATCAATATTAAAAACATGTCCAAACTTATTGATTCTCCTTCATCACCCGCCATCTCCCCCCTCTCTCTGTAGGCTCTTCTCTGCCGCCGCCGTCTGTTTCTCTCTGTCCACGGGCTAAACATTCAATCTCATCTGGAGGAGCAGAACTGGGTCAGAGGCAGACGGAGTGACAGACATGTTCCGGCGTGTTTTTGTGGGTCACTTTTATTGGAGAAAACGATCGGGACGCGAGGCCTCGGAAAACCCCGTCCAAATCTGAAGCGCCGCTGTCGACGCGATTTTCTAAAATGTCCAGTCGTCCTGTCAAAGCGGCGCATCGGGACGTGGACCAAACCGACCACAAGCGTCCGTGGCGTTCCCGGTTATCGGTCGCTCTGCCTCTGACAAAGGGATATCAAAAGTTAGTTGCCAAAGTAATCAAATAAAACCACACAAAGGATTTCTAATTAACCTTCTGTAGAGCACGTTTTCTTTGCTGCGGTCCTCATCACAGTCTGCTCCGTGTTATGGAACTGAAATTAAACATCCATTTGATTGTGTTGAGGACATTTCGCTCAGAGTATCAGAAGCTAATTACAGAAACGGTTATCTTCACAACTCGATGTGCAGCACTTTGAAAACGCTTTTGTTCTTGGTGCTTTTGGTCGATGGATTTTTCAGTTTTGTGATTTATTTTATGATGTGACTGATGTTTTATTTCACAGAACTTCGTGACTTTTATCTGTGAAAAGCGCTTCATAAATAAACTTTACTTACGTACTTACTCTGCCGCCATTGGAGGTAGTGGAAACCAGAGTACCTGGAGGAAACCTACGCAGACACGGGGAGAACATGGAACTCCAGTTCCCAGACAATCAGGTCTCACAGCTTGACAAAAATGGACTCTCGATGACTGAGGTCCTTCTCAACTCCACACTTGTGTGGCTTAGCTGCAAGTCTTGCCCAGATACCTCCTCGTTTGACCCTTTTTTGTTTTCTGAAGCTCCTGTTGTTACGCCTCCACTGTGCTGCAGGTGTGGTGGACTCTTGGTGCCTCTTCAGTGTTTCAGAAGAAGAAATCTGTAGGTCTCAAATACTGATCAAAGACCTTTAGATCGTCAGCTGTTTCCTTTATGGCCAGGACGGACGCTCTGCAGTAAAACAATAAATGCAAAAGCATCTTGGACAACAATGTGGAGTGCAGAATCTCTGCCACAGTGTACACTGTAGTTCTTGGATGAGTGAGAGCCCACACTCACTTATTGGAGTTGCTTAGTTTTGAGAGAGTCACTGCTGTTGTCCCGCCTCGGGCTTTTGGCGCCGTCTGTCGTTCCCACACTGTCCCAGAGGCAGCGCCCTCATCTGCTCGCTCCGAGGGCAATGCTAACCTTAACCTTAACGTGGTGGAGGAGTTTGAGAACCCGAATGATCCTGGAGCTAAGTTGTCGGGGGCTTCGTGCCCCTGGTAGGGTCTCCCAGGGCAAACAGGTCCTAGGTGACGGGTCAGACAAAGAGCGATTCAGAAGCCCCACGACCCGGCAACGGACAAATTGAAGAAAATGGATGGATGAAATCAGCCAAGTGCCCATTTTCTATCACATTCATGCAAAGGGGCACAGTAAGCTAGCTCTATTAGCTACATGCTATTGCCTGCTGAGGGAGTATCCTAAAGCCACAGGTACATTTCAAATTCAACAAATATTTCTCACTCATCCGTCAAGTCTCTGATGGTGGAAACAATTTTAAATCTCACTGCTTTCTTCATTACATTTTGAAGTGTATCCATCAAATTCAGAAATTGGAGATAACACTAGATATCAGATACAAAGCTACAAACTCCACCAAACACCATCCAGAAAACCCCACATGTGGAGCGATAACTAATGCTTAAATTGATGCAACATGTTTGGAAAGGAGACGCGCCGGATCGCGTTACTGTTGTCTGATCCGAACCTGCGCGGCGGAGTGTATGATGCGCGTTCACATGTACGTTTGTTTATTAAACGTTAGTGACAGACGCCTGAGGACGTGTGGACAGAGTGAGGGAAGTACGTCTCCGAACTGTCCAGAGGCGCCGCTTATATAAAACGAGCTCTTCTACACTAAAGACGCCACGGTGGTCCTGAAACGGGTCCAAGTCGTCTTAAAGTCATTCATAAACCAGCTGAGTGCCATATGTTAGAAAACTTAGAATAATGTCTTTGTACAGTAAAGGAAAGAAATGAAGATACATATTTGTTAAGCATCTTGTTGGTGGCAGGCAAGAAATGCATAACTCAAAAATGGTTATCACAAGATATTCCCACCCTATCTGCGTGGTGGGATATAATAATGAATATTTTTAAAATGGAGGAGCTGACAGCATTGGTAAACCAAAAACAAGAGAAGTTTCTAGTATATTGGGAAAAATGGGTCGCATATATAAAAATTAAAAAGCCTGCTTTGATTTTGAATGTCAAGTTAAAAACAACGTAATGGTCACTCCCTGAAGTTTTATATCTGTTGGTTTTGTTTTGTTTGTTTGTTGTTGTTTTTTTAGACGGGACAGTATTCTTTGAGAGTGAACAATAATATTGTGCTCATGTTCGCACATATGTGAACTGTACCCATATTTATACTGTTAAAATCTATAAATAAAGAATAAAAAAATAAAAAAAAGTGTCCCTGATGGAATAAAGTCCAGGAAATACTGACGTGTGAACAGAATTATTCAAACTTGCGTAAATAAAGCAAAGCAAATAGGTTTGCGTTTAATCTTTCTGTGTCATTGTACAACCGCACAAATAGTGTTCAGGTGTTAGTCCTCAGCCGCTGCGACTGAGCCGCGCTGCCACTGTGGGTCAACCTGACCAGCATGTTTTGAAGGTCGGGGGAAACCGGAGCACTCGGAGGAAACTGTCTGCCTTCAGTCTCCACTGATCCTCTGAAACGATGCTCCGCCTCCTGGGTTTGTCCCCGTTTCAGAGCGTGGTGTCCTGCACTGGTCAGCTCCTCCACCTCTTCCTTCCTCTTCCCCTTGCACAGCTCCCTCCGCCCCACAACAGTCTATCACCATCTTCTGGGAAGAGCTTAGCAGTTGATCAGTTTTTATTCTCCAGTGAACGTCCATTAGCCAGAACAATAGTAGGGATAGAAGGCATGTGTGGCTTAGCTGTGAGTCTTGCCCGGGTACCTCCTTGTTTGTCCCTTTTTTGTTTCCTGTTGCACCTCTTGTGGGGGTGCCTTCAGTGTTTCAGAAGAAGAAATGTGTATGTCTTTGTCAAATGTCTTTAGCGCATAAGCTAACGGTTTGTTTACTTTACTGAAGCTGCTTCTTTCAGGACCATTATGGACTCTCTGCAGTAAATGTGGAGCACCGTAACCACAAATGCAGAAAAAGGAGGGGAAAAAACAGCTGTACCAAGAGAGAGGAAGGCTGCAACTTGTTTACACGTCGCCATGATTACAGTGACAGATATAGGCATTTTGTCCTTGAGGTTTCTCTGGATGTTTGCAGTTGAATTGTTTGGGTGATTGTAAGACTTCCAAAATTGCACTTATGGCACCTTTAAAAAGTAAAACACCTTTATTTTTTTATTTTTTTCCAGTGTCTTCTAAACCCTACCGTTAATGAGGACTCTTGCCGTCGAAGGCATCAGCGCATATCTTTCCCCGGTTCTCTCTGCGTGGAACAGCTCCGTGGAGTGAGCTGGATTATAAAAGCACGGAGACATAATGCGTTTAATCCCGGGACCCCCCCCCCCCCCGCACTCCCACCAATCCTGCGTCTCCTTCAAAAATCCTCACATCAGAGCAGCCAGAAGGTTCTCCATATTTACATTTCAAAAATACTTTACCCACCGTCCCTGTGGAGTTTAAAGCCTTCAGATCATTGCGTTGTAGGGGTTAAAGGAGACGCAGCTTTGAAGTCACGAGAGCAACTGAGGGTTGTTTTTCTGGTGGAGGTTGGAGGGGCAATTATCGGGCTAACTTTATTTCTCTGTATAAGTGAAATGTTCAGTCTGTGTTCAGCGGTCAACATTTGTAGTTCTGCAGTTCATGTTATTGTCCTTTATCTCAAATGCTGCCAAGTGTATACTAAATGTGCATGGGGGGGGGGAAATGTGCCGAGACCAGCTTTTCTTTACCACTACTCCCCAATTAGATCCAAGTTAGCGTTATGGTCTATTCATGCACATGAAGAGCAGAGATGCTTGAGTAACTGCTATATGGTACTTTTCACTTCTACTTATAATTATAATTAAGTATCTGTACTCTTACTTCAGTAAAACATAATAGTTACTCATTCCACAGTGAGTAAATCTTTAGCAAAAGCTTCATGTGACATATAAAATAGACGTATTTTGTGTTTCATGAACTTTATTCTTTTGAAAAAACCTTTCCGGCATTTTCTATGAACATACTAGGATTTTTACATTATTTTATGTTTTGTTTCTCATCATTTATATCACAACTAACCTACCCTGGGTAGGTTACTTTTTTACTTAATTATCTAGGTCACCACTTTTTACAAAGTAAATTTACTCTTGAGTACATATTTTAGCTACTCTACCCACCGCTGGGTAGATTATTTAAATTATGTTACTGTCTAAGTGCAAAAAGCCTCTTCCCCCTTGACAATATTGAACAAAATCTCAAAATCCTTTTAGATTTTTTTTCTGGTGGTCTATGTAGCCCAAGCAACATAAGATTTATGTTTGACATTATAATTGTAAAACAATCCTGTGTGTATTTTCTGTTATTTCCCTGCCCAGCGGATTGCTCCGGCAGCGGTGGCGGGCGCGCTAATTGTATTTCCTCACGCATGTGTGGGCGCCCTCGCTCCCGGTCACACGGCACCGTGAATGGCGCTTACAAGACGGACTATTGAAGGGATCAGGCCTGACCTCCTGGACTAAAGCCCGGGTTTGAAGCGGTTACCCGACTCTGAGGACTTCGAGTTTCTGGACACTGCCCAACAGGACCGGGCTTTCTTTTTTGGGACCAAGAGACAGTTTAAAGACAGTTTATTTTTGACTTGTAAGAATGTTTAACACACAAATAAAGTCAGGTCATTTTGAATGTTTTTACACGGCAGATTGTCCATTAGAAGTAACGGAAAACGGAACTCGAAGTTAGCCAATCGCTTGTAGCATGAAGCTAATTATGGTTAGCATTCTCCATTATATATGTTCATGGGCTGTTGAACCACTTTGTTCCCCTCCATGTATCTAAATCTTTATTTGTTAAAACATATCTTCACAATTCAGAGTTTGTTAAAGCACTGGTGGAGTAAGAGGTGAAAGAGTTGTTGTTTTTGCTCTTAGTTTTCCCTGCCGGCTGTGGACATTTGTGGGTGTCCCCGAAGATGTCGTCTGTATCGATCCCTGTAACTGTTCCACTGTGTCAAGGTTAAAAAAAAGAAAAGTATAACTTTATTGTATATTATTTGTGGAATGTCTGAATGCTGTATAAGCGCCCTGTTCCCATTGTGTCCTTCAGCCTGTCCTTCTCCCCTCCTCCTCGCGCTCCCTCCATTCCCACCGCCTCACAAACACAATGCTCTTCGACAGGCCTCCCGTGAACAATGCTGACAGACATTTTCCAAGGACACCGCGGGTCTTCATATGAACAGCAGCGCGTTATCGATAGGCCTTTGTCTCGGGAGAACAGAGTGATTAGGCCGGCCTTTTGCAGGCAATGCTTTTCCATGTTATTCCTATAGGTCGTTTTGGACTTGGAGCTGCAAAGGTCAGAGCGAAAACAAAATACTCCAGGACGCTGGGAACCAGGACCATGAACTATTGGGCCCAATGTCATAAGACTTCAGGCAGGAGCTGCATGGACTTGTTACAATCACATTTCGTTTGTAGTCAAATGTCTTGTATTATGCTTTACTTTTGAGACCATCCAAAACGTACGGGACCTCCAGGACTCTGTGGAGGAGGTGAGGGACAGGAGGGTATTAGCCAAGCTCACCTCCATCATGGACAACACCTCCCACCCACTGCACGGGACTGTAGAGGAGCTAAGAAGCTCTTTCAGTGGCAGACTGAGACACCCTCAGTGCAAGAAGGAGCAGGTCCTTCATCCCCACTGCTGCCAGACTGAACAACAAGACTGTAAAGTAACGTGTGCATTGACCTTTATTCCCTTTACCAGCGTCACTTATTGACAACCTGCACTAGGACTGTAAACTTTGCACCTAGATATTCTAGTTTTTTATAGTCTGTTCTAACTTTTATTCTATTTTTATTTATGCTTATTTCCTAATTGTTATAAATCCACCCCTTAAGATTTTTGCTTTTACTTATTGTACATAAGATTCCTCTTTTTTTACTATTTAACTGTCTGCACATTTCCAGTCTATTTTGCACACCCTGAGTGATCTTACTGAATGCCAAATGTAACAGGTGAATCAATAAAGGATTATCTTATCTTATTTGCATGAATTTAGATGACAAAAGAATGAATTGGGGGAGACATTTGAGCTTGGAGCATTGGACGCGAAAACGTGGAGGATCACAAAGTCCTCTCAGAGACACATGATGAGACCCGTTTGCAACCGTTGTATGACAGCCTTGGGTCAGGATCGGCTCCAACGCTGAGGAGTGGATAAATAATGGCCCGCTCTAGTGCATTGAAGAGCTTGTCGAGCTTATGCAGCACAATATGGATTTAAGCTATTACTTTTATTAATTTCTCGACATTGCTGCCCACCTCAAAACGTAGCTCGGAGATGAGAACCGCGGCAGCACGCGATTGAACCGGCGTGGTTCCCTCCGTAGCGTCCATTGTTGCGTCCCTGGACTGTTGAGCTCCACTGACATGTCCTACTGTTTTCCCGCGCTGTGCTGCACGCTTGGACCCAACACCGTTTTGCCACAGGATACAAGTCGCCGCGACGCCGTGACGTTAGCATGAGTTCAGCGCTCTGGCCTAAAGTTGAGCTCGGTCCCAAAACTTGTTCCTGGCTGACCCTGGTTTGACCGGTGGAAAAACCCGACTACACGGATAGACCTGGCACTAGGCTAGGTAAGGAGTGCCAGTGGGACAAGGGGTATTATTAATTAAGTCAACTTTTTTCACCTGGTTTATAGTTGACATCAGTGTTAATTTTGACAACATATTTTAATTTAGTTTTAGTCTTTTGACGAAAATTTAATTCAATTTTAGTCGCGTTTTAGTCAAAAAAATATCTTACATTTTAGTCGAGATTTAGTCGACTAAAATTAAGACACATTTAGTCGACTTTGTATTTATAATATTCATTATAATCATATTTAATCGAGGTCCTCTGCTTCATGGAGCTGCTCCCTCATGAACAAAGCTGTTCCTTTGGCAGAGAATTTACATGATATGAGGCTCTTTCAGACGATCAATAGAAGTTTGGATGATTTTAGTCTCTCCTTTTCATTTTTATTTAGTCTTATTTTAGTCGACTAAAATATCTGGACATTTTGGTCCTAGTTTTAGTCGCATGGAAAAAAAAAAAATATTTTTAGTCCAATTTTAGTCGTCAGAAAAATCACTTTGACTAAAATTAAGACTAAATATTTTAGTCGACGCAATTAACACTGGTTAACATCTTAACTGACTGGCACAAACTCCAACGTCTTCGGCACAAGTACATTATTGTTTCCAAAATGGCCGCAATAACAAGAATGGTATGCCTTATGTTGGGAAGTTGAAACCCCTAAATACCTTATTAGGGTCTTACTTTGGCCATTCTTTTAATAAGACCTCACCCTGCTAAAAACAATCCATTGCTCTCCCACCGACTTAACTATCCACTTTTTACATTTACTAGTTCTACCCCTTTAGCAGCTCCTGGACATCCTCCTCCTCCCCGAACTGCTCGTGTTGTTATCTCTTAAATCCCCCCTCAGTCGCCTCCTCGCCCTTTCACTTCCCCTTCTCTGTTCAAAGTGTCTGACCTCCCCCTGGTTGCCCATTCTCAACGATGTCAGAGGACCCTCAACGAGCCAGAAAGAAAATTGACTTTAAAACTTGCAGCAACAGTCAGACGAGCAACCGGTAGTAATGGGAATTACGGCTCTTGGATTGAATCTTAAGGACCCATTTGTTTAAAAGAGCCGTTCTAAAGACTGGCTCGTTTGTATGATGATACTTTAAGAAGCCATTAGGAAAACACATTTGGGGGGAAAAAGGGAACACAAATCTGCTCTGAGGAGTGGATTTGATGGATATCGCTGATGATTAAATGGGCTTAATGTTAATCGTTGCAATGCGAGTTATGTAAATGATATTAAAGGAACAGGCCACCGTTTTTTCCACACAGAGATATGTTCTTACCTGAGCTTAGACGAGTTGGCGCGTACCTGTCTGGTCTTTACGCGTGCGCTCAGTCACGCTAAAAGGCCAAAGATGTTGTTAGCATTTAGCCTCTCCTCTATGGGGCCAACGTAACCATATTTAAATAGGGGAAACGTGGAAGAGCTCGGTCGCTTCTAACTTCACCCCCGTTTGGCCCCATAGAGGAGAGGAGGAGAGGCTAAATGCTAACAACATCGTCGGTCTTTTAGCGTGACTGAGCGCACGCGTAAAGACCAGACAGGTACGCATCAACTCGTCTAAGCTCAGGTGAGAACATAATCTCAGGGTGGTAAAACGGTGGCCTGTTCGTTTAACCCCCTGAACTGAGCACATTTTCTCCAGTTTGGCTTTACCCAAATCTAAAAGCTTGTAGAAAAGCATCGAAATAGAAACAAAAACGAGAAGAAGACAAGGATGAATCAAAAATGTGACAAAGCGTCGAAAGTGAAGCAAAAAAGTAGCAAAAACTCTACAAAATAGTGGTAAAAATTAGATGGAAAAAGGCCCGTTTAGATCAGTTTTGTAGGTCTTAGCTTTCAAATGAGGCGTTAATTAAATCTAAAGTTCAAAATAGTGCAGCGTTTTTTGGTTTGGTGATGGAAAAGGAAAAGAGGATACTACTGCCTCACGTCATTTCTCACTCGCTCTGCTAACATGCTGTTTTCTAAAGTCTGCTACGTCGTCCCTTTGTGCAAAACTGCGTAAAAAAACGGTCCTTTCACTGGCACCCGTGGACTGAGCGCGGGATAATAATTAATAAAACAATCAAGTTCGATGGAAACAAGGGGATAAAGCGAGAGTGGAACAGGGAGTTTGGGTTGATTCGAGGACAAGCGCCGCTGATGAGGAGCAGTGGGGGACGAAACCAGCAGAGAAATACAAACAAAGAAGTTGATTATTCTGATGAAAAACGACTTGCTTTTGAGACGTGGTGGAAATGATTTCAGCAATTTAGCTTCTATGGAAAGCTTTTATTCAAATAATCATTTTTCCTCGGCGTTTGTGGATATTGTAATATTATCAGGAGGAGAACGTGCAAACATCTTATCCCACATCAAATACTTACTAACTGTGCCTCCTCTGAGAAAAGCTCATAACTCGATGTAACTCTATCGAACTACACGTCACTTCTTGAGGAGAATGTAGCGCCCAAAAATGTAAAACTGCCTTGCCTTTGCTGTAATCACAAAGGGTCAGAGGAACACAGAGATTATTGCATGTACTACATTTAAAACATTTGCGCATTTAACAGAAAAATGGCTTCTAGAAAATCAAACTTGCCTCATGATCAGTAACGTCATGAAGGAAAAAGGATTTGTGGAAAATTGTATTGTCTGATTTTAAACTGTAATGATCTTATTTATATTCAATAATTTATATTATGGGCGGATCGATACCACACTATAGATATATCGATACCAAATGGCTACCTTTTAAGTACTGATACTAATTTACATATCATTAGCCACATAGCATAATTGCCTAAGTCATTTTGTATTGTTAAAATGGCAATAAGAGAAAAACAATGTGTTTCCTATAAAACGTCTTTTTTCATGTTTTCTCAAAACAAAACAAAAATGAGTTGGGCCATTAAGCTATGTGGCTCACGATATGTAAAAAGAAGGTGCGGCCGCAATTTTAAACACAAACGGACGATTTATATCTTTGTTCTGATGCAAAACGCTCGACAGCAGCAGAGGGTTGAACTGAGCCATATCATTCTGGTTAAGATTCTGTTTGTCATTTAAGTATTAATTTTAAACTTTGTTTATGTGTTTATGTATTTAATTTCACATTAACATTGTTTAATTAACCAGTTAAAGCAATATCATTTTAATGTACCTATTAATTGTTTAAAATAACCATCCATTTTCTTCCGCTTTATCCGGGGCCGGGTCGCGGGGGCAGCAGTCTCAGCAGAGATGCCCAGACTTCCCGATCCACGCACACCTCCTCCAGCTGTTCTGGGGGGACCCCGAGGCCACACCAGGCCAGCTCAGAGACATAGTCCCACCAGCGAGTCCTGGGCCTTCCACGAGGCCTCCTCCCAATAGGACATGCCTGGAGCACCTCCCGAGGGAGGCGACCAGGAGGCATCCGGAACAGATGCCCTAGCCACCTCAGCTGGCTCCTTTCGACATGGAGGAGCAGCGGCTCGAGTCCGAGCTCCTCCCGGGTAACTGAGCTCCTCACCCGATCTCGGAGGGTGCGCCCAGCCACCCTGCGGAGGAAACTCATTTCGGCCGCTTGTATTCGCGATCTTGTCCTTTCGGTCCCAAAAAAGGACAAAAAAGGACAAGATCGCGAATACAAGAGATATAAAATAACCAGTTTTAGAAATGTATATTGATTGAAATACATTCACCCATATAAAATCGGTATCGCCAAAAATGACCCCAAAACTATCGGTATCGAATCGATTTCCAAAAAAATGTGGTATCGCCGATCACTAATGTACAACAGCAGTCCCTCACCTCACATCTAAATAATCAAAATCCGCGGGTCCCATTCAGCCCCGTTCATAGCAACGATCCCGAGTGGTCTGTGGAAGTAACATGGCTGCCAGGTCTCCTCCCACGAAGCCTGTTCCATAAAAGGGCAAAAAAAGCGTGGAGCCCCGCCCTAATATACAAAAACCAGCGTTGTCACATGGGTCATAGTATTTTTTAGATAAAGAAAAACTGTCAAGCCCTTTGCCAGATACATTTTGTCCTGGAGCCAAATTGTGGACTCCTTGATATTATACATTAACAGCATAAACCAACGTCAATGCTTTACAGTTATTTGCCCCTTTTTTTCTTTCTTTTAAATGCAGCTGCAAAGTCCGTCCCCACGTGATCAGCGTGAGGAGCAGCAGATCGCTCCTCGTCAAAACCCCGCCCTTCTGCCCTCAGCCCATTGAGGTAGAAGAAGCTCATTTCCATACCGCGTGGATCGATGCACCGCGGGCTATTTTTAGCCCTGCTGCTGGTGCGGATTTCCCTGACACCGGCTAAAAATAGAGCCGGCAAAAGCTGGGAAGAGATGGAGAGAGAAGAGAAAGAGGGGGCTCCGACGGAAAAACTGCAGCAAGTCGTGAGCGAGGAGGCTGTGATTATGATGCGATGTGTAAAGAGCCGTGTGTGCAACGCCGTACAGTTCCTTCTACAGTACGCACTCGCTATCGGCTTTGTTAATGTGGTATAAGACGAAGGGAAAGTAGAATCGAATCGGATTGGGCTTAACCGCATGTTTTACTCTCACAGATCTGAGATATATTTTCAGAAAGAACGACTAGGTTCTTAGCTTTCAAATGCGGCGTTGCACCGGCCTGTGGGCTGTAAGCAACACGGTGACGAGAAAGCAGCAAAAATATTGACCAAAAAAAAATAATGACAAAAACGTGACATTTTAATAACACTAGCCACATAACAAAGAATGATTATGCTAATTGTATTTCAGTATTGTGTGCCAGGGCGCTTTGAATCACTGCCGTCAGACGCCCGGGGTGATTAGTTGTCAGTTTAGCCCAGTGAAGGGAAAAACTGCTGAACATATTAAGCATTATTGAGCAGACCGACATTTTCAAGCAATAAGGGAAAGAAAAAGGATCTCTCTGCTGCTGGAAAGCGTGAAATGGGTATGAAAACCTTTCACGAAAGCTTAGGCATAAGCGTCGCACTGTAAGAGATTAAGAGAACAGCTGCTACAAAGCTAGAAACAGAGGCATTTGAAGCTGCTGGTGCCTCTGGAGTCTCCCGGACATCGAGGTGTAGGACCAGAGGCTGCAGATGTGCACAAACCGTCTATCCGGCCTCGCCTCAACTGAGTTCAATTGAAATGTTTTTTTGGGGTTTTTTTATCTTTATGGCACTAAAATACAATTTGCATAATAATTCTTATATATACAGACCAACAGAAGGTTACGTCATCATTGTAGTGCTATAGACTGGTGCTATGTGATTGAAAAAAGCATAATACCCCCTCTTTAACATAGTGTGAGACGTGATCAATAAAACGTACACTTTTTCCATTTAAATCATCTCAAATTAAAATTATTTACGCAAATTTTGGAAAAACGTGTGAATAAAATCTAACAACTGATCAAAAGAGGATCTGTCTGACAAATCATTCCCAGTGCGTTTAGCTTTGACTTCAGTGCCAAAAGCTTTCACTTGTGTTTAGAAGTTCAGAAATGTGTCCTGATTATAAACCCGGATTATCCCGGAAACTACAAAACATACAGACTCTAAACTTTTATCGAAAACAATCAGACTGAGTTCGAAGCAAATCCGAGATGATCGGGCAGAATTTGCGGATTGGAATCTCCAGTTTATCTCGCAGGGACAGATGGTGTGTGTGTGTGTAGCAGACGCTGTTATCTTTAGCCGCGCTGGTGTGGTGGGTTTCCCTGACAGCTGCTAAAAATAGAACCAGCGTTGGGCAGGAGGAGCGGAGGCGAGTTGGCGCTTGAGTGAACGCCGTAGATCGTATCCACGTGCAGCTGCGAAAGGAACCGGAAGACAAAGAATCTGTTTTGGTCAAAGCGCCAAAACAGATACTTTGACAGGATCCAAAGCTCATTGTCCTCATGTTAGCCGACAATCTATCTCTCAGGGCTGGACTGGCCATCAGGGGCACCAGGAGTTTTACACAGTATAACCGCTCAATGTATCTGACGCCTTCTTGAGTTATGGTTCCCATGATAATCTCGTCTATAATGAGCAGTGGGCCTCTCGGATAAAACATTACTCCTACCCCTCACATCATATTTGCCATTATACGTGAAAAGAGTTGATTGTAACACCCTGCAGGATCAACACAACCTCAGGCCTGTCGGGTGACTTGCCCTCCTGCCCCTCCTGCTTCTGGTTTCCATTGAAAGGATTTACAATGTTTTGGCCTTTTGGGGATTTCGACTTTCACTCCACACCTCCCTGACTCCGCCGTGAGTTTTACCATTTCATTAACTCAACCTACAGTTCGAGCATTTGTAAAGTTAAGTCGCGAGAGGAACCTCCTCAACGGAACGCGCATTTTAAGATTGTTTAGAGGTTTTACCAAAGTCGCAGCAAGTTGTAAACAACAAGATGGAAGTTGTGAGTTGCTCTGAGGCCTTAGCTCGACTTCAGCAGAAACAACGTGCAGCTATTGTCCTCGGTTGTGACGATTATACTGGTTTAGTTTAAGGGTTAATGGTATTGCTATGGCCTCGACTATTGCATTGAATACTACTGTATGACTCATAGGCGCCGATCCCTTGGGTGCTGCGGGGCTGGAGTACCTCAGTCAGCACCCACGCAAATCTTTGGGCACCCAGGCGAATTTGCCCTAATTCCAAAATGATTAAATAAGTAGCTATCGCCTAACCAGTAAAACCGCGACTCCGTTTTCTGCAAAACGGTTCAGAAGAAGAGGCCGTCCTCCCGTGGACCCACCACCTGCAGGAGGAGCCGTACGCCCCCATATAGACAATCTTGTGAAAAAAACGTAAACTCAAATTGGGCTTTTTCTTTCAAAATACATTTTGTTGTTCTTTTGAGGCGCCTTGTCAACGCAACATTTGCATCTATTTTAGACAACGGAGACCTGGTGTACACGAATGCCTCTGCTCAGTGTCATAAGACACTTTATATATCAGGCTTCTCTGAGGTTCATCACTAACTGTCGGGCCGTCATTGTGACCTGTATTCTCGAGTGGGATGGCCTTCTTTGTCCTCCAGGAGGCTCATTGATACGTGTTTTTTTATAAGGCCATGCTTGGTCTACTGCCCTCCTTCATCTGTAACTCAATCTCGACGAGGACTGATCCGGTGTTGCTCGCTGTTCCGTTTGCTCCTCGTACATCGACTGGAAGATGTCTTATAAAGAACTTATTTTTACGCTTTAAATCCAGATTAGGAGCCCTTGACGCCGAATTTACACCAGAGGAATTACAGCGCGTAAGCGTTGTAGCGCAGCATACGCGCGTCACTTTTTTCCATTCTAACCTATCATGATATTTACACTAGCAGTGTTATACGCGCGTCGGACGGGCGTATTGACGCGAGGCTGCGCCTAAATTAGAATGGAGTTCTAATTTTGACGCGTATACGCGGCAAACTCCGTAATTTTAGACGGGAAAATGGCACAGTCTTTCAAAGTAAACTTCCGACACCCTGTCAAAATAAGTTTTCTGTTGATTTGTCGAAGTTCACAACACGCATATTGGTGGTGTCTTTGGCTGTCAAGCCTCAGCGCGGCCACAAGGGGGTAGAAGTCACCTTGCTGATGAGCTGCTGGTTAATTGGATGCACCCATAGTCGCCTGGTCTGTTGTCTCTCCTGTCTCCTCACTTCTTCTACCAAAAGAAGAAAGGCCAAGGTGCACCTTCTACTCGGCACAGTTTCTATAAATAAATGCACAAGCTAAGCTAAGGTAAGCTAAAAAAATATGCAAATCATTTCATAAATTGGCAGAGTTCGATGTACGACTAGCAAAACGTATTAACATGAGAAATGTTATTACTTACCCATTTTTATAAGCAAAATTATTCCAAGTGATTTGGGGAAGAGACACCGAACTCAAGCGTAGCTTTAGCTGCTCTGACGCCGTATGTGGAAATTTGCGCTTTAGAAAATGCGCGCGTATAACGCGCCGCGTACGTAACGTCCAGTAAAAGCTCCTGGTGTAAATTCGGCGTGAGTCGACCTTTTTACCTTGTAGCTGTTTTTCATCATGTGTTTGTGATTGTATGTCTGTGTAGGCTCTCAGTCGTACAGGAGTTGTCCATCTTCAATGAAGGTACTTGATTCATCCCCTGTACTCAGTAGTTGAAGTCTTCGAACGTTATCTGTCCTATTCATAGATGATCACTGCCCAGTATCTGTCCTATTCCTGGCTGATCACGGCTAATTACCTGCCTATTGTTCTTTTGTTGGCTGAGGTGCCGTCTCCTTGGACTGGCCGTGCCCCGTCGGCTTTACCCGAAGGAGATTGGAGTAAAGTGACGGGAGATTAAATCTGAGCCGTCCATGAACCAGAACGGTGGGCTCAGATTTAATCTCCCGTCACTTTAGATAATGGGCAGTGATCATCTGTGAATAGGACAGGACTGGCCAATACTGAGCAGAGACGCAGGTGAGAGTAGCTGGGATTAGAGGGGAGGAGCCGGGCCAACCCTAACTCCTCCCCGTGGTCTTTATCGTAAGCTGCGGGCTGAGCGGGACTTTAGTCCGCTGACGAAGCCTTTCGGATGAGAGGCGAAACGTTCGAGACGTTAAATACAGGGTACAGAAGACGACTCGAGTACCTTCACATGTGACTGTATGTAATGTGTAACTCCTGTGCCGCCTCTGGGGCAGGATTGCATTTCATTGCGTCTCCATCCTCATTTTCTGTCTCTATTTTGTTTTTCGAGAAGCTTTTGGATTTGGTTACCGTCGAACTGGAGAAAATGTGCTCGCTCGAGGCGGGGGTTAAAAGGTTATTTAAGCTCGCCTCTCTATTCCCCACATCCCATTATCTCTAAAAAAAAAAAAAAAAAAAAACAAGTCTCACTCCGTTCTGAGATACAGTCACGATTTTGCTCTCGCCGCCTCCATTTCAGCCTCTCATTGTGCGAAACCATCTCAGCCCTGATTTGTTTTTGTTGTTTTTTGTCCCCCCGCCTCCTCGGCTTCGGCTCGAGTTGATTAAGCCCCCGAAAAGCGGCGTGTTGAAACTAAGTGCTTACACCTCCTCTGGATATTTCATTAATTATGCTTCCCATCGCTCTCTCGACTAATTACCAGGACTCAAACGCGTTGCCTCCCGCTGAGATTCTCCCCGCAAAAACACAAAAAAGAGCGAGCAGATCTGGAGCATTTCTGTGTGCAGCGGGCCGTTCCTTTTTCCCCGGCCCCCCGATAGTCCCGGGAGGCTTTCGCTTGTATCTGCTCAGGCTGTATTAAATAGGCCTGAGGCGGCGGTTGCAGCAAGTGCGAGTCCGTCCTTTGGGAGAGTTTATGAGCTGCTAAGCGAAAGTGCCGCATGAACACTCCCATTGTAGCAGCGAGGAGCGGCCCATTCAGATAAAGGGGCTTCGGAGGCGTTTAGCTGCTGCGATTTATGCACAACGTTGGCCCCTCTGCGCTGTGTTCGGTCCACACAACGATTTACAAAAGGTGGTGCCGCCGGTTGAACTTCATTTAGATCATTTAACGCGCTGCGAAAATGACCGTCTTAAACATTTACTTAAGATATTTATTTTTCTTCTTCTCTTGGCAATAAGGTTTTATCTTACCTAAGACTCGAGCAAATCTACTCAAACTCTAGATTTAATCTCTTTATTCAAGCTTTATTCAGGGGGCGGCGCGGTATAGCGCAGCTGTTAGCGTTCGTGCTTCACCGAAAGAAGGTCCTGGGTTCCATTCCCAGCTGGACGGGGCCCTTCTGCATGTTAATAATAATAATAATAATCCATCCATTTTCTTCCACTTGTCCGTTGCCGGGTCGTGGGGGCAGCTGTTGGAGCTGCACCAGCCCCTATAGCGCCCCCTGCAGGTGGTGGGTCCACAGAAGGACGGCCTCATGGTTCTACCCGGGCCTGTTGGTCTCTCATAAGGGGCTTCTGACTCGCTCTTTGTCTGATCCGTCACCTATAGGACCTGTTTGCCCTGGGAGACCCTACCAGAGGCACGAAGCCCCCGACAACAGAGCTCCAGGATCATTCGGGCTCAAACCCCTCCACCACGTTAAGGTGGCGGTTCAATAAATTATGTTTATTTTTAATTAATCAAAATTATTCAAAAATGTTTATAAGTTACAAATGTTTTTATTATTATTTATTTTAGGGTCATTTACATATTTTCTTGTTAATCTTTCTTGACAATTGTTAGAAGAATTCTCTTGGAAAACTATATATTTAAGTCTGTCCCCAGCACCGTGCATTTTTATATATACTACTTATTAAAAAATCTACTTTTAATACTTTTTAAGGGGCGACTGTGGCGCAGAGAGTAGAACGGGTGGTCCTGTGATCGGAAGATCGGCAGTTCGAATCCCGCGGGTGCACATTGTCATTGTGTCTTTGGGCAAGACACATCACCCACCTTGCCTCCAGTGTGTGTGCGTACACTGGTGTGAGAGGTTCCTTGATGTAAAACGCTTTGAGTACCTAATGTAGGTGCTATATAAATGTGACCATTTAAGACCCTTGTATACCTTTAATTTGTGTCCTTTTATCTTATGATGAATATTCTTTTGCCATAGAAACTGTTTACATCCAATTTAGTCGTGATCTAGTCATATAACCATTTTTGAGCTGTTACAGATGCAGTTCGGTCACTGCCTGCATTCCTCTGTGTTGGAAAGTGAAAGCATGTTATCTAGTTCAACCGCCCATATTGCAATCTCCCCACCACCGAGCATCATGAGGGGATGTCCTGCTGTTTTTAGACGAAGGACTGACTCACAGACGCCACAGTGAGGGACTTGTGACCTATTAAACACTTGGCTAAACCCCAGTCAGGACACGACACATCCTGGGACTTCTGTCTCCATAAAGCTGTCGCAACCAAGTGAAAAATGCACTAAAAAGGCAACGTGTCGGGTCACAAAAAGGGTCATTAAAGCCACAGTTCGTAGGTATTTTTTGCCGGTCAAACCACACACTGAAATGCAAGCTTGGATTTCAGTTGTAGTAATTGAGAAAGAACGGCTTTCACGTCTAAACGCTCGGTGGTTTGTTCCTACTTGCAAGACTCTGGACCCAAATCTCCAGCTCATTCCATTCTGACCGTGAGAGTGAACATAGATTCCCAGCCTACTGTATTTGCAGCCCCCCCCCCACTGGGACCTGACCTTATGAAAGTACATCTCCATCATGAGCGCTGTGGGACAGGAGTCCACCTGACGCGGGACGACCCACATTCAGCGTGAACTGATGACGCTTCTGGGAATGTGGGCCGTAGATAAAGTCGTGAAGCCGATAAATGGCACTTGGAGCCACAGTCACAGGTAGATGTGAGGTTATGAGTTTGGTTATGAGTTTGGTTATGAGAGAATGAAGTGAGAAATATGAGTGGTGGAGGCAATGAGCAAAACAGTTAGAAGGAAATAACATACAATTTAATATAATGAATTAAAGCTGACGTGATTAAAAAAAGGCAGTTGAAGATAAAACATGGGGTGAAAGTGGCTAAAATTGCAGTGGGTGCTCCTTGTGTAGGGGTCAGTCCATTGTTGTGGCAGAGGTCATGGGCCCATCCTCGGAACTGGCAGTCTCCGCAACGTCTCTTCAACTCGGACTGATTGTGCTCGTACAAAGGGCTTATCTCATCGGCCTGGAGACTAGTTGGAGACTAGAGTCGCTGCTAGTCACAGAGATGTCTTTGGTTCGGTCTCCGAGAGGTCTCCGCATGGTCTTGAAGCAGTTGCGTCGTGAATACTACTTGTTGTCCTCAACCTGTGAGACGTTTCTGTGACGTCCCTGCAATGTCTCCCAGACCTGTCGGATACCAAGGAAAGGTCTTTTTTTCTTCCTGATCCTGGTCTTTCTCTGGCACCTCCCCTTCCTCCCCTCCCTTTGCTTCTTCACCCCTAAATCCGCGCCACAACACAGGTGTGCGGATTTTGGTGGTGTCCATGGTAACAAGGGCGGGGCAAAAAAAAAAAAAAAGCAAAACTATTAAAACAATCGCACTAAAACCACAAGATGAACGGTTAAAAAACACAATTAAAAGCAAAATAAAACGGTGTCCACTTGGCCTTGTCACAGTAATGCTACAAACGTGATCCAATCTTCCTTTTGCCATATTTTACCAGATGTTTTCTTCTTCCTATAAACACAATTAGAACACTTCATTTGTTTGGGACAATACTGTGAACCATGGCCGTCCCGCCTTTGCTCTGCCCGATCCCGTCAGATCTCGGAAGCTAAGCAGGGAAGGGCCTGGTCGGTACTTGGATGGGAGACCGTTTAGTAACACCAGGAAGCCTAGTGAATGCAGTGTGTGAGTGGTTGGTGGTGGTCGGAGGGGCCGATGGCGCAGACTGGTTAATTGCCTCGCTTCCGTCAGTCTACCCCAGGGCAGCTATGGCTACAATAGTAGATTACCACCACCAAGTATGGATTGAATGAATAATGCAATGTAAAGCGTCGTTGAGTGTCCAGAAAAGCGCTATATGAAACCGATGCATTACAACCTTTATGTCCGTCGGAGCTGTCCATGGTGCTGATGTCACATGGGAAAAGCTTTATAGTCTCCCGATCAAAAGTATCTGTGAATGAAAATGTTACTTCAAGTTTATTTTTGGCCTGAAATATGGACAGAATCATCTCTCTACAGTATTTATGTATTTATTCATTATTATTAAGAGTCTTATCTCAGCACTGTTATATTTGTTCAAGCCATTACTGCCCTATGCATAAGGTTGTGGATGTAAAGTGCTGAAACAACAATAAATAATATAATTAATGTTCGAAATGGTACCTTTCAAATCAGCCAGAATGCATAACGGATGAGAAAGCAGCAGTCCCACCACAGACCACTCGTAAAGATGCGGTAAATCACGGCGCACAACGTTAAAAGCCGCCGCCGCCGCTGACGGCCCTCCCTCCTCTCCGGAGCACAAAAGCACAGTTGCAATCGCATTACGCACGTGTCGGGGCAATACTTCTCCCATTAGCGTCCTCCGAAGGGCAAATTAAGTGTGTGCTTTGAATGTGTCACGCTGTCGGGCCGCGTCCTGGAGCGCAGACCCAACCAGCAACACAATATCTGCTTCCCTCGGTCGCTCTGTTCGTGTCTCCGGCTCTCCTTTCAGTTATGTGGAAAGAAGATTGATAGGAATTGTTGAGTTAAAAGTAAAGCATGAATGAAACAGTAGATCTTGCAGAAGCTTTTTGAAACAAGGCTACAACGGATGGTGCAGTAATCAAAGACGCGGGTCGGCTAGACATCAGAGCGCGTGACAGGACGTATCACAATACTCAATATGCCCGAACCTTAACACTAACCCGACAGATTACGACACTCAACAAAAATATAAACGCAACACCTTTGTTTCTGCTCCCATTGTTCATGAGATGGACTTAAAGATCTAAAATTCATTCCAGACACACGATATTACCATTTCTCTCAAACATTGGTGGAGAAATGAACCTTCAATGCACGAGCAACAGATCTGGTTGACGTTCCTGCTGTCAGCCGAGTGCACGCTCCCTCAATGCTTGTGGCATTTTGCTGCGAGACAAAACTGCACATTTAAGGGTGGCCTTTTATTGTGGGCAGTATAAGGTACACCTGTGCACTAATCATGATGTCAGATCAGCATCTTGATGTGGCAGAAGTGCTCACTGTCACACATTTGGACTGATTTGTGAACAATGTTTGAGAGAAATGGTAATATTGTGCATCAGGAATGAACTTTAGATCTTTAAGTCCATCTCATGAACAATGGGAGCAGAAACAAAGGTGTCGCGTTTATATTTTTATACATTCTTAACGAGCGCACCTTAATATCAAGCGATGCCCGTTATTGTTCTGTTTTCTGGTTCTATAGGTATTGGAAAAAAGTTGAGGTATCGGTGTTGTAAACCGAGTATCGAAAAGGGTACCCGGCCCCGTACGCCGCACGCATGACCTTTTTTTTTTTTGGTTAGGCAGCGTAAAAAACTGTGTTGCAGCGACTCCACAGTTAACCTCTTAACCCCCACCTTAACAGAGCACATTTGGTCCAGTATGGCCCTCCCCAAATGTAAAAGCTTCTTGAAAAAAGCGTCAAAAAAGCCACAAAAAAAGTGACAAAAAAGCCCAAAAAAAGCCACAAAATAAAAATAGCCACAAAAGACCAAACAAAAAAGTAACAAACATGTGATGAAAAAGTGACCAAAAAAACACACAAAAAATGCCACAAAAAATGACAAAAATGTGACAAAAAAAATGTGAAATCCCCCCCCCCCGGTGACGACATGGGAACAACACGAGGAAAAAGATTTGTTTAGATCCGTTTTGTAGGTCTTGGCTTTCAAATGAGGCGTTACAATGGCCTATAGGCTCCAGTCGAGAAGCTTTTAGATTTGGGTAGAGCTGAACTGGAGAAAATGTGCTCGGTTCCGGTGGGGGTTAAGAGGTTAACGCGCGCATTGTTTTGTATTAATCGGGAGTTAAAGCGTTAACTTGGGCAGCCTCACTCCCTCTGCCTCTCCTCCTCTCACATACAACCTCTTACTTTTTATTTCCCTCCCCCGTCCCCCATGTCTTCCCCTCTCCGAAACCATACGTGCTCGCGCTGCCGCTACATCACCAGTATCCCCCCCCCCCCGTCTCTCTCTCCCTCTCCGCTCCCGCCCTCCCCGCTCCACACGCCGCGCGGTCCCACCTCCCAAACTATACAGCCGTGCCCCATTGAGGCGATCCTCCGCAGTGCCGAACGGGCTGGAGCCAGTGACGGAGCGCGCGCACACCTATATATCTCTCTCTCCCGCTCTCTCTCGCGCGCGCACTGAAGGAAACGTAAAGCGGCGCGGACGTGAAGAGGGAGAAGAAGCTCGTGCCGCTGCCCCCTGCGTTCCTCCTTCCAGCCACGGTAAGCACGTCTCCGTATCCCGCACCGAGAGGCTTGTGTCTATCGCGCTTCCTGCACCCGACCGCCGCGCGGTAATTGGGTACAAGGAGGTTACGACTTGGTGCGCACGTGTCCGACAATGAGGGACGGTTTTTTTTTCTTCTTCTTCTTTTTTTCTTTCTTTTTCTTTTACGAGTGAGTGCGCAGCGCATGCGGGGCACTGGAGGAATGCGCCTGGCGGTGATTAGATTACTGTGGCGCATTTCGGAGGATGCGCGCTCAAAACGCCAGCGTACAGTTCAGACTAACGAGAGCGCGAGGGAGGGAGGGAGGGAGGGAGGGAGGGAGGGAGGGAGGGAGAGAGATCCCAGCGGCACGTGGAGGGGCAAACGGGGGTGCATTAATGAACGTAAAAAAAAAAAGAAAGAAAAAAAAGATGATAGAAGCGCTGCACGACTTTGGGAGAATATCAAATTGCTTTTTTTCCTCCTCCTCCTTCTTCTTCTTCTTGGCGAGCCTCGCGCACGAGGTGACGTTTGTGAAGTCGATTTTTACTTCGTTTTGGGGATTTGAAGGCGAGACGCTGCGGGTGAATCGACAAAATCCATTTAGCCTCAAAGATGAGTTAATTCACGGACAGTTCATTAGTTAAGTGCGAAGAGCAGACGTGCGTAGAATATCCTGAATAGTTACTCAAGTAAGAGTAACGTTACTTTGACATAATTCCACTCTCGAGTAAAAGTAGAACGTAGTGACCCAAACAATTACTCAAGTAAAAAAGTACTGGGAGAAAATGTTACTCGAGTAACTGTTTTAGTGAAAATGTCTGATTTATTTTCAGACGCCGTGAATTGTGTGAAACAAAAATCATGTGGAAATTGTGAAAAATTCAAAGGAAATACAGAAAAACAAAATAATTCTAAACTGCATCTAATTCATATGTAAAAATTAGGCATTTTCCGCATTATTTTTTACTTAAGATACTTCATTATTTTATTCACGTAAAAAAATGACCGTATGATAAAACTACTCTAAAAAGTACGATTTCTTCAAAAAGTTACTCAAGTACATGTGCTTGAGTAAATGTTACCGAGTACTACCCGCCTCTCGAGCACTTAATAACTACTTATAATGAATAGTTCTTCACACGCTTATTCATAGTTAAGTAGTTATTAAGTGTTAGTTACACTTAACTAATGTTCATGATAAGTGTTCACTCATCATTCAGGCTGAATAAGGTGCAGTTACTTTGGTAATTTTGTTTTACGCTGCCCTTGATAAATACCTGCCAGATGTAATGTGCTCTGTAACAAAGTGTAATGACTTGTACCTAAGAGTTAGATACATGGAATAATGTGTATTAGTACTTTGGAGGTACATACTTTAATAAGAGCGGCACGGTAGCGCAGCGGTTAGCACTCGTGCTTCACAGCTAGAAGGTCCCGGGTTCGATTCCCACCTGGACGGGGCCTTTCTGTGTGGAGTTTGCATGTTCTCCCCGTGTCTGCGTAGGTTTCCTCCGGGTACTCCGGTTTCCCCTACCACTAAAAACATGTACAATAGGCCCGGGGACTGCAGGTGGAAATTAGCACAAGTGCTATAACCTGGTACAATGCATCTCTACACTGTCCCTGTTCAAATAAATAAATACAAATACTTAAGACCCAAACTCTAACCCTATAACCTTGAGCCCTAAGGGTCTTATGTCTTATTACATTATGTACCTCCAAAGTACTAATACACATTATTCCATGTATCTAACTCTTAGGTACAAGTTATTACACATTGTGGGCGTTACCCGGTTTTACGCTAAATGTACCAGAAGCTTGTTGATATCGTTGATTATCACGATGTACAGGAGAGTTCCCGCTCAGCCTCGATTTCACGTCAGTCATTCCGAGCGCATTGAGTCGCCTCGCCTCAGACCGTTGTGCATAAGTTCTGCATCGCTAAGTCTCCTCAATCCCCACACAATGGTGACGGGCGCTGCCATTGTCTCATTTGGCAACGCGGTTCAGCACCACGGACAGAGACGGGTGCTAAATAGCTGCGGCTAATTCCTCATTTTGAAACGGCCTGTGTTACAGCGTGAGGGTCGGCTGTGTCCGTGGGAGAGCGACTGTGCTGCTGCATGGTCCTCTTTAGCACGAGCGCTTTAGAAATAAAACGATTGATTGAGCTCCTCGTTTTGCACACGAACAATCGCTTGGTAAAAGACCCACCGAATCGCCCATAACTTCAGGGTGTTGCCGAATGTTTTGCAAGTGAACCGTGGTGCCCGAAGCGCGGCCCCAGACCCACTTTTTGGTGGCGCTCAGGCTTCTTGTTGATTGCGCACACAGCAAGACAGGTTCCATAATACTACACACTTTATTTTGGGTTCCAAGCTCAAGTAAAGGTGCTTGATAAAACTCAGATGAGGTTTTCACCGCTTTGACCACTGATCTGTGGCCCCCCACGCCATACACTTCAATATCCGGCCCTCAATGAAAGAGGTTTGGACACCTTTGATCTACAAAGACAAATTAATAGTAAAAAGAAAGCAATGTTTGTGCCCAAAACACTATATGGCTAAAATACTCTCGATAATGAATGATATCGAAGTAACTTGCGATATGCGACTATTTCTCAGCAAATTGTGTCAAGAGAATAAGTTAGTAAATGTACAATTATAAGTTGAACGCATTGTTTGTTTTTGGCTGAGTTTGCAAAAAGAATGTGTCACTCTCAGTCAGATGAAGACGTCAGTGATGTTCCGATTTACAGTGGCGAGAAAAAGTAAGTACACCGTGTGGAATTTCACACATTTCTGCCTAAATTGGTCTGATCTTCATCAAAATCATAAGAATCAGTAAACAGTGTCTACTTTAACCACCCAAACATTTACATGGGATCACATTTTGATTGGCCATAACATGTAAACATCACAGCACAGCGTGGAATAAGTAAGTGAACCCCTGTATTACATAGCTGGCTGATCCTTCTTTTGGGGAAGGTGGCGGTTCCCGTCCTGGAACCCCCACCTTAACGTGGTGGAGGGGTTTGAGCACCCGAATGATCCTTCGTGCCCCTGGTAGGGTCTCCCAGGGCAAACAGGTCCTAGGTGACGGGTCAGACAAAGAGCGGTTCAGAAGCCCCTTATGAGAGACCAACAGGCCCGGTTAGAACCATGAGGCCGTCCTTCTGTGGACCCACCACCTGCAGGGGGCGCCAGAGGGGCTGATGTGATTTGAGCAGCTCCAACAGCTGCCCCCAGAATAGACACTCACAACAGTCAGGATGAATCTTGGACCGTTCCTTTTTACAAAACTGCTGCAGTTCAGCGAGATTCCGGTGGTGTACTTACTTATTCCACGCTGTCCGGTGAATGTTTACATGCGATGGCCAATAAAAATGTGATAAAATGTATTTGTTTGGGTGGTGTTAGTTTAAGCAGACACGGTTTACTCATTGCTGTGATTTTGATGAAGATCAGACCAAATTTAATGACCAATATAGGCAGAAATGCACCAAACGGTGCGCTCACTTTTTCTCGCTACTGCATTGTGGCTTCTTGCGATATGGATATCGCATCACCTAATATCGTGATGCGATATTTTTGCGATACATTGTGCAGCACTATGTCAAATTCATACTTTTTTTTTACAGTAATATCCATCCATCCATTTTCTTCCACTTGTCCGTTGCCGGGTCGTGGGGGCAGCTGTTGGAGCTGCACCAGCCCCTATGGCGCCTCCTGCAGGTGGTGGGTCCACAGAAGGACGGCCTCATAGTTCCAAACGAGCCTGTTGATCTCTCATGGGGGTTTATTATTTACAGTTATAATCATTTAAAAATAGATTTCCCTTTCAGTATAATGCCAAAATACTTCTCACCTGGTTTTTGATCCTGAAATCGTTGCCGCGTATAGTTCGGTGTTTGAACTGGTTTCGTGAGTAGAGTTTGAAAAAAAGCTCCGTTCCCCTGAGTCTGACCTCCGCGCCCCTTTTTCGCCCTCGGTGCGGATCTCCACAGTCATCATTGTCCTACAGGCCGAGCGTCTCTGAAGGGCAGACAGTGATGGACATGACAGCTCCCCCTCTGTCTCAAAAAAAAAAACTCTTTAGAAAGAACGCAGCTGGGAGAACTAACGAGGCGAAATGGAGCCGGGGTTATTTGCATTATGGCATTCGCAGTGTCTGTGGTCCATACTTTTGAATCTACTCGACCCTCCTGGTTACATCACAAGGCCACTGAACCCTGCCCCGCCGTTCCTCCGCGGCTCGCGTTGTTTTGTCGCCTGGCCCTTCGTTTGGCTGTGAGATACGAAAAGTCACCGGAGCGAACCGACGAATGAACTCAGAACTCAGAGCTTCATTTTTCAAGAAACGTAACCATTTTACGAACAAAAAACGGAAGCGTGATCATCTTCATTCATGAACAACGACTTTTATATATCATAAAAGGTGGATGAAAGGAAAGAGCTGTTTGGAGCCAGTGCGTCAAAGTTAATTCACTTCAGGGCATTTCGGTTGAGTTTAAGTCGGGACGCACAAATAGTCCCATTTCTTTTTATCAATTAATTGGTTGCCTTATCAAACGATCGTGGATTAAAGGCGTTTGATGTCATTTTTGCACGTCTTACACAAACTATGCTTTTTTTCCCCCCCAGTGAAATCATAAATCATCATCAAAAGGACCCATTATAGACTAGTTTCTCCTTAAAATCATCGTTTATTTATTTGCCCATAACTCTCCGATGGAACGTGGTTGGATTAACCAACACATGGATTGATCATGAATGGACGATACTTAGTATTCGATATCGATACCTGAACGCTACTCTTTTCTATATGGTCATATAAAACCATAAAACAGATTAATAATGTATTCATATTTTGCATTTGTATCATTTATTTGAGGTGAAACAACCAAGGAACGAAACAAAAGGTCAAGAAAAAAACACACTCCAAGATTTTCTTATTTTTTCCCTCCATTTCTAACCCCACTCCCCCCCCCCCCCCCCCCAATTTTTTTTAACATTTCCTTCCAAATTTTATCCCATACATTTTCTGTGTTTTTCCCCAAAAATGTTACATTTTCCCCTCACATTTTTTATTTAAAAAAGAAAAATCCAATGTTTTTTCCCAATTGTATTTATTTTCCCCCCAAAACCAAGCCTTTCACGTTTTTATTTTATTTTATTTTGATGACCAACAGCATCAAAACTTGAGTGTTTTTCGATACCAGTAGTACCTAATCCTTTCATTTCGATACCAGACTGGTAACGGTACCCCTACTCCAACGTAAATATTTCCTCCCCTCTGTCAAGGCTCATTATTGGGGAAACGGCTCCACCTTGTGGCCGTCTATGGTGCCCTTTGGGACTTCTTTAATCCGTAAATATTCAGCCTGATTCAACATTATTAGGCCTAATTTGTGAGTCTTCAAACACACGTTAATGTTCACAATACCAACAACAGGCCCGAGCCCTGCCGGGTCCGCTCGGGCCTAAATACCAAGTGCAAATTAATCACTTATTAATTAATTTATTTTATTTTATTTCTTTCATAATCACAAATGATAACAATACATTATATTTGTTTAGTGCTTTTCTCGACACGCAAAGACGCTAAATAAATGAAGCTGATTCATGACCTTTTATACAAATCTCAGCTCAAACTAAAATAAATGCTGTACCCCAGTATCCTTTAACACAGTGTTTTCCAACCAGGGGTACGGGTACACGAGCATTTAGCAGGGGGTACTTGGAATCATTTCAGATTGAGCATAGCTAATTAGTCGTAGCATGTTTTTACTCATTAACTGACTCTAAATCGCAACAACGCCGCCCAATAAGTGACTTCCTGTTTCGATCCAGCCCGCCAAAATAAAAGCACAGAGCTCGTCTCATTGATTAGTTCAGCAGGTACTTGCAACATTACAAGAATATCATTAAATACACACATTTTAAGTGTTTTGTCTGTTAATAGTTAGGCAGACAGAAAGTTGAACTAATGAATAAGATGGTGCTTTTATTTTGGTGTGCTGGATCGAAAAAGGAAGTCAGTTCTTGGGCGGCATCAATTGTCAATTGATATTCATCCAATTACACAAGAGTGTCTCATGAACAAGGACTGGCACACCCAAAAATGCGGAAATGATAGTGTTTATTTAACAACAAGGCAGGTGAGTGTGAAGGGGGGTGGGGGGGCGGATCCTGGACAGCGGTAGAGAAGGAGGTAGGTATATGGTGGGAAATCCAGACGGGACAGATGGCAGTGGTGCAGGAACTGACTCCAAAACTGAACAGGACACGGAAAAAGGCAGGTTAGTTCAAGAATCAAAAAGTATTACTGGCAATGTGGAGTGGAGGTCTGGGGGCATTTTCTACAGAGTTGATTGCGTGATGAGATACAGCAGGTAAGTAACGAGGGAACCGCCCAGGAACTGACAAACAAGGTAAACACACAAGGGTGGAAAGAGCAGAAGACTGGACCACAACGGGCCGTCCCGCCTTTGCTCTGCCCGATCCCGTCAGACCTTGGAAGCTAAGCAGGGAAGGGCCTGGTCGGTACTTGGATGGGAGACCGTTTGGAAAACACCAGGAAGCCTGGGGCGAATGTAGTGAGTGAGTGAGTGGTCGGAGGGGCCGATGGCGCAGACTGGCTGCCTCGCTTCCTTCAGTCTACCCCAGGGCAGCTGTGGCAACAATAGTAGCTTAGCACCACCAAGAATGGGGTGAATGAATAGTGCGATGTAAAGCGTCTTTGAGTGTCCAGAAAACCGATGCATTATTATTATTATGACAACAGTGAGATACTTTTTTTCACTCAAACGTGGCTGTAAATACGGCTAAAGTGGCGCTAGCCCGCAGCTAGCTTGTGTAACTTGTTATGGCAGAGAAGTTACTTAGTTCTGCTTTAAAACGGTGAGACCCAAAACAGGTATCGGTTCTGTTTTGTAGCCGATACTCAATATCGTATTATTTTTTGTATTTTTTTTTTTTTTTCGGATCAGTGCATCCCTAACATTGGGGTTTCCAGATGGAGTTTGGACAGCGAAGATACGTAGCTGGTTGGTGTGGGAGCAGAGGACGCAGAGGAACGACCACATCCCGTCCAATCCTTCACTCGCGCCTCTCTATGTAGGTTTTTGGGTTAAGCGAGCGCACGTCCCTCCTGCCCCCCTCCCGCCGTCCCGCCGCTTTGGCATTGGCCTCTTTCAGCTCAAGTCTGCGATGAAATTTTGAACATTGGGGCCCTGTCACATCCCATCAGGACAGTGCGCCTCGCCGTCTACGGGGCGGAGGCAGTGTCCCGCTCCGCCGCTGAGTCACGCTTTTGAACAGATAAGGTCGATGTCACTCCGGGCCAGTCCTAACGTGCCCTTCAATTATGCAAGCGCCGAAACACATGGAGAAATGTATAAGGTTTGTAGGTCTGCGGAGCTCAAGTGGGATGTGTCACAGATGCAGAGGCAGCCAGCAGCCCCCCCCCCCCTCTCTCTCGCTCTCTGTAACCGGGGACAGAGCAGGACTTTCCTTCTGTTTTTGGGCCAAGGACTTTCCCTGAGCAGACGTACAGCAGCTGGTTTATAGTCTCCACTTTCAGCAGCACATCCACCGCTTCTTAATGCACCGTCTCTCAGCGTTTGCAGCTTCGTTTTGACAGAAACCACAGAGGCTTCAAGATTCATAACGTTATTGTCAAGTTTAGGTTAGGTTTAGTCTCTCCAATTATGCATAATCCAAATCTCAAAGCGTATTGGCGGCACAGTGGCACAGGGGTTAGCGATTCCCAGCCGGAGGGGCCTTTCTGTGGAGTTTGCATGTTCTGCCTCCGATGCGTCCGTTTTCCCCGACCACTAAAAACATGTACAATAGGCCAGAATGACTGAAAGTGTGAGTGAGTATTTAGTGGTGTTCGGAGGGGCCAAGAGCGCAGCTTGGCAGCCTCACTTCTCAGTCTGCCCCAGTGGGTGGCTACAATAGTGGCTTACCATCACTGAGTATGGAGTGAATAGGGCTGGGTACAGTTAAACCAGTGGTGGGCCAGCAGGGCCTTCTCTGCGAGCCCTGGCCAAATGAAGAAAAAAAAGGTGTAAAATGTCCTAATAGCATATTTAATTTCTAATGTATTTATATAATGTACAGTTGAGTCGCTTATATTGGTTTTGTTGATGTGTAACTGTAATTTCCTACTCAAAAAGTGCCTTAAACACCTCTGTGGAGCTGCTCCTCCTCAGGCCCTGTGTTGTCAGGCCGCACACATGATTGACAGCCAGCGTGACTGACAGAATTATCAGCCAATCAGAATTCGATATACATTGACAGTCCGCCCCCCAGGGCCTTCAGTAGCTCAGCAGCGCCCCCTACGGTTTGTTCGCCTGGGAAAACCGCTAATGTAGCCGCGCATGGGCAAGACGTTCCAGCCACTCCGAAGAGAAACGGATAAACAGATATTCCTCTTGGAAACGTCCGAACGATGTAAAAGTGGATTTACTGATCACGGATATTTTGCGCTCCTTCATTATGAAGAGCTTCGAGAGCAGCGGGAACGACAGCGGGACGTAGACGCTCGGCTCCCCGGACAGGAGAAGGGTTTCCCCGCGTCAGCTGCGCTGGGACTCGGGCAACAGGTACGAGACTACGAGCGCTATAAAAAATGGTATGTCAAATACCACAAAACTTTAAGTTTGGTATCTTTTATTACGGTCGATTTGCGTTTGAGTTGATCTCTGGTGTCTCGCTCTGTCAACAAAACATCTCCTAAAATCAGCCGCCTGTCTCCACGTTATAACGCGCTCGTCTCCGCCTGTCATGTGTCGTGTGTTTCTGTATTTTAGCCCGAGTGTTCCCGTAGGTGTTTGTTTTTGTTTGGAGTCGGAGGCACCGCTGCTTTGGTTTGCCTTGTTGACAAATCCTTTAGCGAACAAAGGCCACGCAAAAAGGCAGTTTTATCCATACGCCTGTTGTCGATAAGTTTATATGGGTTTGACTGCGTGAACCCAGGTTTCTATTGAAGGCCCCGACTGAAACCCCACGGCCCGCCACTGCGTTAAACAATACCAGTATTGTATCGAAAGAAAACTTTAGGTACTACCTTAGAGAATTAACAATGGTGTCCGAGTGGATAGATGAGAGTCTGGATGTCTTATGCAGGAGAAGTGTATTCACCATCAGTGCAGGACCGGTGTAAAGATTTAAAATTACCCCCCATTTCAGGCTACGCCCCCCGGTAATTTGAAATCGATTTAAAGTTACCCCCGGGGGTATAATGAACGCGAGTTTAGGATTACAAGCTAATCCTAACCTTATGTAACCCACATGGAACAATGGGTTACTAGACCAGTACATGTTGTTTAAGCTGTAATGGCATTAGTTGTCCACTAGAGTGTGCCACAGCGCCTCAAATAACTTAAGCCTCACCCATGCGGTCATTGTCACTTCACTTGAAGCACGCTCCTCGTGTGTCTGATGAACGGAGCGAGTAAGTACTAAAAATAGTTACTAAATATGATTGTGGTAATTCTAATTACTTATACTGTACTGTAAACAGGCTAAGATACAAGTCTGTGTGCTGCAGAAGTGACTTCCTTGAAGAAAACCCCGGTGAGTGCTCATTTTAGCTTGAGGCTAATGTGTACTCAGTCAGATAAATTGAGAACTCTGAAATCAGATATTTCATTTAAAAAAACAGTCGGGTGTTTTATGATGTAAGCCCAATATTTTACCTGCTTTGGTGCACATGTATCATTGCAATTCATCGGAATGTACTAGAAGATGCTAAGCAGCTAGCTGTTGTTGCTAATGGCTAACATGGTCATGGTTTTCTTGGTCAGTGTTAGCACTACTTTTTAAAAGCACATGCTCCCAGCAGAGCGAAATGTTTTGTGTCTGATATAAATACTGCATATTTGAAATCACAATACATTATTTTGGTTAATGACAAGCATTGTACCATTTTTCGTTAAAAAGTAATTTCATTAGTTATAAAAAGATTTTAAAATACTAAGTTAAAAAGGTATGATAAATAACCAATATTGATCATTTGAAAGTTCATGTGTTGAAATGTAATTTTGTCATTGTTATGTGTTACTGCTAAAATGTGGTAATTCTTAAGCCAAAATCCAGAGAAATGTAAATGTGTTTATTTAATGCAATTGTCCTTAGCAATTGTGTAAGGAACTATCTTTATCGGAGAACATCGTATGAGGTCTCCTTGGGGAAAAAACTGAAATTAATTTACTTTCTGCACTTTGTGTAGACTGGTTTGATAGTGAGCCTGAAAAGTGATGGCGAGCCCAGCCCACGATTCCTGCAGGCGAGTGTGATGGTGTGGCCAGCCAGACGCATTCCGCTGCAGAAGAACCGAGACTGGACCCTCCATTGGATCGAGATAAGACTAAACATTAGTCACAACACTACCCGGGTAGCAACGTTGCAACCAGAAATTAGAACCAAAACAAACTAGGTCTACATATTGTAATTGGCGGGGGGTAATCTGAAATCAGAGGGGGGTATCTTGAAATCAGTTTCAGGTTACCCCCGGGGGTCATTTTGAAATCGATTTCAAGTTACCCCCCGGTCATCTGAAATACATTTTAAAGTACCGGGGGTTAAGGTGAATGGGGGGTAGTTTGAAGTCTTTACACCGGGACACATGAACTCGAGACATTGCGCTAGTCCTACCATTAAGTCTGTCTATGCTTCCACAGAATAGGGATGAATACCCTCTGTCGAGCGTCATACTGATACGCAAGCAAATCATTCAGTGGCTGAGAGAAGGCGCCTGAGCACCACAGTCAAGGCTATGACAGAGATAGTACGACTGTACAGCTTGACCCAGGATGATAAATAGAGATTTAATTGTATCCTCTAACAAAATAAAAGTATTGAAAGCAGGCACTAAACAAAACCTCTTTAGAGACGTTTTGGTGCCTGTTGGTCCAGGGACAGTATTAAAGGAAGTAACTTTTTTTTAATTTTATTTAGATGGGGCGACGATAGCGCAGATGGTACAGCGGGTCGTCTCATGATCGGAAGGTCGGGGGTTTGAATCTCGCCTCCTGAAGGTGCACATTGTCGTTGTGTCCTTGGGCAAGACACTTCACCCTCCTTGCCTCCAGTGTCTGCGCACACTGGTGTGTGAATGAGAGAGTGAATGGGTGAAGCCCCTTATGAGAGACCAACAGGCCCGTTTGGAACCATGAGGCCGTCCTTCCGTGGACCCACCACCTGCAGGGGGCGCTATAGGGGACTGGTGCAGCTCCAACAGCTGCCCCCACGACCCGGCAACGGAGAAGTGGAAGAAAATGGATGGATGGTTTATTTAGTCGGCACAGTGCATGTTAATGAACATACATGGGTCTAATGCATGTAAACAAGCCACACGGGATTGTAGCCGTGGGCTCATTTCCATCCGCCGTCCCCCATGCGCACTCTCATTCATCCCGGCCTATTGTACATGTTTTTAGTGATAGGGGAAACCGGAGTACCCGGAGGGAAACCTACGCAGACACGGGGAGAACATGCAAACTCCACACAGAAAGACTCCGTCCAGGTGGGAATCGAACCCGGGACCTTCTAGCCGTGAAGCGCACGTTTTTGTCTTTTAATGGAATTATTGTTGTTCTGTTTTCTAGTGATGACAAATATTTTTGTACAGGTATCCAAAAAAATATCCTTCAAGTATCTGTATCGTTAACCAAATATCGTTGAAGTACCAGCATGTTTTAACAGTACTCAGCCCGAGGTGTGAATGAATAATAACTACAGTTTTGAGGAACTTGGTCATTTGAAATTGGCTCATTTGAAAGCCAACACCCCCTCGTTTTTAATAAATATGTATGAGATGTGTGAGTGAAACACAACTTACATCATATCTGCCGCTCCTAACCCTAATCATAACCCTGACTCTAACTAATTAACCTTCTTCATTTAAGTGCAAACATTCTCGCTCCACTGCAGGTGTATTCTAATTAACTTTCTCAAATCAAGGACAAATATACTCATTTCGGGAAAATGCGACTTTGCAGGAGTTTGCCGACAGTTTTTTTAGCTTCTTCTTGTTTGTTTAGGCCCATCATAATTTGAATTAAAAACGTTCCTGTCAGGCGATAAGAGGTTTTCTGGCTGGTGTCATATAAAAAACAATAAGCCAGTCTTTTGAACAGCTTTTTCAAAATGAACGAATCCAAAAGACTCCGTGTAAAGCTTCACAAATCCCATACTAGTTAGTGGCTGGAAAATACCCTTTATATTTCTCTCAAAACAGACTCATTTGTCGGACCGGGATTGTTTTTGGAGCTTTTATTTGTTAATCGAATCCAGTGCCCCCCCAGAAGACGATGTTTTCAATAAATATTCTGCGGTATTTCTAGTTATAAAACATGATCGCAGGGACTTCCAAAGGTATGTCTCACAAAAAGGGCCGTAAAAATTGCTTTCCTACAACCCACTAATCATTTTTGCGGCTCAAGGTCTTTAAAAGAACACTGCACCTGTGGTTTTGAATAAATCTTTCATTTCTCAATGTTGGTGCATAATAATATTTGCAGCTCAGACGGGAGCAACAGGAGAATACAGGTGGAGCTTTCTCTGGTCCTAAATCCCTGACAGGGTAAGTGTAGAGGGATGTCTCTTCCTTGTAGCGTGACTAATATTGATGTACTATGTTATGTCACTGCAGGCTTGTTCATGTCATTGATCATGAAATATGTCCTTAGCCGAGTTTAATTTATGCATTAGACAAAGAGCTGCATGGTTTGTGAAAGTGCAATTAAGTTTTATCAACAAGAAGAAATAGAAACTGATGAACTCGTACATGAATTAATCAAAGTACACGTTTATAAAGGTCTAAACTAGAGGGTTTAGAGATTTTGTGGTTTTATTGATCAGTTTTTTGCAATTTGCCAATTGACTTTTTGCCCCCCTTAAGAAATCTTAGCTAGCTCCGGCAAAAAATACAAGCGCGATTCAAATTCAAAGATTTTATTTGTCAATTCATTTCACAAGGAATCGAAATAGTTCATTCTCTCGTCCTTGTTGTGCAGCGGGTGGCGGGGAGTTAGGGCAGGGAAGGGAGGGAGTTCAGCTTCCTGATAGCCTGGTGTACGAAACTGTTCGTCAGTCGACTGGCCCTGGCCCGTGGATTCCGCAGTCTCCTCCCCTGAAGGCATTACCTTGAAGAGACTGTGTGACGGGTGCGTAGGGTCCCCTTTTATATCTTTTATTTCTATTCTGGAAAGCGCCCTGGGCACCTTCTGGCTGTTGTAAGGCGCTATACAAATAAAATTTGATTGATTGATTGATTGATTTGCGGGTGAGACGGGTGGAGTACATGTCCTTAAAGCAGTACTAAGTAACTCATGCCCCTAGAGGCCATAAGCGCCACTGCAGGTGTCGTAGCATGTTGCGGTTTTTTTACTCATTAATTGTCCGTGAGAGTAAATACTACGCTGACAGAAAAGACAAAGGGACAGAGGGATATTGTTCATCCAATTACACAATGGAGATTTTTTTTTTTCACTGAAACTTGGCTGTAAATACTGTTTAAGTGGCGCTAGCCCGCAGTTAGCTTTGCCCGTTAGCCTGTTAGCTTCTTCTTCGTGATTCCATTAGTGTGTATTGGTATAGGAATATATATTAAAATATGCAACAAAGGGGATGCTACAACTATCGAGGCTAAAGCACCAGTGGGATATCTGAAAATATCCCTTTAGCTACCTTAAATGACACCAGCGCAGTCATGCAAAGGACTTGTCAGTGTACAGCTTCTTCGTTCTTACAACCTGGGGCAGAAACAGATTTTTTTTGTAGTGTTATCTTGGGTTAAAAGTTTTTTGCTTTGAAAAGGGAGAAACGGATCCCATTCCTTTAGTTTCTACGGATGGGAGGAGATCCGGAGAATGTGTGAAAGCAACGGTTGTTATGAGGTATGATCGGACAATGACCACATTTAGGGCAGTGTTACGCAAATTACTATTCAATTAATATGAAAGAAACCAGTCTTTCTGAGGTGTTTCCCTGGTTGGAACTATGTGAAATTTGGAGCGCAGTCCTTGTCAGATCCTCAATCGTGTTAAAACAGTCGGTTACGTTGAATTTGCTCCTCCTCTGTGTCCTCTGCCGTCACAGGTTTAATCTCGTTGCTTCCCTTTATTGTCCTTGAAGATCTGAGCTCAGCTTCTTCCCGTGACATCGCTGCCTTTAGACAACAATGAATAAAGGCAGCTACTACAGACGTCCATGATTACAAACATGTCAGGAAAGAAGTCGGCTACTTTCTTTCAGAGTGATCGCTCTCCTGTATAAAGGAAGTGGTAGGATGGGCGGCCATTTTTTTACTCGGAGATGAAAGAATTGTCGACGAGCTGTGACAGATATCAAGCCGTGTCTGATTATTGAAGAAAACTGGTCGCGGAACGTGAGCCGTCCTCTCAGTGCAACTGCAATTTGTCTTTCTCTTTCATTTTACCGTGGAAATGTAAAAAAAAAAACACAAGCTGTAGCTTCAATCAAACTCCCAATGGCTAGAGCCTGAAATTCACTATGACAGACTTTGGCCATAGCTACAAGTCAGTCTCTGAATGTTCGCACAGTGCCTGCACGTCAAGTGGTGTCGGTTTCTGGTATCGGGACCTTATTAATGAGTGCAAGCATTAGTTGGTGGAGATTACCAAAAAATAACAACAGCTCCTCATCTTTCCCATGCAAGTCAAACACTGACATGTTTGAAATCCACGTGTAGCACCACAGGCGACCAAAATGACACTGTGAATCAAATATAGTCATTTCATTTCTGCGAGATTGTGCATTTTCTTGCAACAACATCTCCACTTTAGCTCCTAGAGACTGTAAACTTTACTATCTAGGACGTAACAGTATTTTTGAAGGTCTTTCAGATGGATTTTTCTATATCTGATTCTTGCTTGATTTATTGAGCTTTAAACTACAAAAAAAACAAGGCCAATTTGGAATTGTTACCACACATTTTGGTTGTTTTATTATTTATATATATGTTACAGAAATTTCACATACATTTTATGTCCGTAATCCACAGCTTCAAACTGATATGTCTCTGACTGGTTTTCCCTCTTCCGCGTCGGGCCGTAAAAGCTTTAACCTTGTGCCTTCATGTGACTCCTCTGTGGCTCGTGCCCTCGTCTGGTCCGTGCTGCGTGACCATCGTATCTTTAAATATCCACTGTTCCCCTGCCCGTTGGCTCTTGGCCCCGAACACGCTCCCGGGACCATCTGTGATCCCGCTCGGCATCATGGGAAGTGGAGTTTCACCGAGAGCAGCAGGGCCCTGGCTC
The DNA here is from genome assembly GCA_021464625.1 of Proterorhinus semilunaris. Classification (NCBI taxonomy): domain Eukaryota; kingdom Metazoa; phylum Chordata; class Actinopteri; order Gobiiformes; family Gobiidae; genus Proterorhinus; species Proterorhinus semilunaris. The sequence goes on along the minus strand of CM038360.1, from coordinate 3,615,580 downwards.
TGGTCCAGAATGACATCACTCACATGGGTTTTTAGTGTCATCACGGGGGTACACTGGAGATTTGTGTCCGTTTTATTTCTGGAGCCCGTTTGAAGCAACTCAAAACGATCAAAACATTACAAAGAGTCTCGATAACTGGCACCGACGTTTTCAGAAAAGAAAAATGTGTGTATAAATTGACTGATATTACACAAGTGCCCAGAAAACATAAAAATGCCCCGACAGTGGCATCAAAAGCAAGTTAGAAATTAAATGCACGGTTTTGAATGAAATAAACGTGTTCCAAGCACCAAGGCCTGAATGTGGAGTTTCATATATTGAAGCAGGAAAGTATTGCAGTACTTTAACAATACGATGCCTGAGCGATACTTTATTCACCTACACTAAAATATTTGTCTCACGGAATCAGAAAACAGAACAATAATGTTAATTTATTCCATAAAAGACGTATTAATTTGAGCTGAAACTTCCTATTACGCTGTCCTTGAACAAACGGACATCAGAACTTGGCCTCTAAAGGTTTTTTTTTTCTTCTTTCTTTTTTTCTGTATCTGCTTTCGATGCTTTTATTTTTTCGATACCAGTAGTACCTAAACCTTTTGTTCAGACTGGCATCGTGTAACGGTACCCAGTCCGACTGAAAACCAATTAGGACGGCAACTAACGATTATTTTTGTCATCGATTAATCTAATGAATATTTTTATGATTAATCGCTTGGCTGTGAATGGTGTATGAACGTTGTATTTTTCGTTATCACATGAAGCTAAAATGGCGCCGCATGAGGAGGAAAACTTAAAGTCCCGTTTTCGTTGAAGGCTCTTGGTGCTAATTCTGCTTTCTGACTGGATGAGACGCGGGAAGATGTTTATGAAATTTACATTGTACAGAACAGTGCATACCAGGGGCGTCCCAACTTGTTTCATTGATAATGAAGCGTATACGGCGTTGAGGGCCACAAACCAGTGGTCAATGCAGTGACAAACCAAACATTAAATATCTCAGAAAATCTGAATATTTTGAAATGGACTGTAAGCCCGAACGCCCACCCTCACCTATGGTCATGAGATCTGGGTAACGACCGAAAGCACAAGATCGCGAATACAAGCGGCCGAAATGAGTTTCCTTCGCAGGGTGGCTGGGCGCACCCTCCGAGATCGGGTGAGGAGCTCAGTTATCCGGAAGGAGCTCGGAGTAGAGTCGCTACTCCTCCACGTCGAAAGGAGCCAGCTGAGGTGGCTAGGTGATCTGTTCCGGATGCCTCCTGGTCGCCTCCCTCGGGAGGTGCTCCAGGAATGTCCTATTGGGAGGAGGCCTCGTGGAAGGCCCAGGACACGCTGGTGGGACTATGTCTCCGAGCTGGCCTGGTGTCGCCTCGGGGTCCCCCCAGAACAGCTGGAGGAGGTGTGTGTGGATCGGGAAGTCTGGGCATCTCTGCTGAGACTGCTGCCCCCGCGACCCGGCCCCGGATAAAGCGGAAGAAAATGGATGGATGGACTGTAAGCCACAATCATCAAAATTTTAACAAACAAAGGCTTGTCATATATCACTTTGCATGCAATTGAATTTGAAATTACAGAAATAAATACACTTACAAATTTTCCGAGTTTCACCTGTTCTACTCTGGGCTTCTGCAGACGCTAGTGTGTTTTTACTCCCCGTAATGTGCACGTCATCATGGAAATACAAGACTTGGAATTAAAGGAAATAAGCTGTTTATCAATTTACCTGTGACAAAAGGGAGCAGACTTGGATTGAAGCCCACTCTGTTTATTGTCGCCAGCCTTAGATTACACGTCTCTTGTACGGAAGCCTTTCTGTCTCTGCTCCTCGGCGATAAATCACTTTTGGGATTTCCGAAGCATTGTCTCACCCCACACAGCGCCGGCGTGAACCATCGCTTTAAGCTCCACAAAAGATGATTTCCAGAGTCGAGGAGCACGATCAAACGATTAAACAAATGTCTAATGTCATGAATCTTTTTTTTTTTTTTTACCATTTCCAAACAATTAAAAGGGCTCCCGCTGCTCACTGTTTGTGCGTTAAATCCACACGATTTAAAAATGCGTCCGAGGAAACATCGTTATTAATTCAAAAGCGGCGTATTAAACGTAGTTGTTATCAGCCCGACGCCCCCCAGCATTAGTGTCTTCATTATCTTTGATTTAATAACGCGGCTCCGCGGAGGGGGCGGGTCTGAGCCCTTCGCGAAATGAAAACGGCATTATTAATAAAAGCAGAGGTCTCGCGTAATTCCCGTGTGTAAGGAAGGACGCGGAGACGGGATTACGCTTGGAGCTATTTGTGGAAACCGTGCCGGAGGTGGAACGCTGTGGGACGCCCAAACACCGGGACGACTTACCTGAGCTTAGACGAGTTGATGCGTACCTGTCTGGTCTTTGTGTGCGTGCGCTCAGTCACGCAAAAAGACCAAAGATGTTGTTAGCATTTGACCTCTCCCAATGTATTCCTATGGGGTGAAGTTGGAAGCGACCGAGCTCTTCCACGGGCACAAAGACCAGACAGGTGCGGATCGACTCGGCTAAGCTCAGGTAGGGACATACCTCAGTATAGAAGAACGGTGGCCTGTCCCTTTAAGGACAGACACTGCAAGTGGAAAGGGGGGGGGGAAAGTAATCGTGCACAAAGCACCGCAGAGTTTGGGCGACAAAGTGGAGGATTCTCTCCTCTGATTGATCAAAGAGCTGGAACTAAGGAACTTTGCCCTAAGGCTGAACCGCTAACCCTGTAATCCAGCTTTGTAGTATAGCCCTCTGAAATGGCCAAAACTGAAATCTGAATAATGGATGGAGCCATTTGTTTTTGTTGACATATTAGATACAAGGTATTTTTTTTTGTTAGATATTCCCTATGAGCTTCTGGTGAGTCCCATTTTACTAAACGGACTGTAATGTCAATAATATGAACGATACACACACTGCAACAGTAAAGTATTGCCTTGTCTCGGGGGGGTTCTTTGAAGCTTTACAACATATAAGGCTAATTTAGTTGCATTGCTAGAAAATGTCTTCTGTCCGGGAGCAGTGGGCGACCGCCGTGTAGCTTCACTGACCTTTCTCCAGCAGCCGGGCACAGCAAGTGGTCCCAGAACCTGTCAAATCAGGTCAATGTCTGTCTTCTATGAATGGGCCAAAAGATATAGGGCCCAATCTCCAGACGAGGCCGGTGCACATACAGTACCGTCTGTGTCAGTGCAAAGAGGCTTCTTCCCATTTGCATCGTCTTCTCACCCCCTCCTAAACTCTATGTAAACACTATCCGTGTCCCGAGAGGAAGAGAATATACCGACGGTCCTCATCTGGCGCTGGCATTGAAAAGCTTCGGGCAATATCCACACCCCAGAAATGTGATCACAACACCAATATTACTGGTCAAATATTTGCTCTCTTAACTTACAAACTTCCACCTGGAAACAACAACAAAAAGTACCTAATCTTTATATGGGAAAGTGTTATTTTAAGAACCGTTTTCTCAAAATGCATTTTTTTTCACATTGGCGTTTTCCTCAGAGGGATATTTATCTCATTCATAGCCTGATTTATTGAGTTTTGAATTTCAAAAAGCAAATTTTTACCGATTCTTCTACTAATAAACAGCTTCTTTTAAAACACAAGATATCCTAAACCCCCTCGGTAAAAGTCTTTGTAACTGAATTATGTCAATGAAATGAAACCATACATTTAAACCTGGCTCCATCCATTATTCAGATTCCGTTGCCGAAAATATGGGTGTATATGAACACATACAATTACAGAAAACTTGCGATACATTGTTGTTTCTCATACTTATATCAGTAATTTATAGCAAAGGTTTCAAACGGTTATCTCTAAATAAAAAAATAAATAAAAAATCCCTATTCACCTTCAGCCTTAAGTGAAAGCGCTGAATGAATTGTGTGCTACAGAGAATATTAAAGCAGGTTATTCAAAGTAGGACGTAGAAATCCATTTAAATACGTTTTAAGTAATAACTTTACATCTTCAAAAACATTAGAACATTAGAAACCTCTATGCCAAAGACGTGGCCAGTACATCTGAACAGCACCACCTATTGCTGTGGAGTGTGCATTACAAGGCTTTTAAAATGAAAGAATGAATGATTCCACGATTTATACGGTTGGAGTTTCCTCGTGTTTATTGTCCTTGCTTTTGTCCCGTCCTAATTTACTTCCACTCGGGTTCACCTTGAGCCTGGTTTTTGTTCCCGTCTCTGATTGTTGTCCTTGGATCCTGCGGGCAAACGCTAAAGCTAAAACATGCTTGACTTTGGAAGATTCTTGGGGAGCAAGATATATGCCTGCTGTGCAGTCATTGTATCCTTGAGCAAGACACCTAATGTGAGTGACGGAGGTGTGTCAAATCAGGTGTGTCATCACCTGATTTGGAATTGTCCATATATGGGCATATGATGACATGCTACACCGCATTCTATCGCCGGGGGAGGAGGCGATAGAATGCGGTGTAGCATGTCATCATATGCCCATATATGGACAATTCCAAATCAGGTGATGGATGACACACCATCTAAATAGGTGCTGACAGATTTGAATACAAGTCATTGCCGACCGGCACTTTGATCAAGCAGGTCAGAAAATGGCGAGCTCTTTAACGGCATTAGCATTGCGTCAACTTCAGAGTATAATGAATCGGTTAGACAAAGGGGAAAGCGCTGAGTCTGTACGAAAAAGCTATGCAGTTTATAGTAAAATGGTTCAAATAGATTATCGTAAAAAGCAACTCGCTGACGATATGTCTGAATTGGTTGCTGAGAAAGCCCAGGAAATTGAAGACTCCAGCCTAGGGGAGTCAGAATTTAAGACAGAACTATCAATTCTAGAAGATCTAATGTTACTTTGTCAAGAAAACAGTGAAGAAAAAATTAATGTGACACAACCCAGACAAAATCTTATAATTGGGACATTGAAAAATATTGCATATACAATTTTCACTCTCTGGGTTTTGGACTTTGGGCTTTGGGTACTGGCTTCATCCTAAGTCCTAGTTCAACCTGACCACAACCTGGCAACGGAGAAGTGGAAGAAAATGGATTGATGGACATATACCTCTATCCATCCATCCATTTTCTTCCACTTTATCCGGGGCCAGGTCGCAGCAGTCTCAGCAGAGATGCCCAGACTTCCCGATCCACGCACACCTCCTCCAGCTGTTCTGGGGGGACCCTGAGACGACACCAGGCCAGCTCAGAGACATAGTCCCACCATCGTGTCCTGGGCCTTCCACGAGGCCTCCTGCCAATAGGACATGCCTGGAGCGCGACCAGGAGGCAAACCCGAAACAGATGCCCTAACCACCTCAGCTGGCTCCTTTCGACGTGAAGGAGCAGCGACTTAACTCCGAGCTCTTCCCGGTTAACTCACCCGATCTCAGAGGGTGCGCCCAGCCACCCGATCTCACGCTCCATCCGATCCTCATCCCGGCCGCCTCACACTCTGCTGCAAATCGCCCCAGTGCGCGCTGGAGGTCCTGATTTGAGGAAGCCAACAGAACCACATTATCTGCAAACAGCAGAGATGAGATTCTGAGGTTCCCAAACCGGACACCCGGCCCCTGGCTGCGCTTACAAATTCTGTCCATATAGGTAATGAACAGAACCGGTGACAAAGTGGAGCCCTGGCAGAGCCCAACACGCACCGGGAACAGGTCTGACTTACTGCCAGCAATGCGAACCAACATGGTTCCCTGTATGACAATGCTGCGGTCATACAGGGAACAGACAACCCTTGGCAGAGGGGCCCCGGACCCCATACTCCCGGAGCACTGGTTGGGCGAATTCCACAAACCTTCGAGCTGGCAGGACCAGCACCCTGGAGTAGACCTTACCAGGGAGGCTGAGGAGTGTGATCCCTCTGTAATTGGAGCACACCCTCCGATCCCCCCTTCTTAAAGAGAGGGACCACCACCCCGGTCTGCCAATCCAGGGGCACTGTCCCCAACCGCCACGCAATGGTGGCCACATAGCCCTTCAAGCGAGGGTTTTTCAGTTCAGTTCTTATTTCTTTAGCAAGGGCTAAAGAAATAAGAATTGGTGAGCATTTTTCAGGGGCCTTTCTGTGTGGAATTAGCATGTTCTTCCACATAGACACATGCACACTAAAAACATGTACAATAGGCCAGGATGAATGATGTGTGTGAGTGAAAACGCTTTGTGACCATGATATCTGTGAAAGGCGCCGTATAAATAAAGAGACACAGACATTTATATCGTTAGTCCGGTGTTATAAGCGATTTTCCTCAGGTGCACTGTGGAGTGGACTGTTTTAATATTTTAAATCTTTTATCATTTTTAAAAGGTGTTCATTTCTATTAACTGAGGAACAGTGGATCAAATCGGACGCAACAAAAAACCTTTCAGCAAAAGCGTTTGTAAAACTGACATGAAAGTCGCAAACCTGCCAACGGATGAGCTTTAGACCGTATTTTATTGTACTTTTAATAAACGTCTGGTGTTAAAAGTTGAGCAATGTCAATATTCCATAAGAGACTTGGATTCAATGCCTGTTGGAATCAAATTAAATGTTAATTACACTTGACACAATTCATTCAATAATTCTGAATGCAAACCTTGCCTTTTGTGTCTCAACATATTAGAACTTGAGCGAGAGAACCATGGCCTGGATCTAAGTAAATAAATATAGACATGCTGTACGTCTGTTTGAAGAACCTGGAGAATTCAGTCGCATAATTTAGTTCCAACCTCCTCTAACGTATTTTTAATCGCCGCACAAAGCAACAGCACGTTAAAGCTAAGATAGAAGTACCTAAAGTAGCCTGATCAAATTAAATGACCACTGCTGGAGCGGACAAGTGTTTGTTTGAGTTTAAAATGCTGTTGAAGAATAACTGATATAGCATATTTGTAATGACGTGAAGAAGAAGAAGATCTTTTTTTATCTAAGCGCCTTTCACAGACATGGTCACAAAGCGCTTTACATGAGAGCATTTTACATTCACTCCATACTCGGTGCTCCCTCTGACCACCACGATGCATTCACCCTGGCCTATTGTGATTGTGTCACGTCGCAACAAGAAAAGATCAGACTTTATTGATCTTAAAATGGAGAAAAGAGGATCATCCGCGTTTTCACTTTTGAAGGAAGTTTCTTTGTATCGGTTGATATCGGATATCGGCAGATACTCAAACCCTCAGTATCGGGAGCAGAGAAGCTGGATCGGTGCATCTCCGTTTGCTCCAGTGCATTCTCCCTCAATTGAAACATCGTAGCTGAGTCTCTTTCCTCCAACCCTCCCGGACCGGAAGAGCAGAGCAGTTTTGGCTGTGGAAACGTTCTGTCCCGTCTAACTGGGCCTCAACGAATTTGACTCAGGAGTAACTCAAAGTAGCGTAACTCGGTCACATTTTTTAAACAGTATTTATTTATTTGAACAGGGACAGTGTACAATCTACATCAGCCTCAGAAAGGAGAGATGCATTGTACCAGGTTATAGCACTTGTGCTAATTTCCACCTGCAGTCCCTGGGCCTATTGTACATGTTTTGAGTGGTAGGGGAAACCGGAGTACCCGGAGGAAACCTACGCAGAGACACGGGGAGAACATGCAAACTCCACACAGAAAGGCCCCGTCCAGGTGGGAATCGAACCCGGACCTTCTAGCTGTGAAGCACGAGCGCTAACAGCTGTGCTACTATTACTCGAGTTGAAGCTATAAAGTACTATGTGATAAAACTACTCAGAGAACTGCAGTTACTTTGGAAAGTTACTCTAGTACATGCGCTTGAGTAAATGTAACTGAGCATTACCCGCCTTCGGTTGTTGGTAAAAATGGCGGACATGATTTCGGTCTTTATGCCGTAGCGCTAACGCATTATTGTAAGTGTAGAACAAGTGTGTGTCTGAAGAACAGCCCTCAGCCTGTCGTCCCCCCCCCCCCCCCCCCCCCCCTCTGCCCATCACACTGTAGTGAAGATGACACTCCCCTTTGACCTCTGGGGGCTCAGACAAACGACGAGAAAACAGAGAGAACGGCGTATTACTGCAATGTTTGGCAAAGCCTGACGAATACCAACGACCAGTGGGGACGGTGATTCACCCGTATGATAGACTTATCACTGCAGCATTTTCGCTCCATAAGCTCCACGTTCTGCTATAAACGTAATACTGCAGGTTCGCGAATCCAATCGCAACCAATTACCGAGGTGCAAACACAAAAATATTTAAACTGGCAGATTTTCTTTTACCTATAATCATATCCAGGGAAAATAGGCCCATACTTAACTCAAGAAATGATTACTTTTGGACCAAAAATCTGGCATGTCCACTTTATAAATGGAACCCTGGGATGGAGCAGATACTTTGATTAAGTCTATAAAGCGAGATGAAGCTTTTAAATGCACCTACAGCGTGATTAAAGCGCTGAGAAGATTGCCATCGGTATCACTTTTTTTCCATCCCGCCCATTACTAGCTGTCTCCCATCCAAATTAAAGACTATAGAAAGCTGTGATCTCATTAGAAGCCCAGCTCTTCCTCTCCTCCTGCCTGTTTCCCACGGCTCGCTCTCCTGTCAGAAGACCTCCCTCCTGCTGCTGCCTGTCAGTTCTGCTCTGGTGGTTTGCAGAAGTCTTTTGGCCCCGGTCCCTCCTCTGTGCAGGTTTGTGATGGAGAGCTCTGCACGCTGGAGAAATCATCCCAAGGTTTGGGTAAAACAGCTGAGGGGACGCATGACAGGCAGCAGCAGTGCCCTCTAGTGAGAGTCAGGGAGTACTTCAATGACAACACTTATCTCATAGAAAAGGTGGTGGTTTTTGTACTTGTGTTGTGGTTTTCATATGTAGCACTACAGGGGCGACAGTGGCGCAGATGGTAGAGCGGGTCGTCTCATGATCGGAGTCAGGGAATGATCAGGGGTTCGAATCCCGCCTCCTGAAGGTGCACATTGTCGTTGTGTCCTTGGGCAAGACACTTCACCCTCCTTGCCTCCAGTGTCTGAATACACTGGTGTATGAATGAGAGAGTGAATGGGCCCCCTGTGAGAGACCAACAGGCCCGTTTGGAACCATGAGGCCGTCCTTCCATGGACCCACCACCTGCAGGAGGAGCCATAGGGGACTGGTGCTATGTGATTTGGGCAACTCCAACAACTGCCTCCACGACCCGGCAACGGACAAGTGGGAGAAAATGGATGGATGGCACTACAATTATTCCAGTTGAAAAAACGTTTTATTTTGTTTGGGATTTATTGTTAGGAAATATTTAGAAAATGTACGTTACGCATATAGGAGCCAAACATGCAACGACATGTGAGTAGTTTCAAACAGAATACTCGGAGAGGAGCGCAACACAGACCTGGAAGTTCTGCCAACACCAGACCTGGGCAAACCCCGGCCCGCGGGCCACATCCGCCCCGCTTAATGATTCAATCCGGCCAACAACGTGTAGCTTAAATAAGAATAAAAGGAAAGAATTCCTCACGTGTCCAGCAGAGGGCACTGACATAATGAGAGATCAGGATATAAATAACCCATTGTAGCCACGAAATGGACAGTCTGCCCCAGGTCGACTGTGGCTACAATAGTAGCTTACCACCAAGTGCTGAGTGAATGAATAATGACTACAGTGAAGCAGAAAGGCATAGGCTTGTAAAGTGCAATACAAGTGTAGGCCGTTTTTTAATGAGGCTACAGTCCTGTCAGGCTCATTAGTATTCATTTACATATTTTTATTTTGGAGCTTTTGTTTATGGACCCCGGCATTATACTCTCGATATATTTTGGCCCCCAGGGAAATTTACTTGGCGAGCCCGCTATAGTGCATCGCTTCATTTCCCATAGACTCCGTTTGAAGGCGCTTTCAGTGCGATGGTAAAAGTTAACGAGGATAAGAAGTCGAATAACCAAAATAATGACGCTCACACATGCACGCCCTTGGCTTGATATGGCTAAATATTTACAGAAAATAATAGTCCTACTAAATAACAGTAGGTGTCAGATATATGTACAATCGGATAAAGTCGAGCAGAATAAGTTTGAGTTATTGTCGGTGCGGCCCTCCGATTCAATTCAGGCTTCTCATGTGGCCCCTTGTGAAAGTGAACTGCCCGCCCATGGCCGACACTGCGCCCCCTTCACAATGACTTCAGCTTCTTTCTGATTGGACGAGCTGACGCAATGATGTCATCGTGTCTTGCCGCGCGGCCAGACTGGTCTAAAGTTTTCCACTGCGACACAAGCGCGACACTCATTAAAACCTCTTAACCCCCACCTGAACCGAGAAAAAAAAATGACAATAACAAGACAATAGAAACCAGACAAAAATGCGACAAAAAAGGGATCAATTTACTCTGGCCTATAGTCTGTGAGCTCCAGTCGAGAAGCTTTAGATTTGGGTACAGCCGAATTGGAGGACATTTGCCCGGCGGCGGTTAAGAGGTTCACCTGTAGCTAACCAATAGGTCCATGGTAAATGGTCTCAACTTGTATAGCGCTTTTCCACCTACATTAGGCACTCAAAGCGCTTTACAGCAAGGAACCTCTCACCCATTCATACACCAATGTACACAGACACTGGAGGCAAGGAGGGTGAAGTGTCTTGCCCAAGGACACAACGACAGTGTGCACCTTCAGGATTCGAACCCCCGATCTTCTGATCACGAGACGACCCACTGTACCATCTGCGCCACCGTCACCCCAGTTCCATCTCAAATCACACGACTCCCCATCTCGGGTTTTAATTCACTTCACAAGCCTGAAATATTTAGGAATGCTTTGCAAATGTTTTATAAATGACTTCATCCATCCATCCATCCATCCATTTTCTTCCGCTTTATCCGGGGCCGGGTCGCGGGGGCAGCAGTCTCAGCAGAGATGCCCAGACTTCCCGATCCACGCACACCTCCTCCAGCTGTTCTGGGGGGACCCCGAGACGACACCAGGCCAGCTCGGAGACATAGTCCCACCAGCGTGTCCTGGGCCTTCCACGAGGCCTCTTCCCAGTGGGACATGCCTGGAACACCTCCCGAGGGAGGCGACCAGGAGGCATCCGGAACAGATGCCCTAGCCACCTCAGCTGGCTCCTTTCGACGTGGAGGAGTAGCGGCTCGAGTCCGAGCTCCTCCCGGGTAACTGAGCTCCTCACCCGATCTCGGAGGGTGCGCCCAGCCACCCTGCGGAGGAAACTCATTTCGGCCGCTTGTATTCGCGATCTTGTCCTTTCGGTCATTACCCAAATCTCATGACCATAGGTGAGGGTGGGAACGTAGATCGATCGGTAAATCGAGAGCTTCGCCCCCTGACTCAGCTCCCTCTTCACCACAACGGTCCGATACAGCGACCGCATCACTGCTGACGCCGCACCGATCCGTCTACCGATCTCACGCTCCATCCGTCCCTCACTCGTGAACATGACCCCGAGATACTTGAACTCCTCCACTTGGGGCAAGGACTCCCCACCGACCTGAAGCGGGAGAACCACCTTTTTCCGGTGGAGAACCATGGCCTCAGATTTGGAGGTGCTGATCCTCATCCCGCCCGCTTCACACTCGGCTGCAAACCGCCCCAGTGCGCGCTGGAGGTCCTGATCTGATGAAGCCAACAGAACAACATCGTCTGCAAAGAGCAGAGATGATATTCTGAGGTTCCCAAACCGGACACCCTCCGGCCCCTGGCTGCGCCTAGAAATTCTGTCCATATAGGTAATGAACAGAACCGGTGACAAAGGGCAGCCCTGCCGGAGACCAACACGCACCGGGAACAGGTCTGACTTACTGCCGGCAATGAACCAAGCTCCTGCTACGGTCATACAGGGAACGGACAGCCCTTAGTAGAGGGCCCCGGACCCCATACTCCCGGAGCACCCCCCACAGGGCACCACGAGGGACACGGTCGAACGCTTTCTCCAGATCCACAAAACACATGTGGACTGGTTGGGCGAACTCCCACAAACCCTCGAGCACCCGATGAAGGGTATAGAGCTGGTCCAGTGTTCCACGACCGGGACGAAAACCGCATTGTTCCTCCTGGATCCGAGGTTCGACTATCGGCCGAATCCTCCTCTCCAGCACCCTGGAATAGACCTTACCAGGGAGGCTGAGGAGTGTGATCCCTCTGTAATTGGAGCACACCCTCCGATCCCCCTTCTTGAAGAGAGGGACCACCACCCCGGTCTGCCAATCCAGAGGCACTGTCCCCGACCGCCACGCGATGTTGCAGAGACGTGTCAGCCAAGACAGCCCTACAACATCCAGAGACTTAAGGTACTCAGGACGAATCTCATCCACCCCTGGGGCCTTGCCACCGAGGAGCTTTCTAACCACCTCGGTGACTTCAGCCTGGGTGAAATGACTTCAGTATCGGCTAATGCTTCACAAATGACAGTGTGTTATTGTTCTCTCTGACTCCGTTGTTTTCCCTCTTTGCGCTCTGAGCCGGTTGGACTTTATCTCACTCGCCCGCCTGAATTTAAAGCGCTCCAGCCGTGTCTGTCTTTGAAGGTTACTTTGGCGGAAAAACACTAGTTTCAATCCCCTGAAATATTAAAAATGTATAAAGATCCTCAGGTGAGAAAAATACGGTTTGGAACGCGGCGATTTTTCAGCTTTTGATGTCGGAACGCGGCTTGTTTCTTAAAAAGGTTTCGACCGCGCCGTCCAAGGTTGTTAACTTTGTATTGGTCGTAAATATTTCATTGCTTTCTCAAAGTCGAAGGGGGAAAAAAACGGGCTTGTTCACGAAGCAGAATTCTCCGACTCATGACTCGATTTCCAAGTCATTTCCACGACTCGTGACAGTGTTCGAACATCATTTCGAGGACTTGGGGCCCGACTTCAGGCTGGACTCGGTCGAGGCCAGACGGCTGGGACTTGGACTGGGACTCACCTCAAGTCTTTGAACTTTATGCCAGTTTATTTTTCATATGGTTATTCCCAGTGAATACAGACATAAACCAGATCGAAACACACCTCCATAAGATATAGAGTGAAAATACCCAGGTTCGGGCCCTGGACGGGGTGTGGAGTTCTCCCGTCGTCTGTGGAGGTTTCCCCCGGGTACTGAATTGTTGTTGTTAGAGGGACAAATGTGTCGCACTTCTGTCAGTCTACCCCAGGGGAAACTTTGGCTTACCACCACCGTGTGTGGAATGAAAGAAGTAAAACATCCCTTAAAGGGGGGGTATTATGTAAAATCGACTTTGTCAAGCTTTATATCATGTTATTATGTCATTCCCTCATTAAACACATGCCTGGAGTGTTGCCTCGGCTCATTCACATATTTTTGAGTAATCAGTAAAAACTTAGACGGCAGCCATTTTAGGTGTAGCTATGCCTCAGTCCTCCTAGGAACGCCCCCACCTCCTGGAGACGCCTCTGGACCTTTCGTCACCAGCCAAGCCACCAACCACTGCTCCTCAGCTCAGCAGAGCCCCCTCCCCGCACAGTGTTGTTGTTTCAATGCCACAGTAGTGTGCTGAAGGGGGCGTGTCGGAAAGCTTCTTAAAGAGACAGAGGCCTATTTCAAGACGTTCAGTACAGCCATTTTGAGAGAGCAATTTTATTCAAGGCAGTTATTTTAAGTTAGTTTTGGGGCGACGGTAGCGCAGATGGTAGAGCGGGTCGTCTCGTGATCGGAAGGTAGGGATTCGAATCCCACCTCCTGAAGGTGCATGCTGTCGTTGTGTCCTTGGGCAAGACACTTCACCCACCTTGCCTCCAGTGTCTGCGTACATTGGGGTATGAATGGGTGACAGGTTCCTTGCTGTAAAGCGCTTTGAGTGCCTAATGTAGGTGGGAAAGCGCTATATAAGTTGAGACCATTTACCATTTAATTTACTGCATATACAGACCAACAGAAGGTTACGTCATCATTGTAGTGCTATAGACTGGTGCTATGTGATTGGAAAAAACATAATACCCCCTCTTTAAAACTGTGTGAAGTGCTTTAGGTGACTGTGATCAGCTGCCATTCCAAATATAAGTATCAGAATGTTCACTTTGCTATGTACTGTATCTTATTTATTCTGCTGATAATGTGTGTAGCACAAAAGATGAATGAGATTTCCTTTTCCCTTTTGAATGCACCATCAGGGCAGCGTGTGACAGAGGGGAAAGCCAGAACAGGAGGCGCAGAACAGAGTTCAATACTGACAAAGCATATTCCTAGAGAATAGCTTAAGGCAGCTTTAAAATCTTCACTGTTTATTAGTGTTAGAACGATACAATTAAATCGCTATTCATCATCCTGGGTCAGGCTGTAAAGTCGTACTATCTCTGTCATAGCCTTGACTGTGGTGCTCAGGCGCCCACACTGAATGTTTTTGCTTGTGCATCAGTATGACGCTCTACAGAAGGTTCATCCCTCTTCTGTGGAAGCATAGACAGACTTGAATGGTAGGACTGGCGCAATGTCTCGAGTTCATGTCTCCGGGTCCTGCAGTGATGGTAAATAAACTACTCCTGCATAGGACATCCAGACTGCTGCCTGTTCTGAATCTATCCTCTCGGACACCATTGTTATTTCTCTAACAATTAATATTACAGAATGTGCCCCTTTTCCCAGGATAATTACGGATTTGAGCAGAGCTAATTAGCCTCTGTTGTGCCTTTATGAATGTGACTCTTACTTCCTGAACCAGGGCCAGACTTTAAAATCCCGTGATATCATGTGCACACCCTTTCAGTCTGGACAGTGAGGTTGATTTTTCTTCTCTCCTTGTGCACAGATGAGCTCGTTCAGCACTCGCGCCCTGACGCTCCTCTCCTCGGTGTTCGGCGCCTGTGGGCTGCTCCTGGTGGGCGTGGCCGTCTCCACTGACTACTGGCTCCTGATGGAGGAGGGGATCGTGCTCCAGCAGAACCAGACCACGGAGGTGAAGATGGCTCTGCACTCGGGGCTGTGGAGGGTCTGCTTCGTCGCCGGTATCACTCTCTTTTCTATCTGCATGCGACCGATCCACCACTGACGTCCATTACTGAGACGAGATTTTTGATTGGCGAGGTTTCAACATGCTAAACTATTTCAATAAAGAGAAGATGATTGTGAACGCTAAACTGCAGCGTCTGTCCTTTCTCCTTATATCAGTTCACTTTGATGCTCCTCCTGCGTCTAAACTTTACACCAAAAGCATCGAAACTTTCTCTCCGAGCCCCGATGTTGGTCTGCATAACGTTGCCACGACAACGGGGTTTTTCCCTTTTATACTTTTTAAATGGATAAAAAACTGAATTTAGGTCAGAGTAATGCTTTGACAGCACAATATTATTACTGTAGCTTAAATGCGGACATACATATACTGGTAAAAAGACGTTTTAAATCGATGTTGCCCTTACTTATTCTTCATTACGCTGGTTTAAAACGACATGTGGATTTGCACGGGACTAGAATCACCTGAGGACCTCGCAGTTTGCAGAATTACCTTAAATAGGGCTTTAGATAAACTTAATTGCAGAACTAAGTAACGTGTTTACCTCAATAAACCCTTTCCGTAGTCCCTCTGGGGGTGATACAAGTGTTAATGGGATGGTTGGAGGGTCTTTCATCTCCCCCTGGTGTCTCTGGCCGAAGAACCACATATGCAACTTTTCCCGCCTCCGGGTCAGAGGCGCAATACACACTAATGGAATCACGAAGAAGAAGCTAACAGGCTAACGGGCAAAGCTAACTGCGGGCTAGCGCCACTTGGCCTCTTAGCCGAAACCGAGTGCATTTTCTCCAGTTCGGCTTTGGCTTGACCCAAATCTTAAAGCTTCTCGACTAGAGAGCAACAGAGTAATGCCTCATTTGAAAGCTAAGGCCTACAAAACGGATCTGTACTTTTTTTTGTCCTATTGTCGCCGCATTTTTGAAGTGTTTTCATCACGTGTTCTTCACCTTTTTGTTGCTCTTTAGTCACTGTTATTGTTGCTTTTCTGCCACGTTTTTGCCACCATTTTATTGCTTCTTTTGCTTGTTTTTTTGTTGCATTTTAATTCCCCCCCCCCAAGCTTTTAGATTTAGGTCAAGCCAAACTGGAGAACATATGCTTAAACAGTATTTACAGCCACATTTTTACAATATCCCTTTGTCTTTTCTGTCAGCGTAATATTTCCTCTCACGGACAATTAATGAGAAATAAAAAACACAACATGCTACGACGCCTGCAGTGGCGTTTATGGCCTCTAGGGGCACGAGCTACTTAGTCCTGCTTTAAAGGTGCATTATCCAACTTTTTATGCGGGAAAAAAAGTCGATATCTGTGCGTATTTGAGCTTTGGCGCCTTTACTTTCGATCACGGTGGTCCATAAAACGCTCCAGGGTAAATTGTTTTGAAGGTTTCCTGGTGAGAAGGTCCGTCGGCAATGGAAAAACTTCCAAACAATTGGTCCTGGAGCGTCCTAGAGACCACTGTGATGCAAAGTAAAGGCGCCATGCCGACCTCTCATACAACCCCTGGGTCACTGCATGGTCAAATACAGAGCCGTGGAACATTTTAGTTAAGGGGTGCTGAGGGATAAAGTTTACCCCAAAACCACTTTTTCTGTGCATATTTCCTATTGAATAATATTGCCTGCAATTTGCAAACTATCCACCAGGGGGTGCTGCAGCGCCCTCAGCACCCTGGGTTCCCACGGCCTTGGTCAAATACTTTGCATACAAAACAAAAAGTTGCATAATGCACCTTTAATATTAGCAGTCGTGCAAACCAATTGACAGCAACGTCACTAATAATAAAGATGTTTCATAAAAACAAATGAAGAGAATAATGAGTAGGAAAACGAATTGAAAATCTGGTAAGTAGTACACATTTACACGTTTAAATATATACATTTTATTGACTGTTTCATTGCTCTGTACTTTGTCAGTTCTGCGGTAAGAAAGCAGGATGAGCACTACTCTGAAGGAAAGGAGACTGGTGGTTTACAGTCAGATAAAGCATCTTCGGACGGAAAAAACCCAAAATAAAACATGTGACTCTGGAAAGACGAAGGAAACCCCAGTCGCACCAACGCGCGGCGAGTAAATGTCTCCAGGCCCGACGGCGGACGCTATTTTAGTCCGAGAGTCTGCGTGAAGTGTTTAGAGCCTGTTAAATCATGTCGACACTTTGCTGCAGAGGCAGAAACAACACTATATTGTTGTTGTGAAAGCCGGGAAACAAAGGCGTCCTCATTGCTGCGAGTGTAGGGGTGAAAAAAAAAATGTCAAGAGACGAGACGAGGCCTTTTACGTTTTGCCGCTCGACCTTCCATCCATCCGTGTTTCACTTTATATGTAAATGTGGGTTTGCTTACGGCGTAGAAATAAATCTGTTTTTTTTTTTGTATATTCTTCCGTCGCAGGACCGGAGAAGGGCCGGTGTGTGGCGTCGGAATATTTCACTGAACCGGAGATCGAGATCACCACAGAGAACACGGCCAACATCCTGAGTGAGTGACAGCTTCTCCTGTCCGACGGGTCTCGGAGGCGTTGTCGGGACGTCACAGAAACGTCCCACAGGTTGCGAACAATAAATTAAGAGTTCATTTGCAGAAGCAGATATCGGCGTTTTGAATTTTTCTCAGAATCGTTTTGGATGTTTGTTACTATACTATACCTTACTGAAGCTAAATGTGCGGCTGGCTCCCCTTTTTTAGCTATTTGGAAGCTGATGCTCCAACCAGTCCTCAGTGTGATGAGCTACTTGATTTGATGATGACGGTATAATAACAATAATTAAAAAAAAATTTAAAACATGAAATAATGGTAGAGATAACAACAACAAGGGGGTTTGTTGTCTTATCATCATTTGTTATGATAATAATTATAGCTGAAAGGGTTAAAAGTATCGTCAACGAAGTGCTCACAAAAAATACTTTTTGTTTTATTCTTTGTGTAATCTCTCCTTTCTCTCGTTACTTTCTTCCTTTTTCTCTTTGGAACGCATCGTTGCCCAAGTGCCTGTTTATTGCATTCGTTGTACTTGGTCTCAGTCTGTCAAAAGTGTTTGTCATTGTTGTAAATGTTATCGTTTGTGTGTCGTTGTCTTTTTCAATAATTAAATTTAAAGAAAAGGAAAAAAAAAAAGGACGTGTAGAGGCCAACGCACACCAGAACGCAGCGCGCCGCGTCACGGCACTTCAGAGGCTTTTCTCAAACCGTTTTTATCATGAATAAAAGACACGTATGTGCGTGTTGTGAGAGACAGAGCAAACATGGCTCCTGTTTGTAGGTTAATGGCGACAGACACGAGTTTAACATGTTTCCCCTGAAGCCTGAGCCCTGACGATGGTTTCTCCGTCTCCGCGGCTTCTCTCGTCCAAACAAACAAAGTTCACGGCGCCCCCTGTCTGTCATGGCCAGACTGACCCGCCTCTGTGCCTCTGCAGGAGGTTAAAAGCCTGTGTTTTCCTCCGCGTGTCACCGCTCATCACTGCAGCCTCGGTGAGCGTTTTCTCATAGAAAATAAAGGAGGCGACTCTTTTGCGTTGGGGCAAAGCCCTTCCACATTCAGGCTTCACTGAGGCTTCATCATTTTAAAGGTTACTCATCTACCGTTCCTCAGCCGAGAGCAGCGTTGATCAGAAGTCCCGTCTCACGTTCGCGTTTACTGCTAGAGACGCCTCTAGTGTTGTGGTCCTGTCCGGCCACTCCCCTCTCTCTCCATCTCCCCCTCCCCTTGTGTGTTTACCTTGTTTGTCGGCTCCTGGGCGGTTCCCTCATTACTCACCTGCTGTATCTCATCATGCAATCAACTCTGTAGAAAAGGCCACCAGACCGCTTTTTCCCCGTGTCCTGTTCAGTTGTTGGAGTCAGTTCCTGTACCACTGCCATCTGTCCTCTGCCTGTTTCTCCGTCTGGATCATCCACCCAGTACCCATCTCCACTTACCTGCCTTGCCGCCCAGGATCACTCATCCCTCACTCCCATCCGCTTACGTGTTTGTGTGTTAAAATAGCTTTCGCTTCTGCATTTTTGGGTCTGCCAGTTCTTGTACCCAACATCTAGTGCCTGTTGGCGCCTCGATATCGGCCGCAGGGTTCAAGGCGTGGGGAAAAAGTAGCGGCTTATACACCGGAAACTACGGTACTCCAAAGATGACACTTGTAAAGCTCAAGTAAATTTGATGAAGAAGTGACTTTACATTTTCATGGCTCTGAAACAGACCTGGTAATGAAAAACACCGTGTGAAGAGAAACTCGCAAGCAAACGTTTTTTCAATCTGTTTTTTGCAAATGAACTCTTAAAATATCGTTTCGCAACGTCGCCAAAACTGCAAACTCTTGATATGTTGCGGGTTTGGCGTCTGTAGCAGAATCCCTGACGTGTTTTCATGCGGCGTTATTGTCCGTGGCGGTTCCAGTCCCTCGTGCCACACCCCGTCAGGTCCGAGCGGACACGAGCTCGCCTGCAGTGAAGACATTTTTAGAGTTTTGCTTGTTTGTTTTTTTTTGGAAACAGTGGTGATTAAATGAACGCCACGGACAAAGCAGCGGTGAAGGGCTCATAAATCAGGCCAGTCTTACCCAGAGTAACCCTGACTCTTCAGTTTCCCTGAACTGTTAGGGACCAGGCAGTGAGGCGCTGAGACAAAGGCATTACGTCTCAGAAAGGCACAAACAAACACGGGCCGATAAAAGAGGTCGAATGAACGTCTGTGTAAGCTCTCAGTCGTACAGGAGTTGTCCATCTTCTTCTTGGGGGTAAACACCTTGATCCACCATGAGTAGGACAGATAATGGGCAGTGATCAGCGGCGTCGGAAGCGTTTGGAAAGTGGGGGGGACACATTTCAAAAATGGAGGGGGTCGACTTCTTAACATTAAGAACTACAGTGGGACACGGTCAGGACACAGAGCAATGTTATTGCTTTAGCGGGACTACTTTCAAATCGAGCGCTACTTCAAGAATACGTGAGAGACTCGATCAGCTCAGCAGCGCCTCCTCCTGGCAGCTGGGTGGACATATAGGCCGGATAACCAAACACCTGTGGAGCCGCTGTTCTCCTGTCCAGCCCTGGCTTCATGACGCTTTGTGAAAAAAACTCAGTGAATGAAGCTCTTATGAGACGGCGCGCTCGTGTTTGCATCCACATTTAGCTTCAGCCACACCCGTTAACTCCCGCCATCGCAAAGAAACATCTCAACGCTTGTATCTTCACATTTCCCACAAACGCAGATAAAATTTAGTCAAGGGGTAAAGGAAGCAAACATTTATCCGTCAAATGAATAATTCAGATGTTATCTGGTTAAGTTAGAGTCCAGACAGTGAGGTTTAACGGCGTATTTACCGGTTGAACACTCGTGCTAGCCCGGTGCAGTTTCTCCAAACTCACGCTACATCAGTTTCATCACTCGCTTTACAAACACATCCAAAACTGATGTTCCTCACCTTAAAGTTACTGGTCAGGCCCTTTGTACCGATGAAGAAGGGAAACACGCTGTCCACCTGCCGAGGACGCGAAAAGTCCTGCTCCTCCATGTGATAATCCGTAAAAAACTCCGGAAACACGATGCACGAGTGTCCTTGTGCTTCGGTTTGGTCAAATCTGTCCGTCCGTCCAACAATAATCCTCAGTATTCTCACTTCAGTCGTTTTTCAGCGGTTTACAGAGACATGTTTACATTTCAGCCGCTCTGAGGTGAGGAGCCGCATGAACACAGCTACGCAAAGCGGAGCGTATGCGCCGCGGAGCGACGCGATACTGGCGCGGATAATGGGATAATGCCAATACATATGTTTTTAAATGTATGGAAAATAAGGCGCGGGTCATATTTAATTGTTTGGCCTCGGGGAGCCTATTGAAAAGGTCCAGTCTAAACTAGTAAATGTAAAGTCAATGAAAATTCACGTTGTGAAAGTGGGGGGGACCAATCAACCACTTTTCAAAAGTGGGGGGGACACGTCCCCCTCACAATGAATGGTTCCGACGCCCATGGCAGTGATCATCTATGAATAGGACAGGACTGACCGATACTGAGGTGAGCAGATCGTTAGAGATGCTCTACTTCAAAGGTGTTTACCCACAGGTGAGAGTAGCTGTGATTAGAGGGGAGGAGCCGGGCCAACCCCAACTCCTCCCCGTTGGTCTATATATTAATCTGCGTCCAGAGTGGGATTTTTGTCGCTGACGAAGCCTTTTGGATGAGAGGCGAAACGTTCGAAGACTTCAACTACTGAGTACAGAAGATGAATCAAGTACCTTCATTGAAGAAGGACAAATGAACGTAACTTTACACAAACAGAATGTCCAAAGGAAACTGACTAACACAAACAAAGGCAACGTATAATATACATTGCCTTTTTTTGGTATGGTCCAAGCTGCATATTATACAGCTTGGACCATACCAAAATATAAATAGCAGAAACATAGACATAACTAAGGGACAAACAAAGCCCCTTTAACCCCAGTCCCCCTCTGCCATGGTCTGGCCCACATAAGGCCGCCTCCAGCTCTCTCCAGACCCGCCCCTTGCCACCTCTCAGCTCTTAAAGGGACAGCGTCATGTCAGTGCCAATGTTCCTTAAATGACCTCCGAGGAACTGCCATACTCAAAAAAGCAAAAGCTAAAAAGAATAAAAAAAGTCGATGTATTTCTGTGAGAGGTGTTAATCTGTGGAACGATTTGGAAGATCATTTAAAACAGTCGAAAACAGTCAAAGCCTTCAAAAAGTTGTCTAAATCTATAAAAATATATAAGTTAAGGATGAATAAAGTAAGAAACTAGTGAAAAGACTTTAATAGATCCATAATGAATGAATTTAAATGATGACATGATTTAGTTAAAATAAATTAACGTAAAACAAAATGTAAAATTACATATATATTGGAGTGTTGAAATTTATGTTAAAATCAATTCTAAATACATGCTTATTTCTCTTCTGTTTGACACTTGATATTGTTTACTATTACGTCAACTCCAACGTGGGCCGAGACTGCCCCGCGATCTCATCTGTCCCGCGTGTCGTTTCAGAAATGGTGCGGACCGCCACCCCGTTCCCGATGGTGTCTCTGCTGTTCGTCTTCACGGCCTTCATCATCAGCAACATCGGACACATCCGGCCGCAGCGCACCATCCTCGCCTTCGTGTCCGGCATCTTCTTCATCCTGTCAGGTCAGTGCGGCGCCCGCTCAGATGTTTATGTTTGGTATCCACGTGTAGCAAGAACGAACGCCGAGGTGATGCTGGAATCCAAACATGGTCATTTCCTTTCTGGGAGGCAACAGAACACAAAATGCAATCTTATCTTAAATGACATTAAAGCGCTTGAATTATCGGAAATGTGAATTGAGTCTTTTTCCAATGGAACAAGAATGATTTATTTCACCTTTGACCTTTTTGTCTAATTCCAAGGGTATTTGTCTCATTTTAAATGTACAAGTACATTTAGGCAACACTATATAATAACTACACCTTATTTAGCCATAACCTCTTAAAGGGATATTTCAGGATTTTCGACATAGGGCCTCATTTCCTAGTTATCCAGAGTGTTGTTGATGTCTGGAGATATTTTTTTCTTAAATTCATGTGGTTCTTATATTTGAAGAGTCTAGTGGCGCTAGGCTAATGCTAGGCTAACGCATTTCTATGGTATCAGTTAGCCTGCATTAAAAACAGTCTGACCCACTCCACAGTGCACCTGAGGCAAATCACTTATAACGCCAGACTAACCATATAAATGTCTGTGTTAATAGAATATTTTTTGAAATATAACTGACCTTGTATAACATGAATTACCGCATTTTGAGGGACTATTTTCTCGCAGATCACTCCGCCGCTGTGTTAGCTCACAGCCACGAAGCTGATGCTGCTCAAAAATAAGTTATTTTAAATGCAAAATGGTTAAAATTGTTCTATCGACACAGACATTTATATGGTTAGTCTGGTGTTATAAGTGATTTGCCTCAGGTGCACTGTGGAGCGGGTCAGACTGTTTTTAATGCAGGCTAACTGATACCGTAGAAATGCTTTAGCCTTGCCCTAGCCTAGCACTAGCACTGCATGAATTTAAGAAATAAAATCTCCAGAAATCAACAACACTCTGGATAACTAGGAAATGCTTTGTCAAAAATCCTGAAATATCCCTTTAACCTCTGCCTTAACTGAGAGGCACGGGTTTGGCTGGAGCGTCTTGAAAAAAATCGTCAAATTAGCAACAAAATGGGACAAAAACGAGGATGAAAATGCAACAAAAGAGCATCAAAAATGTGACACATGTGACAAAAAAAGACACAAAAAAAGCGTGAAAATCATCAGCTTTAAAAATCCGCCCAAAAAGTGACAACGCAGCAACAACGGGAGGAAAAAAATCTTAGATCAGTTTTGTAGGTCTTAGCTTTCAAATGAGGCGTGACACTGGCCCACAGGCTGTAAGTGTAAATTTACAAGTACGAGCACTTTAGGACCCGTTTCCTCAAAATGTGTTTTTGTTTGCGCTCCTGCAACAGCATCTGCACTTACGCATCTCCTACAGCAGTGTTTTTCAACCACTGTGCCGGGGCACACTAGTGAGCCGTGAGATATTGTCTGGTGTGCCGTGGGAAATTATCCAATTTCACCTAGTGGGTCTAAAAAATATTTTTTGATAACAAATCAATAATTATCTGCAAATAATGTGCCATTGTCAAGTCTCTGTGCTGTCTAGTGATCGGCGGAGTCACCATTTAAAACTCTTCCATATCAGAAAGTGGCCGCAGGTCGCTAAATTCTTTGAGACAAGAGAATTAGTGACGCATGGATGCACTTTGCTACAGAGTAAAAATTTTCAACATTTTCTGCTGCTGCATGGTGTGCCTCGTGATTTTTTCAATGAAAAAAATGTGCCGTGGCTCAAAAAAGGTTGAAAAACACTGTCCTACAGACACTTTTCGGTCTTGTACTAAGGTTTTTTTTTTTTCAGATAAATGTTTTGATTTCTATTTCAGTTTACAACAAAACCTTTAAATTGAACTGCTCTTTATTCACCTGCAGCCTTAAGGTTTTCCAGCATCTACAGTTGGAAGCACTGGGTTAATGCCTTTGATGAATCCCTGTGTGTTTTATGCTGAGAACACAGAGTCACTGGAACAGATGTTGCCTCTTCTGTAAAAATGTCTGAAATCTGCGAACGCACCAATATTTAATCTGAGCTGCTGCTTCTGGGCCCGACCGACCATGTCCGAGAATAAATGTCACGTAGTGTGCGAGGCATTTGAAAAGGACGAGGTGTCGCACTGAACCTGCACTACAGTGTTTCATGTATGTGATATTTCACTCTGCTGGTGTGTCCTTGGGCAATACACCTGCTTGTGCCCATCCATGTCCACTGACTATGGCTCAGTGGTTAGAGAATTAGTCCATGATCTGCCTTTGCTCTGCCCAACCCCGTCAGACCTTGGAAGCTAAGCAGGGAAGGGCCTGGTCAGTACTTGGATGGGAGACCATTTGGGAAACACCAGGAAGCCTGAGGGAATGTAGTGAGCGAGTGGTTGGTGGTGGTCGGAGGCGCTGATGGCACAGACTGGTTGCCTCGCTTCCGTCAGTCTACCCCAGGGCAGCTGTGGCCACAACAGTAATTAACCACCACAGAGTATGGAGTGAATTAATAATGACGACACTGTAGCGCTTTGAGAAACTTGGTTTACAGGCTTGTAAAGCGCAATACAGCGCATTATTATTAGTCTCCAAAGGTTGTTGTGTCTCTGGGCAAGACACTTTCCTACACACTGGGAACAAAAACATCATCACCGGAAAAATGACCCTCAAGTCATTCATCTCATTTAAAATTGCTCGAGTAAAGGTTCTTTATGTTAAGTTCAAACTTCAATGCGACACACGGCAGGTGGAAACATGGATTTTTCACGCAGTGGTCAATGTGGATTATTTTGCTAGTTTTCTCCTTAAACATCTTAGTTTTCATGTCAGAAACTTACCCTGAACAATCCTTATTTTATGACGTTTGTCTGTGAGGAAGCTGGAGAAGAAACTACAACTAACTACATGGCGCAGCTAAAGCTTCGGTTCCTTTCATTCGCATGTTTTATATCCACATGTGAACGGTGCCTGAGATGATGAATGGCTTAAAATGGCTGGAGTAAAGGGTCTTTATGTTGAATTTGAGTCGGTTTGAACTAATCTAAGATCAAATATAAATGCCAATCCCAAAGGAACAAGCAGAAATCCCCCTTCAGACAAATTGACTTTAACATTTGAAAATATTTATATTTCACTCTACAAGATAATCTGAATTTAAAAAAAGTACTTGTTCCTTTGCCGATAAAATGTTTTATCTAAAACTGGACTGAATCTCTTTATTTAAGTGAATAAATGAGATTAAAGAGATTACATCTAACATTTGAGTAGATTTGGTCTGGTCTTGGATCAGATCAAACCTTGATACTTTGGACCTGCCAAATGTAATGAGCGAATTAACAAAGTGTAATAACTTAAATAGACAATGGAATAATGTGTATTAGTAGTTTAGAGGTGCATAATGTAATAAGACCCTAACTCTAATCCTAAAGGCCTTATCAAATCAAATCAACCTTTATTTTTTTTATTATTATTTTTTTTATTTATTTCATTCAAAAGTGACATCACGCAATCACCACAAGACCGCCAATCCAACATCCAACCTTTATTTATAAAGCGCTTTTCAAAGATAACAAACAGACAAACAGGTGCACGCGCACACACACACAAAATATATCATTAGGACTAGATAAATAGATGTGAGTTAAAAGCTAAGCTAAAAAGGCGGGTCTTGAGCCTGCTCTTAAATACATGAACGTTCTCTGTGGTCCTGAGCTCCTCCTCAGGTCGTTCCAGAGGCGAGGGCCATAATATTGGAAAGACGCCTCGCCGTGAGTCTTTCTGTTGACCTTAATAACTAGGAGACCCCTTCCGGAGGAGCGCAGGGGCCGTGAAGGTTCATAAGGTAAAAGCAGTTCTGAGAGATAAGAAGGACCAAGACCATTAAGACATTTAAAAACCATTAAAAGAACTTTAAAATGGATCCTGAAACACACGGGGAGCCAATGCAGCGACTCTAAAACCGGTGTAATGTGGTCCCGCCTCCTGGTCTTCGCCAGGACACGATGTTATATTATATTATGTACCTGCAAAGTTCTAAAATACATTATTTAGTTGTGTATGTACTACATATGTACAAGTTATTACACATATCAAGGTTGTGTATAATAAAGTGTTACCAACACCTCGTATTGCCAATGGACCAGCCCATTGTTTCTTAACTCAGATTAGTTTGTATCATTTGATCATCTCTACATACTACTTCTATATATGCTTTTTTTCCAAGGATAAATCTAACGCAGTCCAACATATCCTGTGATGATTCGGGGGGGTCTGCGCCTTTATTATTTGCTCCAGCCGTGACATCTGTGGCTGTTGGATTTTGTAAAACCGTCTGGAACTAAAAATGTGACGCTTAAACTGCAGAAAAATTCATATTCGTGTCAGAGGCTTGGAGGAAAAAAAACGGCCTCCAAGACACACAGCTGTTCAGGCATCTGTCCCCGCTCCGAATCCACTCATTTCACAGAGTATCAAGAAGACGGCGTCGCGTTTGAAGAAAGCGGTTATCTTTAAGGCACTGCGGAACCAATTCCTTTTTGAGAATTAGCTTAGGCCGAAAGTACGAAACATGAGCCTATGAAACACACTTCC
Organism: Proterorhinus semilunaris; assembly: GCA_021464625.1. Classification (NCBI taxonomy): domain Eukaryota; kingdom Metazoa; phylum Chordata; class Actinopteri; order Gobiiformes; family Gobiidae; genus Proterorhinus; species Proterorhinus semilunaris. The sequence continues at coordinate 3,588,972 of CM038360.1, read as the reverse complement.
ATCCTTCTTCCCTGGGTCGTACCATGTCTTGGATCAAAGAGGGTTCATCTCAGCGCCATTGATTTCCCGCATATACCATGTGCCATTCTTACTCATGCCTGCAGAGGGCGCTCAAGGCCAATTTCACATCCTAACCCGCGCAGTCTCTCGCTCCTCACTGTCTTTTGTTTTGCGGTGACCTCATGTCAAACTTTAACCTCGTAATCCTCGCCTTAGTTTTCATGTTGGAGTGTAAAAGGGACAACATCCAAAACAAAAATATTGGCCTTTTTTTTTTGCACAAAATATCTTATTTTTATATGAAAGCATAAAATGGCAGAAAATGTGCAATCCATTTTTTTCTTATGTCTGTGTAAGCTCTCAGTCGTACAGGAGTTGTCCATCTTCAATAAGGGTACTTGAGTCGTCTTCTGTACAGTGTGGTTGAAGTCTCGAACGTTTCGCCTCTCATCCAGGAGGCTTCGTCAGCGAACTAAGGTTCAGCTCAGCCCGCAGCCCGGATAAAGACCATAGGGAGGAGTTAAGCTTGGCCCGGCTCCTCCCCTCTAATCACAGCTACTCTCACCTGTGGGTCAACGCCTCTGAAGTAGAGCGTCTCTAAAGACCTGCTCACCCCAGAGTGACGATCTGACCTGACCTATTCATAGATGATCACTGCTAATTACCTGCCTATCTGTTGTTGGCAGGGGTCCCACCTCTTTGGCATGACAACGCCCTGTCGGCTGACTGCGAATGAGATTAGCATAAAGTGGAGAAAGATTAAATCAAAAATAGCTTCTTTTACTCCACTTTAACCTCTCTGTCCTCAAAGCGGTGGCTTGTGGTTTCTCTTCAATGTTGATAAAAAAACTTTCAAATTTATATCTCTAAATTAAGATATTTCCCCCATTCTCCTGCAGGGTCTCGCCTTAAAACATAAAGTGCAGAGCTGTTCCCAAAATTACATTAAAACGCCTCAATTACGCAGCATATGCCCACTGCAATAGGATTATTAGATTTTGAGTTTGAGACAGAGCGGCCCATGCATTCCCAGTCATTCTTACAATAATATGTACTTTTTTGGCTCCGAGTTGATCTTCTGCAGTTTCATCTCCGCTCTGCATTCCGCTCACGTCCCGCCGCCCGGAGCGTTCGGTCCAGAGTTAGTGTTTTGATCACATTTGGCTCTCTCTCCCTCAGTGCGGGTGATTATTACTCGGGCAGAAAGTCCTTTTGAAGCCGCCTCGCTTCATCCCAGACGCTTCGCCTGCAATAGACCTCCGTAACAGCTGCTCTCTGCGGAGAAACGGCTCCCGATGAGTGGCCCCAGGAGCAGATCGCACGAACGCCAGCCGGGAAAACACGCTCGGGGCCAAATGACAAAACATACGGAGGGGAGTGCTTTTCAGATGATGTTTGGTTTGGAGTAAGAGGCGAGGCAAGTTTATTTGTAGAGCACAATTCATACACAAGGCGATTCAAAGTGCTTCACAGTTGCATAAAATTACAAGAAAACTGATCAAAATCAATAAAACATCAACATGAAGTTAATCAATGACAGTAAAAGGCAAGAGTGCAGATAAAATACTTTCAGTTTTCATCTGCTCGGGTAAAAAGAGCTGTTTTCAGCCTGGATTTGAACATTGTCAGAGTTGAGGCCTGTCTCACATCCTCATGAAGACTGTTCCAGATTTTAGCTTTAGCCTCAGCGTGTTTAGTCCTGACTCTGGGAACCACCAGGAGACCCCTCCCTGAAGTTCTCAGGGCCCGAGATGGTTCATACGGCTCTAACATGTCAGAGATGGACTTTGGTGCTAAACCATGAAACGACTTGTACACGAGCAGAGCTGTTTTAAATTCTATTCTCTGAGTGACAGGAAGCCAGTGCAGGGACCGGAGCACTGGACTAATGTGGTCATATTTCCTGGTTCTTGTCAGGACTCGAGCAGCAGCGTTCTGGATGTTCTGCAGCTCTAACAGCTCGTTTAGAAAGGCCAGTGAGCAGCCGTTACAGTAGTCTAACCTGCTGGAGACAAATGCATGGATGAGTGTCTCCAAGTCTGGTTTCGACACTATTCCTCTGATCTTAATGTTTTTCAGATGGTAAAAAGCTGATGATGTTATTGCTTTGATGTGGCTGTTTAAGTTCAGGTCTAAGTCCATGATTACTCCTAGATTTCTAACCTGATTTTTTGGTTTTAGAGAGAGAGACTCGAGGTGACTGAGAACACTTTGTGATAGATGCCATAGGAGAGACACGAGCGGGGAAATGATCTCTGTATTTTAAAGTGTGGGCTTTTTGTAGATATTTGGTAATAATCTCACATCTTTATCACGATCTCACACTTTGTTGGATACTATTATAGATCCATGGTTAGAACATTGACATAAAACAGCTAAAACTAAATATCTTTCACACCATAAAACCCTAATCCACTCCCACGCCCCTGTTCTTGCTTCCCTCTGCTGCACATACATGAATGAATCAATGTTGAGATTTTTAGTTTTCTCCCATAACATGTTAGTTTTCATGTCGGAGTATAAAAAAGGCGAATTCGATGCTTATTTTTTTAAGTTTTGTCGCTATAGCGAGGCGGAGATATCCAGGAAGTGACTCTGACATCCCGTCGCAAAGCCGGCTTTCCCTCGCCCATTCATTCACAAACATTGACATATTTTATATATCCATTTTTATTTCTTTTTACTATTTGCTTATTCAAAAACTAAACAAGATCCAAAATCCCCTCTGTGTAACTAATATATAAACAAAATAAATTGAGGCGTTTAAACCTGGGACTATCCATTATTTTGTGGATTTTGTCACTGAAAACACAGGCCATTTTGGTCATTTTTATGCATGAAATATATATGAAAACATAAAATGACAGAAAACTTGCAATAAATTTTTTTCCTCATGTTTATATCAGTAACGTTCAGCAAAAGTTTCAAATCGATATCTCCAAATTGATTTTTTTTCCCCCATTCACCTGCAGTGTCTCACCTTGAGAGAGAGGGGGAAAAAATAGTCCGCCGTCCTGTGCTTTCGTAGTGAAACTGCGGTGAGTGATTTTACTCTGCGATAAAAGGATGGAGCTTAAGAAAGAGATTGAGAGCATTTCCTGGAGACGCAAGACCTCAGGAGGAGCTTTTAGGGAGATCCAAAGATTACTCAAAGATGCGCTAGCACAGGGGTAGGCAATCAGCAACCAAATACCTGCTTTACATACTCCTAAAGATGTGAAAATTATTGGAAAAATCCCAATTTTTTGATACAATGCTGGCAGCTGTGGGACAGGGAAACTTTACTTCAGCCGAAATTGGCGTTTTAAAAATCGTCCCTCCACCAGTCAAACCTGGACACAGCTTTAGGTCTGGTTTTAGAATGATGTCCACACTATAGAGAGGGAGCTCGTCTTGAGTTCATTCATGAGATATGGATTGAGATGCTTTGTCCGCTGCTACTAAAATCACCTTTGTGTTTATTTGTGAAACGAGTCGGACGTCAGTTTGTGCGGATCATTTTCGGTTCCTGTCACTTCCTCTTTTCTTCCCCCCGACTCAGCCTCATTTCAATTTCAATACTTCATTACCGGCGGACCGGGCACCATTAGGGATTTGTTTGTTTGAGGCCGGCGCCGTTTCAGACTCATAATTACACTCGCACTCTCCCAAGAGGATAAACTTGATTACACACGACGAGTGTGCGGCCGCAGCGACTCGGACAACGCGCGCCGACGGTGAGATGGATTTTCTCGGGGAACGGACACGATTCGTCCTCCACGGCCGTCTCTGCCTGATTGCGTTTTTCCTCGAGGCCCCCCCCCCCCCCCCCCGCCCTCGCATTTATTTCACACTGATAAAAAGAAATTGTTCAACAGATGTATGCGGGTGATGCTGTTGTTTACGTGGAGGTGATGTGACCAGTGTGGGAAACCAATTAATCAATATAACGGGAAACCTCGTTGGCTAACCTCCGCCTCGCTCGCACTGAAACTAAATAAAGCATTGGCAATGTATCTCACTAAAACTAGAAAACTACAGTCCTAATTCTCATTCATCTGCATAAACCACACGTAGCAGAGCAATTTAAAGATCTAGGCCTTGTTTTGGGCCCAACTTTTTTCATACATTACAAAAGGTGCATTGGTTTCTGTAGTTCGGCTTGAACTATGAAACTGGTGTATGACAGACTCATTACATGTAAAGATATGTATCGCCTTTATTTGTTGTCATTTTGATTTATTATGGCTCAGCTTGTAAAAACCCCAAATTAAAAATGTTATAAAATTAGAACATTTTGAAAATGTACTGTGAGCCATAATCATCAAAATTATAACAAATAAAGCCTTGACATGTCACTTTCTATATCATATAGTTTCAAATTCTGAGATGAATTACAGAAATAAATGAACTTTTTCACGATATTCGAATTTTCTGTGTTTCACCTGTCCTTGGAGATTGGGCTGGGCGGTTTTCATTATTTTATTTTTTTTTACTCAGTATGGACTAGGGCTGGGTACCATTAAAAAAAAAAATTATACCAGTACTTTAACAATACTTGGTTTTCTATACCAACAGCTGAATGATTTTTTGGGTACCTATACTCAAATATTTGTCAACTAGAACCAGAAAACGAGATCTGCACCTATACGATATCGTGCTCAGGAGGTGTGTTAAAATGTGGGGAATAATTTTGGGATGGAAAAATAGTGGAAAATTGGGAGAAATTCTGTCAAAAGATAAGGAAAATGTGTGTAAAAAAAAATCTTGATAAAATAATGAATAATGAATACTGAACAGACTCAGATCCACAATGACATGGATTACATGATTGTGTTGAATAATTGCGTGGTGATTGTCCGTTTGTAGCGTGTCTATGGTTGAACACATTTTATATTGTGTTTATTCACCTGCTCAGGGGACTGTGTAATCTGGTCTCAAGCAACTTTAATCAATGTTTTTAGCATAAATAAACGAATATACGTCTGCCCCTCCTTATCCAGTCGTATAACCAGACTTTTTACAATGTATTTTGCTCAATGACCTTCCGCCCAGATAAAGCTCCAGGGTCCAAGCTTTTGATTTTGGGCTATTTAAACTCTCCCGCACTCTACGGCATATTCAGGTTATTCCCCGTCTTCCGTGGCAGATGCCGTCGTAGCGAGGGGCCCTGCTGACTGGACACTGTTTAGTCGTGACTCCCTCGTAAAAAGGAAAACCCACACATCCTTTAGCGCGAGGGGGGCAAAAACAAAGAACCCAGAGCTGCGTGGGTTTTTTTTTTTTTGCCAGTGCGGTCACGTCTGTCCGAGGGCCATTACGATGATTGGAGCTGCAGTAATTACAGACAACAAACCTGTCGCAAAGTCCGGGGCTTAGACCGAACCAGAGACAATACGGTTTATTACTTAAGGAGAGCGGCTCACACTGGCAGCCGTGATTATGTTACGTAACGATGCTGCGTTTTACCCATACATGTCTTATTCTGTTCAGCATAATCAGGAAAACTAAATCTACAGCTTGGTTCAAAGCTATAGTCTCCTAGGGCTTTCCAAGTTTAGTTTATTTAAAGGCCCTATACCTGAGGGGGTTTTTTTCCTATTAGTGGAACAAAGTAGGTTTTGTTCTCCTTTAGTATATTGTAAACCCAAGTTGGAAAAACGCTGTGCATCCAATTACAGCGCACCTGTAGCAATTTCAGGAATGATTTTTCTAGCATTTCTGTGAACGTGACCCTGAACCCGTCCCTGTGAAGAATCGGGATGCTGCAAATAAGTTAGGAAAGGAATGACTTTGGACCACAACTAACTTTCTAATAAAAAGTTATAGAGCCTTTAACAGGACACTATGTCTATTTTATAAAATCGTATAAAATAGGCAACGCAAATCTATTTATAAAGCACATTTCGTGCACAAGGCAACTCAACGTGCCTCACAGCAACACCAAGAACACATTAACGCTAGAAAAACACGATAAAAGAATTCAATCGATACAACTTAGCATAGGCGGCAGTAAATAACCTGCTTTCAGCCTGGACTTAAACATAGACAGGGTTGAGGCCTGTTTCACGTCCGCACTGGGGCTGTTCCAGACTTGGAAACTGAAACTCACCGTGTTTAGTCCTGACTCTGGGAACCACCAGGAGACCCCTCCCTGAAGTTCTCAGGGCCCGAGATGGTTCATACGGCTCTAACATGTCAGAGATGGACTTTGGTGCTAAACCATGAAAAGACTTGTACACGAGCAGAGCTGTTTTAAATTCTATTCTCTGAGTGACAGGAAGCCAGTGCAGAGACCGGAGCACTGGACTAATATGGTGGTATTTCCTGGTTCTTGTCAGGACTCGAGCAGCAGCGTTCTGGATGTTCTGCAGCTCTAACAGCTCGTTTAGAAAGGCCAGTGAGCAGCCGTTACAGTCGTCTAACCTGCTGGAGACAAACGCATGGATGAGTGTCTCCAAGTCTGGTTTTGACACTATTCCTCTGATCTTAATGTTTTTCAGATGGTAAAAAAGCTGTTGATGTTATTGCTTTGATGTGGCTGTTTAACACACAGTGAGGTCGGCTCCTCCGCTGCACAGTGCAAATTAGCCATGTAGATGGTAATAGGCCCCTGATGTCATTGACTTCATATGACTGTTCAAATTCAGGTCTGAGTCCATGACTTGTGTGGAAAATATTGTATTTTTCACACAAGTTCTTATTGAACAAGCAGTAGATTAGATTTCAGACTGAAATTATGATCAAAACAACAGGTTAAAAATCATTGTTATTGGTTATCTGCCACCTGAGGTTTAGGGTTAGAGTTACCAATTGTGCATATCTCAAAGTGTATTGACGTGAGAGCTTACAGCCAATATACCAGTGGGACGCCTAATTTGAAAGCCAAGATCTTCGAGTTTCTAAACCGATGTGTGAGTGAAACACAACTTGCATCACATTTTCCGTTCCTAACCCTAATCTTAACCCTAACCCCCGGAGCAGGTGGGACGCCATCAGGTGAACAGACTCCGGTAGTGTTTCCATGCAGTGTCTGATGGAAAATATTCAGGGGGAAAAGTTCAGTGGAAAAAGGCTGACATGAAAACGGTTCCACGACCCACTTTTGGGTCCCAACCCACCAGTTGAGAACCCCTGCTTTACACTAGATTTAGCTTTTTTCTAGTTTCCATGTGCCGTCCTTTAATGCTGATTTGATCAAACAGAAGGACAGTTTGGAAGTCAGCCGTGAGTGAAAACACAAGCCAATGTAGTGTCAAGATGTCCAGATGAGCTTCTGACAGGCGCGTCGGAGAAGTCGCGCGTGAAGTGGGATTTTATTTCCAAGTGCTGCAACGTTTCACCAACAATTTAGCCCGAGGAAGTTGCTGAAGCACTTTTACTGCAAGCCTTTGTTACGGGCCACGGCGAGGAAAAACAACAGCAAAAGAGAAAAGAGAACAATATTGGGGGAGAAATCCACTCCCAGGGCTATCGGGCGTTGAGAGGATAAGCGTTATTCTAGACCTGCTTTCCTCCTAGTTTGGGCCTGGCATTGCTGACTCTGAAAGCCAAATAACAAAATGTACACACTATTTTTTCTAGTTGCTTCTCGGAATTTTCCACTCTCTCGTGTGTACAGTAGTTATGTTTGCAAAGCTTTTTTTTCAGTGAAGCTGCTGCCTGATCGAGCTACAACACTGCCATCTGATGGACAGCACGCGGTACTACAGTCTCTTCACTGGAGAAACATCACGACGCGCTCTCCCCGTTATAGAATGAGCCTAGAACAAAACGCAAACATGACATAAGGCCACAGCATCTATCAGAGTTATTGGTCCAGGTCAAATTAGTTTGTTTACTTCCTCGCACCAGCAGACCAAGGTTGAGAACGGGTCTAAAAAGAGACTAAAACAGACCTAAAGTGGAACATTAATGTCTAAACTGGGTGCACACCATGTCTAGACCAGAAAAACACCAAACTTAAAAGCATTACCAGGATATAAATGAAAATACTCCTAAGGTGAGACACTGCAGGTGAATAGAGATTTGTTTCTTTTATTAGAGATATCGATTTTAAACTGTTGCTGTCGATTACTGGCATACACATGAGCAAATTTTTTATTTTTTTTTAAGTTTTCTGTCATTTTATGTTTTCATATAAAAAATAAAGCCTTTTATGCCTAAATATTTCCCATATTTTAGGCGACGAAATCTGTATAATGGAGCTGGGTTTAAATGTATGGCTTTATTTTGTGACATATTAGTTACACAGACTTTCTCGGAGGGAACTAGTTTAAAAAATAAGTTGTTTTTAGTGGAAAAAACTGCAAAAATTACATATTTGCTCAGTTAGGAATTAAATATTTCTAAAAAAAATAAAAAATAAACTTCAAAGTATTGTTACGTCCAAGGTTGGAACGTCTGAAGTCTGTATGTACTACTTACGTGGAGATTTTTTTTTTTTCCCCAAATGAAAGTTGATATATGTTAAAGCTGCATTATGCAACTTTTTATGCGGGAAAAAAAAGTTGACATTTGTGCATATTTGATATTGTAGTGACTCAGCGATGCTCCGAGATCAATAGTTTTGGACGTTTTCTGGTTAGAGGCTCCGTCGGCTGTGAAAACCTTACAAACAATTGATCGTATAGCGTCACATGGGCCACTGTGATGGAAAGTAAAGGCGCCATGCTGAGCACTCACACAGCCGTTATGTCACTACAAGGTCAAATAAAAGTTGCATAATGCGCCTTTAAGAGACCACTCTAGCCCCAAACCCGCAGTGTCTCCCTTTAAAATCAGCAAAGCCTAAAATTGCACATTGCAAATCCACGGCCGGTGCCATGATGGATTACTGCTGTGAATGTCTCCTGCAAAATGGGTAAATGAGAGTAACCGCCTTCATTCCTGTATTTAAATGGCCTCTGTTTCCCCCTCAGGGCTGAGTCTGGTGGTGGGTCTGGTGCTCTACATCTCCAGCATAAACGACGAGGTGATGAACCGACCCCGGGAGGCGGAGCAGTTCTTCCATTATCACTACGGCTGGTCCTTCGCCTTCGCCGCCTCCTCCTTCCTGCTCAAAGAGGTCAGACTCAACCGTTGGAGGAGATGACTTGTTTTTTTGAGTTATTGTAGTTATATTATTGGCTGTGTGGCGAAATGTTGGCCACTTTTATCCAGTAACTGACTCGGAGTGTCTCAGAACTTTTTTATTATCGTCATCTCGATTTATTTACTCACTGGACTTGTGTTATTTGACATGCTTTGAGCTCTATATACCAGTGGTTCTCAAGAGTGGGTCGCGAGAAGAGATGATAATCCGCATAATTCCACATGTGTCCCATTCATAAATCAATGCCATCAGCACATTTTCTCCAGTTTGGCTTTACCCAAATCTAAAAGCTTCTTGAAACGCAACAAAAGATCAGCATAAAAGATGTAACAAAAACACAATAAACAAGCACACTTTGCATAAGGCCTCCCTGCTGCACATGAGGTAAAGAAGCATGTGGTCCTCACTCAGCCAATCAGAAGAGATCCCGCCTCTCTGACATTTGACCAATCAGCAGAGACCGGTCGCGCTCTCAACTTCCTGTTTTCTCTGAAAGTCTGAAAAAGATCTGAGTCTGGCTAAATTCATGGTACATTTCTTTACGTGACTTGAAAACTAACCATGTTAAGTTGATGAAACTCACACGTTTTATTGAGTGATGATACATGTGTTGGTTTTGGAGGACGTCGTGAAATGAGTGAAATGACAGCATGGAAAAGGCGGGCGCCATATTTGATCATACGTTCACTTAAGCATAAAGTTAATTAGTTTTGTCCACATTTGCCCATTTCACCTATTATTCATACTTACATTATTTTCATGACAAAAGAACCAATAAACCTATAGGACTATGTTTTTTTATGTTGCCAAAGGTTATTTTAGTTAAATAGTCTAGTTATATCTTTAGAATATCCGAGGTGACTGACTCGCAAAGAACCATCACATTAAAGCTCTGGCCTCTGACGGGTGTTTCATTCAAACATTAATATCACAAAACACAACGTCCCCTGAGCACCAGCCGAGACCTGAAAGTACTTTTTGTATATTTCATATATATATTGTATTTTTTTTTTTTTTTACCTCTTAAAGGGCAATGAGGGCATTATTTATTTCAAAGTATTTCACCGAGTGATCCTATAAAGGGTTAAGATCAGTTTTGTTGGGTCTTACTCTTGACTAAAGGCTGTAAGCTCCCGTCCAGATGCTCTTAGATTTGGGTAAAGCTGAACTGGAGAAAATGCACTTGGTTAAGGCGGGGCTTGAGAGGTTAAAATCAGGTTTGGGTCACGTCTTCCTAAAGCGATGGGTCGGTCCAGTCGAGAGCCGCTGTTCTAAACAAACGCCCCTTATTTCGAGTCGGGGGCTGAGAAGATGTTTGACGGTTCGATCTCATCTCCAGCCAGTTCCTTCTGTCCTTGTGTCCCGGGGCAAAAGTCGATTATCTGTTCGGACCCACATTTGACTCCCATTTCCAAACTCCACGAGCCACGTCCCTCTCGCATTAGCCGTAAACTGCAGCGAGCGCAGAGCAGTGGTGGCTCTGAGTAGGAGGCAGCTTCCATATTCATGAATGTTAATCGCTGTGAGGCCCGGGGCGTCTTCTCTGCAGGCGTGTGTGCGTGTGTGTGTGCGTGTGCGTGTGTGTGTGCGCGTGTGTGTGTGTTCCTTTCTTCAGACTGTGGAAGTGCTGCTGCTGCCTGATGACATTTCAGCCAAACGCAATAACGCTGAAGGAGACTGACATTTTCATAAAGGATCATCAAAGGACAGACCGAGCACTCGGGGCAAGTGGGCTTTCCGAGTTGGCTGCCGTGAAACTCAAAGCTTTTGTCTAAACAAATTAGAGCTTTGGCCCTTTAGGAAGCGCAGTTTTCCAGCAAAAATGTTCTTTACTTTTCTAGAAGTTAACCTTTACACGGGACAACACAACAGGAGCTCAACACAACGCAGGGAGGTCTAAGATGTCGGAACATAAGGGGATGTGCAGAAATGTAAGAAATCTTTTATTCTAGAAAAGTCTCTCTTTCAAGTCGGCGTAAAAAAGGTCACGCGCTCTAATATTTGCTTGTAGCGCCTTTGGCAAAGGAAATGTTCATGTATATTTATTGCGTCTCTTTGATGACTGCACCACTCGCTGTGGCGTTGTTTCAATAAGCCGAACATCACCATAGTAGCCGAAAGTAAATAAAAACATTTCTGCATCAGTGGTTCTCAAGTGGTACGGCGTCGGGGCCCATTACCCTAGGATGACAAGCCGCGACCCAAATAAAACCGTAATGTATTTAACAAGCAGTAGCTTTAAGAGATCAACCCACTGACATTAATATAACGGACTCCCGTGTGTTTCCGTGCAGTTTCGATGGAAAATATTTTTTTTAAAGTTCCCTACAGGCTTGCGACCCACTGACATTGGTTCCGCAACCCACTTCTGGGTCCCGACCCACCAGTTGAAAAATCACTGTTTTACATTATGACTAAGTGATATGTTCTGCCAGGGGGGTTTTAAAATACGGACACTATTTCTCGCATTTTTACAGTACTTTGACCTGTTACCTGCCGAAGGATCAGGGGGTTAGTTAACCCTGATCAGGATATAATTAGGGTTAAGAATAGGGCTGAACGATTTTGAGAAATAATCTAATTGCGATTTTTTTTCTTCAATATTGCGATTGCGATTAAATATGCAATTATTGTTGCAAGGTCCTCTTCTCATGTATTTTTCACCTAACACAAGCAATAAATCATAAACAATATTTGAAGTGAAAATTGCAACAAAATTGTTGCTTGACCTATTCAAAATTTGTGTGGACTGCACTTCTTAAACTGTCTGAACTTAACAGTACAGTCTATAAATAAATGCTAAATTATATAGATATTAAAAAATAATAACTCACTGATCCAGTCAGTAACATCACCCATACTAAAGTGCAGGAAAGTAAGAACAAACGTCTGCTTTAACTAGTTGGAAAAGTTTTAGGAAATCAAACTCCCAATTAATACAAAATAAGCTATTTAATTTATTAAATAGTACTTTATTATTTCGGCCAATCAAATCCCAGTCTGAGCTGCGACTCGTAGTTGCTTCAGATGCGCGTTATTGAAGGACACGGAGAGGCCAGCTGGAGCACACGCCAAAACAGTGGAATTAAGAGCAGCATTTTGGTTTTGGGACGTAACTTTGGACAATATGAAGAAAGAAAAGAACACTGACACAAGGAGACGGGACATGAGGTGCCAGACACAGACACGTATCTTTGACTCGCAGCCATTTAGTGACATTTCAGCTTAAACAGCACATTTCCTCAGCAAAATAAGACATGACACGGACTCCTGCCTCGGATCCTAGTTACCAACCCTTTTCATACTGCAGTTTAGTGTTTATATCTAGCGTCTGTACGACCTACGGAGCGGATATGCGGTAGACGCAAAGGTAAATAAAGGCACATGGCACATCGCCTCCGCGGATACTTAATGGTCATGAAACGTCATTATGCTTTTGAGATAAGTTCTTTATCCACATTCCCAAACATAAGCCTCGTAAACTGAGCCACAAACGACTCTTTACTTTTTACAATCAGCACAGACTCACCTATATATGTCTGTGGAGGCAGAGGCGTAGAATCCGGAGGTGAGGGAGTTTCTGTGATCATCAGAGCGTGTAGTAGCGGCGACGGAATGGCGTGATTAGCGCTGTGGCTAACGCAATGCTAACGGAGAAAAGCAATATTCCTTCGCGGTGGCTGCATGATAAACGCTGATATTTTCACTGTACATCCACAATCTACCGCGCACCTTAACTAGACTGAGACGTAAACAAAAGCACGCGACGGAGCGGACTTTGCTGACATATCTCGTTGCTCCATTTACTTCCCAAATCGCGTGCCCTGCGATTACGAAATCGCGTTGTGTAATATCGCGATAAAATTGCAAATGCAATTAATCGTTCAGCCCTAGTTAAGAACGGCAAATGTAATGTAAGTTATGTTTCACTCACAAAGATCTCACACATATTTTTTGAAACTAGAAGGTCTTGGCTTTCAGATTACGTATAACACTGGCATATAGGCTGTAAACTCTCCAGTCAATAGGCTTTGAGATTTGGATGTAAATAATTGTGAATCCTAACCCTAAGGTGGCAGTTAAGTGGTTCACCGGTATTTTCTCTCTTATTGGCATAATAATATTTCTCATATTCATCTTGAGGGCCAGAGGTTCTGTGCTGTCGGGCCAGATTTGGCCCCTGGGCCTGTCATTACCTATCCCTGCTGTATAAAAAATATCAAAATGGTCTAAAACACTCAAAATGTGCCTGTTTTGTCAAAAAAAATTCTGCCTTTGTGGCATTAATTTATTTATTTATTGGTTTATTTGGTCGATACAAATCATTAAAATGTTGTATTTCGTCATTAAAATTTGCATAAATTAGCATTACGTTTGACTTGTCATTGTGTCTTTGGGCAAGACACTTCACCCACCGCCTCTGTATGAACGCAGTGTGTGCGCGAGGGTTTAGTGGCTGTCGGAAGGCGCAGACCGGCATGCACCGTCAGTTCCGTCTGTCTCCAGGGCAGCTGTGGTTGAAAAACGAGCTCACCACCACGGAGCACAGCGTGGCGCTTTGAGAAAATACAGGATTGTAAATGTGCTATTAATATTGAATCTTCTTACTTTCACATGTGGGATATCTAATACTGAAACACAGGCAGTTATTTGGTGCCACACGCCCATAGCCATATTCTATTCTCCAGCCTTCTTGATAAATGACCCTCATAATGTTCTACTCAATCATTGCTAATGGAGAAACTCCTGCACATAACTTGCACCATGTGGACGTTACTGCACGAGGAGAATGGGCCTTTATTGACACCACACCCTTCTCTAAAAAGAGGTTCTCTCGTCTTATCTGAGGCTTTGTGCCGCGCGGCGCAGAAACGTCAAAGACAAATTTACCTTCATCGCGCACGGAGCTTTTATCTCGTTCCCTATAATCCGCCGCTCGTCTTATCTCCTGCCGCACGTCCTTTCCTTCCTTCGGCCAAATCTTTTTCTCTCTCTTTGTCTCTCTGTCCTTACGATTTGATGTGTCCTCAAATTATCTTCACTTGGCCGTCCGCTTTTTTAACTCTCTGTCCCTCAGTGACCTCTGAATTCCTCAAAAAAAAAACGTAGCTTCTATGTCCTGATCTTAGTGCTTATGACGTGGTAAGGTCAACTGTTAGATCCCTATGCAGTTAGGAACTAGAGGAACTAGAGCTACATCACCCATATAGTATTGGACTACGAAATACTCTCCTACTGCAGCCACTGACTTTTTAATATCTCAAACATGAACCACAATAACGATATGAAGCCACAAAAAAGCTGTTTCACTCTCTACACAGCTTCATCACAGAAATAAAAAATGCTCTGGTCAAATGTTCCACCAGATCCTGTCCTTTGGTTCCTCCTCAGAGAAAGAGGCCGAATTAAGGCAAGGCAAGTTTATTTGTAGAGCACAGTTCATACACAAGGCAATTCAAAGTGCTTCACAGTTGCATAAAATTACAAGAAAACAGATCAAATCAATCAATAAAACATCAACATAAAGTTAATCAATTCCAGTAAAAGGCGAGAGTGCAGATAAAACACTTTCAGTTTTCATCTGCTCGGGTAAAAAGAGCTGTTTTCAGCCTGGATTTGAACATTGTCAGAGTTGAGGCCTGTCTCACATCCTCATGAAGACTGTTCCAGATTTTAGCTGCATGAAACTGAAACGCAGCCTCACCGTGTTTAGTCCTGACTCTGGGAACCACCAGGAGACCCCTCCCTGAAGTTCTCAGGGCCCGAGATGGTTCATACGGCTCTAACATGTCAGAGATGGACTTTGGTGCTAAACCATGAAAAGACTTGTACACAAGCAGAGCTGTTTTAAATTCTATTCTCTGAGTGACAGGAAGCCAGTGCAGGGACCGGAGCACTGGACTAATATGTTGGTATTTCCTGGTTCTTGTCAGGACTCGAGCAGCAGCGTTCTGGATGTTCTGCAGCTCTAACAGCTCGTTTAGAAAGGCCAGTGAGCAGCCGATGGAAACTGAAAGTATTTTATCTGCACTCTCGCCTTTTACTGTAATTGATTAATTTTTATGTTGATGTTTGATTTGATTGATTTGATCTGTTTTCTTGCAACTTTATGCAACTGTGAAGCCCTTTGAATTGCCTTGTGTATGAATTGTGCTCTACAAATAAACTTGCCTTGCCTTGCCTAAAGTAGATAGGGAAGAGAGCCTGTATGCTTCTTATCTTAACTCCTTCCTCACTGGTGGCCCCATTCGGACACTTCTTGTCTCATTTTGGATGTACCCCTCATGCAGGCCTTAATCAGATTCTAATGTCTGTCCTGACACTGTTTCCTCGCTGTATTCCGTGCCGTTTCGAGTGCAAGAGTCCCGGGTCCTCTGTAAACATGAATACATTTCCCGATAATGGCTCATCCCCCTGGGGAGCGTCGGACCGTTTTGTCAGCGCGCTGCAAAATTATCGCAGATTTGTTCAGCCTCCTCCCCTGACCGGCGAACGAGCGGCTGCTGAATCTGGGGTTTTCCGACGGCGCCTCACGGTGGAGAGATTATGTAAAGCGCTTTGTACGACGGCCCAGAAAAAACCATTACTTGCAAAAATATAATGAAATTGTTGAGCCCCGGGGGGACGGCTTGTGCAAATTAAGCGCTGTTTAAGTCTGCTTTGGGTTTGTTTTGTTTTTTTAAGGCATTGTTATTACAGTATGACCTGATTTCTGCCTCTCAGCGTTCAGCGAGGTCATGTGTTCCAGTGTCAGCACAGTCTAAGGCCCATAGTAACTTAATCATTGCACATCCTCCTGGTAGGTTATCCTGTTTGTCTTATAAAACCAATGATTAAAATTAAAATTCTCCCAAAGTCCCGCCCGACCCTACTCCATGCCTTCTACACTGGTACTGCTTCATAGAGACTAGAGCATGATTGACAGGTGTATTGACCAATCATCAGTCAAGACACATTGTTCATCCGTGCCAAACAAAAACCATGGTGAAACAGCGCCCTCCTCTGCCTAATCAAGAGCTGAAACACTTAACTCGGTTTAAAGGAGAGAGAGGTTCCAGAGTGGGATTCCAGGGAGTCAATGCTTTTGAACAAAGAGACGACTGATCCCTTCCAAATTCAGTGGATGAGCAGAAAAGCTTAAAAAAACTACAAGGAAAAGAGTTCATGATAGAGATTTGCATCATTTTATTTTACAGTGCTTTTTTAACAATACACGGAGACACAATCAAATTCAAGAAACATGTTTAGATGCCATATTAATACAAGCAAGTTTATATGTACGAAGAGTTAACTTCTTAACGCCCGCCTTAACCAAGTGCATTTTCTCTAGTTCAGCTTTACTCAAATCAACAAAATGTATCTAAACGGATAATTTTCCTCACGTTGTTACCGCACTGTCTTAACTTTTTTTTCATCACTTTTTTAATGTGTTTCACCACCTATTTTTGTCACTTTTTCATCACTTTTCTGTTGCTCTTTTGTGGCTTTTTTGATGCATTTTCATCATATTTTTGTCACTTTTTCGTAAAATTTTCATCACTTTTTCACAGTCTAAGGCCCCAACGCAAAGAAATTGGTCCGTTTAGATCAGTTTTGTAGGTCTTAGCTTTCAAATGAGGCGTGACGCTGACCTAAAGGCTATAAGCTCCGGTCGAAAAACTTTTAGATTTGGGTAATGCCAAATTGGAGAAACGGTGGGGGCTACGGGTAAATTCTCTATTTATTTATTTATTTATTTGAACAGGGACAATGTACAATATACATTCGCCTCAGAAAGGAGAGATGCATTGTACCAGGTTATAGCACTTGTGCTAATTTCCACTTGCAGTCCCTGGGCCTATTGTACATGTTTTTAGTGGTAGGGGAAACCGGAGTACCCGGAGGAAACCTACGCAGACACGGGGATGCAAACTCCACACAGAAAGGCCCCGTCCAGGTGGGAATCGAACCCGGGACCTTCTAGCTGTGAAGCACGAGTGCTAACCACTGTGCTACCGTGCCGCCCTACTGCATAACTACTTGATATTGTGTCCACTAGGGGGCAGTGTGACCCATTGTAAAGCATGGATGTGTGTGTGTTGTGCTCATCAACTGTCCTTCTCTTCCAGGGCGCAGGCGTCATGTCCGTGTACCTCTTCATGAAGCGTTACGCAGAAGAAGAGCTGTACCGACCCCACCCGGCCCTCTACCGCCCCCGCATGTCCGACTGCAGTGACTACAGCGGCCAGTACCTCCACCCGGACAACTGGCCCCCGCCCAAACGCGGCCGCAGCGCTTCGGACGTCTCCTCGGACATCTCCATCCAGCTCACCCAGACCCCGCCCCCTCAGCAGCCGCAGCAGCACGCCACGCCCCCCTCCTCCTCGGGACCCTCTTCGGCCGCGAGTTACCAGCTGCAGGTCGCCTCGTCTTCCTCCTCGTCCTCGTACCCACCGCACCCGCTGCACCCCGGAGCCACCCCGAGCACCTCCACCCTGCCCCGGACGCCCCACCACCACCTCCTCCAGCAGCAGCAGCAGCAGCAGCAGCAGGGGGCGCACCCTCACCCCAGCGGGCCGCCCCAGTCCATGCCGCTACAGCCGCCGGCCGCCGTGCCCCCTCCGCGCTACCAGGCCCACATGAGGATGAGCGCGTCGCCATGCTAGGCTAATGCTAACAGGCTAACACAAACATCTGGGGTTATTCACAGGGCTCAGGATTAAGATGGGACTTTATCGATCCCACAGAGGAGGAATTTGGCGTTAAGGTGTGGACTCAACTGCTGTACATAACGTATACGTACGCACTTTACGTAATCCTGCAGTTACTTACAGTATTTAGGCTTTAGGAGCAAGGCGGCGTGTACAGTAGCCAAGAGTTTAGGCGGTAGTAGTGTGAATGAGTAGAGGATAGGTCTGGGACAATACGCTTTTTCGTTTTTTGGCCAATCACGTGACAAAAACTCTGCACCGGTCGCGACTTTAAACAAAAACTCTAAATCAAAAGACAATTTTCACCAGTATTAGTATTACAGGCTTGCATGTCCGTGTATCGGCCATTTTGAACGTTGTCCTGTGTTTTTCAGTAGACACTTCCCATTATATTATTGTGTAAAAGCTGTCAGCGCAATTCCAGTATGGTGAATGTGATTCATATTGAAATGTCCGTATACTGTAGAGAAAACAATTATTAACAATGAAAGTCCAATGCGTCAGTAGTTCCCGCAGCCATTGGGCAAACACTGCAAAACTTAATTTAACAAGATTTTGGTCGTTAATTGAGGCCCTTTCAGAAATATCCCAGTGTTTGGTATAACCGGGTGCACAGATGTACAGTCCCATCACTTTTGGCCTCTATTGGAGTGACACAGTTTTTTTTTCATGTCGTGGGTAGCTCCAGCCGTTACAGATATATCAAATTAACCTCTGATGCTAACTCACTGGCGATTAGGAGCCATGTTACATCCCATAAGCCACCGCGCTGAATGCCCACGCCCCCCTCGCCCCCACCCTCGAGTGATTCTTCATGCCACTGTTGATTGACAGGTGCACATTTAATAAAAATATATATATAAAAGATTCTGCACAAGCTAAAGTTTATAAAAGTGACGAAATACATCACAGTCATCACAGCACAGTCACATGTCAGTGTTTTAAAGAGCTGCCTCAGTAAAGGGTCTAAATAAAGGCAGTTTGTGCTTTTGTTTTAATTTAGTAGAAACTTAATTTGCATACTGTAGCTTTATGAAACAGCCGTTGAGATAAAATAATGCTAAAGGCAAATGTGAAGGATCATTTGGATTCTTCTTTTTTTATTCTCCTTAAATGTCTTTATTTGGACACTATGTTGTTGCATATGCAATACAGTAGGGGGCGGCATGCGCTTTTGTTTGCCTGCCAATAACCTTAAAGAAGAAGAAGAACAGCTGTTGGTGATGTCACTTCCCCTTCCTCTGGGTAAGGACGGTGGAATTGGGCAAATGCTGCTGCAGCTCTAGTTCACTAACCGCATAAGGATCTAACCCCATGAAAGGTTAAGGATTAGTTGCTAGTGTTAGCACTTAGAGGCTATAATTTAAGGGTTTCTGAATCAGCCTGGGTTTTGATACTATACTAGTACAAAAATACAACAAAACTGCGTCAGATGTTTATCACGAAACGGCGTATTGTCCCAGCCCTATGTACATGTGTTAAAAAAAGAGTAATATACTGTTCTTTTTGTTTACATTTTTAAACTGTCTTTTTTATAGAAAGGGTGCGAGCGTGACATTGATTTCCTCGCTCTCGAAACGGGAGGAAAAGAGTGATCGGGAAGCGACCGGAAACGACGAATCCAATGTAAATCTCTGTAAATACATAAAGTCTTAGCGTTTTAAGGGTTTGTTTTTTTGAAAGGAGTCTTAAAAAGATGATCAAACAGGGCGTAGGTTTTAAGGTTCCGTTAACAAAGTAGCAAACTCCTGAAGAATAGATTGTATCTGATTTTGCGAACTGTTTGGAAATGACTGTTTTTTGGAGAGATGTAAAAATGAGAACGGGCAAAAGAGAAACGGGGTCCGAGCACTTTGGCCCGGACACTTTCGTAAAGATATCGCACTGTTGCTGGTTTAGCGGCAACGGCGTCCGAAATACTGAATATTACACACATATGTAGCCTTTTCATCTGCAGCGAAATTTCGTATAAAAAGTGCTCAAAACGGATCTTGTAACTTTCTTCATTCGTAGCTCGGTCACACTGAGGGAGACGTCGGTTGCCGTTTTTAACATAACCATATCGTTTGCGCTGATTCTTTGTCTCGTAGCACATAGACGTCGCTGATTTGAAAATGGCTGTAGCCTTTGTAGCAGAAGAGACGGGGGCTGTGTCCAAATGTCCACAACGCCATCACTAAATAACGTTTTTCATGGAGCCTGTTGTTATAAAGCTAAAGGTTTGACAACTTTAGTAACATTTTCATCATAACGTCATTGGCCTGGCCTGTATCGTGAGAATATATCTTATTCGAGGTTGTAACCATGTTATTGTGACGCAGACGGCAAACGTGTCATACAAGGGCCTAGCCGAGGGGGATGAAACCCTCTCATGGGACAATAAACATATTTGACACTAGGGGTGGGAACCTCTGGGTAGCTCACGATTCGATACGATACGCGATACATGGCTTAGGATAACGATTATCTCACGATACGCCGATACTGCGATAATCGATATATTGCATAAAAATAATCTACAATACATCACGATAAAAAAAAAACATTTTACTTTTAACCTTTATTTTAACATACTACATATTATTCATCATTTACATTTCTTTTCATGTGGTTGATCCCTGACTTACTCACTGAAAACGGGTCTATAGACTTCATTTACAATTAAATAAACAAGAAACCACAGTCCTATTTAAAAAGTAATAAATCAACCCCAAATTAATCTTTACAATTATAAAAACTATCATTAAAAGTAATTTATTTGTGTGACAGTGTTTGGTCCAAGTGCTTAAAACTGTAGTGCTGCCCCCTGCTGTCCTGACTGAATTCTTGATCATTGTTGGCCTCTATTGACCGTGAAAACAGTGGAGCACTGCTGCCTCATTAGTATGCATGACGTTGCTCATTAATATGCACGACGTCATCAAAAGGATCGATATCGGAATAAAAAGGTATCGTATCGTCCCGCAAAATATCGCGATATATCGGAAACTCGATATATTGTCACACTCCTATTTGACACAGAATACGGGTCCAACGGAACTTTAGTCCTATGGCACGTTTGTTTATACACTAGGTATGACTCAAGGGAACTCAATGCGCCTCTTCACTATAATGGTGATTTTAACCTGCTCTAAAGTCGACTACAATGCTCTTCTTAAACATGTGATCATCGTTTATCACACACACACACAGAACGCGTATTTTAAATATAAAAAATATCTTTGTTTTGCTGGAGAAATGGTGAGATATATTATTTTAACCGCGTTTCTAAATGTTCACAGACCTCTCAGTAGGTCCGAGCAGTGGATGTTCTCCTCCAGCCACTGCTCTTCTCTCTCCGGTCATTTGGACGCCGCACAGCCTCGGTTTCTTCTCATCATCGCTCTTCCTCTTGGCCCGGGACACTGTTAAACACAGAGTAGCAGACGGACTGTGCGTTTCCCATTCGCATCGTCCTCCTGGCCTGAGAACGAGGGTTTTCCGCCGACGCTAAAACGACTTCCATTCATTCTGCCAAAGCCGACGCTATGTAGCAAGCACACGCAGTTAGATAGAGATATGCAGTAGGACTATTTATTAAGCTGACTATATGGAAATATTCTATTTATTTTTAGACTAGAAATGTCGTCTGGGTATAAATATTCATAAAGTCTCCGTTATGTTTCTGAGGAAGTGAAACGGTCGTATCCGTCTGGAGTTCGGGGGTCATGAGTTTCAACATGCTTTGAGCGCATCACAAAAACTAAAGCGTTGTTTTGCTAAGTTTATAATGAATAAAGCTTTGCCTGGTTTAGCCTTGCACTTGTCTCTGATCATTTGTAACAGTTTTATGGAAATAGCATCGCAACTCGGGAACTCGGGTCAAAACGAGCTTCACGGCTTCCGCACCTGCCCGAGGAACTCAGCTTGTTATCGTCTAATGTGAGCTATTTAGTTAAACACTGCTACTTTCTTGAGTTTAGTATTAACTGTCGTCATCCTCGGAGTAACAAAATTGCGAGTGAAATGCCCGACATCAGTGCCAGCGCAAAAAGTGAATTTACATGTTATTTTTTTGGAACTCACAAACGATGATTTAGCTTTTGAGACGCTAACAACACATTTAAACGATGGGCTGAGCTAAGCGCTATCAGCAATAAAAGACCATTTTTGTTTTATTACGTCAAAATCCCCCCTCCTGGAGCCGCCACCTTTACGTGGTGGAGGGTTTGAGCCTGAATGATCCTGGGGCTCTGTTGTCGGGGGCTTCGTGCCCCTGTAGGGTCTCCCAGGGCAAACAGGTCCTATAGGTGACGGGTCAGACAAAGAGCGGTTCAGAAGCCCCTTATGAGAGACCAACAGGCCCGGGTAGAACCATGAGGCCGTCTTTCTGTGGACCCACCACCTGCAGGAGGAGCCATAGCTCCAACAGCTGCCCCCACGACCCAGAGTGGAAGAAAATGGGCTTACGGCTTCTGCAATCTCAAAGGTTTCTTCGCCGAGATCTTCTATTGATGATAGGAGAGAGTGACCACTGTGCAAAGCCTTCCCCAGCACATCCCAAAGAATCTCAATGGGGATACGATCTGGACTCTCTGGCGGCCAACCCATCTCATGCTCCCTGAACTACTCACTTTCACAATGTGAGCCCCATGAATCCTGGAACATGCCCGTGCCATCAGGGGAAAAGAAATGATGTTCCGGTCGTCGGCTGATCTCGTTCTTCGGGTACGTAATGTTGATGAACCTTGACCTGACCAACTGCTGCAGCCCCAGATCATAGTTATATATCTTTTTTTTTTTACTGCTCATTTACAAATTGACCCAATTGCGCTCGGAGGGAAGTTGATTCAAACACGACCGGATCTGCATTCAGTTATTCAAGTGAGTCATGGAGGGTGAGTTTGACGAGTCCACATTTCCATATTGACTCATTTGAAGGCGTTTATAAAATCAGCTGTTTGATCAAACGCTTCTTCCCCATTCCTCTGTCTAAGCTGCGATATTGAAGGTCTCCTCCCCCCCCGGGCGGAATCCAGCGAAGCGAGGCGAGAGTAATTGCGCGAGCCGCCGATCGAACACCTCTCTGTTCGTGTGAATCCCTCCCCCCCGGTGCATCGTGGGTATCCAGAGGCAGACAGCCGTGCTCAGACGCTCGGTCCAATTTGAGCTGAGTGACTGGCGTCCCTGAAGGAGCCGGATCTGACGCTGAGAGCACAGAGGTGGAGGAAGAAAATGCAAAGACACACTAACGGGAAACGGGTTCGTGAAAGATTTATGAGCTGTTACGATTAAACTGCCTGTGGTCAAAGTACATGGTATCAGAACATGAGTCAAAGTACAGATACTCGTTGAATACATAACTCCAATACAGGTAAAAGTTGCTCAGTAGAACGATTACTCAAGTGAAAGCATGGACCTATCTGTGGTAGAAAATACTGAAGTATTCAAAGTAGAAAGTACAAATCCCATGGCTACAATCTGGTGTGGCAGATTAAAGTGCATATGACACATTAGACACAGTTTTTGCATATTTAACACATTCATATTTAAGATTTTGCTAAAAAATGTACACACTTCCTGCCAGTTGGACACTGGCAGGAAATCTAATCTATCTGTTGCCCTCCACCCTGTTCCTTCCACAATTGCGACAGTATTCCTGAGTATTCATCCCTCCCCTTCTCCTTTACACAGGCGGCAGATGGGTCAAAGCTCTGAAGGTCCTAGGTTTGAGTCCTGGGCCTTTCTGAGTAAGAATGTTCTCCCCTTGTCTGGTTGGTTTCCCACATGGGCATAAATATAAAATGTGCACAATTCCAGCTAAATGACTTAGACCAGTGGTTCCCATCCTTTTCCCCAAAGGTTCCCCCCCTGTCCACCAAATGCATGAAAACATACAAAGAATGGCAACATAGTTCTGACATTTTAATCATTTGATTATGCTTATGTCCTGACCCTCTGACCAGACAAAGCATGAGAGGTTTCTTCAAAGGTTTTGCAGCATATGCGAAACACCATTGCCCTCCATACGGTGACAATAAAACCCTTAACCTTCTCAAGAGCCTCAAACCCTCTGTTCTATGCTTCATGAGTTCTCACCAAGCACTTTTTGACTCTCTCTGACCTTTTACTTCTACTTTAGTGAAGTTATTTTGAAGTATTCCGACCGGCGTGATTATTTTTTATACTACCACAGAATACAACAAAGGCGGTACCTGAATGAGCCTGAATAATTCATCATGTGGGAGTTTTGACGAACACATTATTGGAGGTTTTAATGTGCTCTCTTGAAGGTTGACGAGAGCGGTGCGTTTTAAAGTACACGGCTCCTGGAGAGAAACAGCCGGCGGCGGCAGCAGGAGGCTCTCGGCACGAGGGCCGTTTACAAGGTGAGACGGAGGGGACTCTGAGGCTCGGGTTGGCGGGACGTTTTTTCAACTCGGTGCATCTTTCTTGCCAACGTTTATAATGAGCGTGAAGAGTCTGTAAAACCAAACGGCCAAAGGGTGGTCCAAACGTTTACATCTCGGACCGCATGTTAAGTAGTCATTGTGATATCATACAAAACAACTGTGTGTCACCACTGTTCTCTGGCCTCATGGTGAGGTGTCAGGGCTCTCTCAGACCTTCCACCAGAGCCTCAGTCAGCGGGGATTGTGTGGTCCCAAAGTTTAGAAAATCTTTTGGACAGTCGAGCTTCTCCTTCAGAGGGGCTACACTGTGGAACTCTCCCCCCACTGCACTGAAACTGCAGAATAATATCAACATCTTTACCAGAGGCTCAAACAGTGCCTTAAATCTGGCCAAACTTGTTCCCATGTGTAAAATTGGCCTTATCTTGTTTCATAATGTGTTTTATCTCTGTAACCTTGTTTTATAATGTGTTTTATCTCTGTAACCTAAAAGCCCCCTATGGACAGGTGTGGAAAATTAGCACATGTGCTATAACACTTTAAACAATGCATCTGGTTCGTCCAATGTTAATTGCTATGTCCATATTAAATAAATACATAAAAAGATATTCGCCACTCGCGCTGTTGTTCTGTGAGACCTTCAACTGAGCACATGTAGCAGAAGTTATAAACCACCTTTGGACTTTAAACCAGGCTTGGACTTTAACAGCAGCTCTGCCTCGCTCCAAAATGTCCGTTACTGAGGTCAATAGAGTTAATGAACTTGCTCTACAGTGGACATATCCTGCTTAACCTCTTAAAGGAACAGGCCACCGTTTTTCCATCCTGAGATATGTTCTTACCTGAGCTTAGATGAGTTGATGCGTACCTGTCTGGTCTTGTTAGCATTAGCCTCTCCTCCTCTCCTCTATGGGGCCAAACGGGGGTGAAGTTAGAAATCGACCAAGCTCATCCCCTCCTCAACCGAGCACATTGTCTCCAGTTATTACCCAGGTATCCAGAGCGTCAAAATAGCTGCGAAAACGAGACGTAAACAAAGATGAAAATGCAACAAAAAAGCTTCAAAAAACCTCAACAATAACGTGGCATAAAACCGAAAACAAATTTACAGCAAAGTTACAAAAAGGTACCAAAAAGATGGAAACACAATGAGGAAAAGTCATAGTTTTGTAGGTCTTAGCTTTCAAATGAGGCGCCGCGTGACACTGTTCTGACTGAAGCTTTTAGATTTGGGTAAAGCTAAACTTGAGAAAATGCGTTCCGTTAAAGTGGGTGTTAAGAGGTTAAAAATACTTCAATTTAAATCTATTTACTACATACTTAGACTTCAAAACATTATTTTGATGTAGAGTGACAATGAAATCCTGGTCTGGAGCTGGTGAAGACTTGGACTGGAGCTCCTCCTGCTGGCCGCTGTGAGATGAACACATTTTGTAACGCGGAACGGCTCAGAACCGATATGACGTTGAATTATGGGTTTTAATACTGTTTTAACAATGACGCAGTTGTATCGAGGAGGTACAGAACGAAGCGCTGACACTGTAGAAGAAGAAGAAGAAGAAGAAACAGCTTCATTTCCCAGCTTTGATCGAGGATTACTGAAGAAAGTAGTGAAATACAACTCCAGGTCTGTCTTTGATGAGGGAACAACGATTTAAAGCAAAATATATATATATAACCACTTTAATATCAGTGGTAATGTGGGCCACCTCAGCAAGAAGCCTGACCACGAAAATCCAGTCCAGATGAAGGCACAATATGGACAGATGAAGAAAGACAGCTTTGTAATATATGTATTCTGTAACTTTAGCTCAGGATCAGACACTGAAGTAATGACATGTTTCTACAATATAAATTAGTCAGTGTACAGCTTGTATAAAATCTCATGGAAGATTTAATGAAATATTTGGATGTGTACCTGCTTTCAGGAGACACTGTATAATGTCGTTGAGAGCGACTGGACCTGTGCAACAGAAAGAGCAGCGAGGGAAGACGGTGGGTCAATAGAAGATGTCCGCCACCCGGGGAGAGGACAGTGTCACCGGGGCCCGGTGGAGTTACACGGAGCGACGGAGGGATCGATGAATCTGCACAAACACAAACATCACAGGAGTCGGGGGAGTCCGGGCGGCTGCGAGCACGGAGATACAGCCGTCCGGGAGCTGAAGGCGAGCAATAAAAGTACAGTGAAATGTCACACAAAATCTCCTTTCACCTGGATCTTTGCTGCATGTGTGGCTTCCCTTATGGGACAGTGCTACGGTGGTGCAGCAGGTCTTTCCTCCAGGATCACTTTTTCTGGCACATGCTCGCTTTTATGAACCATCACTGCAGCAGAAGAAAATGGGTTCTTGGTAAACTTAGCTATCTCAGAATCAGAATCAGAATAGGTTTATTGCCAAGGTTTGTGAACAAGGTTTACAAACTAGGAATTAGCTAGAATTTGTCTAGCTCCGGTTTAACGGAATAAACTCCCAGCTCATGTTAAAGAAGCAGACACAGGGTACATCCGAAACCTCAAATATAGGCAAATATAGATGCCTGTGTAAATGGGTGGATGGAACTAAAAATGTCGTTCACCAAGGAACTATCTATCATCGCAGTCGTCACACTGATTCAGCAAATAACTTAGGCTTTACTTTAGGCTGTGAACTTGTGAATAAGTTGTATTGGATCAAAGATCATCTAATTGGTCCCGAGTGATGCAACACCTGCAGTGACATCAAGCAGGAACGGCCTCAAAAGGACCAGAGGCTGATTCATCTTCAGAGACTCGCCGCAGATCGGGTTTTATTTCATCAAATGACTAATTTGTACTTTTTCCCCCGAGTTATTCATTTATTTTAGTCACTATCGGAGCAACTTTTCCCTCGTCTGAAACGACTTTAAATGTGTTCCGACTTGACAGAGCGAGTGACCTTGGTGCAGGGATCCATCTGCGGCTTCTCCGTCGACGCTTAGACCCATCTGCTCCTCGGCGTCTTTGTGTCTTCGCTGATTTTTCAAGCTGTTCCTCTGTTTGATGAAGTATGAAAGAGCGGGCTCATGCGGTTCGCTCAGAACTCACAACAGTCCAACAAATGACCTCTGAAAAAACTCACGACCGTCGAGAAGAACCGCCGTCACCTCCTGCACGTCCTGGAGCTGATCGGTGCAGTGGCCATTATAGACTATTCTTGTTTTCTTTTATAACGTATTTGAAAGACAGAGTGTATGTGATGTTGTGTGAGCTTCTGCAACAGTGTTTCCTGTAAAGGATCATTTAAGTGTTTATCCAGTTCTTTCCATCCAAAGACTAAACTAACCTGGTAAGAGCCAGATTGATATTACAGTGCCAGTGACATCAATCTGGAATCGCACCGCAAATCCATTCAGTGTTTAGTTTTGATAAAAGTTACTGCATGTGTGTTGGTGTTCTAGCATACCATGGGGTTATTCGTGATCACCGCGTATCTCTTTTGCCAGAACCAATTGTGGTTCTGTTCCGAGCTGTTGGATGATGGATTCTCGTGTGTTTGTAAACTCACAAATGCCGCGAGAATTCAGCTTGCTGGGAAGGTAAAGACTAATCAGATAAATGCATGAATGGACGGATGGAGTCAGTTTACTGGTAGTTTATGTTTAGTTTATTAGTTTATTCCAACACAATGACGACGTCAGAAAAACATGAATATGCTTTGCACCGGCTTTAGCAGATGAGCGTAACAATACAACATGTATAATATTACATTTATTTAACCAATTACAATCACAGAATCATGGTAAAAGTACTGTGTGACTAAAGTACTGCGAGAGGAACAGCACATGTACTCGAGTAAATCTGGATCCTCGGCTCAGCCTCACCTCCCTCTCCTGCCTCCTCCCTGACTGTGCGTCCCTCTTCCTCCTCGCTCCCTCTCCTCATCCTCGCCGGCTCCGGTCGCTGCCTCTCAGAAACAGCCGGATATTGAATCCATGGAGGACGTGAACGCGTTTTGTTTGGCGTGGCGGCGATTCAGCGGGAGACCGTAACGGAGCGGGAGACGGCGGCGTGAAAGGCAGGGGACGCGTGGACGCCGCTGGATGTGAGTGACGTACTTTTGTGTCGTTCTCATTTGTCACTGCAGAGAGATCTAACTATACTCCAAAGATACATGTGGCTGATGCTATGGGGGGGGGGCGACCTTTTACAGTCAAAGAGCCAAAGTCACAACCAGTGTTCATTTTTAGTCCTGATTTAGTTCTACTTTAGACCTGGTTTGGTTCTGCTTTAGACCTGGTTTGGTTCTGCTTTAGACCTGGTTTGGTTCTGCTTTAGACCTGGTTTGGTTCTGCTTTAGTTCTGATGTTTAGCCATTTAGCCCTGGTCTAAATCTGGTTTCGTCCGATTATGTCCAAGTCTAGACCTTCTCTTCACAGCCAAAGAGCCACTGGAGCAGGTCTAAAGAGCTGCAAGTATAGCTCTAAAACATCCAGCTATAGACCATGTCCTCGGAGTTGGACCCATCCTTTATTTCTGACCCGTCAGGAGCAAAGGGCGACCGTCATGAGGTCGGTGCGAACTCTTCCCTGATTGTTGCAGTAATAAGCTAAATGATCATGAGAAGTCGGCGCCTGTTCTGATCCGGGGCTGCTGCCGTTCGTCAGGTCCGGGTTCAGCAACACTATGAGAATGAGATCAGCTGGCTGAACTTGCTTTTGTGAGGTTCCGTGTATTCAGAGAGTCCGTACTGGTCGGGATGGAAAAGTAAGTAAGACATTTGAGACCTACAGATGTCTTTTTCTGAAGCACCAAGAGCCCCCCACGCCTGCAGGGGAGACTGAAGGCAGTACTCCGGGTTCCCCTATTTCCAAAAACATGCAGGTCAGGTCGGCTCAGAGTGGCAGCGCACGCAGGACTAACCCAACACCTGAACGTAATGTTGTTGAACAATTGTACCCTGACAAATAAAGCACTTACTTATCCTGACGGTTCTTCCATCAATGGAAATCTTCTTCTCTGATGCATATTTCAAGACAGGATCATAGATTGAATAATTAGTGATAGCCGGTGTTCCATTCAACCTCATTCACTGTAAAGGTCCTGAGTCGTCTGTGAAACTTACATGGCTGCTCCATCTCCTCCTACGCAGCCTATTGCTTAAAAAGGCAAAAAGAGCTCCAGAGCTTGAAAATGCTTCCACTCTTTAGGGCTGATGTACAAAAACCAGCGTGGTTCAAAATATTTCACCCGCCCCAGCGTTGTCACATGGGTCATTGCGAAAAAATAAAACTCTTTGGAGCCAGGATTTTAAGCCATTCTAGGGAGATCTGAAGTCCCTTTACAATTCTGTCTACCAAGCGTCTTTTGGAGTCGCCCCTGGCCACAAGGGGGTGGTATTACATCAGCGTCCGCTCCTCGCCACGAGGACCAGAGAGAAGCGCGTTCCTCGCCCATTGGCCGGGATTCCTGGGGCTCACATTGTGCACGAAGGGTTCAAGGAGCATGAAATGGTTCCGCTCTTAATGAACAACACCGGATCCAAGGACAGAAGCTTATTATTTACCCAATGCCACCGCAACGTGTGATCTTTTTGAGTCAGGCAGGGCACTTCATAATAAAATAACGTTTTTGACTCAGCTCATTTTTATGTAGCATGCACTCTTCTGTAAAAAAAAAAAAAAAAAAGACAGTAGAATCACAATTTAACCTGGGCCTTTAAGCTGCATAACCTTTCACCTGATCAAAAGAATACCAGCATTTCATTTGGTGTGTGTGTTTTTCCCGTGATCAGACGTGACTCATTACTTTGCTGGGAGCGGGACACCACCGGCCCGTCTCCATGGTGATGTCGCTTTGCTTTTACAGGAAGCCGAGGATCAGCCGTGCTGCAAACACACGTGTCCGTCTTTCCGGATAATCTGATGAACAGCATTATCAGGAGCCTGTGTGTTTGGTTATCACGTTGTGTGGCAGTTCATGTGTTGACAGCGTGACTTCAACAATCGTCATTTTGAACAGCGATCTGTCTGTAATGGTGGCTGGAGGGGCTGCTGCGGGCGACCCACTATCGAATGCACTTGAGCAGGAAATGCACTGATCCCTCGCTCTGTCTCTCCAGTTACATCTGCGCGGAGGATTCCCGTCGGTAATATTCTGTTCACACTCGCTGCAGAAACATGGGAAAAAGAACAGATATCGATTGTGCTCGGTTCGAAATCAAGACAAAACGTTGGGGACTAAAAAGTAAAAACACGACTGCGTTAGAGATTATGTAACGTAAACCCATCAAGCCTTCACACCTCGTGCAGGAAGCTGGTTTGTTCACAAACTCACAAATCCATCCTGTGTATCACCCGCTGCTTCTATTTTTTTTTTGTGGCGACTTTTTTTTTTTTTGGTCAGGCAGTGAATGTGAACTAAAATGCCCAGATATTTTGTATGACTGAGAGAGAAAGGACTAAAAATTACAAAACTTACAAATATTGCAAGAGTTCCTTATTTAAATGAAATGCTCGAGGCTCAGGTCTGGTCTCTTGTTCATGTGGGAGAAGCTTCAGGAAGCACTGGACCTTAAAGCTTAATATTAAGGGCCGCTCATTAAGTATTATTAGGTATCGATAAGCATTAGTATTCTGCTTAGGGTTATGGTGAGGTTAGGCAATGAAAAAGCACATTATTCATGGGCCATTAGCATAGTAGTTGATAAGCGTATAATGAGCATCTTAATAATCTCTTTACAATCATATTATTCATTGCCTATTAATAACTAATGCTCATCAATACCTTATTAATACTTAAAGCAGTAGTAAGTAACTTGTTTACCTAAATCAATCCTTCCCGTAGTCCCTCTGGGGGTAATACAAGTGTGAATGGGATGATTGGAGGGTCTTTCATCGCCCCCTGGTGTCTCTGCCCCAGAAAACCATCCTTGCAACTCGACTGCCACCGGGTCGGAGCCACCAATACACACTAATAGAACCACGAAGTAGAAGCTAACAGGCTAACGGGCAAAGCTAACTGCGGGCTAACGCCACTTTAACAGTATTTACAGCCAAGTTTGAGAGAAAACAATTATTTCCATTGTATAACTGGATGTACAACGTCCCTCTCTCCCTTCGCCTTTTCTGTCAGCGTAGTATTTACTCTCCAAGACATTTAATAAGTTAGAAAATCGTAACTTGCTACGACACCTGCAGTTGCGCTTATCCAAATTTTAAATATAGTCGACTAAATTTACAGGCATTTTGAGTTACCTAAAACTATAAACCCTCTTAAACTATTTCATTTGACGGCCCGGAATTGTTGCATTCCCACAGAAGCAGTTTGTCCCCGTTTCAGAGCATGGTGTCCTGCACTGGTCAGCTCCTTCCTCTTGCTCCTACGCAGCTCCCTCCGCCCCACAACGGTCTCTCGCCGTCTTCCGGGAAGAGCTCAGCAGCTGATCTGTTTTATTCTCCAGTGAACGTCCAGTAGCAGGAACACTAGTAGGGACAGAAGGCATGTGTGGCTTAGCTGTGAGTCTTGCCCGGATACCTCCTCTTTTATGTAGCTCCTCTTGTGACGCCTCCTCGTTGCTGCAGGCGTGGGGGCTCTTGGTGCCTCTTCAGTGTCTCAGTAGAAGAAATGTGTAGGTCTCAAATGGGTTTAGCTGTTTACTTTTAATCCTCTGCACTGTAAACTTAGATCTGGAACTATTATGTTCTAAACCCCGGAGAAAACAGACTTTAAAGTAAAATACACACAATTATCAAAATGTTTACTTTGCTACACATCTTCTTTACGCTGCTGATGAAACGTGTGCACCAGATTAACCGCTCATCCCCCACCTTCACCAAGCGCATTTTCTCCAGTTCGGCAACAAAAAAGCGACAAAAAGTACGCCAGGGAATATAAAGGTCTCAGCTTTATAGATTTGGGTAAAGCCAAACTGATGAAAATGTCCTTGGTTAACGTGGGGGTTAGGAGGTTGATGAGATTTTTGCATCAGGGCAGCGTGTGGGTGAGAGGGGGGAGAGCAGGGGAGGGGAGGGGGGTGCAGAGCCGGGTTCAATACTGACAATCAAAAGTCCTGGAGTCAAAGCTTAAGGCGGCTTTAAACTGAAAAGAATTGCTTGACTAAACCTTGGCTGAAACTTAACATCATTATCAAAGACCAGAAGAAAACAAAATGGAAATGTCGTCAGAAATCGACTCGAGAGTGGAATTTAACGCATAATCAAACGTTATTCACCAAAGTGGAAGTCCCGGGGAAATCGTTCTTTAAAGTCGACCTTTGCCTCCCGCTCGGCGCGATCTGTATTCAGCCCGTCCAGACTTTGCCCTTGGACTTTCTCTCTCCGCGCGGGTACGTTCGCTCGCCCACGGCGTTCCCCGCGGCCGCGGCGTGTGCGCTCCTGACTGATGAAGTGTGTCGGCCCCGGGCCCCGGCGCAGGTTCAGCCCGACGCGCCGTGAAATCACCGCCGGATCCGAGACTTCAGCGCTTTCATTACGCGCCGCGGATGGAAATTAGGAGATGGGGAGATATTAATAGTCTCCAGTCGAGGAGGGGGGGGGGGGGGGGGGGTTGAAGTAAAGGCGGCCCATTCTGGGAGATTATTAAAATTACCGCTCCTGTCTGGCTTTCAATTACATAAGTGGAAGAGGAAAAGCGGGAGGGAAGGTCCAAAGTTCAGTTCTTAGTCGGCGGGTTTGATGCGACTTTAATCTACAGGCAATTTGATTGATTAATATTGTTTAAGTGGCGCTAGCCCACAGTTAGCTTTGCCCGCTAGCCTGTTAGCTTCTTCTTCGTGATTCCATTAGTGTGTATTGGTGGCTCCGGGTCAGGGGCAGAGGAGTTGTAACTTAACTACAATATCACTAATAGGATTTTGAAGAAAACAAATTAGTGAATAGAATAATTTGTAAATAAAGCTGAACAGGTCCTATGAGAATGAACAATCGTAGAGTGAACATTTACAAAAATAGAACACTGTAAATGTACAATATAAACAAAAGTCTAGCTCTCCAGCACAGAACCTCAAGATGATTTTGAGAAATATTATTACATAAATCAGAGACATCTTTTGCGTTAAAGTACTCTAAACATGTGAGAAATACTGTCAATTACTTCAACATTTCCAAGCAGAACACACAATTATGTACAACATTTGATCGATTGATTGATTGCATTTATTTATTACAGTGCAGAAAACTAACAAAGCGAAACAAAAAAACTCAAAAGGAGTAGGCCCAAAGCAAGAAAGCTTATACGTGCCTACCCCCAAGATGAATTTACATTCCGGATATAGTAATACAACAACTCATGTTCACGTACAATACAACACTTTACAAATTCCTGAATTACTTATTTTTATTTACAATTTGTACTATTTTTCTTGTTCCTCATTCCTGTTCCAATCATGACTTAAACACCAGTCACCATTCTATTAATTGACTATTAATTTAGTTATAATAAGTATTACATAGTCAACACGACCCATTATTATTGTAATTCCCATTTCCACTGTAAAATATTGGTTGTGATTGTTTTATTGTTTTTGTTGTTTGCCTCGTTTAGTGAAGGTGCCTTAAAAAGCCAGGGTGTAAAATGGCCGACTTCATTTACAACTTTATCCTCTTTGTTTTGAACCTTCTAAAAGCCACACTGCCCACATGACATCCTGACGAGGTGAAAGCAGTTCCATACAATACTTAATCCAGGGCACTCCATTCAAACTCATATTTTTTCTGCATAGTTAAAGGTTTCCGTCTTCCTGCACGAAGCGGCACACGCAGTACATGTCCCAGTTCCCCCTCGAAACCTCGATACGTCCTCTTATCTTTCGCTGTGGGTTCTCAGAGTCTTCACACTGGTCCCTTTTTTTTGTTTTTCATTTGAAAGCTTTCAGGAGTCGCTCTCTCGCTCCTCTCTCAGGGAGATCTGGGGGCGGACGTGTTACAGACAGAACATTCGTCTCTATTCAGACGCTCAGCCATAAAAATAAGCCTTGATTTGCGCCTGTGATTTTGACTCGTCGTAAACAGGCAGTTCCTCGAATTCAGATTCTTACAAATGTAGACCGAGACCATTATATACAAGGTTTTTTTTGTTTTTTGGTAAGTGTTTAGAATAGATCTCCGTTATTTGAGAAAAGAGACACGTCTTTCTGCAGCTCGAAATAACCATTTTCAGCCTGGATTTGAGCGTTGTGAGAGTTGAGGCCTATCTCGCATCTTCTGGAGGTCCCTTCCAGATTTGAGCTGTGTAAAACTGAACCACCGCTTCACCGTGTTTAGTCCTGACTCTGGGGACCACCAGGAGACCCCTCCCTGAAGTTCTCAGGGCCCGAGATGGTTCATACGGCTCTAACATGTCAGAGATGGACTTTGGTGCTAAACCATGAAACGACTTGTACACGAGCAGAGCTGTTTTAAATTCTATTCTCTGAGTGACAGGAAGCCAGTGCAGGGACCGGAGCACTGGACTAATATGGTGGTATTTCCTGGTTCTTGTCAGGACTCGAGCAGCAGCGTTCTGGATGTTCTGCAGCTCGAACAGCTCGTTTAGAAAGGCCAGTGAGCAGTCGTTACAGTCGTCTAACCTGCTGGAGACAAACGCATGGATTGGTTTCCTGGGTGGAGGACAATTGTTTTACTTGTCAAAACACCAGGGCTGAACATTCCATTTGTTGCCCGGAGTAAATCTTCACTTTCTACAAATGCCAGTGTCTTCATACGTCATATACAGTATAGTGTATATGTGCGAGTGCCATGACCAAAACGGCGTGATGCGTTACTATGGATACAAGCTCGGTTCATCCTACCATCACGTCTAAACCCCTAAACATCCAGGGAATAACTTTGGCGAGGCTAAGAACAGCGACGGATGACGAGTAGCTTAGCTTAGCTTAGCACCGATAGCCACTTCACTTTAGCAGACCTTTGTGTGTCTTATGCTGGGCTTATAACAACTGTGACATAAGTGTTATTGAGTCATACTAATAAAACTTAAGTAACACAGCTCAGGCCACAAGGCAGAAATAGAAAGTCGTTTGCAATAAAAGTATTTTTCCAGTGTCGGGCACCGAGATGAATAAAAAACATTGACTTTTTTGTGATGACTTTATGAGAATGCCAAACACCGTTTTAATTCAAAGCGGTAAAAAAAAGTCAAACCCCAAAAGCTAATAAAGCCATAAGAACAATAGTTTTTATTCTTTCATTTTAATCCCGGCAGTTCTCAAACCCAGTCAGAGCGAGCTTTGAACCCAAACCCCCCCCCCCCCCCCCCCCCCCCGCTGTGCTCTCTCTCTCTCTCCGTAGTTTTTTTTTGGGTGGGAAACTTGTCAAACTCATGAAACGGCACGGAGATCTAAGCGGATTTTCCCCGGTTAGACTTCGCCCCCTTTTTTTCCTCATTAATCGTCCGTGAGAGTAAATACTTCGCTGACAGGAAAGACAAAGGGACAGAGGGATATTGTTCATCCAATTACACAATGGAGATCATTTGTTTCACTCAAACTTGGCTGTGAAAACTGTTTAAGTGGCGCTAGCTTTGCTCGTTAGCCTGTTAGCTTCTTCTTTGTTATTCCATTAGTGTGTATTGGTGGCTCCGGGTCAGGGGCAAAGGAGCACGGAACCTCAAGATGATTTTGAGAAATATTATTACATAAATCAGAGACATCTTTTGCGTTAAAGTACTCTAAACATGTGAGAAATACTGTCAAGTACTTCAACATTTCCAAGCAGAACACCCAATTATGTACAACACTGACATTTGTTGGAAGTGTTGTTTTACTTTGGGCTAAAATTGGGCAGTTATTTTTATAGTAAAGATACTCGGCTATAACGGCTGCTCACTGTAAAACAGCTGCAGAACATCCAGAACGCTGCTGCTCGAGTCCTGACAAGAACCAGGAAATACGACCACATTAGTCCAGTGCTCCGGTCTCTGCACTGGCTTCCTGTCACTCAGAGAATAGAATTTAAAACAGCTCTGCTCGTGTACAAGTCTTTTCATGGTTTAGCACCAAAGTCCATCTCTGACATGTTAGAGCCGTATGAACCATCTCGGGCCCTGAGAACTTCAGGGAGGGGTCTCCTGGTGGTTCCCAGAGTCAGGACTAAACACGGTGAGGCTGCGTTTCAGTTTCATGCAGCTAAAATCTGGAACAGTCTTCATGAGGATGAGAGACAGGCCTCAACTCTGACAATGTTCAAATCCAGGCTGAAAACGGCTCTTTTTACCCGAGCATGAAAACTGAAAGTATTTTATCTGCACTCTTGCCTTTACTGTGATTAATAACTTTCTATGTTGATGTTTTATGGGCTGATTGTATCTGAATCTTTCTTGTAATGTTATACGACTGTGAACTAGCTGGGGCTGCAAGAAAGACCATTTTCCCTGACAAGATTTGCCATTTCGGTTTCAAATCCATCACATCTCCATTGCAGAATAGACGGAATAATCAAACTAACAAACAAACCCCACGTCCCACATCCTCAGTGACGCCTTGTCCCGTTAGCAGCAGCGTGTCGTAGCGCACCGGGCCCGGCTCATGTTTCGGGGACAGCGCTCGGAGTTCACCGGGAGCGCGTGGGCGGCTGCTAAACGCCGGCGATACTCAGCCGCTCCGCACAGTCGCAGGAATGAGAGGAAGGCGACCGGACAAAGGAGACCGTGCAAATGAGTCACCGGTCTGACATCTCTGCAGATATAGAGCAGCCCAAAACACACGGAGGCGCTGTGCGTGAGGTGTCAGGAAGTGCACGGCTGAAGACTCGTGGAGGGGGAATACAAGGGGCTTAATGCATGAGTCGTGGTTGGACCTGTAGCATTTAGAGGCTTCAGGTGCATGAATGCCAAGACTTTGTGGCCGTTTAAAAGGTTTAGTTTGTTTTGAGTTGCTGATTTGCTGATCTGTGTGAGTGAAACACAACTTACCATTCCTACCTCTAATCATAACCCTAACCCAGGGGTAGGCAACCACCATCTCAAGAGCCACATGAGGCCCTTTAAGCCTCTTTAGCAGAGCTGTGGGAAGATATTCTAGTCAGGCGGTGCTGAGGGACAAAATCTACCCCCAATGTGCATATTTTCCTATTTATTCATAGTGCCTGCAGTTTGCAAACTATCCACCAGGGGGTGCTGCCGCGACCTCAGCACCCTGGGTTCCCACGGCCTTGCTCTGTATAGCTCTGACCGTAAAAGTAAACCCATTAGTCTGTGACTTGTCGTCCCCCCTGATCAAGAGTTTGGGTTATGTGTTTCACTCACACAGATCGTACACACAGTTTTAGAGACTAGAAGGTCTTGGCTTTCAACTGAGATATCACACTGGCATAGGCGGTAAGCTGCTATAGGCTGCGTTTGATCCAGATGAGGGCAGAGACAATTTGAATTATATTTTTAGTAAGATCTTGGGAATTGGGGAGTATTTTATCTCATTTTGAAAACAACACTCTGGATGTACCCTCTCCTCCCTCGTGTACCTGTCGGCCACGATGAAACTGCCCCCCCCCCCCCCACGTTTCACCGCTCAAATTCCCACTACATTCATGAAACACTGTTGCCATGGGAACCGGCCAGGGAGCACGCGCTCTCTCTCTCTCTCCCTGTGCCTCTCCACCCCCCGTTCTCCGCCACGGCGTCCACGAGTCACTTCTGATGGTCGTTTCAAACATTTCACTGGGGGGATTTTGAGTCGATTTCTCAATTATTGCTTTTTTTTTCAAAGTTTTTTTTTTCTTCTTCTTCTTGTGTGTCTGTGTCTGTGCGCGTGTGCTCCTTCTGTAGTGACATCACTCCGGTGCACAGGCATCCCACGCTTGCATGTCACGTCGCGAAGGAGCGAGGAGAACAAGCAGCAGCGGCAGCGGCGGCGGCGAAGGCGAGCCAAAGGAGAAGCAGAAGCTCGCCATGACAATCTGAAGACAAGAGGAGGGAGAAGGGAAAACCAAGAGAGACAAACACTGCCACAAGGAGCGGTCGGAAGGAGGCGCCGAGGGAGCGAGAGGAGACTTCAGAGGAAGGAGCAGCGGTGCATGGAGGAGCTCGGTCCAACAGGGCGCAGACCAAACGCAGAAGATGGATACGAAAAGCAGGAGCGTCCCCTCAGGTAAACATGTCGCTTTGAATTAAAACTGTTGTGCTGGGTTTTCTATTCATGGCGTTTTGTTCCGTGTAGTTTCTCACTTTGATATTCCAAGAAGCGCACACAGCTGTTGCTATCCCCCCAGAGAGGCGCTGGAGATGTCGGTGCTCGTTTGTTTGCGCGGAGGTCTCGCTGCGCGTCGTTACGCACACGCCAAGTGTTCGATGTTTAACCTATACATCCATATCGTGAAGGGAGATAATTTATTGGGGGAAATCGTCGAGGTCCTTCATCTGATTTAAAATGCGCAAAATGTTAGTCAAAGATGTGGTTCCAAGTTTAGCTCCATAATTGCTTTGGTCCTGGTTTAGTTCATTATTTAGACATTGTAATCAAATATGGCGCCCGGATGCCATCGGTGTCACCTTTGCACTGGAAGCGTGAATAATATTGTGATAATAGTTATGAGCGGGAGCTTTTATGTTGAGTTGATGCATAAGCGAGTGGCTACGGGGTAAGGCCGCAAACTTTTAAAAACAAAATTGCAATTTCGATGGACACAATTAGCACATCTTCGAAGCAGCAGTTATTCACCTCACGCAAAATTAAAAAAAATGAAGTTAGTTAGTTCACAGGACAGAAGTTCTAGGCGCAGCCAGGGGCCGGAGGGTGTCCGGTTTGGGAACCTCAGAATCTCATCTCTGCTCTTTGCAGACGATGTTGTTCTGTTGGCTTCATCAAATCAGGACCTCCAGCGCGCACTGGGGCGGTTTGCAGCCGAGTGTGAAGCGGCCGGGATGAGGATCAGCACCTCCAAATCTGAGGCCATGGTTCTCCACCGGAAAAAGGTGGCTTCCCCGCTTCAGGTCGGTGGGGAGTCCTTGCCTCAAGTGGAGGAGTTCAAGTATCTCGGGGTCGTGTTCTCAGTGAGGGACGGATGGAGCGTGAGATCGATAGACGGATCGGTGCGGCGTCAGCAGTGATGCGGTCGCTGTATCGGACTGTTGTGGTGAAGAGGGAGCTGAGTCTGAGGCAAAGCTCTCGATTTACCGATCGATCTACGTTCCCACCCTCACCTATGGTCACCCCACCCTCACCTATGGTCATGAGATCTGGGTAATGACCGAAAGGACAAGATCGCGAATACAAGCGGCCGAAATGAGTTTCCTCCGCAGGGTGGCTGGGCGCACCCTCCGAGATCGGGTGAGGAGCTCAGTTACCCGGGAGGAGCTCGGACTCGAGCCGCTACTCCTTCACGTCGAAAGGAGCCAGCTGAGGTGGCTAGGGCATCTGTTCCGGATACCTCCTGGTCGCCTCCCTCGGGAGGTGCTCCAGGCATGTCCTATTGGGAGGAGGCCCCGTGGAAGGCCCAGGACACACTGGTGGGACTATGTCTCCGAGCTGGCCTGGTGTCGTCTCGGGGTCCCCCCAGAACAGCTGGAGGAGGTGTGTGTGGATCGGGAAGTCTGGGCATCTCTGCTGACACTGCTGCCCCCACGACCCGGCCCCGGATAAAGCGGAAGAGAATGGATGGATGGATGGTTAGTTCACAGAGTTTTGATTAATCCTCGGGTGGCACTGTTGAAGCGCGCTAACGTTTACTTCCTGGGTTGCGTTGCGAAAACCTGTCCTCCACTTTTTATATATTTTTTTGTATTTGTCGGGGACGATACAATCAACATAGTTACAGTAAAGGTTTGCAGCTGATGCTTTTAGAAAGTGCTAATGCGCAGCTCGAAGCTCATAGTTCTTGGCAGTTCTTACACTGCGGCGCCGTGAAGTCGTTCCCACTGCCGCCTGCAGGGGGAGCTCCAGGCACGGTAGCACTGCGGTTAGCGCTCGTGCTTCACAGCTAGCAGGTCCCGGGTTCGATTCCCACCTGGACGGGGCCTTTCTGTGTGGAGTTTGCATGTTCTCCCCGTGTCTGCGTAGGTTTCCTCTGGGTACTCCGGTTTCCCCTACCACTAAAAACATGTACAATAGGCCCAGGGACTGCAGGTGGAAATTAGCACAAGTGCTATAACCTGGTACAATGCATCTCTCCTTTCTGAGGCTAATGTATATTGTACACTGTCCCTGTTCAACTAAATTAAATAAATAAATAAACTCTTATTAATTATAATATTCTTAAATCCCATATTCATGACATTTTAAAGGACCTATACATTTTTGGTAGTTGGGCGGGTGCGCCTAGCGGGGCACGCTTCCTCCGTTGGTGTTGTTGAGAGAGTTACCCCAATGTCAATATGTGACTAAAATGGGTTTACCAATTTCCTCACATTTTGACTAAAAGGGTTAAAAATATATAGTGCGTTTAAATGCATTTGGCGGTGGAAGTGATGCAATGAGTTAAACATTATAGTTACAGAGTCACTCGTCTAGGAAGAGTCTTATTTCTTCATCCGGGTTAAGAGAAGGTGCCGATAGCGTCGACTCAGCGAGTTTTTACGTTGGATCAAAACATTTCGGTGACCGTCTGATCACCATCATCATTTGGAAAACTCGGACTGGAATCCTCCGAGCGTTAGAGAAAACACGACGGGCTTGATCTCGCGTTTCTATACGCGGACTTTAGACTAGACGTTTGTGCCGCCGGGGGGCGCTCTGAGAAATCTTCAGCTCCTTACCTGGGGCTGTACGTGGCTGGACAGACTATGATGGGGAGGTCATACACAGCAATGGTCCCTCCGCCAGCTTAACCTCCTACAGACGGAACCAGACTGGAATAAGCTCCGCTACTGTGGAGCTCTTTAATATATATATATATATATATACAGTGCCTTGCGAAAGTATTCGGCCCCCTTGAACTTTTCGATCTTTTGCCACATTTCAGGCTTCAAACATAAAGATATTAAACTGTATTTTTTTATGAAGAACCAACAACAAGTGGGACACGATCATGAAGTGAAACGAAATTTATTGGATATTTCAAACATTTTTAACAAATAAACAACTGAAAAATTGGGCGTGCAAAATTATTCAGCCCCTTTACTTTCAGCGCAGCAAACTCTCTCCAGAAGTTCAGTGAAAAACGTTATGTTTGGCGTAAAAGCAACACAGCTCAGGACCATTCTGGAAGAAAACCTGATGGAGTCTGCAAAAGACCTGAGACTGGGACGGAGACTTGTCTTCCAACAAGACAATGATCCAAAACATAAAGCAAAATCTACAATAGAGTGGTTCACAAATAAACATCTCCAGGTGTTAGAATGGCCAAGTCAAAGTCCAGACCTGAATCCAATCGAGAATCTGTGGAAAGAACTGAAAACTGCTGTTCACAAACGCTGTCCATCCAACTTTACTGAGCTCCAGCTGTTTTGCAAATATTTCAGTCTCTCAATGTGCAAAACTGATAGAGACAAACCCCAAGGACTTACAGCAGTAATCGCAGCACAAGGTGGCGCTACAAAGTATTCACTTAAGGGGCTGAATAATTTTGCACGGCCAATTTTTCAGTTTTTTATTTGTTAAAAATGTTTGAAATATCCAATACATTTCATTTCACTTCATGACTGTGTCCCACTTGTTGTTGGTTCCTCACAAAAAATTACAGTTTTATATCTTTATGTTTGAGGCCTGAAATGTGGCAAACTTCAAGGGGGGCCGAATACTTTCGCGAGGCACTGTGTATTCTTGTGTCGGACAGTGTTTAACTCACAGTGGGAGAAATAGTTTGTCCTGTGAGCGTTTAATAAGATGCACAAAGCTGCGCGTGACGTTAAAGGCCCTGTACCTGATATTTTCCAGGTAGTGGAATGACATTTATTTTTTTTCTCTCTGAACACATTTGTGAAAAGACACTGTATACACCTTTTTTCATCACAGTGATCCAGAAAAAGTGACCCTGAAAACTGTGAAACGGGTTCATAAACTCGTCCCTGGCTCATACTGTCTTCTTGGATTAAACTATTACTGCTTGTTCTTTTAGTAAGACACGAGGTTTGTTTACCTGCTTTACTAGTCAACGTCAGGAAGACTAGTAAAGCAGGTAAACAAACCTTCTGTCTTACCAACAGAACAAGCAGTAATGTATTGGGAATGAATTTAGACACAACTAATTATTCAAAATGTACAATGAGCGTGAAC
Organism: Proterorhinus semilunaris; assembly: GCA_021464625.1. Taxonomy (NCBI): domain Eukaryota; kingdom Metazoa; phylum Chordata; class Actinopteri; order Gobiiformes; family Gobiidae; genus Proterorhinus; species Proterorhinus semilunaris. Next base: position 3,546,692 of record CM038360.1, on the reverse strand, counting down.
GAAACGATCAGGTGTAGGACCTTTAATAGAAGGAAAAGCGGAGCGAAGGGTTCGACCTTTCAAGTCTGGCTGTGCTTCCACATGAAGAGCTCTGTTGTGCGTCACACTGATATGCGAGGCAAAACGTACGTAACCGCCCAAAATCATAAAACAGTGTGTCTGTTTCTTCCGTTAAAAGTCACGGTGAAAGGGAACCGTCAGCCGCTGGTTCATTCATACAAAGTTTGTCCCTTTCAGAGACGCGTTTGTGCCCGTGTGGTGTGAAGGACGTCTGAGTCGTTTCTACACAGATGTTCTGGATGTTCTTGGATCGCATTGTTCCCAGCGAGGCACACATTGCAAGTCGTTTTTTTTTTTTCCGCTGCTTTGTTGAATCTGTCCGGCCTCGTCCTCGATGCGCTCGCCGACGTCCAGCTCCCAATAACACTGCAGACCTGCCCCCCCCCCCCCCCCCCCCCCCCCCCATGCTGTCGCCATATGGGGTTTTAACTAAACTATGGAGATTCTTCAGATCGTTCACGTAACCCGCAGCTGAATTCCAGGGAAATGTCCCCCCCCCCCCCCGCATGCGTTTGGCAGCAGGAGAACGCAAACGAGGCGCGCAGGGAACAGGCGTGGGCTGGACCCCCCCCCGGCCTCCGATAAGGAAATAAAGCCGATTTGGTGACACGCAGACACCGGAGGTTAATGTAAACTAAACCCCCCCACTGCGCGGCCCTTTAAAAACCCGTTCAGATCGTTCACATCACAACAGGGGTTTCCATGGCAACGTGGATCTGAAAATAACACGGATCGACCAAACTCTGACACCCCCCCCCCCCCCAAAAAAAAAAAATCCCAGTCCGACCTGGGAGAGGGGGGGGGGAGACGTGCGGGATAATGCAAACATAGTGATACAGGAGGCAGAAGAAGAGAGACTGTTCCGAATATCACACACGGATAAAGAATGATACCGATTAAAGGCCCTGAACTCATTACCCCCCGTTTTCTCGCTTCTTTGTGAGGCGTAGTATTTGTATCTATCGTGAATAGGGGTACTGTTAAAAACAATTCTATACTGATACCTGAATGATTCCGGTCCAGCACGCAAGAATAAAAGCACGACCTGGACATGTTAGGAATGAGGTTAGACCACAACGATTTAAATGGAAAATGGACTCGACTTGTAAAGCGCTTTTCTACCTTTCTCAGGCCCAAAGCGCTTTACAGTAAGGACCCAATCACTCTCTCATTCACACAGACACTGGAGGCACATAGGGTGAAGTGTCTTGCCCAAGGACACAGCGACAGTGTGCATTTGCGGGAGCTGGGATTTGAACCTGTGACCTTCCGATCACGAGACGACCCGCTCTACCACCTGCGCCACCGTCACCCCTGTACCCGATTTTTGTTCTAGTATTGGAACGAAATGTGCTTCATTAGGATATTGTATATTGTAAACTCGGGTTTATTTGGTCGGGACAGTCCATGTTAATGAACATCATGCCTCATGCATGTAAACGCGCCGGATTTTAACCTTGGGCTAATTTGCATCTGTTGTCACACACACATTCATCCTATTGTACATGTTTTAGTGGTAGGGGAAACCGGAGTACCCGGAGGAAACCCACACAGACACGAGGAGCTCATGTAACTATAAAACATTTGGAACAGTTTCTTGAACTAGTTTTATAGTATTTCTGTGAAAGCGATCCTGAGAACATGGATTTAAACTCTTCCCGTGAAGAATATGGAACAAAGATGTTTGGAAAGATAGGAATGAGTTTGGACTCGACTCATTTTGTGGTTTCCTCCTTCATTGTTTATCAAAATGACTAATATTCTGCAGCTTAATACACAACTCCTGAACATTTGCCTTTGAGAAGAGTCTGTTGTCATTTTTTGCGTAAGTTGTTCCTGAGCTGTTTCTAAATGTCGACCAAATCAGACCTCCGATAGATTTACAGACACGTTTAATTAAAAAACGACAGTTGAATTCGCCGGAGGGAGAGACATTGTGTTCTTGTTCCTCGAAGCATAAATCTCCATCTCGGCCGAGTGTCACATCTGTCCTTATCGAAGCCCATCTCCAAACCCCGTTCATCACGTGTCCTGACTCAGGTGGAGCTTTACGGACGTGGTTGAGCTGGTGTCTGTGTGAAACTCATACAGATAAACATCAGTATAATTGTATATATAGCAGAAAGTGCGGACGCTCCTCGAGGTGGAACAGATGATCATCGGTGATAAGATTCATTAAAGTACCATCAGCCACGATACTGTCAAATACTGCAAATTACTATTGAATACACATTAAAGGGAGACTGTTATGAAAAATTGACTTACCGTATTGTGATAATTTCATCATGTACACGTTTCGAAGCATTCACGCATCTTTGAGTAATCTTTGACTCTTCTCCAGAGGATGCTCTTTGTGCCGCCGTAGAAGCTCGCTCATAGACTTAACATTGATAAACCTCTTGTGCGACTGCATGTTCCAAAAAAGGACGAAAAGGCGGGAACCTCCGCTCCAGGGCCTGTCAATCAAAACCTCGGACTTAAACGTTTTAATTCTGCAGAACAAAACCAGCATGGATAGGAATACGAAACCTTGCCCGGCGTTGTCACATGGGTCACAGCAATTGAAAGAATAAAAGAAAGTCTTTGGAGCCAGGCTTTTGACTAGTGCTTGAGAGGTGTAAAGAAGTGTCTTTTGGAGTCGCCCTGACCACCAGGGGGCGGTATTGCAGGGATGTCAGCCACACGGGCCACCGCTCCAGTTCTTTCCCTCCTTCGTGTTCTCTTTATTGCTTCATAATAAGGAAGTGAAGCTCCTGGATATTTTGTTTCAGCTGTCTTAGATGAATGTTGCATTTTCTAACCAACACAGTGTAGGATAGTGATAAAGATGTGTTTGCCATTATTACCAAACACACAAAGCGGAATGTTTTGGTTTTGATGTTCCTTCTGCTCACATTCTTTTGCCTTGGGCCCATGTAGAGTCGAGAAACAGCTCCGAGTAGCACTAAGAACTATTTGTCAACCAAATTTATACGAAAACAAACAAACAATGGTTTCGGAAAGATTGTTTGAAAACTGTGTTCAGTGTATTCTGTACATTTGAAGTCGAGGTGTTCATTGTTAAAGGGTTGTCGCTGCGTTTCCTCCGGCTCCTTTAAGGCTAAATTCAATGTAAAAAAATGACTGAAAATATATTTACAAAGAAGCCGTGAGTTGTCCTGCTGCAGCTGGTACACGCTCCTTTTTGTCTAGCTGCAAAATGAAAGCTACGAGTTTGAGAGCAACAATGTTCCTTTCGCCCGTCTCTTCCTCCGCGGCTCAGATACTGGATGTTCCTGTTGATGCTTCGAGGTCTAAGCGTTTTGTTCTCCTGCTGCTGCCAAAACTCTCCGCTCCGGGCACCAACTGCTTTTTTTATTAAACAGAGACCAGAAACTCTCACACACAGACTACGGAGGCCTGGCAGGGACAGGAGAGCTAAAATAAAGATGAAAATATACTCCCTACACAGTGTGTGGGGGGTATAAAGAGAGAGGAACGCAGGCTTTAGGCTTCGTAACGGAGGATTATCTTACAAAGCAGGATATAAAGACTATTCTTCCAATGTTTGAATTTTAAAAAGGTTATCTTCAGAAAGCAGATGTGAAAGCCCTGCTCAATTTATTTGTCACCTGCACATTTTAAACCCTGTATTGAGCTCCTGTTGACAAAATGCATTTATACTGATGCATTATTCTTTATGTGGTGGAAAGTAGTCAGTGAATGTCCTAGGACCACAGTGGTGGTGTTTTGATGGTGAGACAGAGCTTTGGCCAGAGTAAAGACAGCAGTTGTAGAAGTGAGTCTTGGTCTCAGTCGAGACAGAATCCCGGCTCCCGTTGAATCAGACTTTTGTTTTGACTCTTGTGAGTGAGTGGTTGCTGGAGGGTCCATATGTAGCTTAACGCCATCATAATGGAGTAAATAGTGAATTGTCCCTTTGCCTGTGAAAGGCACCAAATAAATACCCCAGCAGTTCTTTAATGGACAAGGCACAATATAAAGTCAATACAAGAGCTTTGGGAAACTGGAGGCTAGAAATGATTCAATAGCAAATCTAATCCATAACACAAACTTCCAGTGTCATAAACACGGCGTAAACTGTTTTAAGCCTGGATTTGTACATTATCAGAGTTCAAGTGCATATGACAGGGTTTAATGCTTTTGAAAATATGACTAAGATAGATTGATTTATTTATTTGGTTGGGACAGTGCATGTTAATGAAAACGCCACACTGGATTGTGGCCTTGGGCTAATTGGTACACTCTCATTGATCCTGGCCTGTTGTACATGTTTTTAGTGGCAGGGGAAACCCGGAGTACCCGGAGGAAACCTGCACAGACACGGGGAGAACATGCAAACTCCTCACAGAGGGCTTTTTTTTTATGATCCATGATTTCACTGATGATTTCACTGATTTCCGCTGTTTCAGTATCGTTGTGGGACTGATAATTGCTGTATTGATAACTGCTGCTTAAACTATACCAGAATATCATATAACATATCGATCATATCAAAGGTAAAGTCAGTAAAACATATTGGTATTCTATATAATGTTAAACACACATTGGATGAAGCTTCATCACAGCTTCGATACTCGACCTTAACAGTTCCATATTTGACATACACCAGTTATACAGAGAGGCTGTTCTTACTTCAGGAGAAAGCGAGTGTGACTCACAAAGGTCCCACACAGACAAACTGTTTATAAAATTGCAGACCTTGAAATTTAATGAGCTGGTCAAATTTAAAATACTACAAATTCCGTGGAGAGTGAAAAATGATTTGGTTCCAATACATTATGCAAAACCAATTCATGCTAATCACTAACAGCAGAAGAAAAGGCCCTTTCTGTTCCATATTCACGCACCTCACAAAAACAAAAAAGGGTTTCTTGTAAATGGGATCAGTTTATGGAACTCTTTGGACATTGTTCAAAAATCATGTCACACAATCATTCAATTCAATAAAATGTATTAAAAAATGTACTTGGAAAATACGAAGGCAGCGAAGCATAATATTTGAAACTGTCAATTATTTAGATGTAAAGTAATATTGTACCTTGACAGAGGGTAAAACAAAAAACGGCGGGCCATCTGTTCAGTGCCAGCTCGGATTTTTGAAAAAAGGGGCTAAAGGGGCTAAAAAGACTATAACTGCGTTTCCATCACTGGATTATAATGCATTCTGAAGTTTCGCATTTGTAAGGAGTGATGGAAACACCAAATTTCGCATTTAAGCTTTTAATTCACATAAAAAGTTGACGTAGCGAATAAAAAGTGCTCGTGCCTGTTGGCGTAGCCGACCTGTGGACGGGAGTGAAGAGGAAAGGTCCATCAGCAGCAGGTCGTCTCTGGTCCAATAATATTCCCCAGATGCAGAGGCTCAAACATCGCTGTCTCTGCCGTAGCATTGATGCTAACACTGCACTGTCTGCAACTATGGACCAAGCTAGCAACAAAAAACTCTCCCAGAGACGCAGACGCCGCCTGATCCTCATTAGAAAACGTAGTAAACTCACTCTGGGATCGTTTTTGTTTGTCCAGCCTTTACAGGACATGCGAGACTTCAGAGGAGCAGCTATAGTTAGTTACGATACTTTAGCTTAGCTTTAGTGTCGCCTAAATTAACATTACGAGTAAAAACAAGCAGCTAATTCCGACATGGTAAATTAATTTGGCCAAAAACGATACTAAAAAGCTCGTACTTCAAGTGACATCAAAAACGTACAGTGCGCCCTCTGCTGGGTAAATGCTGCAATTGCGTCGTGCAGCCGCCTGCTGTAACCATGACAACCAAAGCCACGATTCGCAAAAACTCTTGGATGGAAACGTGTGAAAATTCTCTTTTGTTATAGGCATTTATGGTGCAAATTTTCTCTGGTGGAAACACAACGTATGTCTTCCTCATGCTCCTGTTCAGCATTAAATATTATTATGTTATTGTTGGTGTTTTTTATTGTGTCTGTACTAACATCATGGCTGAATAAAGAACTTGAACTGAACTGAACTATACCGGTATGCATGTAACTGATGGACTGAGATGTCTGAGGGTTATATCTTGGGATCTGCTGTTGTTTGTTTGTTTCCTTGTCATTCTACAAACCTATAGGTTTAATAATATGTATAAAACAACTGAATGTAACAGTAGCTGTTAAAATAGGGTTGGGCCATATCGTATCGCATATCGTTATCGTGATATAATGTTTTGATATCGTTTAAATTTTTTATATCGTTGTGGACACAATATAATTCATGTTACTCTCCATCAGAGCAGCATAAACGGTGACTGTAGAACACGGGGACACGAGCTGAAAAAGTAAAATGAAATGAAGGATGTAAACTGCTTGAGTAGATCATATTTGCGAGACAATTATGCTGAAAAAAAAGAATAAAATATCACTGAATGAATCTTCCCAATAGGCGTAAGGCTGGGATTTTGAAGTAATTCGTCCATTGTCAATTATATCGTCAAATATATCGTTATCGTGATATTTATTTTTTCATATCATGATATAGCTTTTAGGCCATATCGCCCAGCCCTATGTTAAAACCTATATTGCTTGAAAAACTCAACAGCTCAAATAAAAATAAAAAGTAATATGAGTCTTTCGCATCTGTAACGTAAGCTCCGTTGACTCACACACGTTCACCCCTGTCCCGCCTGCAGACCTGAGCTTCCTGCCCCGGCCCGCGCTGGTGTGGTGTGAGCGCGGGATCCAGGTGCTGCTGACCACGATGGGCGCCTTCGCCGCGTTCGCCCTGATGACCGTCGCCATAGGAACGGACTACTGGCTCTACGCCCGCGCCTTCATCTGCAACAGCACGGCCAACTCCTCGGCCCAGGACGACTCCAACAGCAACAAGGACAAGAAGGACCCGGGCGCCCTCACGCACTCGGGCCTGTGGAGGATCTGCTGCCTCGAAGGTACAGGGGGGAGGGGGGTTCGTGTTTGAGAAAGCAGAGGTCAGTGTGGAAGTAAACTTGTCCAAACTGTTCTTTATTTGAGTTTTGGTTTAGAACGTTTTACTCCAGAAAGATAAATATAATACTTAGTTTGCATTTTCTTCTTGTTTGCATAGGTTTCCCCCACTACTAAAAACATGTACAAGAAGTGAAGCCTCTAGCCAGGTGATTCTGACCATCAGCCCAGATCCACATCATTGAGATGGGACCCTGGGCGTGGCTCCTTACGGGTCAACCCAGTGGCATTGAAGGATGGGTTAAATGCAGAGGACAAATTTCCCTATGGGGACAATAAAGTAACAAACAAAGAGGACTATCATATCAAATCATCTATAATGTGGCCGTAATTTCTGCCTTGAATACTCAAGTAGTAGTCTACAAATACTGATTGAACAACTTTAACTTTTATCGGGGAGTTATAATATTTGACCGGTAGTATCTGCGCTTTGACTCGAATAATAAAGAGGACATTAGATATTAACCTGCACAAAGTCCCGTTAAAGATGGGTTAACCAGTTGAGCTAATCTTCTTGGACGCCATAGAATTGGATGGAAGAATGAAGAAACTAACGGTTTGAATTGGGAACAGCAACAGCACAGATCCCGCTTCGTAATCGGGTGTTTTGGAGGTCGTTTGAATCAGAGAAACCACATCCGACATAAAGAGGTGTTGTGTTACTCACTGGCCCGGGCTCCTCTGGGCCGTAATATCAGTGACACAGGAACACGTCAGAAACCAAACCGGTGAACCCGCACGAACCTGGACACACGGCAGTACCTTTAGATTAAATATGCAGGACAGTTTCCAGAGCCAGTGATGTCATTGATTTATCGTGATTTCACTATTTTTCCTTATCATTTGATCATCTACTCTCGCATTTTCAAAAGGCGAGGTGGACCTAAAAAGCCCCAGTTTTTAATATTTATTGCATGCAAATGTTATACCCTTTATACCCTTCAGACATTACCAGCTCATGTTGACAAAATGCTTTTATTTTCACATGATCCTTTGCAGGAGAACGTTTACCAAATGTGCACTCGTAGACGGTAGTGGTGTAGTTTGTGTTGAGCAGTGTTGTTGGGATTACTCCATAAACAACATACAACTACTCCTTCTAAGAGTCATCGTGTCTGTATTTCCACTGGACTGTAGCCTGTAGTTTTTCTAAAGTCCTGCCACCCTTATAAGTAATAGCTCACAGCTGGAAGTTTCGAGTCACACCTGGACGGAGCCTTTCCGTGTGGAGTTTGTGGATGTTCTCCCCGTGTCTGTGTAGGTTTCCTCCGGGTACTGTACAACAGGTGAATCCTCCAGCCAGGTGTTTCTGACCGTCAGCCTGGCTCCACTGCTCTTCACGGGTCCTTAAAGGAACAGGTCACAGTTTTTTCCATACTGAGATATGTTCTGAGCTTAGACGAGTTGATGCGTACCTGTCTGGTCTTTGTGCGTGCGCTCAGTCACGCTAATGTCGTTAGCGTTTAGCATCTCAGCTCCAAACTGGGGTGAAGTTAGAAGCGACCAGGCTGTTCCACGTCTCCCCTATTTAAATACAGTTACGTGGGCCTTTACACGATCACCTGGAGTACTTGGACCATGGGCGTCGGAACCATTCATTGTGAGGGGGACGTGTCCCCCCCACTTTTGAAAAGTGGTTGTTTGGTCCCCTCCACTTTCACAACGTGAATTTTCATTGACTTTATATTTACTAGTTTAGACTGGACCTTTTCAATAGGCTCCCCGAGGCCAAACAATTAAATATGACCCGCGCCTTATTTTCCATAAAAAACAATATTTTTGGGGCATTATCCGCGCCAGTATCGCGCTCCGCGACGCATACGCTCCGCTTTGCGTAGCTGTGTTTATCACCATCACCTCAGAGCGGCTGAAATGTAAACATGTCTCTGTAAACCGCTGAAAAACGGCTAAAGTGAGAATACTGGAGGATTAACGTTGGACGGACGGACAGATTTGACCAAACCGAAGCACAAGGACACTCGTGCATCGTGTTTCCGGAGTTTTTAACGTGGAGGAGCAGGACTTTTCGCGTCCTCGGCAGGTGGACAGCGTGTCTTCATCGGTACAAAGGGCCTGACCAGTAACTTTAAGGTGAGGAACATCAGTTTTGATGCGTTTACAAAGCGGGTGATGAAGCTTCAGTTTAGCGTGAGTTTGGGGAAACTGCACCGGGCTAGCACGAGTGTTCAACCGGTCAATACGCCGTTAAACCTCGCTGTCTGGACTCTAACTTAACCAAATAATATCTGAATTATTCAATTGACGGATAAATGTTTGCTTCCTTTACCCTTTGACTCAATTGTATCAGTGTTTGTGGGAAATGTGAAGATACAAGCATTGAGATGTTTTTTTATTTTTTTTGCGATGGCGGGAGTTAACGGGTGTGGCTGAAGCTAAATGTGGACGCAAACACGAGCGCCGTCTCATAAGAGCTTAATTCACTGAGCTTTTTCACAAAGCGTCATGAAGCCAGGGCTGGACAGGAGAACAGCGGCTCCACAGGTGTTGTGTTATCCGCCCTATATGTCCATCCAGCTGCCAGGAGGAGGGGCGCTGCTGAGCTGATCGAACACCCCCCCCCCCCCCTATTTTTGAAATGTGTCCCCCCCACCTTCCAAACGCTTCCGACGCCGCTGACTTGGACGATGTTACTGCGCGGACGTCCAAGCACTCCAGTTGTTATTACGCCTCACAATATAGTTCCCTTTTTTATCCACTTAGAAAATCCACATGTTTGATTTTGTGTAACTAGACTTGGATCGTGTAACGTTTCACGTAACTGTGGAACAGCCTGGTAGCGTCTAACTTCACCCCAGTTTGGAGCTACACCTTTGCTGGGAGAAGCTAAATGCTAACGACATTAGCGTGACTGAGCACAAAGACCAGACAGGTACACATCAACTCGTCTAAGAACATCTCTCAGTTTGTAAAAATGGTGCCTGTTCCTTTAAAACCTTTTCAGCTGTCAAGATATGCCAAAAAGTAATTAGCAGTTGCTTGATAAATTAATTATAAAAACATTTTGCAATTGGTATTACATGACTTCATCACTTATTCAGTAATCTAATTACATGATCATTTACACTGTTTTAAGAGCCAAACAAAGGGATACGATGGAAATGGTCAGGCTCAATAACATTACTGGGTGCATGTTCTCACTGATCCATCTGTCCAGGATCTGCCTGACAACAGCAGCAGCATCCGCGATGTAAACATTAGTATTAGTTGTTGGACCATCTGGGGCTAAACTGGCTCAGGTAGCAGCACGGGCTCCGCTGTCGAGGAAAATGAAAAGCTACATTTGAAAGATTTTGTAAAAATATGAAAAATAAAAAACCTGTCACTAAACCCACTGTGGCTGTGAAAGCCAAGGAGCCAGGACTCGAACTCATGACACGGAGGGACATGAACGACATGAAAATGTAACATGTCTTTGTAAACACAGACTCGAACGCTCTGATCCTCCCACAGCTCACACCTGTAATAATCCGAGCTGTGACTCATCGTGACTCACCAAAATCCATTTCCTCTTTTTTTTCCCTCTCAGACTGAACGGTTCGACTCGACCGGACGCTTTTATGAATCAAAAATAGGCCGATATTAATGTGTAGAAGAAAAGGTGAACCAGTGCAATGATGGCAGTCTAATACAAGCGAGGTTCCTCAACCAGGGAGTCAGGAATACTTTGTTAGTTTAGTCATGATTTCCACAACTTTATGTGCATTGTAACTAATCAACAGTGGGGAATATGGTTCTGCTGCTCGGCTTAGGCTCATGATTAGGGTTAAGAACAGCAAATCTGAATCTGAATCACACAGATCTTACACATAGTTTTAGAAAGTAGAAGGTATGAGGTATCACACTGTTGGCCCATAGAAAGACCATAAGACTAATGTCACAGAAAAACTCCACAGAAACGCCCCGTCCTGCCGGGACCTTCTAGCTGTGAAGCTACGGTGCAAAACGCTGTGCGACCTCTTAAAAAAACTCACTATAGAGGTTATGCATGTGATGTCATGTTTCAGTTTCATGCAGCTAAAATCTGGAACAGTCTTCATGAGGAAGTGAGACAGGCCTCAACTCTTTTTTCTTTTTAAGTATTATATCTGCACTCTTGCCTTTTACTGCAATTCATTCATTTTTATGTTGATGTTTTATTGATTTGATCTGTTTTCTTGTAATTTTATGCAACTGTGAAGCACTTTGAAATTGCCTTGTGTACACTGTAAAATGTAAAATTGTTTCAACTCAAAAAACTAAGTCCAAGGGCTGCCAAGAAATTGTATGTGTAACCAATAACCAATTTACAATGTAATCGATTTGAAATTTCAGATTCACCTCTTTAGTTGACGTCGTTTTTCATTTCAGACAACTAGAAACAGTTGTCTGAAATGAAAAACGTCAGTTACAAATCAGTTGTGTCAACCTGAGAATACAATTCAACTAAAGAGGTGAATCTGAAATTTCAAATCGATTACATTGTAAATTGGTTATTGGTTACACATACAATTTCTTGGCAGCCCTTGGACTTAGTTTTTTGAGTTGAAACAATTTTACATTTTACAGTGTATGAATTGTGCTCTACAAATAAACTTGTATTCCCTGACTCTTGCACGTCTACCCGGCTCTCGATCAAACGTTCTGCTTGTGTCGTGGTGTGACATCATCTGCACACCCCCTATTGTTTGCCGTGCTTTACTCAAAATAGAGCATTTGCAGAAGAACCCCCCCATGCTAAAGCTCCTCCCCCCTCTCTGTGTGTGTCCAGGTCTGAAGCGCGGCGTGTGTTCTCAGATCAACCATTTCCCCGACGACGCCGACTACGACCAGGACGCGGCCGAGTACCTGCTCCGTAAGTCCCGGGTCACGCAGAGACACGGGGCCTTTGAGCCCCGGAGAGGACTGGTCCTGGCCGTCTGCCGGACATTACAAATACACCATCGCCGACACAGAGGCTCTTACATAATACGCACATTTATGTATCGCAAAAATACAACAGCCCCTGCGTGTTTGGAGGAAACCCCACACACGCCCCATGTGCCCCTGAACCCGCTTCTCTGGGACTGTTTATTTTAACAGTTTTCTTTTTTCCCCTTTATTTTATCAACCAAAATATGTAGAAAATATTCCGATTTACAATGTTAAGTACTTAAAGTGCACTTAAAGGGACAGCGACACAAAACATGCAACAAATGTGTAGTAATAAAGTAACGCACAGGTTTAAGATCGAAGAGCGAAAGGACATGAAGCTAAAGGAGGACTCGGCTCGAGGAACTTGCAGCTTTATAATCTGTGACGATCTGGTGTTCGATATATCGGTCGATCTTAACCAAACGGGGCCATTTCCTGTCTGGGAGACAAATGTGGTCATAGCTGTGGCTAAAGATACGGAGAAATATTCTATTCTGTTACAAAACGTTAGGGTCTGTTTTCTCAAAGGGAGGTTTTCTTGACGCTCCCACAGACTCCCACACTAAACTTTTTTTGATTGGGACCCCAAAAATCAACACATGAACAACTCCGGACCCCCGTTGTATAAAGTTATTGCGTCTTATGTTCCCATAGGGCAGAAAAACATTTAGAAGTTAATATGTATTTTAACCACTTAACTGCCACCCTAGGGTTAGGGTTAAGGATTATTTTACATCCAAGTCTCAAAGCGTATTGACTGGAGAGCGTGCAGTCTATATGCCAGGGTGATACCTCATTTGAAAGCCAAGACCTTCTAGTTTCTAAAAATATGTGTGAGCTCTGTGTGAGTGAAACACAACTTACGTTACATTTGCCGTTCTTAACCCTAATTATATCCTGATTAGGGTTAACTATGAGCCAACGAGCCTGATTTATTGAGCCTTGAATCCAAAAAAAACAAGGCAAAATTTGAATTTTTACAGATTTTTTTCCCTTAATAACTATCTTATTCAAACGCTAAGATCCAAAATCCTCTCAGTATTTTTGCTCTTAGGCATTACAGTGGATATTTGTATGTATTTGAATTATATATATATTATGCAGTGGCTGTATGAGTGGTCAGCATGGCGCCGTTACTTTCCATCACAGTGGTCTCTAAACTGTTTGGGGGGTTTTCAAGCTGACGGAGCCTCTCACCAGAAAACCTACAAAACAAGTGATCCCGGAGCGTTGTAGAGGCCGCCGGGTCACTACAAGGTCAAACACGCACACATATCCACTTTTTTGTCGCATAAAAAGTTGCGTAGCGCGCCTTTAAACGCCTTACTTTTTTAAGGAAACATAAAACGACGGAAAACCTTAAATACTTTTTTCTCATTTCTCGTTTCTCGCCCTAAATGTACTGGTGCGTCCCTCACGTCTCAGGTTGTATTTCTCCTGTTGTGATTCTTCTTCTCCTCGGGGCATTATATAAAGCCGTCTATTTTTGCAGCCGCTCTGATTCGGAACTCTATAGCAAACCTACAGTTCGTGGTCGACCACCATGGATACAGGATACAAGGCATAATAGAACACATTAGCATGTTTATATTAATACTGAGGAAGTGCTCCCAAAAAAGGAAACGAGGCGGGGCCATTGCCCTCACAGAAATACTGAGTCGTTTATGCCGGGGAATTGAGTTGCCTGTAGAGTCTGAGTCCCTAACGTTGGTGGGAAAGCGCTGTATAAGTCAAGACTATTCAACATTATTGGCTAAACCCTTTTTTTTGGAAGCATGAGCGTTAAAACCTCTTAACCCCCGCCTCGACCAAGCACATTTTCTCCTGTCTGGCTTCACCCAAATCTGAAAGCGTCTCGACTGGAGCGTTTCCAGCCTATAGGCCAGTGTGACGCCTCATTTGAAAGCTAAGACCTACAAAACAGACCATGAATGGACACTATTTTTTCGAGGACCTTTTAGGTTTGGGTGACGCTCGGTTCAGGTGGGGGTTAAGAGGTTAAATAAAGGCGAGACACTGCGGGTGATAACATACAGTAGATCATGTCGAGATTTATATACAGTTTTTTTCTCTTAGTTTTAATGCCAGAAACTTACACTATACGACAGTTATTAACTACCTTTTTCCCCCACGCGTATTCATTAGCAAATATAACAATGTTTTCGGCTTTTTCAGAGGGATTTTTTTCATTTCTCATTCCCAGCCTGATTCATTGAGCTGCAAAAAAACAAAGCAAAATGTCAAATTACTAATAGGCCACAAACAGGTGAATTCCATCTCTCTTCTCCTTCTTCTTTTCTTCACTTATTCAAAAACTGAACCAAAATCCTTAATATAGAGAAAATAAAACCATCCCTTTAAACCTGGGTCGATCCATTATTAAGATTTCTGCGCTGAAAATATAGGCAATTGTGTTTTCTGTCTGAAAATATAAAATGACAGAAAAGTTGCTGCTCAGTTTGGCAACAAAAGCGAGACGTTGAATGGGGATGAAAACACAACCAAAGAAGCATCAAAGAAGCGACAAAAGTAAAGAGAACTTCCCCTCTGAACGTGTTTCCTGTGTGTTTAGGAGTGGTGCGCGCTTCCAGTATCTTCCCCATCCTGAGTGCCGTCCTGCTGCTGCTGGGGGGGGTCTGCGTCGCCTCCAGCGGGTTTTACAAAAGCAAAAGGAACATCATCCTGGGAGGAGGGATCCTGTTTGTGGCTGCAGGTCAGAGTTATATGCAACAAACTTATAGAGATGTTTTTTATTTTTTTATTTTTTTTTACGTTTACTCTACTTCATCAGTGCATCAGCATTTTAAGTTTGATTAGAACACTCACTTTTTCCTTGAGGTGAGTCAAACAGCACAGGTCGACTATAGTAATGTGTAAAAAGCTTTTTCATTTATATCGCTGGCATCAGGCAACTGTCAAAACGAGGCCAGCCCTTGCTCAGTGTAATATAGACTTAGAGACACTCATCCATGCGTTTGTCTCCAGCAGGTTAGACGACTGTAACGGCTGCTCACTGGCCTTTCTAAACGAGCTGTTAGAGCTGCAGAACATCCAGAACGCTGCTGCTCGAGTCCTGACAAGAACCAGGAAATACCACCACATTAGTCCAGTGCTCCGGTCCCTGCACTGGCTTCCTGTCACTCAGAGAATAGAATTTAAAACAGCTCTGCTTGTGTACAAGTCTTTTCATGGTTTAGCACCAAAGTCCATCTCTGACATGTTAGAGCCGTATGAACCATCTCGGGCCCTGAGAACTTCAGGGAGGGGTCCCCTGGTGGTCCCAGAGTCAGGACTAAACACGGTGAGGCTAAAGCTAAAATCTGGAACAGTCTTCATGAGGATGTGAGACAGGCCTCAACTCTGACAATGTTCAAATCCAGGCTGAAAACAGCTCTTTTTACCTGAGCAGATGAAAACTGAAAGTATTTTATCTGCACTCTGGCCTTTTACTGTCATTGATTAATTTTTATGTTGATGTTTTATTGATTGATTTGATCTGTTTTCTTGTAACTTTATGCAACTGTGAAGCACTTTGAATTGCCTTGTGTATGAATTGTGCTCTACAAATAAACTTGCCTTGCCTCAGTATAATATATAATAGGGCCAGGACTTCTTTTTTATTAATTCTGATTAATTAATTTCATTAGGTTTAGTGTGATTAGAAATATTGATCGAAATTAATCACACTTCGGACACTTTGTCGGTTTCCTTTTTGGTTCCTTTCAGGTTCCTGCAGAAGTTGCTTAGGGACGAACACGGCGTGAAGCCCAAAACAATTTTACTGTCAAACTTGTTTATTCACACAGTTAAGCCGACATAAACTTCAAGTATCTCAGGTGCTCCAGGCATGTCCCACTGGGAGGAGGCCTCGTGGAAGGCCCAGGACACGCTGGTGGGACTATGTCTCCGAGCTGTCCTGGTGTCGCCTCGGGGTCCCCCCAGAACAGCTGGAGGAGGTGTGCGTGGATCGGGAAGTCTGGGCATCTCTGCTGAGACTGCTGCCCCCGCGACCCGGCATTTTGCTAAATAAATCAAAGTGCTATTGTCTTCGAAGTGTTTAAATTGGTCACAAAGGTCTCATATCTCCATGAAAATAAGTTCACATGTAGGAAAATACAGAGAAGCCGCGCCCCCACAAATCTATCAAAACATGAAAATAATTGCTAGTATTTATTTCAAACAAATAAACTGACCAGGCAAAGCCCAAGGTCGGGAACCACTGTTCTAAAAAATAAATACAAACCCTAAATAAATTATGCTTAAATGCAATTAATTGTGATTCATTAATTACACAGGTCATAATTCATAATATGAGAATATTGTTTTTATAGTAAATAAATATATTCTGTATATATATATATTTAATGTTACCATACCAACCTCAAATGTGAAGTGACTGAAAAATGGTGCAATACCAGTGGGAGCCTTTATTATTACGATTAAGATGAGTTTCCTCTGAAGGCCGGCTGGTCCCTTAGAGATCAGGATGAGGAGCTCAGAAGAGAACTTTATTATTGTCGGGTGTTGGGTTAGTCCTGAGCCGCTGCAACTCCGTCACTGTGGGCCAACGTGACCAGCATGTTTTTAGTGGTAGGGGAAACCGGAGAACCCGGAGGAAACCTACTCCACACAGAAAGGGCCCGTCCAGGAATCCGACCTGGGACCTTCTAGCTTGAAGGCGAGAGGGAATCTGTCTGAGGGGCTTCACGTGAGATCCACTGTAACATGTTGCTTCTGTTGACAGGTCTGAGCAACATCATCGGCGTGATCGTTTACATCTCGGCGGCTCTGAGCGACATTTCCCCCAAAAAGGACGAAGACAAGAAGTGGCACTACTCGTACGGCTGGTCCTTCTACTTCGGCGGCCTGTCCTTCATCCTGGCCGAGATGGTCGGCGTCCTGGCCGTGAACATCTACATCGAGAAGAACAAGGAGCTGCGCTGTCGCTCCCGCACCGACCTGTTCAAAAGCACCACCCACGCCGTGCTGCGCCTGCCCAGCTACCGCTTCAGGCGACGCTCCCGCTCCAGCTCCCGCTCCACGGACCCCCAGCGCTCGCAGGAAAACTCCCCGATCGGAGCCTCCAAGTCCTTCAACCTGCCGCCCTCCGCGCCCCCGTTCTCCGTGGCAACGCTGCCCAACCCGCACCACAGCTCCAGCGCGGGGGGCAGCGGCGGCGACATCTCCATGTACACGCTGGGACGGGACTCCAAACTGGGCGCGCCCCCGCTGTACGGCACGGTGGACCGGGCGACGCTGTACCAGCTGCACAACTACTTCCCCAAAGATGGCGGAGGCGGCGGCGGAGGAGGAGGGGGGGCGGGCAACAGCGGGACGTTACCGTCCCACTCCAAGTCCAACCTGGCGGCGGCGGCGGCGGCCCAGAACACCGCGCCCCTCAACACGTCCACGGCCACCTCCGGGACGACCCAGCAGCCCCCGGTCTCCACGGCGACCATGGAGCGGGACAGGGGCAACATGGGCACCCTGGACCGCCTCACCGCCAAACGGGACCGCGACAGCAACTCGGATACGCTCAACAGGAAGACGACGCCCGTGTGAGGGGAGGGCGCGGGTCAGCGGGACAGTCGCCGGGAAGAAGAACGTTAGAGCGAGATAAATATTTGGACGAATTATTCGGGACTTTAACCTTTAACCGAGCGCATTTTCTCCAGTTCGGCTTTACCCAAATCTAAATCAGTTTTTTCCTCTACGCAGACTACACAAGTTGCGTAGGGGCCCGACCGCCTCCCCCAGTCACTTCCGAGGCGCCTGTGCTTCTCTACCCGTCTCCAGCAAAGTATCAGGACAGTAGTTACTTTCAGTAACTCCGGTTCTCTGAATGTGCACAGTCTAAAACGAATTACTGTCAGGCCCATTCTCAGCGGTAAGATAAAAATAACGAGAAGAACGCACACCAGAAGTCTCCGAGGTGCAGACGTCGGGGAAAATCTTCATAAATCAAAAAACAACATCGCCCACGTTTTAATGATAGTGATTACGCTTCGGCATCAGCCTTCATCAGGTCTTTCTTTTTTCTTCTTTGAACCCCAAAGAAGAAGAAAAGTAGATGTTGTTTTTTTTTATTTATGAAGGTAGTTTTAAATCAGCGGTTCCCGAACTGGGTCAGGGACCAGAGGTGAGAGAATGTGACGAGTAGTCCTGAATCCCAGTCTGACAGTGGCTTAGTGGTTAGAGGTTCTCACACAGGGGGGCAGGGCCTGAATGAAGGTCATGATGTTCCTCTCCTGCCCTGCACTACTGCACCGTGGGACTGTTTTTGACCGTAAACGGGTTCTCTCTTCGTCAAAGGGCCACGGCATGTGGACTGTAGGGCCCCCGTGTGGACTTTTGCTTAGGGCCCCAGAAGGGCCAGCACCGGCTCTGAGCTTGGTACCAGAGAGCAACAGTGTAACACCTCATTTGAAAGCTAAGACCTGCAAAACTGGTCGTGACCTTTTTGTTGCATTTTTTGCTTCCGGCACGTTTCTGTTGTTGTTTTGTTGTATTTTTTATGCTTGTTTTGACACTTTTTTTCAAGAAGCTTTAGATTTGGGTGAAGCCAAAGTGGAGAAGCTGTGCTCGGTTCAGGTGGGGGTTAAGAGGTTAAAGGAACACCACCTCGTGACATCAGGGTGGACAGCTAGCATCTTGAGCTGTCGGGAATGATTCGAATGTAATATACAGGATTACTCGTACATGTGTGAAACAAAACATAATATTAGTCATGTTTTTGCTGATTTAAACTAAATTGAAAGTAGTGAATGAGACTAAAACTGTGACTGAAATCTTTCGATGACTAAAAGTGACTAAATAAAAGGGAAAAGAGGAAACTAAACTATGACAGGATACGCAGTCTGCCTGACCAAAGTAAGAGTCACCACTTGGATGTAACTGCCTGTTGTTCAGGTCTAGGTTCGGCAACACTTCGTGCCCAAAGAATGAGATCTGCTGAAACTGGACGTCCAGGTTATTCCAAGATGACCAGGACTCATGGGGCTCACATTGTGAAAGAGCGGATCAGGGAGCATTAGATGGATTCAGACTCCAGATCTTAACCATAAAAAGGTCAAACCATGAAAAGATTCTTCAAAACCTCTGATAAATAGGAAGAAATGGGTATCACTTTATTTTACAGTACCTTGATAGATTGTACCTAACTAAATGTAGTACAATGTAATGTGCTCTGTAACAATGAGTAATAACGTGTACCTATGGGTTAGATACACAATGGAATAACTTGTATTAATATTTGTAGGTACATATTGTTATAGGACACGAGGGTTAGGGTTAGAGTTATGTTTTATTACATTATGCACAAACTACAACTACTTATTATTCCATTGTGTATCTAACCCATAGGTACAAGTTATACACTTTGTTACAGAGCACATTACATTGTAATAAATGTAGTTAAGTACAATGTATCGAGGTACTGTCAAATAAAGTGTTACCAAAAAATGTAATGAAATATAAATGTGCTTATCTGAGTATAAGCATGTAAAACATATATATAAAACGACCGTATAATACTTAAAAAGAGAATGAATAATTTTAATTTAAATAGACCTAATTGCCTCATTTAAACCTGTACCAGAAGATTGTATCTCTCGTTATTGAATGTATAAGCCTTAAAATGTGATACATTCCAATGGACCGATTTGCAGATAAATGATATCAGTATTTTATAACCTGCTTTATAAGTTTTACTTTGTATCTTTACACATTCCTTATAAAGTGTCAGTAACAGTTTTCCTTACCTTAAAATGTTGAAATTTTCAACAATGTCAGGTAAAAGGAAACATCACAGGGTTATTGAAACAAAGCCGAGCATGTGACCCTTTCTTTGTGGTGACTTTTATTGTGGTCAGGCAGTGTGCGTGAGTAACGGGGAAACAACATTGTGACTCGGTTAAAGGTTTAAGAGCTAGAAAACAAAAAGTGTGGAGTCCGAACATAATCCGTTTGCTAACGTGAAGCTAAAGTCGCGTAGCGCACCGGACATCGGCTCAAAGCGACCTCCGCTCAGTCAAATATAACCTAATTCCCAAATGGAAATGATGGTTATGTTTGTTTTCCTGGCGACTGACTTGCCCGATGTTTCACTGGAAACAAACAAAAGGGAAAACGCGCGGGCCCAACACTCGCGCGGCGGCGGCGTCCTGGAGCCCGGGGGCCGTCACCGCGGACCGCCACAGTGCGCTCACGATTACAAACGGCGATATAAAAACGAGTACGTCCGTTTGAGTCCGTGACTGTTTGCCGTGACGACGTTCGGTCCCGGAGGCTTCGGGACGGCCTCCGCAGAGTGTCCCGCCAAGGGCTGTTGCCGTAGGCGACCGGGAACGGGGCGATTCGCTTTTACACTCAGGGGAGCGGAGCTACTACATTTGACTAAATTATCCCAAAAAGAAGAAGAAAAAAAAACGCCTGAAAATGTACCGGACCAGTTTGAGAGGAAAAAACAAAACAAAAACAAAACAAAAAAACAGCACATTACTGTAAATTAGTACTGACTTTGTAACGGACCCGTCGGATTTGTGTTGTCGAACATATCAAAGGGACTGCATACTCTAAATGTACATGTTTTTGAAGAAGCGTTTTTAAATCTTTAGACTTAAAGCCACACTGCGGAGGTTTCAGAAAGTCCAAAGCGTTTACAGACTAGTACGCTGTCGTTGAATCAAATTAAAACATTTGGAAAAGGAGCTAATGCAGAAATGATAGGCCTTTAGTTATGAGCCTGTTCCCACAAATGCTGTCGAGTTCTCTCCCCTGTACAAATAAATGGGGAAGCCAGGCGCAATACTAAAGTAGGCTGAGGTTTGACATAATCTATGTGGTTTCTCCATCGTTGGCGTTTCATAAGACGATGTTTGGCGGACATGGGGTGATCATACGTCCTGGAAAATTCGGGAAAGTCACGAAATCCTCACCCTGGGATGACAAGCTGTGACCCATAAAGTCAAAATATAAAGTCAAATATTGTCTTTTCCTCAAATATTGTTCTTGAGTAAGCATTGAATACGCCAAAATCAAAAACAGACTCAAGTAGTGGATCTCGACTTTTTCTGTCGATAAATATTAAAAGGCCCACTTTGGGTCCCCACCCACCAGTTGAGACCAGGTGCAATTCACCTTATTCCGCCGCGCCCACTTTTGCATCGAAGTCCGATCAATAAGCGGAGAACGAGGGAAATAGTTTGCAGTAATTTGGAACTCATATATCGTGCTAAATTATATCTGTGATATCAGCAGAAATAGCAGTTAATCCTTTGCTTGTGTCCCCGAATTTTAGGCCATGTGGTCGCCCTAATCCGACCCCACGAAGAGCAGAACTGAACTTTTTATTTATTTATTTATTTATTTGAACAGGGACAGTGTAAATAATATATACATTAGCCTCAGAAAGGAGAGATGCATTGTACCAGGTTATAGCACTTGTGCTAATTTCCACCTGCAGTCCCTGGGCCTATTGTACATGTTTTTAGTGGTAGGGGAAACCAGAGTACCCGGAGGAAACCTACGCAGACACGGGGAGAACAAACTCCACACAGAAAGTTTATTATTACCAATTCAATGCACTAAGTAGACATGCTCATTATTGTCGCCTTGAGCCGTCATTTGTCACATAAAATAAAATAAAATAAAGCTCAGAACTGAATTTATTGTGCTACGATTGAACATAGTTACTGCTATCGAGCTAGCTTTGTTGGCGGCTCAGTTTTTGGAACCGCGCGTTCCTCATCGGAATAAAATGATCGATAAATGAAGGCTATATATAGATGTTTATTACTGGTAACGCATGAGTACTCTAACGCGTTGCCTTCGTAATAAAGTAGCGCGGTAACGTGACGAGCTACTTTTCCAGAGGAGTAACGAGCTAACTAACAAGTTAGCGTGTAGCTCAGGGGCCACACGAATTTGTGTCTAAAGTAAAATCTCAAAAGGTCTGTACATTCATTAATGATTTCTAATTAGGCTTTGACCTCTCCTACATGTGGTCGACGGTTAACAGCAGCTGAAAACATCTGGATCGTTCATACTTAGCGGCGTTTGATGGCTACATGCTAACGGCTATAGGGAAAATACATAGAGCAGGCTAACGGACTTTTAAAACGTTTACGTTAAGCTCGAACGCCACGTCTCCTTTTAATGTCCATGACGTTTGGCTATCTGCCGTCAAATCTCCATGGAGACGAGCTTCTCGGGCCTGGAATGTTCCGCAGTGTGGCTTTAACTCGATGATACTATTTGAGAAACTAGAATACTCAATGTATTTTACAAGAAGCACATAAATGTCTGTAAATGGTAACGTTCTGGGTTCATCTTCTCGGTTCATGAGATTGTAAAACTTGGAATATCGGTATCATTATTACTTATATCATTGTTGCTGTTGTTTCTTAAAATTGTACTGGTAATTGCAGGGTATTTATACATTTCTAGATTTTTTATTTCCCTTGCTTTCGTCGTCTTTTTGTTTTTTTTTTCACGTGGAGCAGCATGTGTGCCGGAGTCGGGTCGTGTTCTTGTCGTGGTTGATGGTGAGATTTTGTTTTTTTATTTGGAGAAAGAGGACTCCCCCCCCCCCCCCTCTCATTGGGATTTTAATACCTTGCTCAAAGTGTCCATGACCCCCTCGGTTTTAAGGTTGCTACAGCCATATTTACAGAATCCAATCGGCAACCTCCAACCGCCTCCACTCGATGCTTTTGAATTTCATGTTTTTTTAATGTGTTTGTCTCATACTCGATCTGCAACAACATGTTACACTGGTGTTTTATCAGGGCTTGGGGCTACAGGTACTTTTTCATTTAATAAGATAAAGAATAAGATAAAAAGTTTATAGGGCAGTGGTGCCCACAGTGCGGCCCGGGGGCCAAATGAAGCCCTCAAGCTTCCTATTGAATTGCCACACATTGTGAGATGGTGTTTACAGCAGATTTAATCATTCTGCACTATTACAGCCCCACAAACTACAGACAGAACTGCTTTGAGCTTTCGTGTCTAAATACAGTTCAAACCTCTCTTAGATGAACCCAGTTGAACTTTTTACAGGATTGACCACCGTTTGTGTCCTTCCAATCAATCAATCAATCAATGGTTTTGTAAAGGCCAATATCACAACAGGAGTCGCCTCACAGGGCTGCACTAAACATTTGACTTCAATAAGCGGCCGCCCCGGTATAGAGCCTTTAAACCAGGGGTTCCCAAAGCACAGACCCATTTTCGGTGGCCCTCGGGCTTCTTGTTGACTTGGCGAGGTGATACTTTTTATGACAAGTTTCATGATTCTACACAATTGTACCTTGAGTGCTTAGAAAGGTGCCAAACAAATAAAGTGTAGTATTATTATAATTCTTAAAAATGAATATTTCACTGTGGGAAAGAGCTGGTTTAAAGGCCTAAACAAAAGTGTGGGGCACGAGTTAAAACTCACTCCTGTCTGTGGCCTCCACAGCGTACACACTTCAGTATAAAGCCCTCGATGAAAAGGTTTGGACACCTCTAGTCGTGGCTAACTGTCCAAAGGGGTCGAAGTGGCACAAAAAGCCTCATTTCAAACCAAGATGTTTTTTATTACAAAGGCATTTAGTGAATTCTATGGGATGCACAGGCTGCTGCATATAATACTTCCACTATAAAGTATATACTGCAGACATGACAATGACTGTGGGTCCATTCAGGTCAATAGGTCGTGTTCACACAATGTCACGACGACGATAATAATTTAAAGGTAATTCGAATTTTTGAATTTTCTATTATTTTTTTCATAAATTTTAAAGATTTTTTCTACCTATTTTTACCTTATTGTTTTATTCAAAATTTTCCCCAATTTTTCTCATCTTTTTTTCAAATGTTCCCACATTTTTTTCATTTTTTTTTTTTTCAATTTTCCCAATGTTTGCCACTTTTCTTGAAATTAGAGATAAACCCGATATTGTAAATTCGCATTTCTTCCTGGCCGTATACATGGGGGTAAATAAGTACAAATAGGTCCGTATATACACACACAGAAACATGTTATTGCAGGTCCGAACGCCATCGCACTTTCGCTTTCCACCTGGTCTGTTTTGCACTTTTTTTACGGATCGAGCACTTGCCACATTAGCGTTCCGCCATTTTCCGTTTTTTTTTTTTTTTTTTACTTTCGTGTCTTTTCCATGACCAACGTAGCCTAAATACTGTGTTTTCTAACGTGGGGACTGTAGTGTGTACATGTAGGCAATAGACTTTCTATGACTCTATTTATTTTGGTGGTGGTCTGTGTAGATATTCTCGTCCCCCTAGTTTCCACGGCTGTGGCTAAAAAGACCTAACTGTGACGTGGTCTACGCACTCATCAGAACTCATCATCGACGAAACGCGGCGAAGTATGTCTACGGTAAAAGCCATTGAAACGAAACTGAGTGCTGACACTTCTGTTGAGCCGGCGAATCTCCCGCGGCCGACCGACACCAAGGACAAGCAAAACAACGGGAAGCAATACATTATTCTGATCCACTGGACAAAAAAAAAAACACCCATATAAGGTATATTCATATAAATATATAGATATATTCAATAAAGTTATATATGAACTCCTGTGTCACGTCCGTTATTGAATGGTGAAAGAGTGTAATCGACCTCCAAATGCAGATTTAAACGGTTTCTTAAAGAAGCACTTTAATAAAGCAAGTCAAATGCAACGCTTTTCAATGCCTACATACCAGTGTTAATTTTGACAACATATTTTAATTTAGTTTTAGTCTTAGTCTTTTGACGAAAATGTAATTTAATTTTAGTCGAGTTTTAGTCAAAAAAATATTTTCAATTTTAGTCGAGATTTAGTCAACTAAAATTGCAAGTCAATTTAGTCGACTAAATTTAAGACAAATTTGCCTTTGGCAGTGAATTTACATGATATGAGGCTCTTTCAGACGGTCAATAGAAATTTTTGTCTCTCCTTTCCATTTTTATTTAGTCTCATTTTAGTCGACTAAAATATCTGGCCATTTTAGTCGAGATTTAGTCGACTAAATCACAGTTTTCATCGCATGAAAAACTTTTAATTTAGTTTTAGTCGAATTTTAGTCGTCAAAAAAATCACTTTGACTAAAATTAAGACTAAATATTTCAGTCGACGAAATTAATACTGCTACATACTGTACTTTTAATGCCACAAATGCAAAAAATATTGGTGTATTTGTAATCAGTCAAACAGAGGAATGATTCTCTATAAGGAAAAACTGTATTTACTCAGAAATGCTGATTTAATGATAGTTTGTAATACAATTTAATGCTTTTTAATTACTTTTTTGTCATAATTAATGTTTTTAATGCCCCGTGGACCCACACACAGGCGCAGTTTGGTTCGATTTCATTATGTGAGTAAAAGTACAGATACTACTGGTCAAAGTAAAAGCTGCTCAGACATTATTCTTTAAGTGAAAGTACTGACGTTAGAACATACTTACAGTAGGTATTGAAGTAGACAGTACAAACCCGTTTAAATAAGTGTCATACTGTAAATAATAACTGTATTATTGAATTCGCCCTCCTTTACGGCAACACGACTGGGACAAACCTTCTTCCTTGGTGTGAGCCAGGGACATTTAACAATGCATCGGCACAGCGCCACCTGCTGTTCTTGAGTGTCACCATGTGTGGGCTTGGTTGTCCTTATTGTTATTATTGTTATTAATGTGTTATTGTTTTTAAAATAGATAAAAAGACAAAATAAGTTTGATTTACTCACAATTACTGATGGCGTCTTCTCACTATTTTTAACTAACTTTACATTTTAGAATTAGTTTTTGCTAAATACGAATTAAGGGTAACTTATTACAAGGTAACGAGTTACAGAAGTATTTTTTCATGTTTTCAATATATTAGTCATTACAAATTAAATAACTCAAATTACAAGTGCATTTAAATGGTTTGTATTGATGTACGAATGAAAAGATGCTAAACTCCCTCCAAATAAAATGCATCTATTTAGACACTGGCGTGTGAGATCTGCAGGTGTGTGTAGCTAACATCGTCAAAACAAAACCCGAGAGAATGGGGGAAAGCAAAGGAAAACGAAATTTTTGACTGAACGTTTGCTCAGTGGCATTGTTACTATTTTCTGTTTATATTTTGCCAAAAGCCCCTGGATTGGCAGACCGGGGTGGTGGTCCCTCTCTTTAAGAAGGGGGATCGGAGGGTGTGCTCCAATTACAGAGGGATCACACTCCTCAGCCTCCCTGGTAAGGTCTACTCCAGGGTGCTGGAGAGGAGGATCCGGCCGATAGTCGAACCTCAGATTCAGGAGGAACAATGCGGTTTTCGTCCTGGTCGTGGAACACTGGACCAGCTCTATACCCTTCATCGGGTGCTCGAGGGTTTGTGGGAGTTCGCCCAACCAGTCCACATGTGTTTTGTGGATCTGGAGAAAGCGTTCGACCGTGTCCCTCGTGGTGCCCTGTGGGGGTGCTCCGGGAGTATGGGGTCCAGGGCCCTCGTGGTGCCCTGTGGGGGGTGCTCCGGGAGAATGGGGTCCAGGGCCCTCGTGGTGACCTGTGGGGGGTGCTACGGGAGTATGGGGTCTGGGGCCCTCTGCTAAGGGCTGTCCGTTCCCTGTATGACCGCAGCAGGAGCTTGGTTCGCATTACCAGCAGTAAGTCAGACCTGTTCCCGGTGCGTGTTGGACCCCGCCAGGGCTGCCCTTTGTCACCAGTTCTGTTCATTACCTATATGGACAGAATTTCAAGGGGCCGGAGGGTGTCCGGTTTGGGAACCTCAGAATCTCTTCTCTGCTGTTTGCAGACGATGTTGTTCTGTTGGCTTCATCAAATCAGGACCTTCAGCTGCACTGGGGCGGTTTGCAGCCGAGTGTGAAGTGGCCGGGATGAGGATCAGCACCTCAAAATCTGAGGCCATGGTTCTCCACCGGAAAAAGGTGGTTTCCCCGCTTCAGGTCGGAAGAGGGGAAACCACGAGTGAGGGACGGATGGAGCGTGAGATCGATAGACGGATCGGTGCGTCAGCAGTGATGCGGTCGCTGTATCGGACTGTTGTGGTGAAGAGGGAGCTGAGTCTGAGGCAAAGCTCTCGATTTACCGATCGATCTACGTTCCCACCCTCACCTATGGTCATGAGATTTGGGTAACGACCGAAAGGACAAGATCGCCAATACAAGCGGCCGAAATGAGTTTTCTTCGCAGGGTGGCTGGGGGCACCCTCCGAGATTGGGTGAGGAGCTCAGTTACCCGGGAGGAGCTCGGAGTCGAATCGCTGCTCCTTCAGGTGGAAAGGAGCAGCTGAGGTGGCTCGGGCATCTATTCCGGATGCCTCCTGGTCTCACCGAGGCTAATGTGAGAGCTGAAGCTGAAGTCTGTCTGTAGAAATGGAAGTGTGGAAATCGGTCACGGATGGACAATTGCCCAAATGGATTGTTTTTGAGATGAGAAACTGAAACTGAGAAACTTCTCTAAATACATTTTGTAAAACTATTGGAACAACTTGCCTCTTTTCAATGAACGAACCCGTGGCTCTTTTCTAATATCTGTAACTGAGCTAAGCTAAAACGTCCACCCGGTCACAAAAAGCACAGCAGGAGAATCCGTCTGCTTAACTTGACGTTCCCGTACTTTCATCAGCATTCAATCTCAGAATAAAAACGGGCTGGTGTAAGCGAAACGCCGCTACATAAACAGAGTTATCCTTTTCTCTCCGTCATCGTCAGAATCTCAAACAAATCGCTTAAAGTTGTCACACTGACTCGCGGCGAAGCGTTTTCAGCTGGATAGATCACTTTGAACAACTCAGAATTTGAGTCTCGCCGAGCGCCGCGGCGGAAATTAAGACCCCGCTCAAACTCAGCGGAGACGGAGCGGCACAATCCCTCGGACGGCGGCGGGCTCCGGGGACGCGCCGTTCGCTCTGACAATGATTTGTGAGGCTCCTCTAATTAGCGCGGCTTCGGGCTGTACAGTTTGTGCGTCTCTGAGCCGGAGGTCGACGGTTTTTCGACAAAGACAAACAGTTCTCGTGGCGACCGGGAGGCAAAGGGAGAGCGTGATGTATGGGCAGGAAATGTGCGCGGAGATTGTTCAGCTTTTGGAAGCACGTAATAAAAATGACACATCGGCGATTTTGTTGTAATTTAAGTGAAAGTAGGGGATACATAAGTCTGCTCTAACCTCCAGGGACGTGACTTAACCGTTTTCAATAGACAGGGAAAGCTCATATTGTATTAACAGGGACCTGCTGGCTCTCCTCCTCTTCCCATTCATCAAAAGTTTTGGCCACAATTGTTGAAATGAACAACAGAATCCATCTTACTGGGTTCAGCGCTGAGGGCAGTCCTCTGATTTCCCCCGACCTCCGTAAACATGCTGCTCAGGCGGGCCCACAATGGCAGCGCAACAACGGCTCAGGACAAATACGCAATGGCTGTTTCGATCAATATACATTTGGAACTGGGCCAAAATACTTTGACAGACGGCGACGAGAAGAAAATCCTTTTTTTAGAGAAGATGAAGCGTCAACATCTGCGCAGGTACATTCTCGTTAAGTACAACACGGTCTGTGATATAAAACATCTGGATATTTGAGGCTGTAAAGTTCCAGACGGTCCTGCTTTTGAACAGATACAGAAAGCAGGGTAACACTTTACATTACGGGCCGGTAAGTCCATGGTACTTACAGAGGTAATTACAGTGGTACTTCTAGGTACTTCTAGTGGTATTTATAGGATACTATAGTGTGCTTCAAAGCAAGTTTCAAGCACAAGGGAAACACATACATACAGAGGTCATTTCTACATACATACAGAAATGACCTCTGTATGTATGTAGAAGTACCCCATTTACTACCTAGAAATTGATGATGTAGTATCCTTGAATTACTAAGAGTTACAACTGTATCTAGAAGTATCACAGTACATACCTTGTAATTCAGAATCAGAATCAGAATCAGAATAGGTTTATTGTTCACAAACCTTGGCAATAAACCTATTCTGATTCTGAATTACAAGTACTGTGATACTTCTATACAGTTGTAACTCTTAGTAATAAAGGTGGTACTTCTTAGTAATTCAAGGATACTACATCATCAATTTCTAGGTAGTAAATGGGGTACTTCTACATACATACAGAGGTCATTTCTGTATGTATGTAGAAATGACCTCTGTATGTATGCGTTTTCCTTGTGCTTGAAACTTGCTTTGAAATATGCATTAAACGATAAGCTCTGTATTGCTACTGTCCTTTCTGTACTACTTTTTCCATATTAATAAAGACACTTGTTTTCCCTAATGTTGTTTTATTTTATTTTATGGTCACACAATCCTAGAAATGACCTCTGTATGTATGTACAAGTACATTTACTACCTAGAAATTGATGCTGCAGTATCCTTGATTTACTAAGACGTACCACCTTTATTACTAAGAGTTAGAACTGTATCTAGAAGTATCACAGTACATACCTTGTAGTTCTCACTATAGTATCCTATAAGTACCTTGAAGTACCACAATAAGTACATAGAAGTACCACTGTAATTACCTCTGTAAGTACCATTTCGCCTAATGGGACCAGAACATCAGGTCATATTCATCATTCATCATATTCATATTAGCAAGAGAAGGTACAGTAAGTGCTGGGTTAAATAGGAAGAATTTACATTCACGGTATTTAACTGACCTTGCATCACATTAATTACCGCATGATGAGGGACTATTTTCTAGTAGATCACTCCGCCGCTGCGTAGCTTACAACCACGAAGACGATGCTGCTCAAATAGTTAAGTTTTAAATGCAAAATGGTTAAAAGTATTCTTTGCCTCAGGTGCACTGTGGAGTGGGTCAGACTGTTTTTAATGCAGGCTAGCTGTTACCATAGGAATGTGCTAGCCTTGCACTAGCCTAGCACCCTCATCATCGAAGCGTACAGCCTCAACCATGAGCGGCCTCTTTCTCCAGACCTCAGTGTGGCCCCCGTGTTGGAGCGAGCGGTACCCGATCTCAGCCAGAACAAATACCTCTGGGATTCTGTAATATTTCGTCGCTTCTTGCTGTGATGTTGCGTCACCGAGCACGGCAAATCATCCGGCGCCATATGCTGAACAGTAACTTTACACTTTCCAACCCGAAGCCGCCGGGAGGACGTCTGAACCGAGTCACCCTCTGCTTCTCGTGCGGCAGAAGCAGGGGGAGAGACGTGTCAGTCAGGATTACCTCATGTCTCCCTCTGTCTGCAGCGTCCCCAGACTAATCCCGCTCAGTGCACCGGGGAGCTCGGAGGCAGAGGAGACGGGCTGAGACCAGAGGAGTATTGGACAAGTGTCAGGAGGACGTCCAGATGCATTTAGACCAACGACCAACGCTGACAATCTACAATTGTTACAAGAAAACAGATCAAATCAATCATTAAAACATCAACATAAAAATAATCAATGACAGTAAAAGGCAAGAGTGCAGATAAAATACTTTCAGTTTGCATCTGCTCGGGTAAAAAGAGCCGTTTTCAGCCTGGATTTGAACATTGTCAGAGTTGAGGCCTGTCTCACATCCTCATGAAGACTGTTCCAGAGTTTAGCTGCATGAAACTGAAACGCAGCCTCACCGTGTTTAGTCCTGACTCTGGGAACCACCAGGAGACCCCTCCCTGAAGTTCTCAGGGCCCGAGGTGGTTCATACGGCTCTAACATGTCAGAGATGGACTTTGGTGCTAAACCATGAAAACACTTGTACACAAGCAGAGCTGTTTTAAATTCTATTCTCTGAGTGACAGGAAGCCAGTGCAGAGACCGGAGCACTGGACTAATATGGTCGTATTTCCTGGTTCTTGTCAGGACTCGAGCAGCAGCGTTCTGGATGTTCTGCAGCTCTAACAGCTCGTTTAGAAAGGCCAGTGAGCAGCCGTTACAGTCGTCTAACCTGCTGGAGACAAACGCATGGATGAGTGTCTCCAAGTCTGGTTTGGACACTATTCCTCTGATCTTAATGTTTTTCAGATGGTAAAAAGCTGATGATGTTATTGCTTTAATGTGGCTGTTTTAATGTGGCTGTATTGGTGACTCTTTTTGGTGCAATACCAGCATGATTTCCTCCAGATCGAGGCAAAAGGGGCTGCAACGCAAAGCAGTGGAGGATTATATTGAGAATATGCAATGAAACGGACACTAGAGATATTCCAGTGGCAGAAACAGCTCACGAAAGCTCCTGAAACTCTCCACAGACGACGAGGCGGATGGTCAACGAGTCTCACCCTTGGCCTACGAGCTACAGTAGTAAGCTAAAATACTTTAGTTGAGCAACTTTTACTTCGGGGACAGTGGGGTAAGTCGAGCCAGTGGGTGAGTTGAACCATCCATTATACACTGCTCCAAAAAATAAAGGGAACACTTGAACAACGTAACTCCAAGTGTTCCCTTTATTGTATATGGGAGTGAGTGATTCGTTGCTTTAAAGCGCTTTGGGCCTATAGACATATTATTAATAATTCCTCACTCCTCCCCGTTTACCACAGTGACCACGTTCGAGGGGGAAAGAAGGAAAGGTGACCAAAGTCAATAAACCTATAACTCCAGGTATGATTTTGAAGACAAAACATCGATTTTGCACGATGTTGCCGTTAATAGCCTCCAGTGGATGCAAACACATACAGTGTAGTCGTTTCATGATGGATTTAAAGCCGGTGAAGGCTAAAAGGGTGGAATATCCGATGGTTTCCTTTTTTTCCTGCGGGGGTTTTGAAGGCGCCGGAGTCGTGTGGAGAGCGAACAATGAGAGAGAAATGAAAGGCACGCTGCTAAATATTCATGTGGCGTTTAATAATAAAATCAACTCATTCTTTCTCCATTGATTCAGTTCAAAAAGAGCGGAGACGCTTCGCCGCTCACTCGGAAACACGGGCGCTTTAGAAGTCGCACAGGAAAACACCGACGACAAGACTCACGTGCACATACAAGTGTTTGCATTTGACTCACGTCTCATGTGAGATGTTACAATCTTAGTATTTATGGCCTCGGCAAACAGAAAAAAAGATTAGAGCAATAACACCTGAAGTCATAGATAAGAGCAACATCCGGGCACCTTTGCCGAGTTCCCCTTCGGGTGAAAACAAACGCAGGATTAACCAGGCCACAGACGGGAATCTGGGATCAGTAAAATAATCCAAGTGTTAGAAGATGAGCTGTTTTATTTTGTATTTTAAAATGTATGAGCTGGTTTAAGGCCTGTCTCGCCGACCTGGAGACTAATTGGAGACTCGAGTCACGGTCTCTGCATGGTCTCAAGCGGTTGTGGCAACTTTGCGAACACTATGTTGTCCTCAACCTGTGATGTTTCTGTGACGTCCCTGCTATGTCTCCGAGAATGTCTCTGCTGAAGTCGAAACCCGTTCGTTTTCACTAAGGCTACCTGGAGACTCGCCTCATCTCCAGGAGACGTTTTAGAGACGTCTCCGTGACTAGAGCCTACTTGACTCTCCAACTAGTCTCCAGGCCGGTGAGTCCACAGGCAGACTGCATGGGCACTTGAAGGAGTCTCCATGCAGTCTCCAGTAAAACCGAACCTGCTCGTTTTTTACAGAGACTACCAGGACACTTGTCTTATCTCCAGGTGACGTCTCCGTAACCAACGGCAACTCGAGTCTATAGTCTCCAGGCCGGGGAGATTCGCCCTTTATCGACGGCTTCTCCCTGTCAGAGCTCATTATCGGGGGAAACAGCTCCACCCGGTGGCCGTGTATCATGCCCTCTGTGACTTCTTTAATCGCTAAATATTCAGGATTATTAAACGTGCTCAACCTCAGATCTCTTTGAATTATCTGAAGCAACAGACCACTTCCTTTGCCTTTTCATATTCGACAGATGAATTAAATAAATTTAACGTTTTTCAGACGTAAATCAGAAGACACTTCTGTTTCACCCACAGGGGGCGCTAACCTTCTCAGTGACGTAAACGTTGCTCCCATCTATTGTTTACTCATGACTTTCAATGGACAATGGACAATGTAAAAGTTATAGAAATATGAGTTACACTTTTAAATAACTGCACAGTGCATTTGTAAAGCGCTGGAAAATACTTCATTCATAATTTACAGTTTTTTCTTAGCGTTGCAATGTTTACTTAATATCCATCCCTTCGTCCTCGCCCCGATTAGTGTTTCTGTGGGTCCCCTCCTGGGAGCGCATCATTGCACAACGCTGTAGCCTCGCAGTACGTTGGGATGGTCCCTCATGGTCCTGTGTGGAGGCGGGCAGCTTAGTCCACTTAAACCTATGTGCAGTTTGTAACTATTCATTCATTTATATCGTTTATTTATATCGTTTTTATAGCTGTCTTGTCTTTTTCCTACAACTGGTCTCGGCCTGTGATTTGGGCCTGTCCAACAGTCGGCGGGGACTTGCTCTAGGAGGACTCTCTCCCCGAATGTTAAGCCTGTATCTCTTGGACTGAACATACACCTCTGCAATTGTTTTAAACATTTCTGATAACTCTACATGAAAAAAATAAATAAACATATCTTTGGAACAAATCATTTCTATTTAACTAATGGAAAACGTGTGCCCTTCATCAATGGAACGTATGTGTCCTAAAGCTGAGGCTGCAATGGTTCCTAACTAAATCTTAGCTAGTCAAAACAACTAACATTTGGGGATTTTTGTGTCATTTAAACAAACCTAGATATCAATATACACATACACTCATACACACATAAGAGATTATAAAGGATTAACAAGTGATTATGAAAGGTTAATAAGTCTTTTAGATGGGATGAATTACAGCGAGTTTTTGCTAAAGCTTTACAAATGCAAAGTAGAGTGTGTGTTTTTTAAACCATCCCATCCTAACCCTCTTTTGTGCTTGTATTTTCCCTTTACAGAGAGAGAGGCGAAGCAAAGACAAATACGGACAGCGATCAAAGGCGATTGCGTTGCGGACATAAAAAGGCACTTTCATATGTTACATAACTGAGAAGAAAAGAGAGGGAGGAGACGCTTTACGGTTTGGCTCATTCACATTCACAGCCAAATTGCACAACATTTCCACCATAACAGGATAAGAACAGCATTTACCTTCATTGTAAGTGTTTGTGTAGCTAAGAAACGGCTAAATATCACATACATGACGTGGCTTTAGTTTTGTCAATTAAACCCACAAATCGAATGAATGAGCCAAACTCGAAACAGTCCCCGGACTCCGCTGCGTTAACTGTAAGACATTTGGACAGTTTCCCAAAAACATCTGAGCTTTCGAACCGATCACGACTGCCCCGTCTGTCCTTGAGCGGCGGGACGTCCCTCCGCAGACTCCGGCAGGAGCATGTGCGGCGGATCCAGGCTGGTTTTACACCGGTCTAAAGGGAGTTAAAGGGGTTTAGAGCTTTCACTGCGGGGATCTGAGCGGGACTTAGTGGGATTTAAACACAGCGGTTCAGTCTGTTCACCAGAGCCTCACGTCTCAATGGGAACGACGCGCTTAGAAACAACGGCAACATTGGAGGAATAGAAAAGTTCATTTGAGTTTATGGAATAAAGCAACACTATTGTTCTCTTTTTTTGGTTCTACAGGGCCAATATTTCTGTAGAGGTATCGAATAAAGTCTAGTTCAGTTATTGGTGTTGTAACCCAGCCCTATTAAAGCACTTATTTCATGACAGTCCAAACCTACTCAAATTAAGATCAATCATCTTTAAAAGGGACTATACGGAGTTTAAAAATGTTAAAATTATGTAATTTCCTCCCCCTGCATGTTCCAGCCATGTCCTGAGGTGCAGAATGAGCCCAGACCTGTTCACCACAACTGCCTCTAAAATCCATCACTCAAAAAGGTGTTAATTCGGGTCCGAGGTGCCGTCATGCATGAGCTTAATATAGAACCTGCAGTTACGCGTAAGACCTGAGGTG
This sequence comes from Proterorhinus semilunaris, assembly GCA_021464625.1. Classification (NCBI taxonomy): domain Eukaryota; kingdom Metazoa; phylum Chordata; class Actinopteri; order Gobiiformes; family Gobiidae; genus Proterorhinus; species Proterorhinus semilunaris. Next base: position 3,511,879 of record CM038360.1, on the reverse strand, counting down.
GCAGTAGTGAGTATAAAATCTAGTCCCTTTAAAGCGGGTACTAAGTGACTCATGCCCCTAGAGGCCATAGGAGCCACTGCAGGTGTGGTAGTATGTTGTGTTTTTTACTCATTAATTGTCCGTGAGAGTAAATACTACGCTGACAGAAAAGACAAAGGGACAGAGGGATATTGTTCATCCAATTACACAATGGAGATTATTTTTTTCACTGAAACTTGGCTGTAAATACTGTTTAAGTGGCGCTAGCCCGCAGTTAGCGCTGCCCGTTAGCCTGTTAGCTTATTCGGAATCCCATTAGTGTGTATTGCGCCTCCGGGTCAGAGCAGGGGAAGTGGCAATTGTGGTTTTTTTGGACAGAGATAAAAGACCCTCCAATCATCCCATTAACACTTGTATTACCCCCAGAGGGACTATGGAAAGGATTTATTAAGGTAAACAAGTTACTTAGTTCTTCTTTAATTCAAGCACTTTTCAAGCGATTTATCTCAGATAATAACAAGTGTATATGCAAGTTTGCCAGAACAATGAAATTAGATTCTCAAATAAAATGTTGCTTTCTGCCTTAAAGACTTAGGCTGGTCTTGGGTGGAAAAAACTTGGGGGAGAAAATGCTATCTTGTCATTGATAAAAATGCTTGAAATATTGTGCTGATTTGGAGTAAATTTGGACTATCTTACAGCCAACGGAACAAGAATGTTTTTCTAGCCATTGACTTTTTGGTCTCATGTTAATTTTACGCAAAAATAAAGCTTTTTCCATTGGTAATCTTATCGCAAGACAGTCCAGATGTACTCAAAATCAGCATGACTTTTTAATTCAAGCCCTTTTCAAGCAATTTTTTCAAGGTAGATGACATTTTTTCCAGCCCATAATCAAGCGGTTAAGGCTGCACTAGCTTCCTGCTCTTTACCCTCTTTCACCCTGAACCACTCAGTTGAATGAAACCCCAAAAAAGTGTTTTTAAATCCCTCAGAAATATGGGTGGATATGACCTTCTGCAGACCATTGGATTCGAGTCACATGTAATAATAAACCGGTCCTTGCTCGATGTCTTTGGGAAACGCTTCACAAACCCGCAACCCGCAGTACATCCTCCGGTCCACTAGGTGCCGGTGCCGCCTCTGCCGCTGCTGGTCGCGGTCGCCTTGTGGGGCAGGCAGCGTTGCCAGGGGCTGAAGGGCAGAGCGAGGAGCAGGAAGAGCACCCCGCCCACGATGAGGACGGCCCCCGCGCAGCCGATACAGGACACGGACCAGGAGAGCTCGTGATGCAGCGGGACGGTGTGGTCGCTGGACAGAAACGCCAGCACGGCCTGGTGGAAGACCAGCAGGGACAGCAGCACCAGCATACCTGCAGGGGGCAGCGTGGGGAAGATGTTAGAGAAATATTGTTTCATCCACCATCATCTCAAACACATGTGCATCACCATCTTACACTTTGTTGGTGAGAATACTAAAACAATGTGTTAGCTATTCTTCCTGGTTTAACAGAGCACTGTCCCTATTAGTCACTAATTGCCACTTCTAGTTGCTCCCCTTCTCAGCAAACCTTTATAGCATACTGTCAGGATTCATCCCTGTACTTTTGCTGTTATGGTGGCCATTTTGAATACCGAAGTAGAATTATGCAATACTACAACATATAATAATATCTCTACTCAGGACTGATTGACAATGGCATTATTATATACTCGCAATCATTGCTGAAAAAGTTATAAGTAAAAACACGGCCCCAGAGATGCACATTTATATGAAGAAACCAGTCAGTCAGTGTTTAAGCTGCTCAAGACGTTAGCATGCTACGGATTAGCATTTAGCTTCAACAGCTCAGCTCTGACCTCTCCAAGAGAAAGCCCTGAACCACACTCCAAACATCTAGCCTTGGATACAACATGTGACCGAGGTCAGAGCTGAGCTGCTACTGTAGTATTTCCTCAGTGTTCATAAATGTGAGCCACACATGTGTTTATCGTGCTGTAGCCAATGGCAGTTGATTGACAGTTGCTAACCAGTAGCATGCTAACATCTTGAGCGGCTTAAACACTGACTCAGACTGAGACTCTGTTGACATGATAGACTGTAAAAATCACAGCGAAAGGTTTTCTGTTTCCTCTTTGGTGGGTTAATTTAGTCTGAGGAGTGAAGCAGATCTTTAGTAAATCCTGCTGTAGCTCGACAGACAGAGCTGCTACGTCTGTGCCACATTTACTGATTTCTCCACATAAACCTGCGTCTCTGGGGCCGTGTTTTAACTGTTATCTTCATGAGCAATGATTATGAGTTCATGAAAATGCCACTGTCAATCAGTTGTCTTTCATTTCATTCAACAAAACTTGCGATAATGTTAAAATCCTACTACTTCCAAAGAAACCAAAGAATTGTTTAAATATATATATTTCTGAGCACCAAACACAAACTAATATATTTTAGGTCAACACTAAACATAAACTAATATATTTTAGGTCAACATGAAGCTTTTGTAACTTTTAAAACTTTAAAAGATGGAAAGATAAAACGTTACAAGATATGGAAGGGTAAAAAAAGCATTTCCAGATCACGTAGGGCCTGATTCAAAGATTACTGAAACATGGGCTCAAAACACAAAGAACTCCAACTTTGTTTTTGATTCAAGGGAACAACATTGTAACAAGGAAATGCTCTGAAAAAGTACATTTTGCATAATACCGCTGACCTTGTTCAGCCATGAAAACAGAAAGTTGCCACAGAAACAAGTGACTGCTGAGCATTTCCCATTTGCTCGCCTGTTCCATCTGTCCTTTACTTCTTTTATAGAAAGCGATTTCAGAGCCGCATATTTTATTCACAGCCGAACCCAATTAATGGAGCGTTTTAGCCGCCGTGTATGAGCTCTCAGACTGATGTGCAAAAGCGAAAAGCAGCAATTTTAACACCAAACATTATCCACCAACTCTGAACACAAAAGAGGCCACTCACTGCCCCAGACAAGTGTAATTATACTCCATTACCGCTGCTGTTCACCCGTGACCTCCTCTCCAGACGAGAGCGTCGCAAATGTTGTCCATGTTTCTCTCCAAATATTTGCTGATATTTCGTCTGTTCACCAGATCGAATGTGTTGTACTGCTGAACACTGTATCAACAAACTACTGCAACATGGTGACGTACTTCAACATCGCGAGAGGTTAAGGCGCAGCGCAACATTGCTGAAATGTATAGATTTTTGGATCATTACGCAGCAATTAAAGTTAGGCTCAGTGACGTCTAAACTGCCGGGCTGCTCGATGGGAGTTCCACAAGGCAGTATTCTGGGACCCCTACTGTTTCTCATATATACGATCTCCTACATGCAATTAGTCACAAACACGGATGTCATTAGGCATAAAGTCAGTTCAGATTTGCAATCCTAACACGGCTGGCTGCAAGACAACCGCTCAAACATTAATGTTAAGAAAACAGAATGCTGTGTTTCCAATCATTACGGAGACAACTGTCCATTTTCAGACACTTGAACATCTTGCCTCTGCAAACTAAAAACTGTCAATTGCATGAAACTATAAATTGCTGAGCGAGTTTGTCACTGGAGGCCTCAAGGAGATATTTACATACAATAGTTATTTCCACCTTGTCATACTATCTTGTGGTACGACTGTATAACAGAGGCACCACAGGTTGGACCCATCACTACGCTGGTGCCTTACGGACACTGAGCTGCCAGTGTGACTGAAACATTTTTGACTGCGCTTTCTCGTTCTAACGTAGATGACATTTGTTCGAACGTGTTGCCAAAGTCATTTTAACGTGTTGCAAAAGAACGACTTCTTAGAGTGTTGGCTAAATGCTAAAAACATGACCTTTTTCCCCAAGATACCACAGGGTATGGGCATATCCAATTGGGCCCAACAATACACGTTGCTTATGACATCATGCTACGAATAGGCCACCGACGTGAAAGTAAAGCAAGTAAAACATATTTATTTTTAACTCGTTAAAAAAAGTGTAGCAACACGTTAAAACAACTTTGGCAACGCGTTAAAACGAGTTGTCATCTACGTTCTAACAACTTGGTATTACGTTCAAATGAGAAAGCGCAGTCAAAAATGTTTCAGTGAGTTGCCGTAGTGCCTTGACCTTCCATAACTACGCTCTGAGCAATGGGATTAAAGCTCTACTTCTATCAGCTGAACAGTTGCCCATTGGCCTGACTGTCTGTTCTGGCTCCAGATCTGAGCGTTTGACCAGATCCACCACAAACTAACTCCTACCAATAAGAATTTTCAGAAATTCCAGGGAACAGCGTGCCAGTGTCTGAAATCGTCCATCCGTATAGTAGTAGTCCCGACCAAATGTAGGACTTTAGGTTTTGGGACTATATGTCAATTATAAATCTATGTCAAAGCTATCAGCGCTGGTATCATTGAATGATAAAGATTTGTTTCTGACCTGAGAGGATGAAGCAGACTGAGGCGGGTTTGAGGAAGAACATGATCTCTTTGCTCAGGGACATCGTGATGCAGATCGCTCCCATCATCATCAGGAACAGGCTGAACATGGCCAACATCGCCGACGCCATGCTCAGGTCTAAACGCACAGAGGAGCAGAACGAGAGGTCATGGGACAGCCACACTAGGGGGCGCTGTGACTTGACATTGTTACCAAACATTCTGTTAAAGATGACATTTCTGACTGGTTTGAAGATAATCTGGCTTGAAATAAGAAAGTAAAACTCATCAGTGCTCGGTTGGACTATTGCAACACTCTCTACTCTCGCACCGTTATATTTAACTGAGATGTCGACCATACATCGCCTCAGCAGAGCTCTCCTGTTTCTGTTCAAATGGTTCTGGACGTGCCCAGGTCCCGGTACCAACAATGGGGCGATCGTTCCTTTGCTGTCGCCTAAACTGTGGAAAAGCTGCCCCTCAGTCTGCGTGTTCTCGCGGATCAGCCCCTTTTTAAATCCAGATTAAAGCCACATCTTTTCAAAATAACACCTAGGAAGCACTGGATTATGTCTAGGATGCAATAATGTTGTGTTTTTAAATCTTTCTGTGAAGCAATCAAATAAACTTTGATTGAGTGATTGATCTACATTTTTTCCAAGTGTAATGTGGGTAACATATCCCATTGTTTTGATGGGAGCGGGAACAACATGTGGGAACTGCTGGTAGTTGCTACAGGCTAGTATCCAACCCACTAAAGCAGTTCTTTTCATACAGGTTCACTCGGGCTAATGTCCATCAAACTTCTCAATAAAAGTACCACCTCAGACAGTGAGTGCAAACGAAGCTATATGAGTCTGAGGAGCGCTGTCCCTGCTCCAAACTCTTTCTGCTCTTTCTGTGAGAGCGACATGTCCCTCTCTTCCCTCCCGAGAGCAGGCGCCGAGCTTAACGCCTGACGGATGTGCAGTTGTTACCGCGAGGCACTTGGGCGCATCGTGGGTGGAATAGATCTCTGGCAATTTCTCTGTTCACACAACGGAGCGAGAGGCGATAGGACTTTAATGCACAGACACATGCTCGGTGGAATAGGTTGAGTCCGGTTCTAATCCAGACGTCGCTCTATTACAGTCCGAGTTCATGCCCGTGCTCGAGACTTACTTCGATGTGTGGTTTTCTGAAACATCACGGCGCTTTCCCCCGTCGTGAAAAACTTGAAGTAGGTGCAGTTTGACGCTGGTGAAAGAGAACAAATTGGACAGTAGTTACAGAAATAAATGGCATAAAATTAAATCTAAACTTTGAGTAGGTTTGGTCTATCTTCAGATTCAGGGGCGCAACTACCCACTTTCTGAGGGGTATGCAGACACAAAGCTCAGAGACGGCTGTCGGGGAAAAGCTATTTCTTAGTCTGCTGGTGTGAGACTAAGGATGTCTCTTTCCTGAGGGCAATAGTTCGAAGAGGTGGTAGCTCGGATGGGAGGGGTCTCACACAATGTTTGTTGCTCTACTCAGGTGGCGCGATGAGGCCAGTTCTTCCAGCGAGGGCAGTGGGCAGCCGATTATCCTTTCAGCAGACTTAATGACTCGTTGCAGGGACACAAACCACGCTGTGATGTAAGTGAGGATACTCTCAATGGTCCCCCGATAGAAAGAAACCAGCAGCTTCCGGCCCAAGTTGTTCCTCAGGAGCACTCGGAGAAAGTACAGTCTCTGCTGTGCTTTCCTGACCGTCTCTGTGGTGTTGGCTTACCATGAGAGGTCCTCAGAGATGTGGACACAGAGGAGTTCAAAGGTCTTCAACCGTTCAAGCCCCATTATGCAGAGAGGGGGAGGCTCTGTTTCTCTCCATCCATACATCCATTTTCTTCCTGTTTTCTGTTGTGGAAATCACATAGCACCAGCCCCTATGGATCCTCCTGCAGGTGGTGGGTCCACAGAAGGACGGCCTCATGGTTCTAACCGGGCCTGTTGGTGTTTTGTAATTGTATGTAGTGTTTTGTAATTGTATGTCTTGGGGACTGCAGATGGACATTAGCTACAAGAGCTAAAGTCTGGTACAAAGCATCTTTTCATATACTGATTAATGCTCCTGTACATGTCCCTGCCAAATAAATAAATAAATGCTGATAAGGGGCTTCTGAACCGCTCTTTGTCTGACCCGTCACCTACGATTGGTTTGCCATGGGAGACCCTACCAGGGGCACGAAGCCCCCGACAACAGAGCTCCCAGGATCATTCGGGCGCTCAAACACCTCCTCCACGTTAAGGTGGCGGTTCCAGGAGGGGTCTGTTTCGCTCTTCTTTCTAAAATCCATGATCCATCATCTGTAAATTTGATGATGGTATCGGATGAGTGAGTAGACTTTCGACCACGTCCAGTTAACTGGCATCCGAGCTGTCATCGAGGCATGGAAGTTGCCTATACGTCGCCGGCTTGACCACTGAGAGGGCAGGTGATGCTTCAAAAGGCCCTTTTTATAGCGCGCCTCATAGATTCCTTTGCCTAAATGCAGTCCTAACTGCTTTTAATTCATTCATTGTGGCACTAAATGGTCTATACAACAGTTGCCAAAGACTCGACTCCTTGTGAAGAGCCATGAGTCCCCTCACAAACGTGGTTATAATGGCGATGCATCGTGCGGCGCTTTCCCACCCCCTCGTATCCTTTGACGGACACGTTGCGTAAGTGAATCGGATGGAACACATCGGAGCGTCTTATTCGCATTCCCTCGGCCCGTGCGTCGCTTTGTTCTCCCTCCACCGTCAAAAACCGCGATCCTCCGGGGAGCTCGAAAGGCAAACCTGAAGGAGAGCCGCCCCCAGTAATTAGACCGTGCCCGTCCCATCCCCTTCGGTGGGTTCCAGTAATTACGCCGCGCCGCCGTCGTCCGTTCACACGCATCACTCTCCATTATCGTGATCAAAGGCGCTCCCGGGGTCGGCCCGCCCGATCAACGGCTTCACGGCGTCGACGCGTTTAATTCAAACGGACGGGACGGGGAGGAAAGAGTCACATGACGTTGGGACATGTATCGATCTACGGTCTCTCTCTGCACTCGGGAGAAAAGTCTATTTTAATGGTTTTTTAAGTGTTATGCAAAATTGTGGCTTAACATCAGTCATTGGCATTTTATGGTTCAAGACAAGCCACTGGAATAAATTAATTTAGAGATATCCAATTGAAGCTGAGATAAATACACAAAAATATAAACGCAACACCTTTGTTTCTGCTCCCATTTTTCATGAGATGGACCCAAAGATCCAAAATTCATTCCAGATACACAATACCACCATTTCTCACAAACATTGCCCACAAATCAGTCCAAATGTGTGATAGTGAGCACTTCTGCTCTGGCTGTGCGAAGTTGCTGGATATTAGTGGGAACTGGTACACGCTGTCGTATTCTGCTGCTGCTTGACCGGCGAATACGACAGCGTGGACCAGTTCCCACTATTATCCAGCAGCTTCGCACAGCCATTGAAGAGGAGTGGACCAACATTCCACAGGCCACAATGGACAATCTGATAAACTCTATGTGAAGAAGATGTGTTGCACTGCATGAGGCAAATGGCGGTCACACCAGATACTGACTGGTTCTGAGTCCCCAGACCCCCAATAAAGCAAAAAACTGCACATTCCAGGGTGGCCTTTTGTTGTGGGCAGTATAAGGTACACCTGTGCACTAATCATGATGTCGGATCAGCATCTTGATGTGGCACACCTGTGAGCTGGGATGGATTGTCTCGGCAGAGCAGGAGTGCTCACTATCCCACATTTGGACTGATTTGTGAACAATGTTTGAGAGAAATAATGGTATTGTGTATCTGGAATGAATTTTGGATCTTTGGGTCCATCTCATGAAAAATGGAGCAGAAACAAAGGTGTTGCGTTTATATTTTTGTTGAGTGTATGAGAGGAACAAATATATTGCAAGTTATCTGTCATTTTAGGTTTCAATCTATGTCTTTAATTTGTTGAAAAATTTGCTACAAAGATTTTTTCCGAGGAGACTTTAAAAATCTTGTGTAGCTTTTAACCTCTCAACCCCCACCAGAACCGAGCACATTTTCTCCAGTTTGGCTTTACCCAAATCTAAAAGCTTCTCGGGAAAAAAAGTGTCAAAACAGCAACAAAAGAGCGACGAAAATGTGAGACAAAAATCGAGCTTTGAAGAAAAAAAAAAAAAAATACTGTTATAACCAAGACTGAAATGTTGCCCACTAGAAAGAACAAAAACGCCATCTTATCCTAGAGAAATGGCTTGCACAGTGTGTGAATTGAGACGATTAATGCTGATTTTGGTAGATTTGGACCGTTTTGAAATTATGTGAAGCATTAATTCACTTAAAATAAGAGCGGTTTGCCTGTACACGTAAAATACCCATGAACTGAGGCGAAAAAGTCAAAGGCAACAAAAATCCTTCTTGTTCCATTGGCAATAAGACTTTTTTAACATCTGTCTTATTTCTCCCATGTTAGTCTGCCAGAAAGAAAGAAAGAAAAGAACCATATGTGGATCACAGCATCATCTGCGTCGCCTTTCCTGCTTCACGTGGATACCAAACATTTCCGTATTTCAATATTTGGAACGACGAGGGAGCGCCGCCATGTTGCACTGATTCCCTGTAAAGAATTATCATATTATATTTATGTTTTTCTCCCTCTTTGATGCAATGAAATCCAGCAAATACAGATAATGGGACGTTTTTTGTCGATACTATAGTTAAAAGCAAATCAAAAAGCAAATAAAAAGCCCACAAAAGCATATAATAACGATGAAGCAGGAGCAGAGGGCAGTAGAAAGTCATTGTTTTTGCTCTACACTAAAAAAAGTAAGGGATCGTCCTCTTGGGGAGATCAGTCTTCTTCCATTGACGTTCTTATTAAGTTATCTTCCGTGGGAAAGTCTAATCGTTGCACTTATGCGTCTGGATTGTCCCCGTAGTGCGATGTAAACGTGCTTTTATAGTTGTTCTGCATTATGTGAAAATAGCAGCACTTGGAGGAGCACTTAATCCCAGACATGTCTGCTCTCGACGGCTCACAGTGGACGCTGCAGGCGCACAGGGAAACTTTTTTAATTTACAGATATCAACCCGAAACTTTTGCTGTGGATTACCGACATAAATATGAGGAAAACATGCGTTGCGAGTTTTCTGTCATTTTATGTTTTCATAAGGCCTAAAAATGAACAAAATTGCCTATATATAAAATTACATTAAATCAGCAATGGATCAAGCCAGGTTTAAGGTTATGGTTATATTTTTTTTGACACATTAGTTACAAAGACTTTTTCTGAGGGGATTGTTCAGTTTTAAAATAAGCTGTTTTTAGTGGGAAAATCTATAATAAATAAATAAATAATTGTTTTGGGGTTCACAGCTCAGTAAATCAGGTTAGGAATTAGATATTAAAAATTCCCTCTGAGAGTCTGTAGGAGCTACTAAAGTGGAGATATTGCCCCCTGAAAGTACAATTTCCAATTTTGATCACAGTGGGCTCTAGGACGCTACAGGTTGAACTGTTTGGAAGGTTTTCACTGCTGACCGGGTCACTACAAGGTCAAATACGCACAAATATCAACTTTTTCACATAAAAGTTGTATATTGCACCTTTAAGAGAAAGAAAAAAAGAAGAAAAAAGAAAAAAAGAAGAGAAGAGATATTTTGGCCCTTAAAGGCGTAACATTTTGGACCATACTGTTGCCATCAGTACAAAACATGCTCCTAATGACCAGCTCGACACAGACAATGTTATAACTGCAGTGGGTAATCAAAGGATGGATCTGGAGGAAAACCAAACCTGTTTAAAACTCAAATTCTGCTGCCTTTAGTCACATCTCTATGGAGACGAGCTGGAGACGTCCCCACTCCCGGTAAAGTTACCGTCATGTCTTAGGCGAGCTGAGCCGCTCATGAGGTATTTTTCAATGATGAAAATATCTAGATAGATAGATAGATAGATAGATAGATAGATAGATAGATACTTTATTAATCCCAGCGAGGGGAAATTCAGTTGTCCTTTATCTGTCATAAAATAAATGCTTGTATTTCAATTGTATTTGTTGGATAAAATTCTACGCGGTGTGGCTTTAAAGGCCCTATACCTGATTTCTTGATTAAAAAAAATGAAAGAGTGAGCAAGTAAATTAGACTGATAATTGTGGTGGAAATATTCTTAATGTTGTAGCACATTTTTACCATCCCAACCCTTTGTGTGTTTTTTATTTATTTATTTTTTGAACAGGGACAGTGTACAATCTACATCAGCCTCAGAAAGGAGAGATGCATTGTACCAGGTTATAGCACTTGTGCTAATTTCCACCTGCAGTCCCTGGGCCTATTGTACATGTTTTTAGTGTTAGGAGAAACCGGAGGAAACCTACGCAGACACGGGGAGAACATGCAAACTCCACACAGAAAGGCCCCGTCCAGGTGGGAATCGAACCCAGGACCGTCTAGCTGTGAAGCACGAGCGCTAACCGTTGTGCTACCGTGCCGCCGTGTGTGTGTTTGTTTGTGTGTATGCTTTATTGTCGGCGTAGGAAAATGTGTCCTCTGCATTTGACCCATCCATCTGACCCTTAAGGAGCATCTCCAGATGTGGAACCTGGCTGGAGGATTGGGCCAGGTGCATAATGTGCTCATAAACTTCACAGGGATGAGTTTATGAGCACATTTCAAACTCCCAGGGTCACGTTTCAGGATCATCGTCACAAAAATGCCTGAAAACTAAAATACAAATGCTTTATAATAAGACGCACAGTATTATTTCCACAAATGTCTGGAGTTTACAATGTACTAAAGGAGAACAAATCCAATCCTGTTCCACGACTAGAAAATAAATCAGGTTCAGGGCCCTTGAGCTTTCACATTTGCTGTCCGAAATAAACCCTCTCGCTGCAGCGGGTTAGTTAAAGGGCTGATCCAGTGAGTATGTTCTTCCATCATTCACAGTCTGTCCGTGTTTCCTCAGAGGAACCGTCACTGTCTGAAGAGGGAGTGGAGGCTCAGTCTCTCGCTTTAAACTCAAACACATCAAACTCCTTCAAAAGTGACAAACAACCTGTCGCCCTGTGAGTCCATCAATCACGATTTCATATCCCCAAAGCACAGGCGCCAATTCACCGGCGCTGCGGAGGCAAGTGGAACGTGGGCCTGGCTTGGAATGTGGCAACGGATTATAGGCATTTCTACATTGCTGTAATAAAGGAATTAAAACACCTACATGTTAATATCAGAGTAATAAATAGTCCGGACTCACCCTCTGCTGCGTAATGTAGGAAGTGTGTCGACTTTTCCAGGAAATAACTACAACGCGTATTCATTCACAAATATCGACACGTTTGGTATCCACGTGTAGCACAAAAGGCGACTGAGATGACGCTGTGACAGGACTCGTTTTCATTCCGCTCTGGCAACAACCTCTGGGTACCTCACGATTCGATACGATACGCGATACGTGGTTCACGATAACGATTATCTCACGATACGCCGATACTGCGGTAATCGATATATTGCACAAAAATAACCTAAGATACATCACGATAAATAAATAAAAACTTTATTTTAACATACTACATATTATTCATCATTTATATTTATTTTCATCTGCTTTGTACCACTTTTTTCTGTGTATAAATGATCCCTGACTTACGCACTGAAAATGGGTCTATAGATCAGTCAGCGACTTCATTTAAGAAACCACAGTCCTAGTTCAAAAGGAATAAATCAACCCCAAATTAATCTTCTGTATAAATGTAAAAACTATAATTAAAAGTAATTTATGTTTGGTCCAAGTTAAAACTGTAGTGCTGCCCCCTGCTGGTCTGACTGAATTCTTGATCATTGTTGGCCTCTACTGACTGTGAAAACAGTGGAGCACTGCTGCCTCATTAATGATGCCGCTCATTAATATGCATGACGTCATCAAAACTATCGGTATTGTATCGTCCCGCAAAATATCGCGATATATCGTAAAATCGATATATTGTCACACTCCTAGTAGCAGCTTCATGCTCCAAAACCTGAAATCAAAGCCCACATTAAAGGCTTTGATTGTATTCAGCTTTCTTTAGTTTGGCCATTTTTGTGACGTTTATAGTTTCACTTCCTTATTGGACACTGACAGGAAGTGACATAGAAGAAAGTAAACCTGTTGCCGTGCCGACCATGTTAAGTCAATGTAAAATGTGTCAAATTGATATTGAATCTCAAAACCCTTATGGCTGTAGCAATGTGAAGACATTTTGGGTTGATTTATATAATTGGTTGAAGGTAAAGAACAATGTACCTCCATGCTAGATTATAATACTGTCAAATTTGGTGAATTTATGAAAGATAAACAAATATAATATATGTATAATAATTTGATAATTTTGAGTAAATATCATTTACATAAATGTAGATTCCTGAATGTAAACCCCAATGTTGTTCCTTTTAAAAAAATAATTGGTGTCCTTGTATAAGTCTCTTAAAATTCTAGAAGACAAGAAATGACATAAATCTACTTGAATTAATATTTGAGTAGATTTGGTTTAGTTTTTGATTTAAAAAAAATAAACCTCTTATATCCAATGGAACAAGCAAATTGTTTCTTAATCCAGATTATTTTGGAAAATACATATTTTTTTCAATGCAAATTTGTCTGATTCAACATAGAGGTATTTTAAGTCATTTCTCTAATTTTCCCACCTGACTCCATCCGTTGCTTGGATTTCGTCAATGAAAATATAAGTAATGTTGGTCTTTTTTTCTGCTTAAAACGTCAAACATAAAATGACAGAAACATTGCCGTCCGTAATCTGCAGCAAACGTTTCAAATGGGCATCTCCTGAATCTCGGCCCGTTCGCCTGCAGCGCCTCGCTTTAAAAGGACACAGCATAAGCCTGAGCTCCAGATCAAGGGCTCACCTCCGGGCAGCTCGGCCGGGCCACAGCTCGCCCTCTCCGGGTCGATGTCCGCCACCCACAGCGTCTTTGTGCAGCCCTTCCACAGGCCCACGTGGGCGGTGAGGCACGTCTACAAACACACACACAGGAAATGACCTTCAGGGGGAGGCGTGTGCTAACGGTCCGGGACGTGAGAACTCTGAGCTCTTATGTCGCACCTGGTTGTTGTAGAAGTGTTTTGGAGGCGCCAGCTCCACCCAGAACTCTGTGCCGACCCCGAGGACCGTCAGCACCACCCCTACGATGGCCACGAAGAACGCCAACTTAATCTGCGGGGGATAAAACAGATTATACAGTTACAGCGAGTCAAATTTAATGCTTTTGAACCTCTTAACCCCCGCCTTAACCGGGCGTATTTTCTCCAATGCGGCTTAACCCAAATCTAAAGGCTTCTCGACTGGAGCTTACAGCCTGTAGACCAGTGTAACCAAGGCCGGATTTATGCAGGGGTTTACAGGGGCTAAGCTCAGGGGCCCAGCAGTCTGAAGGAGAAAAGGAAAGAGTTCCCTCTCTTTAAAGACTCCCTCACATGTAAGGCTTAATCAGATGACTTTGTCCCCGAGACTAAACCAGGTCCAAACCAGGTCTAAACCAAGACTAAACCAGGACTAAACCAGGTCTAAACCAGGACTAAACCAGTTCTAAACAAGGTCTGAGCCGTTTTCACTGAGTTGACACTGGGAAAAAATATGTACCTATTGGTCTGTTAAAATGCATGAGAATGCACCAAATTGCACCATTAAAATAAAATAAAAATCTCTGTGGGAGGACCCCCCTTTTAAATGTGTCCCCCCCAGTCTGGTAGTAGCAAAGGTTCTTCCATGAGGGCCACAGAGCTCAAATTGGGGTCATTATTTAAAACCGTTTTTTCTGCATGTTCAAATTTAAAATAAATGAATAAAATGTTTATTCATTTATCCTCTCACTGTAGAGAGAGAGAAATCAAACAGACATATTGGGGGGGGGCCCTGCAAAAACGTTAGCCCTGGGGCCCATTTTACTTAAATCCGGCCCTGAGTGTAACACCTCATTTCAAAGCTAAGACCTACAAAACTGAGCTGAACTTTTGTGTCTTATTTTTGTTTTACAGATCTTGGTGTGAGGTTGGACTGTGACCTTAAACCCGACGCCTTTATCACTGGTCGCCAAGACGATTGTAACGTTTCGTACATTGGAAAATGTGTTGGCGTGTTTCATGTCATAAGATTTGTAAACATTCCAATAAGGGGAAATGTTGCTATTAAAACCAAACTGGGCTCAAAATTCTACACAATGAAATGAAACATTTGCAAAAGACTGTGTCAAAGTTCAGTCAAAACTGAGTTTGTTTTAGGCCGTCATTTTTGTGTTTTTGACGGATGTTTGCAGCTCAACAATGCCATCGGATTTATGGCTCTTTACTGGGAGAAAGTTTAGCAACGCAAGAGAACACGATCCGTAAAAGGCCCTTTTTAATTTAAATGATCTAAAATCACAATGGGACTGATATTTACACTTTGAAAAACGTGTTTGTGATTCAAATCTTGTGCCACAACCAATGCCCGCTGGCTCTGCTTCATGACCACGACACTAGGGGCCGCCATTGCTGTAGTACCTCCATATAGCCGCTAGTCTCCCATTAGAAATCATTGCACTTTAGACACTAACAACTTTAGAGCCTGGTGCCTAATTTTTTGGACCTTTCCACAGCCAGATATTTCTCCTGAGATTACGCTGGGTTAGTCACAATTAAAGGGACCAAGCTGGTTTTCGTAAGAAACATTTTAGAAATCTCGTACTTAATGAGGGCCGGACTGTTAGCATTGGAGCTGCGCGAGCTACACGTCACGCTAGGGCCGAGTCTACAGTGAAGATCCCGCCCTTATGCCCTTATTAGGAACATGCCTCGTCAGAGCTGGGGAGGAGGAGTCTGTAAACCCGCCATGATTTCCCGCTCATTGTGGTAAACGGGGCGGAGTGAGGAGGAGTTCTCTATTATTTTTTACAGTCTATGGCCACAACACATAAAAAGAGGCTACAACTGTCTGACAAATAATTTTTAGTGCATTTAACTTTGACTTTAGTGCAAAAAGCTTTCACTTGTGTGGCCTGCTCCATTGGGCTGATTCTTGTGTGAAAAAAAAGATCTGACTCCTTTCGCAATGGGCTCGATGCAAATGACACGTGACTTCCAAGTGGATCCTAAGTCGGTGCTTCCGTATCCTGTCTCCGTTATGTCTAAAAAAATAAAAAATAGTTCAAGGAAACATCCCTGACAGTGAGACACTGATCCGAAGTGACTCGCTACGTGTTAAAAACATTACGTTGGATGTAAATTCTTGACTATAATACAACTAAATGGGGATTTTTATGACATTTTTTTGAATTTCTGCAGAAATCAATCCCAATGACCAAAGTTTCTAGTCTATATTGAAGTCTATACAACATGTGCCTCACCAATTGCAAACCACGTTACTGCCGTGCCGTCAGGGAGGAAGATGGATGTTGAGCTGATCTCATTCTGAACCTAGACCTGACCGACGGCAGCAGCCCCCAGATCATAACAGTGAGTTAAATCCTTTTCTAATCAAAATCCACTTTAGCTCCAACGTCACTCGTCGTCCCGGTCCCGGCTCACCTTCCCCTCCTGCTCCTCGCTCATGGCCTGCGCTCCCGCCCTGCGCCGCTTGTTTCCTCCGAAGGTGCCGCGGCCGCCCATCAGGCTGTTCAGACCCCCGGGACCCGGGGCCGGACCCCCCGCCAACGGCATCCCTCCCACCTGCACCCCGCCGGGAGCCCCGCCCACGACACGCCCCTCCTCATCCGTCATGACGAACGTGGACCACATGCTCCCAGCCGAAACGATTCTCCCGTTTTTTTGTTTAAAAAAAAGCACAAATTTAGCGAAGACACAGCCCAGAGGTAGGTATCCAAGTTGTAACAAAAATTCAAAAAGTCATTGTATAAAAAGGTTTGCAAAAAAGTAAAAAAAATAACTCAGGAACCATCTCCAAAAGGTCCAAACGGAGGCTGCGATGACAGACAGTCTGATGAATCTGTCATGATGGAAACAAGTGAAATATGTAGAAAATCACTGACGGTCCAGGAGCGAGGAGTCCAGCTTCATCTGGTGAAAGTTCTGCAAAAGAGAAGTTTGTTAGAAAAATTGAAGAAGCAAGCGTGAAATAAGGACAAACATTTCTTGAAATAAAATGCTCCCCTGATTCGAGTCGATCTCATCGCACTCGACATTGTTGTTTTTGTTTTCCTGTGTCCTGGGTCTTAATATTAACAGTCATCGCCTCATGAGCTATGCAGTAAAGTAGTCGTTTAGGTCAGGGGTGCCCAAAGTACTTGAACTCAATATCGCCCGATATCTCCAGAACCGAAAGTGATAAAGACTTAAGTTTTTTTATTTTACATGGGAAAGGGCTGTCAGGGCGTTAACATAGGCCTCCCACAACGTCCTCGGCCTCAGGGGAACTGAGAAGCATCGCAATCACAAATCGGGGTCACAAGTTTGTCCATGGGATCGTATTTTCTATATTTTATGTTGCAGAATTTTGCTTATAATTCCAGGACAGAAGAGACTTACAGTTTTTTATTTGGATTCTGCTGATTTTTGTCTTTCAAACGAGCTCCCTCTGAAGTATCTACTCAACATGCCTCCAATAAAGCATCAACACTGACACATTTTACAGAGTAGAAGTTTCATACAAAGGATTATAGACGAGATGTTTGGAAAAATCGGTTTTCAAAAAGCTCCATGAACTTCTCTACTGATCGTACTTCCACATCGTCTTGTTTTCGCGGATGAAGTGCTCCCCTCACTCTCTCTCGCTCTCTCTTCTGTCGTCCCTGAATGAGTCTATTCTGGGTCAGCGTGGTCGGGACCGGGCCGGGGCCTAACCCAGGAGAGTGCGGTCTGAGGGAGCAGCTGTTGAGGACAATGTGATGACACCGGGGGCTAAGGGCTCATTAGGGCTCGCATGCCATAAGTCTGCACTCGACTTCTGCTCCGGTCATGGGCTGGAGTGTTGGCACCTCTGACATTTTCCCATTAAATCTCATTCAAACGCCAACAGATAGTTTGTCCCGAAACCGACGCACCGTGAGTTTCTGAAGAAGCTGTTCGAGGCTGCAGATAGGATGTTAAAATGGATTCATCCATTTTACCTCGTCCGTCCATCTCAGGCCACACTCAGATGAAACGGGTTTTTTTTGAGTTTCAAAAACAGTAAACGGTGTTTTGAGGTCTTTCCGCTCTGGGACCTGGTTTGGAACATTTTCGTTAACGAATCCCCAAAGTTCCAGTTTGGTTTGGATGGTACGCTGGATGGATGAAATATTGAGCCCGACATCGTGTGGACCCGTTGTGAGATAAAGAATGTTTGTGTCTCGAGAGAACGGGCTACAGTAATCATGGACTCGGACCTGAACTTAAACAGCCACAACATCATCAGCTTTTTACCATCTGAAAAACATTAAGATCAGAGGAATAGTGTCAAAACCAGACTTGGAGACACTCATCCATGCGTTTGTCTCCAGCAGGTTAGACGACTGTAACGGCTGCTCACTGGCCTTTCTAAACGAGCTGTTAGAGCTGCAGAACATCCAGAACGCTGCTGCTCGAGTCCTGACAACAACCAGGAAATACCACCATATTAGTCCAGTGCTCCGGTCCCTGCACTGGCTTCCTGTCACTCAGAGAATAGAATTTAAAACAGCTCTGCTTGTGTACAAGTCTTTTCATGGTTTAGCACCAAAGTCCATCTCTGACATGTTAGAGCCGTATGAACCATCTCAGGCCCTGAGAACTTCAGGGAGGGGTCTCCTGGTGGTTCCCAGAGTCAATAATAAACACGGTGAAGCTGCGTTTCAGTTTCATGCAGCTTCCCACTTAAATGTGCTAAGTCTGGAGTGGCAAGATCTCAAAGTGAGCTCCTAATAATCTCAAAATGTTACACTGTAGTCTGCGTTTTAGAACACGAGCTCGGGCCCTATAAGTTTTATCAACCAAAGCAGGTACAAAGCGGTTTATATGCAACTTGTTCTCTTTATAGTGTATTGTTGTGTGTGTTTCTTTTAATGTTTCACTTTGCTCCGGCACAAACGCACATGAACACAATGCGCTCATAATTTCCACTTCACAACTGGGAAGTATCATTTTTACCAGAGCGCTTGAAGGCAGCATTAGTCATGATTCTTCAGGGTGGCCTTTTATTGTGGGCAGTATAAGGTACACCTGTGCACTAATCATGATGTCAGATCAGCATCTTGATGTGGCACACCTGTGAGGTGGGATGGATTGTCTCAGCAGAGCAGAAGTGCTCACTATCACACATTTGGACTGATTTGTGAACAATGTTTGAGAGAAATGGTAATATTGTGTATCTGGAATTAATTTTAGATCTTTAAGTCCATCTCATGAAAAATGGGAGCAGAAACAAAGGTGTTGCGTTTATATTTTTGTTGAGTGTATGTCAGCAGGTCTGGAGAATGTCGGGTAGCAACAGTTGCTATGAGGTACACTACACGAAGTAAATATCAAGCCTTGTCTTAAATTACTTAAATTGAGGAAATGTATCTTGTTTTGAGTGTTTTTTTTTCACTCATTTAGACTTTTTTCCTGATCTGACCAAGATTACTTTGCTTATTGGACGACATTTCAGACCAGTTCTAAGGTAAGTCGCGCTTGAAATAAGAAAGTAAAACTGTCAATGGGACGAGACCAATTTTCCCAAACCACTGGCAAAGAACCACTGGCAAAGAACCACTGGAATAAAGACGAAACGTATTGAAACAGGACCTGTTCACCTCCAGGACCCGGAGGCGTGTGGGTCGTATTACGGCTGACCCTTCTCACTCTGGACACCGACCATTCACCCCTCTCCCCTCAGGCAGGAGGCTACGGTCTCTCGAGACCTACACCTCCAGATGAACGAAAACATAACTCAGTTACAGACTCGTGCGTGTAGTCTGATCTATTGCCCAATGGGGTAAATCCACACACTCACGCTGATGTTCTATGTCAAACTGTCTTTAAAATAGTTTACATTTAATCTTCTTACGCATGCCCTTATAGTCTTGTAGTTTGAACTTTAAACTAGATAAATAATATTTTATGATTTTCTGAAAGGACAATAAGTTTAACGCTCCGTGAAATCCTCTTGATTTGAAGACACTGACCACAAAACGGGTCGGACTGTTTTCCAAATCGTGCAGCTCATTTCAGTCGTGCATATCGGTGCCCGGCCTTTAACCCGTGTCTTCCTGACGCCACTCGGGGTCAGGTCTCACGCCGCTGACTCGGCACGAGCCCCTTTCCTCGTATCCGCTCAGTGTGAGGCAACCGAGCCGCGCTCTCCTCTTACGAGTGTCGACCCACCGGCCTCGGGCTCCTGTGTCAGTGTGTGCAAGGGCCCCCGCCCACTCCCGGAGTCAAACCCGAGACCTTTACGTCGCTCAGTCATGGAAATGTGCCGAGAAATCAATCAATCAGAATGTTACGTTTTCATGATGCGCAGGCTTTTTGCTTTATATTGTGGATGGGGTTTTGAGTTATGATCGTGTTTAATGATACAAAACAATAAGGAAATCAATGAAACACTCAAACAAAATAATGATTCAACATTTAGGAGATAAACAGTGTTGGGCAAGTTACTTAAAAATTTTAATATGTTCAATAGATACAGACGGCATCTCAGGAATCGCCCATATGGTCATGTTTGAAAACAGTTCAGGGGGAAAACAATGTGGAGAAAAATCTAAACTTTCTCTAATTATTCAAAAACGACTTTAACAAATGCTGAATTATGAATATAGTTTTCTACTAAATAAAGATACAAAGACACGGAGGGGAGAAAAGTGGTTCAACAGCCCATAAATACATAAACAACGGAGAATGCCAACATGATGCTTCATGTTAGCATCGTGCTAATGCTAACGCTAGCTAGCGCCCCTTTTTTTGCTTCTACTGAACAATCTGCGGTGAATAAACATCCATATGGACCTGGATTAAATTTGTAGTGATTGGTTTGTGGAATAGCTTGTGCAAAGTAGCAAAAAGCAAAATAAAGTCCGAGGCACTCGAGTCATGTAGCAAATAATATAATAAAAGTGCGGTGTGTCCACACTTAGACCCGCTGCTATCACTCATCACTTTATAACACTTAATATCACTTTATATGCCTACACATCTGTATATACAATCCCGCTGTTGTTCATTGTCAAATTGTTGTTGTCTTACCATATGTCACTTTATTTGATCTTATTTATTTAATATTTTTATGCATGCCCCCATAGCCTTATAGTTTAAAGTTCTTAGCTTATTTTTTATCTTAATTCTGTGTTATATGTTCTATGTCGCACGTTTGCACCAAGACAAATTCCTAGTTTGTAAACCTTGTTCACAAACCTTGGCAATAAACCTATTCTGATTCTGATAATAATATTTTATTTGCTACATGACTCGAGTGCCTTGGACTTTATTTTGCTTTTTTGATTGTTTTTTGCTACGTTGCACAAGCTATTCCACAAACTAATCACTGCAAATTTAATCCATGTCCTGTGCAGCCCTAGTCTTTTAAGAGCACCGGTCAACTTTACTTGATTCCAGACCAGTGATGCACTCACCCCTTCCTATTTTTATTTAAATCCACATGGACCTGATTTAGACTTGACTTTATTTGTACGTGATAGATACGTTTATATTTCGCCAGAAAACGGCTAAAAAGTTGTTTCCCAAAAGATTCTATTTTCCCCCTCTGCGAGGCCACGCCGCCTTCTATGACGAGATGCCATGTGTATTTATATTATGGATTACTGCGCTACTTTAAAAAAATATTATATGTTTGTATTCCATATTACTGTTTCAAAAATGTAGTTACTTTGAGTTACTTTTGGCAAAATATAAACAGAATATTATAATTATGCGATGGAGCAAAAGTACAGTCAAAGATTTCCGTGGGTTGGAATCCCAGCTCCCGTAAAAGCACAGTGTCGTTGTGTCCTTGGGCAAGACACTTCACCCTCCTTGCCTCCAGTGTCTGCGTGCATTGGTGTATGAGTGGGTGACTGGTTGAGTACATTTATATTCCCGTATTTTGTGTAAGTGTGTTTTATTCCTTAGTCACTGAAAAAAAGTTATATATTTGTGTAGCACGTGACCCCAACACTGGAGACGAACTATGTCAAATCTTTGCATATCGGCCACTTTTCCAACACGTTCTTCGGACGGGTTTTGGAGTAACTCAACACCAGCTTGAATAAACTAGTCAAAAGTACACGTTACCTTTGGGAAACCGCCCGCTCCCGAACCATCAGAGCCACATAAGTCCGTACGAGGCCTCGGGACGCAGGAAAACAGTTAAAGCCAAAGCAACGACTGGAGCGTGAAGCGGGCCAGACCCCTGAGCCTCAAAGTCTCGCCTGTCACTGGATACAAAAATAGGCCCCCGTCCGGAGAAAGTTTACGAGTTATAGCCCTCTCCCGTCCGTCTGTTACCCCTCCCCCAGTGAGCCCAAATTACCCCCCCCCCCCCCCCACGCTCAAATTAGACGGGACGATTTCTTACTTGTTTTTTTTTTTCTCCTTTCACACTTTAGCACGTGCTTCCGTCCCGCCGCCACCTCGCAAACATCGCAACAGTGAGATTAACGAGCTTTGGCTGCCGACCTGGGCTTTGTGCGGGCCGGTCCCGAGGGGAGGCCGTGGGGGGGGAAACAGGTGAAAGGGGGGAGAGAGGAGGGGGCACATTACTGGAGTCTAACAGGGGCAGAGGGTTAGAACATTATCCACACATACAGTAGTAGTTCCAGTGGCTGCCATTTTGTTTCGGTCGCCTTTTTGTATGAAGCTGATTCTTTCTTTTTTTTCTTTTTTTTTTTTCAGGGTTATGTTGAGTTTATTAGATGTTAGCATTGTAGAGTTAATGTATTATTATTATTTTTTTACATTTTTATGTACAAAACAAATAGGGCAATAGTAATAAGTCTGTTCAGATTACATTGTTAACAGGCAATAAAAGAACAAAAAGATAAAGCAAAGTACTGTATAGTATAAGAGGTTACATTTACATACAAAGGGTTATACAGTTATTATTATTTGTTTGTTTATTTGAGCAATCACCTTTCACATTAGCACCGTTGCAGTGCGGAAATAAAATAAAATAACAAAAAAACTCAAAAGGAGTAGGCCGAAGCAAGAAAGCTTATAAGTGCCTCCCTCCATATTCAAAAATTAATTTACATCCCGGTTACAATGATACAAGCAACGTCTCGCGCCTTCATACAATACAACACTTTATATTACAAATTCCTGAATTACATCATTGCGATTGACCGCTTTAACCTTACGAAAACGAAACAGCGTTCAAGCCTCACAAAAGAAAATCACATGAGTTCTGGGTAGTTTACTCAAAAGTTCATAAACAGATTCATTACCATTGGTACTTATATATTTTAGGGATTTTAGGTAACTGTCAAAGTCAATAAGGAACATTTTAAAGTTTGGGGGTGATTTAATTATCCTTTGTTTATGAATAAAAAATGTTGCTAGACAGAGGACCAAGTTATAACACAGTTCATTGTTCTTGCTTTGAAGAAGAATTCCAAAAGTTATATTGTCATGTGAGATAAGGCGTGGGATTTCAATGTGCCGTTGTATCCAGTCCTGCAAATGTGAGTCTTGGCACACTCAAAAACAATATGACCCGTTGTCTCCACATTGATCTCACAGAACGTACATGTATTATCATCAATATTAACGCGGTTTTTTTTAGCAAATCTTTCGAGGGATAAACAGCATTCATCATTTTAAAGTGAGTCTCTTTGGCTTTTGGTTTAATAGGAAGTTGTAGTGTTAGTGTCAGTGTTCTTAGTTTATTAATGGATTTTTTTTTTCAAATTTATAAATAATGTTTTTGTTGATCTCACCAGGGAATAAATTCTCCGTAAGGCATTGTCTAATGGATTGATTGGAGCATTTCTTATCCATGAGAGATATTCCATGGATCGAAATGGTGCCCAACTGTGGATTTATAGGTTGGTCTTTCATTATGTTTTGGGTTTGAAATATAAATTCTTTTGGAAATTCAGATTTAGGAGGATTGAAGTTGTATTCACCATTTGTTTTCATCAAGTGCGCAACAGACCATATATTCCTATTCAACCACTCTTCATAAAACAGCGACTATTTCTATGACGTATGAACCTGTTATTCCACATTATGGTCGAATGTGGTGAAGAATATGGAGCTGATTTTTTCACACCAGGGCCTTGAAGTCAGTGTTATTTTATTTTATTTTAAGTTTTAGTCTTTTAACGAAAATGTCATTTAATTTTAGTCTAGTTTTAGTCTACTAAATAAACCTAATATACTAAGATGTCAATTTTGCATTTATAATATGTATCATAATCATATTTAATCAAGCTCCGTAGGTGTTTTATCAATTCGATCCAAAGTCCTGCATTATTAAGTTGGTTTTCTCTTCCTTTTTAAGTTAGAGTAAAGCAGCTAATTGGATTAAATACGATTATTATTTTAATTTAACATAACCTCTTAACCCCCACCTGAATTGAGCACATTTCCCCGGTTTGGCTTTACCCAAATCTAAACGCTTCTTGGAAAAAAAAAAAAGTGTCAAAATAGCGTCAAAAATGAGACAAAAACGAGGATGAAAAAGTCACACACAAAAAAAAGTGAGGAAAAATTTGCTTTTTGATCAGTTTTGTAGGTCTTGGCTTTCAAATGAGACGTTACACTAACCTTTCAGATTTGGGTAAAGCTGAACTGGAGGAAATGCTCTTGGTTAGGCGGGGGGTGAGAGGTTAAAATATCAAACTGGGCAACATTAAAAGAAAAGTTAAATGAATTTAATTGTGTTTTTTTTAATTCTGCTCTTTCTCCATTCACAGTCCGTCACACGCTCTGCCCCAGTGACGTCTTATTCCTGGGACTTTTCTCTCCACGATCCCCCGGTCTCTGCTCCCGCTGCTGTAAGTCTATCTGTTTGTTTACTCTCTGCGCTCCCCCCGCATTTCATACTCAGCCCCCCCCCCCCCCCCCCCCCCCCCCCCAGCCCCCCCGGCGTCAGGGCGTACGGGCGACAGTGAAAGCACCACCGCGGCCGCTCGGGTCTATTTCTGTCCCACACCTGTTAATGACATTAAAGCCCAGAGACGGGTCAGTCTGCCGTCAACACCTCTGAAACCAGGGGCTGCTGCTGCCCCCGCTTCACATGGGACGGAGGCAGCGCTGGGGCAACGGGACCTCGGTGTTTCTCGGCTAATTGGACCCTGCTTTGACTCACACACACACACACACACACACACACACACACACTGTAAAGGAGGTAACGGGACTAAAATCATAGGAATGCCTTTAACCAGCGGTGCCCAGACCCGTTTAAAGTGAGCGCTCTATCCCCATACAAATGAATAGGGAAGCAAGGCGCAGTACTAAAGTATGGTAAAGGAGCTTTCTTCATCATTAACTTATTATAAGATGATGTTTAGTCTCTACGACCCGTTAGCATTTAGCTCAGAGGACACTTTAAGAGGCTAATTTGTATCTAAAGTAAAATCTCAAAAGGTCTGCACCAGTGTTAATTTTGACAACATATTTTAATTTAGTTTTAGTCTTAGTATTTTGACGAAAATGTAATTCAATTTTAGTCGAGATTTAGTCGACTAAATTTAAGACACATTTAGTCGACTTTGTATTAATAATATTCATTATAATCATATTTAATGGAGGTCCTGCTTCATGGAGCTGCTCCCTCATGAACAGCTATGAGGCTCTTTCAGACGGTCAATAGAAGTTTGGATGATTTTAGTCTCTCCTTTTCATTTTTATTTAGTCTTATTTTAGTCGACTAAAATATCTGGACATTTTAGTCATAGTTTTAGTCGCATGAAAAACTTTTAATTTAGTTTTAGTTCAATTTTAGTCGTCAAAAAAATCACATTGACTAAAATTAAGACTAAATATTTTAGTCGACGAAATTAACACTGGTCTGCACATTCATTAATGATTTCTAACTATAGCTGAAAATCATTCATTGTTTGTGTTGTTTGGTGGCTAATGCTAACGACTATAGGAGAAATGCATTGCGTGGGCTAATGTGCTCTGAGAAGTAGCCGACTTGCTAACAGTCTTGTCTTTTGGACAAAAATGCTTTAGGTTTTAGTCACATTTTAGTTAGACGAAAACTCAAAAGGTTTTAGTTCAGTTTTGTCAGTTTTGTTATAAAAAGTAATTGGCAATTGGGATGAATAATACCCCTCCTGTATGGAAGACTATTGGCACCTTAATTCAGTTGTCTATTCATTTGTCAAATGGCTATGCATTATGTTATTTTAGTATTTATGTTGTATTTGTTTATGGCAAAGTTGCATGTTATATCCTATTTTTCTTGTAATGTTCTTTTCCAAAAGTTCTAATGGCAATTCTATGTGTAAAGTGTCGATGCAATGTCTTGACATATTCCCAATTACAAGATTTTGAAATGAATAGCATATTGACATGGAAATGTGGCCTCTTTATTCATTTTTCTATTCATTCTTAATATGTTCATGTTATATCCTATTTTGACTTGTATTGTTCTATTTGAGTATGTTAAGTTTCATTTAATGTGTTGTGAAACAGCACCTCCCTCTGGATTGTATTGCAAATTGCATATTGCATTGCCACACGCGCTGAGTGCACCAATATTCTATACGCTATGCAGTTCTTGACCCCTGGGAAGGCGGGCCCTGGTCCGCTCTCGGCCAATCAGAGACGAGACTATATCCTCCTAGCTAGATGCGCAGTGTTGTTGATTTTTGCTGGAAGGACATGCTGTCATGACGGATTGGAAGTAACAGATCAGCCTTCATGAAGATTCCTAGTTACTCTAAGGAGGTTCTTTGTAAGTATAGAAGCGCGATGTTTGTTAAAATACCAGTACTGTTTCGTTTTTTGTGTGTCTGTTTTTTTAGAAAACACTTTCTGGCTAGCCAGTTAAAGAGCTAGTAGGCTAATGTTACTTTAAAAACGGGCTGCTCTTGGTCGGTCACCAGTCACAGTTAATGTGAAGCCGATTCAGACAGTGACTTGACATATCTTCTAACTACAGCACCAGTAGCACACTTGGATCTTCAGACCAGTCCCGGCGCCAGCTCAGTACAGAAGGGGGGGCGGCTGAAAACCATGGGGGGGCGACGACGTTAAGGTCAGCACACCCTACACGATTTTTATGCCCGATTTTGATATAATTCTCAGTCGCGCCGAGTCTTCCCGAGTCGTGTTTATAGTCACACAGAGTCGTGTCTTTTAGTGTGGGGGCGTCACGACTGGACTCGTGTTTGAATCACGTAGTGTGGGCAGCAGTCAGACGCAACTGGACTACAGTCGCAGGAAATCAAACATGTTTGATTTTTTAAGCCCGATTTTGGACGCACAGGAGAAACGTGGGTGATTTTACCCCAAAGTGAACACACAGAAAGCGAAATAAAGTGAAATAAAGACGGAAAAACACCGCCGCGCCTCCCTCGTCATTTCTGTCAAAACAGCGGCACAAACGGCTCATTTCATGGCCACAGCGATTCCCACACGAAAAAGCACAACTTTATATCACCAAACGTTGACGAGAATCACCTTTTCAAGCTACATTTCAACCGCGAACAGAGTTTAGCGGCACTTACTGAGTTTGGAGACGAACTGTTCAGCGTCACCTCGTCACTAGCGGCTCGCTTCTCCGCTGTCTCCTCCGCCTCCTCCTCCATCTTGGAGCGCGTCTCCTTTTCTTATTAAATCCACTGAAATACGTCCCGCTTCTTCGTGTCGCCGACTTTTATCTCCATTTGACAGAACTATAGCCAAGTTGAAGGCTTCGTAGCAGCCTTGCACTGCGATGTTGTGACACGGTTGACACCCCTGACCAATGAGGGACACGCACATGTTTTCGCACGCTCACAAACACAGGCCTATCTTTGCGGATTTGGAGTCAGTTTTTGAAACCGGAGGAGAAATGAAGTGGTAGAGACACAGACGTGCTGTGTTATAAACATCAGCTGTTTGTGTAGTGTGTGCATAGTATGAGAAAACTGCACACAGGCTGCAGGGACACCGATAGTGTAGTTTGTCGCTTTTCAGCCATTTGCGAATGTCCCTTTTGAACAGAAAATATAGCTGCTGGCTACAGGCTACTCCTTATTGCGGGATGATGCACTAATGACATAGTAGGGAGGTGCGTGATGGGTTCAAGGACCACTGGAAACTCTGAATTTTAATTTCCAAAACTGTTCATTAGAGTCAGTGCAGTTTCTTCCAAGTTTTGGGTTGTTTTGAACACATCATAGACTGAAAACAATATATAAAAAAATGACTGATTTTGACTGAGGGGGCGGGACAGTCCGCGTGAGGGGGCGACGCCCCCTCACGCCCCCTCTTGACGCCGGGACTGCTTCAGACCCACTCGAGTCCGCACCGCGCGGAGAAAAACACAGGTTGTGAACTGTTAAGCTAAGGTGGCCCTCAGTTGTAGCCATAGAGTGTACACTTTGTGGTTTTAGGGCGATATATTACTCATTTCCTATATGCTCGTTCCTCTCTTAAAATAGCAGTTACTGCCTTTCAACTTGTTAGCTACACTGTAGTGCTTCGTTTTGTAGCTATGGAAGTTTGATTTAGTTAAAGACTCAGCTACAGGGAAGACATCATTCCAGTTTGTTGCCATGATAAATGTAACCCAGCTATATAAATCGTTTAAATCGCATCCAGGGAGCAAAAGCTACACAGAGGCATTCCGAACGATAAAATGAGGAGTTGTTGTGCTGTTAATTGGACAGAAGTGAGAATGATTGGCGTATGTTTATCATCCCAAGAGGACGTCACTCATTTGCCAAAAACAGGAGAAGATTGTGGCTTCGGGCAATTAAAAGAGCGGATTAGGTTTCGGGTGGTCCTACAACTGGGGTGAGCCTCTGTAGCGCTCACTTCATATCTGGTAAGTATTTGTATCCTACAGTAATTAAAAAGTATTTAAGTATCTCGCCATAATTCTTAAGTGAGCACTAAAACGTGGCTAATTTATCTATATTTGATCCTGATCAGCCAAGTTAAAGCTAACTGTTAGCAACCTGTAGCGTTAGCTGTTTTGCTAAATAAGTAGCCAAAGTTAGGCTCCTTCTTGGTTTAGCCTGAAAATCCTGAGGAGAAACGCCCTTCAAAAAGCCAAGTAGACACTGATCTAGGTATGATTGTAGTAGTCACTGAATTGGATAACCGCTGCTTTGAGTTAAGGAAACATAATGGTACTTAGCGCGAGTTTAACGTGGGGCTTCGTCTAATGACCTTTTTGTCTAAAGTCTCGCTCGCCGCCTTTTGATTGCGGCTTTCAGTTGTTGAGAAATTACCCTGTGTAGCCTACAAACCATAACAAAAAAAATATTGTGAGTGGAAGAAGAGCACACTGCAAATGACAGGGAGGGCATCTTTTGGAGGTGTAGTCAACTTCGCTCTCATTAATAGCCTAAGGTATTTTATATATATAATTATGTTACATAATACTGCCTTTGCTTTAGTTTATTTGTGTATTTGAGCAGTAAACCTTGAGTTTAACAAGTATCATTCTTCTTTATGTTGACCCACTTGTAATGTCAACTCCTAAGAGACTTTACTTGAGTGTAGTTAATATAATGTTGCTCCTTGAAGTAGTTTTTCCCCGGTTGAGATGTCTGAAATGGAAACTTGTGCAATAATTAGCTGAACTAATGTGGGATTTTTCCTTTACCAGGAGAACCATCTATGGACTCTGACAGTCCAGATGTTGTGCCATCTACTTTTCCACATAGCGCTCCAGACCCTACAGCAAAGGTAGCAAGGTATGTATAATTCGGTCAGTAAAATATTCTAACCTGACTGCATAGCTTTGGTTATTAGGAGCCAAAATATGTAAAATAGTTAAAATGTTTTGATATACAATACTTTGTATAATTTTCCATAGATATGAACGAATTAGGAGAAGGCACCTGTTACTAGCAACACACTCCAAGCTGAAGCTGAATCAGGTATACGAAATTCAGTGGATGGGTGGGAATTGTGTCGGTGTGTTGTACCCATGTCTGAATGTATTGACCAGGATGTGCTCTGTGTAATGTTAAGATGGTGCCTTTTGTGATATTGCACTTCAAGCATGAAGTATTTTTTCTCCTTTTTTTCTTGTAGATGACTTTGTGCCCAGAAAGGACTTGGACCAACTCAACATGCAGTATCGCCACCTTCAGGATGACTACGTGGCTTTGAAAAGGGAACCAAGGGAACCTTTTCAAAGGGCTATAAAGTCATGGAATCAACAGCTGAGGGACCGATTTGGGTTTGATTCATTGAAAGACTCTACACTGTGTTTTTTTACTGGATTGCAGTCCATTCAAGCTTTCTTGTGGCTTCTAACCATTCTTAAACAAACCGCATTAGTGCTGAAAGGTGGGTTAAGCTGGGAGAACCACCTCATTTTGGTTTTAATGAAAATCAGACTTGGGTTCACCAATAGAGATCTGGCACAGCAATTTGACCTTCCTTTCTCAACTGTGTCCAAAATCATAAGAGAGTTGATCCCCATGTTGTCCTTAGTTTTGAAACCATTGATAATTTGGCCTAGTAAGGATGCAGTAACGGCAAACATGCCAAAATGTTTTAAACCAAAATTTAAGAACTGCCGTTGCATTGTAGACTGCACAGAAATCTTCATAGAGAGAACCTATAATCTAAAAGCAAGGGCTGAAGGGTTTGACGATTATCTTGAAGCGATAAAACTAGTATACAGCAAATGATACTTTTATTACATTTCAGCTTCATAAAATATTGGAGACGCAAGACCCTCAGTCTTTGGGATTTGGTTATTGCAATATTTAAAATTACAATGTTGATTTAATTGCGATTTAATTGTGCACCCCTATTCCCAAATAACAGTATAGAGACAATAGAGTATCATTTTGTATATACTTTACTTTGTCATCTTGCCAGAGCAAATGAGTTTAAACTTGAAGGTTGTGAATGTAAATAACACACTGTTGGAATGGATGAATAGGACACAATGTAATCAAAAAATACATGTACATGTCAGTGATATGAATTAATGAATAACGTGAATGTGCAATTAAATTAATGAATACATAAGAAAATAGTTTTTTTTTACGCATACCGTACAAAGTGTATGAACGCAGGCTGTACACATTTCAACGAAACTAACATTTTTAATTTCTGCCTAGGGTTAAATTTATCTACACTGGTCTACATTGAAGAAGTTTTGTTTGTTTCTTTTGGCACAAAGCTGATTCTATACTTTCAGAGGTGTCCTATTATTTACTTGATCAGAAATAACGTGACTAGAAAATAGCCTCATCTTTTGTACAGATGTAGGGTAAGTACTCTGTATTTTAGATCAGAGTTGTATAACATGAATGTAATACTTCATAATCTGTTCCTACCGATTATTGTGCTTATAATGTGAAGATTGCAGTACTACAAGGTCAGCCATTCTGGGAGATACAAGGGTATGCTTGAATTCACAAAAATAGAATATACCAAAGCACACACATCACATCGTTTTACGTCTTTTTGTTTAATCCTTTATAACCCTCTACATTCCAGATGCCGCTATGAAGAGACCGTACAACATCTGAATATGAAGAGACAGTAGAACATCTTTAGACTGGCCAATAAGATTCTTCCTGTATGGTGGAATCATTCTTCTCTGCAACGCCAAGAAGCAGCTGTGGTACAGGAGCGGTCCAGGGGAACGAAGACTAGGAGAATGTCGCAGAGGAGCCGAGTTGAACCCGTTTGTGTTGTCATGAGCTTCTTGTAAATAAATATTAAATTGAGAGATGCAAAGATGGTCTGCATTTAATGAATAACTAATTTGTTATAATTTGTGGAAAAATTATGAATGTGATCATGTCAACAGCGCTGAGGTGACGGGATGAAGATGGCAGCAGGTCTTTTCTGCACAGGCGGTCTGTCTTCTGCACAGGTTTCTCTGGGCCCTAATGAACAAAGGAAGAACATTAGAGTGACTCACCACAACAAAAAAGGATATTGATTACTGTTGGATGCTAAGGATAGAACAAAATTAGATCCGCATTATATTACAAATATTCACACGCTGTTCACATTCATGTACATACCCTGACCTCTTGCTACATAGTCATTGCTTTGTTCTAGTTTCATTTAATTTGGAACAACAGCTACTACTGGAACATTTGGCAGCACCCTAGGTTGGCTAATTATAGAGACCCTAAACGATTTATATAGCTGGGTTACATTTATCATGGCAACAAACTGGAATGATGTCTTCCCTGTAGCTGAGTCTTTAACTAAATCAAACTTCCATAGCTACAAAACGAAGCACTACAGTGTAGCTAACAAGTTGAAAGGCAGTAACTGCTATTTTAAGAGAGGAACGAGCATATAGGAAATGAGTAATATATCGCCCTAAAACCACAAAGTGTACACTCTATGGCTACAACTGAGGGCCACCTTAGCTTAACAGTTCACAACCTGTGTTTTTCTCCGCGCGGTGCGGACTCGAGTGGGTCTGAAGATCCAAGTGTGCTACTGGTGCTGTAGTTAGAAGATATGTCACTGTCTGAATCGGCTTCACATTAACTGTGACTGGTGACCGACCAAGAGCAGCCCGTTTTTAAAGTAACATTAGCCTACTAGCTCTGGACGTTTAACTGGCTAGCCAGAAAGTGTTTTCTAAAAAAACAGACACACAAAAAACGAAACAGTACTGGTATTTTAACAAACATCGCGCTTCTATACTTACAAAGAACCTCCTTAGAGTAACTAGGAATCTTCATGAAGGCTGATCTGTTACTTCCAATCCGTCATGACAGCATGTCCTTCCAGCAAAAATCAACAACACTGCGCATCTAGCTAGGAGGATATAGTCTCGTCTCTGATTGGCCGAGAGCGGACCAGGGCCCGCCTTCCCAGGGGTCAAGAACTGCATAGCGTATAGAATATTGGTGCACTCAGCGCGTGTGGCAATGCAATATGCAATTTGCAATACAATCCAGAGGGAGGTGCTGTTTCACAACACATTAAATGAAACTTAACATACTCAAATAGAACAATACAAGTCAAAATAGGATATAACATGAACATATTAAGAATGAATAGAAAAATGAATAAAGAGGCCACATTTCCATGTCAATATGCTATTCATTTCAAAATCTTGTAATTGGGAATATGTCAAGACATTGCATCGACACTTTACACATAGAATTGCCATTAGAACTTTTGGAAAAGAACATTACAAGAAAAATAGGATATAACATGCAACTTTGCCATAAACAAATACAACATAAATACTAAAATAACATAATGCATAGCCATTTGACAAATGAATAGACAACTGAATTAAGGTGCCAATAGTCTTCCATACTCCTGGAGCCGCCACCTTAACGTGGTGGAGGGGTTTGAGCGCCCGAATGATCCTGGAGCTCTGTTGTCGGGGGCTTCGTGCCCCTGGTAGGGTCTCCCAGGGCAAACAGGTCCTAGGTGACGGGTCGGACAAAGAGCGGTTCAGAAGCCCCTTATGAGAGACCAACAGGCCCGGGTAGAACCATGAGGTCCTTCTGTGGACCCACCACCTGCAGGGGGCGCCATAGGGGCTGGTGCAGCTCCAACAGCTGCCCCCACGACCCGGCAACGGAGAAGTGGAAGAAGATGGATGGATGGATAAATAATAATCTCTTCTGTTCACAATGACACTTCCGCCTAAGAGAGTATTATTATTTATCCCAGTTTCCAAATGAATCATTACCTTTTATAATGAAACCGACTAGAACTTGACTAAAACCTTTTGAGTTTTCGATTGAATAAAACGTGAACTATCACATTTAGAAATGACTCAAGTGTGACTAAAACTAAAAGGGCTGCCAAAGACCGCTAAAAACATGTATAACAGGTGAATCCTCCAGCCAGGTGATTCTTACCATCAGCTTGGCTCCACATGACGGAGATGGGTCCCCGGGCGCTGCTCCTCACGAGTCGCCCCGACGGCATCGGAGGACGGGTCAAATGCAGGGGACACGTTTCCCTACAGGGACAATGAAGTATTAATACAAACGTCCCGGTCAGTCACGGTGATGTCGCTGGCGTGATTACCCTTCGCCTTCACACCTCTCTGTATCTCGTCGCCGCGCATCAGCTCAAATACTCTGACCTCGCTGCAGATTGAGAGGCCGTGAGACTGGCCACTGTGTCTTTGCAAACTTCCACAAAGTCTGAAAAAACAAGCAATTTGCAACATAATACGCCCCAAACAGCGGAACGCACGGATCATCCCGCCACAGTAGCCGTGTAATTCCCCGTATTGCCGCGCGCATTAGGGCTTATTATTTGCGAGACGGCATCAGCAGAACGACTCCTGTCTCTCCCTCCGTCCCCCGAGGTCCTGATCGAAATTTGAACGAAGGCCGTGTCCGCGTTCGCCGTCTCTCCTCCTGCTTCTCCCGCCTCATATTTCCATGCCGGGCACATCTGAATGCAGTGTTTCGTCGCCCTCGGTGATCCCTCCCTCCGACACACGGCCATTGTTTGTTCGGCCCGAGAGGAGGCGGCGTTTTTAGGCCGAGGAGCTGCGGGTGAACCGGGGGAAATGTTAAATGTGGAGATATCAGTGCGAGGCTTTTGCTGACATGCATATGAGGCTATGGCGGGTTTTTCTTTCATGTAAGACCTTCACATAGAAATAAGCACGTTTAAAGAGGGGGTATTATGCTTTTTTCAATCACATAGCACCAGTCTATAGCACTACAATGATGACGTGACCTTCTGTTGGTCTGTATATGCAGTAAATTAAAATAACTGCCTTGAATGAAATTGCTCTCTCAAAATGGCCGTACTGAACGTCTTGAAATAGGCCTCTGTCTCTTTAAGAAGCTTTCCGACACGCCCCCTTCAGCACACTACTGTGGCATTGAAACAACAACACTGTGCGGGGAGGGGGCTCTGCTGAGCTGAGGAGCAGGGGCTTGGCTGGTGACGAAAGGTCCAGAGGCGTCTCCAGGAGGTGGGGGCGTTCCTAGGAGGACTGAGGCATAGCTACACCTAAAATGGCCGCCATCTAAGTTTTTACTGATTACTCAAAAATATGTGAATGAGCCGAGGCAACACTCCAGGCATGTGTTTAATGAGGGAATGACATAATAACATTATGTAAAGCTTGAACCCACAGAGTCCAGATCTGAACCCCATTGAGGGTCTTTGGGATGTGCTGGAGAAGGCTTTGCGCAGCAGTCACACTCTCCCATCATCTATACAAGACCGTGATGAAAACGAGACCCCGGATCTTTCTTCACATCGCAGAGGCTTTTTGACACAAAGCCACGGCGAAGGCGAGCTGTAATCAAAGCTAAAGGCGCTAAAGCTAAAGGCGCTAAAGCTAAAGGCGCTAAAGCTAAAGCTAAAGGCGCTAAAGCTAAAGGCACTACAGCAAAATATGACCTGAAGTGTGACCTTATTTTTGCAGCGACATTCTCTTTGTTCCGCAGTGTAGCAGTCCCTTATTCCCCAAAACATATTTTGGGCAATGCTGCTGTAAAGTAAATAAATATTATACAGTAGAAATATTACTATGTATAAAGATATAATAATCGTATTTAGTTTAGCCTGAACAAGCAAATGTCAGCAGCAATAGCATTGTAATTGTAATTTAACTCCTGCCGGAAAAAATTCCTCCGCTCCTGATCTAAACAAGTTAAGACCTCTTTATAATCTCTGGACAAAATTAGACATACTTACTGTAAATATAGTCTAACATAGTTTCTGCAGGGCATTAAAAAGCCTTAAACGTCATTAAATTAAATATGGCAAAATGAAGTCATTAAAAAGCATGAATCAAACTGGCATTAAATCTAATGTTCTCAGAAAATATGATAGAATTTTTGCGCAAGAGTTCTCCATTATGTCCAGTTTAGCTTTAAATATCAAAATTCCCCCTCCCATTGACTGTTTACAATGTAGGCACTAAAATGGCGTTAAACAGCTTTAAATTTGACTTGCTGCCATTCTGATTTAAGCACAGGCTACAATGTGTGCCTGCATGTCTTCTGTCTTCCTGGTTGAAGAAAGATGCATGGCTTTCTTCCATTTTCAGCCAGGATTTTACGCTCTTTATGGATTTATGCTGGTTTAAAATAAGTGACTGAGTGTATAGGCCTTGCCCTGTTTCACTCAATTGTAATGTTTTACTCGACGACTGTCATAACGATACAAGTGAAAAGAAAAGACTACATTTTGATTGTTTTCGATCTGACAAAGGCACGCGTTTACTCAGACTATGTCGATGAGCACCGTGCCGTCTCCCGCTGTGGCCTCCAGAGGGCAGTGGTGAGCGGCGCGTTGTCCTGCAGCAGAGGGCGGAGAAAGGAGAGGAGAGTCTGCAGATCCTTAGGCCTGAACCCTGAACTTGGGCCGCGCAGTGAGCTCTGATTGGATTAAACTAAAGAGGATTTCACAGGGATGTACAGAGCACCGCTGAGCTAAGACCGAGAGGGTGGCAACAACACGGGCCGGAGAGTCGCACCCGCAGCCTCACACTGAAAAACACACATGTGCAAACAAACAAACAAATAGAACGTTACTTTTTTTATTTGTTTATTTGTTTATTTGAGCAATACACATTGTGCTCAAAAGGAGAGGGCTGAAGCAAAAAGCTTATGAGCCCCCACCCCCAAGTGCAATAAAATAAAAAAAAGAACATTTCAAAACATTTCAAGCAGCTACATTCATACAGACCAACGGTAGCTCAGAATGTATTTTTCTCACTTTGTGGCAAAAAACATTTCCACTTAAACTGCAAAAAGTAGGTTTGGAATAAAAAGGTTTGTCCTTGATTTGAGTAACTCTGCCCATGAGGCGAGAAAAACACAAACTGAATCTATGTGATGCATCAAAATGAAGCTTTTGCCACTTGAAGATTGTCAGTGATCACAGAAGATCACAGTGGAACAAATGACAGTTTTATTTTACTCATAAGAGTACAAGGCAAGGCAAGTTTATTTGTAGAGCACAATTCATACACAAGGCAATTCAAAGTGCTTTCACAGTTGCATAAAATTACAAGAAAACAGATCAAATCAATCAATAAAACATCAACATAAAAAATAATCAATTACAGTAAAAGGCAAGAGTGCAGATAAAATACTTTCAGTTTTCATCTGCTCGGGTAAAAAGAGCTGTTTTCAGCCTGGATTTGAACATTGTCAGAGTTGAGGCCTGTCTCACATCCTCATGAAGACTGTTCCAGATTTTAGCTTTAGCTTCACCGTGTTTAGTCCTGACTCTGGGAACCACCAGGAGACCCCTCCCTGAAGTTCTCAGGGCCCGAGATGGTTCATACGGCTCTAACATGTCAGAGATGGACTTTGGTGCTAAACCATGAAGCGACTTGTACACAAGCAGAGCTGTTTTAAATTCTATTCTCTGAGTGACAGGAAGCCAGTGCAGAGACCGGAGCACTGGACTAATATGGTCATATTTCCTGGTTCTTGTCAGGACTCGAGCAGCAGCGTTCTGGATGTTCTGCAGCTCTAACAGCTCGTTTAGAAAGGCCAGTGAGCAGCCGTTACAGTCGTCTAACCTGCTGGAGACAAACGCATGGATGAGTGTCTCCAAGTCTGGTTTTGACACTATTCCTCTGATCTTAATGTTTTTCAGATGGTAAAAAGCTGATGATGTTATTGCTTTAATGTGTATATGGTACAGACATGATATTACTCATGCAGAAGTAAAAGTATGTCTAAACTCCAAGAAGTACAGTTACTTCAAAAAGTTGCTCAAGTGCATGTGAGTAAATAACTGTCTCTGGCACCTACGCGTCGATCGCCATTGCCGTTCTGTCCGTCTGTATCTGGAAGTCCCACAGGATCTTTGCTCGGTCATTTTCCTCTGGAGGTGTTTCCCACTTTACCTTTGGGGTTTTCAGCCCAAACTGTGCACTGATGTCCCTGCACACTATGCCAGCATCTTACTGCATGTGCTGGACGGTCTCAGGGACGAACACCTGGGGTCTTGTCTGGTAGAGCTGGTCCTCTATTGCTCTGGTGCTCAAGGCTTGTTAAAAGTGTGGTCCAGCGTTTATGTCCCTGGAAGTCAGGGTTGCCAGATTTCGCCAGGCAAACCCGCCCAGAAGTCTCTCAAAAAAACACCCAAGCCCCACGGACATACGGTGCAGCCACAATTTCTAAATGGTAGAATCTCTGTGTCTCCAGTGATGGCGACTTCCCCCTCTGTTTACTCTCACAAACTGCTCTGATGGCGTCACATCGGTGGGAGGTTATAAAACGCATATATTGAAAACAGCCGTGATAATACCTGCGGACTGTGCACTAAAGCCTCCCAGCACTCGGATCTGGGATCTGCTGGAAGTGTCTGAAATGTGCGTCTTGTATTTACATTTCATTCTCTCTCCCCTCCTGTCCAACCCATCCATCCATCCATTTTCTTCCGCTTTATCCGGGGCCGGGTCGCGGGGGCAGCAGTCTCAGCAGAGATGCCCAGACTTCCCGATCCACGCACACCTCCTCCAGCTGTTCTGGGGGGACCCCGAGACGACACCAGGCCAGCTCGGAGACATAGTCCCACCAGCGTGTCCTGGGCCTTCCACGAGGCCTCTTCCCAGTGGGACATGCCTGGAACACCTCCCGAGGGAGGCGACCAGGAGGCATCCGGAACAGATGCCCTAGCCACCTCAGCTGGCTCCTTTCGACGTGGAGGAGTAGCGGCTCGAGTCCGAGCTCCTCCCGGGTAACTGAGCTCCTCACCCGATCTCGGAGGGTGCGCCCAGCCACCCTGCGGAGGAAACTCATTTCGGCCGCTTGTATTCGCGATCTTGTCCTTTCGGTCATTACCCAAATCTCATGACCATAGGTGAGGGTGGGGTGACCATAGGTGAGGGTGGGAACGTAGATCGATCGGTAAATCGAGAGCTTCGCCCCCTGACTCAGCTCCCTCTTCACCACAACGGTCCGATACAGCGACCGCATCACTGCTGACGCCGCACCGATCCGTCTACCGATCTCACGCTCCATCCGTCCCTCACTCGTGAACACGACCCCGAGATACTTGAACTCCTCCACTTGGGGCAAGGACTCCCCACCGACCTGAAGCGGGAGAACCACCTTTTTCCGGTGGAGAACCATGGCCTCAGATTTGGAGGTGCTGATCCTCATCCCGCCCGCTTCACACTCGGCTGCAAACCGCCCCAGTGCGCGCTGGAGGTCCTGATTTGATGAAGCCAACAGAACAACATCGTCTGCAAAGAGCAGAGATGATATTCTGAGGTTCCCAAACCGGACACCCTCCGGCCCCTGGCTGCGCCTAGAAATTCTGTCCATATAGGTAATGAACAGAACCGGTGACAAAGGGCAGCCCTGCCGGAGACCAACACGCACCGGGAACAGGTCTGACTTACTGCCGGCAATGCGAACCAAGCTCCTGCTGCAGTCATACAGGGAACGGACAGCCCTTAGTAGAGGGCCCCGGACCCCATACTCCCGGAGCACCCCCCACAGGGCACCACGAGGGACACGGTCGAACGCTTTCTCCAGATCCACAAAACACATGTGGACTGGTTGGGCGAACTCCCACAAACCCTCGAGCACCCGATGAAGGGTATAGAGCTGGTCCAGTGTTCCACGACCGGGACGAAAACCGCATTGTTCCTCCTGGATCCGAGGTTCGACTATCGGCCGAATCCTCCTCTCCAGCACCCTGGAATAGACCTTACCAGGGAGGCTGAGGAGTGTGATCCCTCTGTAATTGGAGCACACCCTCCGATCCCCCTTCTTGAAGAGAGGGACCACCACCCCGGTCTGCCAATCCAGAGGCACTGTCCCCGACCGCCACGCGATGTTGCAGAGACGTGTCAGCCAAGACAGCCCTACAACATCCAGAGACTTAAGGTACTCAGGACGAATCTCATCCACCCCTGGGGCCTTGCCACCGAGGAGCTTTCTAACCACCTCGGTGACTTCAGCCTGGGTGATGGACGAGCCCCCCTCCGAGTCCCCAGCCTCTGCTTCCTCATCGGAAGACGTAACGGTGGGATTGAGGAGATCCTCGAAGTACTCCTTCCACCGCCCGACCACATCCCCAGTCGAGGTCAGCAGCCCCCCACCCACACTGTAAACAGTGTTGGTGGAGCACTGCTTCCCCTTCCTGAGGCGCCGGATGGTTTGCCAGAATCTCTTCGAGGCCGACCGATAGTCCTCCTCCATGGCTTCTCCAAACTCCTCCCAAACCCGAGTTTTTGCCTCTGCGACTGCACGAGCTGCAGCACGCTTGGCCTGCCGGTACCTCTCAGCTGCCTCCGGAGTCCCACAAGCCAACAAGGCCAGATAGGACTCCTTCTTCAGCTTGACGGCATCCCTTACCTCCGGGCGCCACCACCGGGTTCGGGGATTGCCGCCGCGACAGGCACCAGAGACCTTACGGCCACAACTACGAGCAGCCGCATCGACAATGGAGGAGGAGAACATGGTCCACTCGGACTCCATGTCCCCTACCTCCCTCGGAATCGGGTTGAAGCTCTTCCGGAGGTGGGAGTTGAAGACCCTACTGACAGAGGGATCCACCAGACGTTCCCAACAGACCCTCACAACACGTTTGGGCCTGCCAGGCCTGACCGGCTTCTTCCCCTGCCAGCGGATCCAGCTCACCACCAGGTGGTGATCGGTTGACAGCTCAGCCCCTCTCTTCACCCGAGTGTCCGAGACACGCGGCCAGAGATCGGATGACACAACTACAAAGTCGATCATCGACCTCCTGCCTAGGGTGTCCTGGTGCCACGTGCACTTATGGACATCCTTGTGCTCGAACATGGTGTTCGTTATGGACAAACCGTAACTAGCACAGAAGTCCAATAACAGAACACCACTCGGGTTCCGATCGGGGAGGCCGTTCTTCCCCATCACCCCCACCCAGGTCTCACTGTCGTTACCCACGTGGGCGTTGAAGTCCCCCAGTAGAACAATGGAGTCCCCAGCCGGAGCACCATCTAGTACCCCTCCCAGGGACTCCAAGAAGGCCGGGTACTCTGCACCGATGTTGGGCCCGTAGGCCGAGACAACGGTGAGAGACCTGTCCCCGACCCGAAGGCGTAGGGACGCGACCCTCTCGTTCACCGGGGTGAACTCCAACACGTGACGGCTGAGCTGGGGGGCTATGAGCAAACCCACCCCAGCCCGCCGCCTCTCCCCGCGGGCAATTCCAGAAAAATGGAGCGTCCAGCCCCTCTCCAGGAGTTGGGATCCGAAACCCAGGCTGTGCGTGGAGGTGAGCCCGACTATATCTAGCCGGTACCTCTCAACCTCCCGCACAAGCTCAGGCTCCTTCCCCCCCAGCGAAGTGACGTTCCATGTCCCGAACGCCAGAAGCTGCGCACGCGGACCAGGTCGTCGAGGCACCTGCCTTCGACTGCCACCCAGTCCTCTCTGCACCCGACCCCTACGGATCCCTCTGCGGGTGGTGGGTCCACAGGAGGGCGGGCCCACGTCGTCCTTTCGGGCTGTGCCCGGCCGGGCCCCGTGGGCAGAGGCCCGACCACCAGACGCTCGCATTCGAGCCCCAACCCCAGGCCTGGCTCCAGGGTGGGGCCCCGGCTGCGCCATACCGGGCGACGTCACGGTCCTTGATATTAAACTGTCCATAGGTGTCTTCGAACTGCTCTTTGTCTTTGTCCAACCCATGGTACATAATACATTTTCTGTCCCCGTCATAGTCCATTTGGGATAATCCTAGTTCTACACACAGCAGCAGTGCTCAGATCTCCCAGGTTAAGTAAACTTCCTGCTGTCGCTTTAATCCTCGATTAATTGTGCAGCCGACGCCAGGCAGATTCTCCTTTTCCCCCTGGCGTTCAAATGACATTGTACCAGCCTGTTCATCTTCGAATCACCTCTCCAAACGATCACTTAAACGATGGTTTAGTACACAATGCTGTTTTTGTCGCATTATTCAGGGCCAGCCCTGGGCAAGATTGAACTTCAGAGCATGTGCATCATAAAAAGCCCAACAGTTCTTTTGGAGGCGGAACCTCCACTTCTGAAGTACATTTCCGAATTGTTATTGCGATGTTACGCGGCTCCCCGGGGGTTTAGAAGGACCAGAGGAGGCTTGTTTGAAAGCCTGAACTCTCTAGTTTTCCAACACAAAAGACTACAAGTCTCTATCTGTTCCAAAGTTATGTCCGAAAATCTGCGATGTTCTAGATGGCGGAAGTATGGCGCAATTCGGCGCCCTCTCCAGCAGATGGCGCCCGCCTGATGCCACAACTTCCCGAAAATCCGCATAAATATTGTTGAAAATGATGCTGTAGGGCTCAGGGCAGATGCAACCAGATCCAATTATGCTTTATTGAGTGTTTAAAGCACTTTTGTTCACATTTTGTAACAAAAAATAAATCAACGCACAACTGGACTACACTGCGAGACAGAGCCGTTGGTTAGGGGGTGCTGGGGGCCATTATTGCCCCCAAAACACCCTTTCTGTGCTTATTTCTGATTTACTAATATTACGTGCAATACACAAACTATCCACTAACTAACTGTTCTGATCTGGCGTCGCTGCAGTTGGTCAGGTCTCAGCAACACTATATGCCCAAAGAAGGAGATCAGCTGAATATCCTGGATGACCAGCTTATTCCATCATTTCTTCTTCCCTGACAGCACGGGCGTATTCCAAGAAGGCGATGCCAGGATTAATCAGGCGCACCCAGGGGATATAGGGGAGTAACGCACACAGTCCAGCACCTGGGTGGGCTAATGTTTTTTTTACCAGTCGAGTAGGAGGAGCAAGTAGGCCTATGAGTCAAGTCCTACGTTTGCTTAAGTCGCACTTTTGAGTTCCCTTTTTCTGTTGACAAATAATCCCTACACGCGCAT
This sequence comes from Proterorhinus semilunaris, assembly GCA_021464625.1. NCBI lineage: Eukaryota > Metazoa > Chordata > Actinopteri > Gobiiformes > Gobiidae > Proterorhinus > Proterorhinus semilunaris. The sequence goes on along the minus strand of CM038360.1, from coordinate 3,469,584 downwards.
TCCGTACACAAGGCAACTCAATGCGCCAAAACAACAAACAATAACCCCGTTTGAACCAATATGTGAGATGTGCTGTAGAAGGCTCTGCCCAGTGGTCACACTCTACCATCATCAATACAAGGTCGTGGTGAAAAATGAAGGCAACACTGGCCTCCTTTGACATTGCGGACGTTTATTGAAGCAAAGTCACAAAGCTAAATTTTTGTTTTTATTTGAATACTTTATTTCGAGCTAAAGAAGAGAAAAACAGAAATATATATATACATAATAAAAGAGAATACAAATAAAAAATAAAATGACATTAATTTACATTACAGCTCGAAAAGGAGTGGGAAGAAGACAAGCTTATTGACTCCCACCCATGTTCATAAACCCAAATAAAATAAATAATTCATTACCGTGTTGGCATTGCCGTTATACATCATCACCATTATCACCCATATTACACAAAGCAATTCCTCTTTTTATATTGTTTTTAGCGTCGGTCTATTAACGTTTAACCATAGCCCTCCAGCCCAAAGTCCATCATCATTATTCCACGTGTGCCTGTGAAGGTCTCCACTTACAGAGGAGTGTGTCTGAGACTAATGCAGGTTAAAATTATCCCCTAAAGCCAATCCTCTGAGCAGATCAGCGAGCCGGAGCCACAGCGGCGGGACACGGGCTGCTCCAGGTGAGAGCGAAGCGTCTGTGCCGCCGACAACATGCACTCTCCATGGAACGTAACGAGCAGTCGCATTGGTAAGTGATTATTTACACCGTTACAGGGGGATTTTTACTTGTACTTTCACCTGGTAAACGTCTCCTAATGTGACCATTTTGTAACGTGCTAATCCTAAACCTGGGCGCGTGATCTAGTTCAGCCGCACAGTCCGGTTACGCCACATGCATCTTTAGATAATGAAATATCGGTTGGAGTTTTGCTAACTTTAAAAAAAACTTGGACGGGAAATATGAAATAGTCCTGATTGTGGATAATTGCTGGGTTTCAGGTCACATCACAGCGCTCTGATCTCCTATAATATTATATAGAGGTAACATTATTCTGATCATGGACCCAGTGACTGATGATCATTTTTGTAATTCATAAACTTTCTTTTTAGCTACGACTTGTGAAAGTGTTACGCAGTTAATAGGAAAAACTGGCTCCGCCCCCCGCTGGGTCCTGTGACATCATCACAGTCTAGAACCTGCGACCCGGCATAAAACACTAACTTGGGACGCCGAGTTCAATAAAAGGACTTTTAATTTATCATCAGAGCGCTTTGGACTATGGCTCCGGTTTTTATGTATTGGGGTTTTCCTTTATTTCAAGACAATATTGAAGCATTTTAAACGGTAGCGCAGTGGTTAGCGCTCAAGCTTCACAGCTAGAAGGTCTGGGTTCGATTCCCACCTGGACGGGGCCTTTCTGTGTGGAATTTGCATGTTCTCCCCGTGTCTGCGTAGGTTTCCTCCGGTTTCCCCTACCGTTAAAAACATGTACAATAGGCCCAGGGACTGCAGGTGGAAATTAGCACAAGTGCTATAACCTGGTACAATGCATCTCTCCTTTCTGAGGCTGATGTAGATTGTACACTGTCCCTGTTCAAATAAAAAAAAAAAAAGTTTCTTCAAAATTGCCGCGTTTTGCTTTGATTGTGAGCTTCAAGAAATGGTTTTGACTTCAGAGGACTGTTGCCAAGAATAAAGAGTGGCAATTATGAGGAATCCACAATATAAAACATATTACAATTGATTTCACTGTTCAATATGTAATCCCATGGGTCCTGTTTTTGTTTTTTTTTACATTTTATTTAACCAGGAAAGTCCCATTAAGATTAGGAATCTCCTTTCCAGGGGAGTCTTGGCCCCAGAAGGAAACATATTGTGCATGTTTTAGTGGCGGGCAAGTGAACTCCAGACAGAAAGGCTACGTCCAGGTGAAGCCCGCGCTACCTTATACAAAAAGTGTTTCCAAACCTTTAACCAGGTCTGTATGCGTTACCCATTGGACAACATGTTACCTCATGGCGTCGGGGCCTCCATCTTCAATGTTCTAATGTTCTGCAGTCTTTGTCCCGGCAGAGCATTTTCCCCACTGTTTCCGCCAGCTCGACGCTCTCGCCCGTCAGTCCACGTTTGTTTGTTTGCTTAGACGAGGCTGTTGTCACGCGTGACTCCCGTGAGCTTGAGAATATTGTTATTTTTACAGTGAGATTTCATACAGACTACTGCTGCACAATATAATCTGGGAAATATTGAAAACCTGGACAGGCCTTAAGGGAAATGTGCTTTCTCGAACCCTCTGCGTCTTTCACCGTGATGCATTAGTCATCGTGACCTCCCTCTGTCCCTGAAGCCTCTCGGGAGGAAAATGTTCCCACAATCCTTAGCAGAGTTCACGGGTCAGACCGAGCTGAGCTGCTGAGTCGAGCTGACCTCCTGGAGACCTGAGAAGCAGCTTGTCTTCCCCTGCTCTGGCAAGTGTTCAAAATCAACCGTCAGGTTATTCGGCTCTTGCTGGGCGGGTTCCCACACCTGGCGTGAGATGGGCTCTGAAGTTAAGGATTTCACTCAAACATGGAGGCAGGAAGTTGTCGTTATCCTTTTATTCTCATTTTATTACGCCATTTGTTGGGTCGTCAGTTAGGTTAAAAACCTTAGTGGAAACAGAAAAAACCCAATAAGTAAAAATACAGGCAAGTATTTTGTTACAGGTAGCAAGCAGGTTACATAATCAAACACACTTTCAACCATTTAGGTTCATATCTGAATTACAGATAAATATATGTGATCTTAAACCATTTGACCCTTTGATTTTATAAATGTTTTTAGCCTTTAAAAGGGATTTTAACTTTTATATCGGCAATCATGAATTAATGCTCAACTTTTTATCCAACTTGTACATATGTATGACTTACTCAGTACATTTTAACCCACTGCAAGTTTTACAAATGATCTTATGGTTTAACTAACTAATGAAATACTTGGGACTTGCAAACAATATTCTCCATAACCCACGAAATCTGCCCTAAACATGTGTATACCTTTCCCACACAACATAAACAAATCAATATTTACAAAGTGCTGCCGAACGCAGCATTAGCACAACAGAAACAAACACATAGCCTCAGTTTCAATATAAAGCACACGCTGGAGCTTACCGGCGGTCTCTTCAGCTCTGTAAAAGTGAGAACCCGGTCCCGCTCAGCGTTTGTGTTGGTTGAGAGTCTTGTTGAATTTGCGGCGCTTCCCTGGTCTCCTGCCGGAGCGTTTGGGCTGCTCCTGCCGGAGCGTTTGGGCTGCTCCTGCCGGGGCGTTTGGGCTGCTCCTGCCGGGGTGTTTGGGCTGCTCCTGCCGGGGTGTTTGGGCTGCTCCGGTGCATGACAGTGGAGTGAATGCACGTCATTATGAACAGTCCAGGTCTGTGCACCTGATTGAAAATTGGTTCCACCTGGACTCTGGTGAGGGGGGCATTACATTCATTTCACTGTAAACACGCAGACAATGATCGGTGCGGCGTCAGCAGTGATGCGGTCGCTGTATCAGACTGTTGTGGTGAAGAGGGAGCTGAGTCTGAGGCAAAGATCTCAATTTACCGATCGATCTACGTTCCCACCCTCACCTATGGTCATGAGATTTGGGTAATGACCGAAAGGACAAGATCGCGAATACAAGCGGCCGAAATGAGTTTCCTTCGCAGGGTGGCTGGGGGCACCCTCTGAGATCGGGTGAGGAGCTCAGTTACCCGGGAGGAGCTCGGACTCGAGCCGCTGCTCCTTCACGTGGAAAGGAGCCAGCTGAGGTGGCTAGGGCATCTGTTCCGGATGCCTCCTGGTCGCCTTCCTCGGGAGGTGCTCCAGGCATGTCCCACTGGGAGGAGGCCTCGTGGAAGGCCCAGGACACGCTGGTGGGACTATGTCTCCGAGCTGGCCTGGTGTCGCCTCGGGGTCCCCCCAGAACAGCTGGAGGAGGTGTGTGTGGATCGGGAAGTCTGGGCATCTCTGCTGAGACTGCTGCCCCCGCGACCCGGCCCCGGATAAAGCGGAAGAAATTGGATGGACTTACTCACTTACTTACTTACTTACTTAAGTAAAGATACCAACATTTTGACTTTTGACTTTGCACCACGTGGCCAAAGTGGAAACCCTCTGAGATGAAGTTCTGAGAAGATCACATTAAGATAAGTACGGTGCTTGTCTTTTTACTGAGGGCAGATAAGATTCCTCCTAAAATCTTGGACGATCCTGTTGGTCTTGTCAATGTTTAAGAGCAGATTAGTAACAAGCCCAACCATGGTGTTTTGTAACAGCGTTAGGTGAGGGTAAAGGGGAACAATGATGGGAACACAGCGAGAAAAGAAGGGGACTCAGTGCACATCCTTGAGGGACTCCAATGTTCAGTTTTGTGGCTTGACAATATGGACACCAGTTTGACAAAATGGTCTTTAGATGTAGATTTAGGGCATGAAATCCAGATGGAGCGCTTTCTTGTCAGAATTGTCTGCGTGTTAGCCATGAACGCTGAGCAAAAGTCGATGAAGAAGCAAACCTATGTTTTAGACTTTATTCATTTTAATTAGAGATCATTTATTCTTTAGTAATGAATTAAAGTTTGGCAATTTTGTGTTTTAGACTTGGTTTTACTCAGTTTAGCAAAAAATTTGTCCAACTTACGCCAATTTTAGACCCATTTTAGTCTTGATCCGATTGTGTTAGGCCTTGCAAAGGTGCAATATTTTATGAACAGGTCTCGGGAACCACTGCTCTTTATGCTCTTCCACAAGTATCGAAGACGGGTGCGAGTCTAAAAATGTATTGGTCTTTGCAGAAACATTTCTACAATTTGTACTGGGATTTAAATTCGTTTTTACATTGTTATTTTATTGTACATGTTGTGATTTAGTCCTGTCACAATAACGAACCTAAAATGTATATACTGAGGACCATGTTATGCCGACAAATCTGTGACTTTAAAGAAAAGAAAATACTATAAATCGTTGTTCTATATGTACCTAACCACATATTAAATAGTGGAAACAAGACATTTTACTCAATTTACGGTTTTACATTGATATATGATAAAAAATGCAAATAAATATACGGACAATAAACATAGAGCTCATTAATGGAACGATAAGTTAATATAGTAATTATAAGCCTCTTGTCAGTGTTGGAACACCTCTGTCCAGACATGAGCGTCACGTGCAAATTCAGTGACTCAGTGGCGAATAGGCGAATAGTAGTTTTAGTTACATCGAAACTGCCCAACTGCGAAGTGAGTGGCGGTAAGAGAGTGCAGCCCAGGTCTGGCGTTCAGAAGTCAATTGAGCCATAAATCAATCATGAAGCACGCGCCTCATCCCCGTTTGAACACGTGTGTCAACAATGGCTAGTCTTAGAGGGTCAGAGCTGAGCAAATCCTGGTTCAGTACATTAAGCGATTCCATTAAGAGCGGGAACGAGTAACAGAGAGGGGAAAGAGCAGAGGACGAGAGGGGCAGACGAGGAGGGAGGCAGTGTCCAAATTGTGTGGCGTTTTCTACATTTAGTTTGCATAATCTCACCTTGTCTGGGTAGGTTTTCTTAGGGTGCTTTTCCCCATCAACCTGGAACATGCACAGTAGGCTGATATTACTAAGGTTGGATGTGGCAAATGCAAAGGGGAAAATTTACCTATGGGAACAATGACATGTATCTTTACTTTACGTTGTGTCTTGGTGTCTGTTCTTCGGTGGCCAGTGCAGACACGTGTCTCCGAGGTGTCGTGGTGCAAAGTCAGTGTCGTGTCTAAATGCACAGAGATTAAAGTCCATCGTTACACGAGCTCATTAAAAAGCTCTGAGACAAACACTCAAACTCTCCATCCTTATCAACAGGGACCGAATGTCATTTAGATCACAGCATAGGTGTGGGACAGAAGTACCTGACTAAGTAACTAATGACACAAAGGCAGATAGTGTGGAATAGATCCATGTGAACATGACTTTACCACCTACCTAATATTAGTAAACTGTATTGGAAAGTATTGTCTTGTAAACACTTAAACAGGACATTGTCAGAGGGAGAGGAAGTGATTGTCTATCACTCATCCTGTTACTGAGGAGTCTGCGGTTAGACTTCCACTGCAACCGCAGAGGGGCAGAAGAGCAGTCATGCTCTACCACGGTTTTGTCCATGTTGTCTCATGTTCATGTCTCCTGTGTCTTTCAGGTGGACATCTGGGCTGAGCGGCGATTAGGAGCTGGAGTTAAAGGGATTAGACTTGGCTGTCGCACAGAGGAGGCCAAAGGCCTGGCTCCCGCCCGGACACAAACCTGTGAAGAACATTGATATCTGCGTGGCTGCCAACCAGCTCACACTGTGCTGGAAATCCTACTTTTATAATGGACTTAATTGTGTCCTGTCGGAGGAAAGGTCATTGTCCCTGTTTGTTTTGACATGCTTTGCCCTCTTCTTGTCCCTGTCCAGGCCAATGACACCCATCCGTGCTAGAGCACAGCCTGAGTTTGAGGACCTTTGTTTATTTCAGATGAACAGTTATGGGCAGAGACATCAGTCCTCTGAGCACCATGCCTCTGTCACTGAGGCTCTACAAACTGAGAGCATCCTCTTCGGTGTTGTTCTTCCCAATCATTCCGTTCCGATCTATCCTCTTCTTCTACTTCCTGTCGTGTGCCTCGGGGACCTCCATGGACTATGGCATCAGCCCTAAGTTTGTGTGCACCCCTATTCCTCCAGAGGCTGACCCCAGCTGTTACTCTCCTCCCTCGGTGCCCACCGGCCCGGCGGGAAGCGGCGGCTCAGGCAGCGGCGGCTCAGGCAGCGGCGTTGTGTCGGAGGAGGCCAAATCCACCATTCTGCATCTGCGCGAGAGTCTGGTGCGCCAGAAAGAGACCATTCTGGACCAGAGGGAAACCATTCGGGAGCTAACCACCAAGCTGACGCGGTGCGAAGGTGGTTACCACGGCATCGGTCACAAAGATGGTCACCGCGATAACCACCACGATGACCACCACGGCGGCCACCATGACGACCATCATGACAGTCACCACGAAAACCACCACCCCTCAGGTTCCCACAGCGGCGACCATCACTCTCACAATGGCAACCACCGGACCAGCTCGAAGTTCAGCAATTTCTCTCCGGAGCAGACGACCAAAACTCTGCAGACGCTGAAGGAGCGGCTCGACAGTCTCCAGGTGTGTGGTCTCTCGATCATTAACGCCATTAAAAGAGCAGGTTCAGTAGCCACTAGGAATCAGAAAACCAAAAAAAGGAGTCAGTCTTTGCTCCGCGGTACTTCTGTCAAAAGGCTTTAACATCATGTGGTCAATGGGTTTACAAAGCAAATCAAATCAAGTTGTTTTGAATAGCCCAACATCACAACAGGAGCTGTCACCAAACATCAGATAATTAAATCATCAAAGTAATGTCTTGGTGAATGTAACGTACAGACAAATGTAATGTTTAAATACATTGTCAGTAGCAGATGGAAACGTCCCCGTACTTAGATCCTCCTATGTGGCAAGGAAAACTGAAAAACCCAGTGGGAGAAAAGAGAAACCTCTGGGAGAACCATAAGGCAAGGCAAGGCAAGTTTATTTGTAGAGCACAATTCATACACAAGGCAATTCAAAGTGCTTCACAGTTGCATAAAATTACAAGAAAACAGATCAAATCAATCAATAAAACATCAACATAAAAAATTATCAATTACAGTAAAAGGCAAGAGTGCAGATAAAATACTTTCAGTTTTCATCTGCTCGGGTAAAAAGAGCTGTTTTCAGCCTGGATTTGAACATTGTCAGAGCTGAGGCCTGTCTCACATCCTCATGAAGACTGTTCCAGATTTTAGCTGCATGAAACTGAAACGCAGCCTCACCGTGTTTAGTCCTGACTCTGGGAACCACCAGGAGACCCCTCCCTGAAGTTCTCAGGGCCCGAGATGGTTCATACGGCTCTAACATGTCAGAGATGGACTTTGGTGCTAAACCGTGAAACGACTTGTACACAAGCAGAGCTGTTTTAAATTCTATTCTCTGAGTGACAGGAAGCCAGTGCAGGGACCGGAGCACTGGACTAATGTGGTTGTATTTCCTGGTTCTTGTCAGGACTCGAGCAGCAGCGTTCTGGATGTTAGCAATGTTTTTCAGATGGTAAAAAGCTGATGATGTTATTGCTTTGTTGTGGCTGTTTAAGTTCAGTGACATACGAAGGAGAGATCCATTCCCATGGACGGACAGGCACTAGACAGACCCAGGGCTGATGGCAATCCCTCTGCAGATAGGGCTAAAAACTGGAAGAACATCCGGTCGGTCAGTTATCACTGGAGTACAGTAACCAAGAACATTTGGATCGTTCGTAAATTTGCTATGTTAGATGGCTATTGCTAACGGAAATATACAAATATACAGTTTTCCAGAGTAGATGAATAACGGGCTAATGTGGGACTTAAACCATTTTATGGTCTGTGAAAAGAAGTACAACTGTTGCTGGTTTGATTTTTTTAATTACTTTATCATAAACACGCAAAATTAGATTGTTTCTCTTTACACCAGTTTGAAAACTAAACATTTGTAATCATTGGATTTAGCAATGATTAACTAAAACGAAAGGTCCAAATAAGGAGCTTGTATGTCAGGGTCTGCCATTGTTTGTGATGTCACTGTACCTGTCTTCCTTAACCACAGTTTATCATTCAGGCATGTCTCGCTCTATAATCCATGTAATGCCCTTAACATTATCGTTATAAATTTGTTGACACAATGTTTAAATGGTGGTAGTCTATTTTACTACACTAATAGGTCTGTAAGCGGGGCTCTGTGTTAAAAAAAGGCACTATGTTCAAAACCTAGCGCTTTAATTTGCTATTATCTTTCCCTTAAAGACAGTAAACATTTCTTACCACTTTCCATGTGAAAAGGACATTTAGGCAATGAAGCAACAGACAGTTCCTCGTGGACATACAGAGAGACTGGATCAAGGTCTGGATTTAATTAAAGCCAATCTTTGCGTCCGAAAAGGTTTTAGATGTTAGTGTAACTCTACAACAAAATAGTGACGCACACCATTCCACAAAACAAAATGGGAATGTTTATGTTTGACAGGAACAAACACAAGCCTTATAACAGCTGCTAGTCACTGACACTGTGTAAATAATATGTCCATACTGTTCATCCGGCTCCTTGTTTACATGTGTCCTTTACAGAAATGAGACACTAAAGTCGTCTTATGAAAGTGTGAGACAAAACACAGGCTCGTGGTTTACTGTAGTGGTAACAGGATGTCTGCACCAGCCAATCACCTTTTATTACACTGATCCGGCCTGACGAGCGTTTAATCACGCCGGAAACTCACCGGGAACAAAGTCGGATTTACTCTGAGCAGCAGAGAGGAATAAAATATACAATATGCTTATATTACACACTGCAGCCTTGACCATAGTATTACTGTTTCAGACGGTACTTAGAGGACAGTATTACATTCACTCCATACTCAGAGGTGCTAAGCTACCTTTGTAGCCTCAGCTCCCCTAGGGTGGACCACTCACTCACCCTCACATACAAACATACAGCCTAAAGTACAGCCTCACGGTGACAGTGTTATGTGAAAGTACAGCCTCACAGTGACAGTGTTATGTGAAAGTACAGCCTCACGGTGACAGCGTTATGTGAAAGTACAGCCTCACAGTGACAGCGTTATGTGAAAGTACAGCCTGACAGCGTTATGTGAAAGTACAGCCTGACAGCGTTATGTGAAAGTACAGCCTCACAGTGACAGCGTTATGTGAAAGTACAGTCTCACAGTGACAGTGTTATGTGAAAGTACAGCCTCACAGTGACAGCGTTATGTGAAAGTACAGCCTCACAGTGACAGTGTTATGTGAAAGTACAGCCTCACAGTGACAGCGTTATGTGAAAGTACAGTCTCACAGTGACAGCGTAATGTGAAAGTACAGCCTCACCGTGACAGCGTTATGTGAAAGTACAGCCTCACAGTGACAGCGTAATGTGAAAGTACAGCCTCACCGTGACAGTGTTATGTGAAAGTACAGCCTCACAGTGACAGTGTTATGTGAAAGTACAGCCTCACAGTGACAGCGTTATGTGAAAGTACAGCCTCACGGTGACAGTGTTATGTGAAAGTACAGCCTCACGGTGACAACGTTATGTGAAAGTACAGCCTCACAGTGACAGTGTTATGTGAAAGTACAGTCTCACAGTGACAGTGTTATGTGAAAGTACAGCCTCACAGTGACAGTGTTATGTGAAAGTACAGCCTCACAGTGACAGCGTTATGTGAAAGTACAGCCTGACAGCGTTATGTGAAAGTACAGCCTCACAGTGACAGCGTTATGTGAAAGTACAGCCTCACGGTGACAGTGTTATGTGAAAGTACAGCCTCACAGTGACAGTGTTATGTGAAAGTACAGCCTCACAGTGACAACGTTATGTAAAAGTACAGCCTCACAGTGACAACGTTATGTGACAGTACAGCCTGACAGTGTTATGTGAAAGTACAGCCTCACGGTGACAGTGTTATGTGACAGTACAGCCTCACAGTGACAGTGTCATGTGAAAGTACAGCCTCACAGTGACAACGTTATGTGAAAGTACAGCCTCACAGTGACAACGTTATGTGAAAGTACAGCCTCACAGTGACAGCGTTATGTGAAAGTAAAGTCTCACAGTGACAGTGTTATGTGAAAGTACAGTCTCACAGTGACAGTGTTATGTGAAAGTACAGCCTCACAGTGACAGTGTTATGTGAAAGTACAGCCTGACAGTGTTATGTGAAAGTACAGCCTCACGGTGACAGCGTTATGTGAAAGTACAGCCTCACAGTGACAGCGTTATGTGAAAGTACAGCCTCACAGTGACAGCGTTATGTGAAAGTACAGTCTCACAGTGACAGTGTTATGTGAAAGTACAGCCTCACAGTGACAGTGTTATGTGAAAGTACAGCCTCACGGTGACAGCGTTATGTGAAAGTACAGCCTCACAGTGACAGCGTTATGTGAAAGTACAGCCTGACAGCGTTATGTGAAAGTACAGCCTGACAGCGTTATGTGAAAGTACAGCCTCACAGTGACAGCGTTATGTGAAAGTACAGTCTCACAGTGACAGTGTTATGTGAAAGTACAGCCTCACAGTGACAGCGTTATGTGAAAGTACAGCCTCACAGTGACAGTGTTATGTGAAAGTACAGCCTCACAGTGACAGCGTTATGTGAAAGTACAGTCTCACAGTGACAGCGTAATGTGAAAGTACAGCCTCACCGTGACAGCGTTATGTGAAAGTACAGCCTCACAGTGACAGCGTAATGTGAAAGTACAGCCTCACCGTGACAGTGTTATGTGAAAGTACAGCCTCACAGTGACAGTGTTATGTGAAAGTACAGCCTCACAGTGACAGCGTTATGTGAAAGTACAGCCTCACGGTGACAGTGTTATGTGAAAGTACAGCCTCACGGTGACAACGTTATGTGAAAGTACAGCCTCACAGTGACAGTGTTATGTGAAAGTACAGTCTCACAGTGACAGTGTTATGTGAAAGTACAGCCTCACAGTGACAGTGTTATGTGAAAGTACAGCCTCACAGTGACAGTGTTATGTGAAAGTACAGCCTCACAGTGACAGTGTTATGTGAAAGTACAGCCTCACAGTGACAGCGTTATGTGAAAGTACAGCCTGACAGCGTTATGTGAAAGTACAGCCTCACAGTGACAGCGTTATGTGAAAGTACAGCCTCACGGTGACAGTGTTATGTGAAAGTACAGCCTCACAGTGACAGTGTTATGTGAAAGTACAGCCTCACAGTGACAACGTTATGTAAAAGTACAGCCTCACAGTGACAACGTTATGTGACAGTACAGCCTGACAGTGTTATGTGAAAGTACAGCCTCACGGTGACAGTGTTATGTGACAGTACAGCCTCACAGTGACAGTGTCATGTGAAAGTACAGCCTCACAGTGACAACGTTATGTGAAAGTACAGCCTCACAGTGACAACGTTATGTGAAAGTACAGCCTCACAGTGACAGCGTTATGTGAAAGTAAAGTCTCACAGTGACAGTGTTATGTGAAAGTACAGTCTCACAGTGACAGTGTTATGTGAAAGTACAGCCTCACAGTGACAGTGTTATGTGAAAGTACAGCCTGACAGTGTTATGTGAAAGTACAGCCTCACGGTGACAGCGTTATGTGAAAGTACAGCCTCACAGTGACAGCGTTATGTGAAAGTACAGCCTCACAGTGACAGCGTTATGTGAAAGTACAGTCTCACAGTGACAGTGTTATGTGAAAGTACAGCCTCACAGTGACAGTGTTATGTGAAAGTACAGCCTCACAGTGACAGCGTTATGTGAAAGTACAGCCTGACAGCGTTATGTGAAAGTACAGCCTCACGGTGACAGCGTTATGTGAAAGTACAGCCTCACAGTGACAGTGTTATGTGAAAGTACAGCCTCACAGTGACAGTGTTATGTGAAAGTACAGCCTCACGGTGACAACGTTATGTGAAAGTACAGCCTCACAGTGACAGTGTTATGTGAAAGTACAGTCTCACAGTGACAGTGTTATGTGAAAGTACAGCCTCACAGTGACAGTGTTATGTGAAAGTACAGCCTCACAGTGACAGCGTTATGTGAAAGTACAGCCTGACAGCGTTATGTGAAAGTACAGCCTCACAGTGACAGCGTTATGTGAAAGTACAGCCTCACGGTGACAGTGTTATGTGAAAGTACAGCCTCACAGTGACAGTGTTATGTGAAAGTACAGCCTCACAGTGACAACGTTATGTGAAAGTACAGCCTCACAGTGACAACGTTATGTGACAGTACAGCCTGACAGTGTTATGTGAAAGTACAGCCTCACGGTGACAGTGTTATGTGACAGTACAGCCTCACAGTGACAGTGTCATGTGAAAGTACAGCCTCACAGTGACAACGTTATGTGAAAGTACAGCCTCACAGTGACAACGTTATGTGAAAGTACAGCCTCACAGTGACAGCGTTATGTGAAAGTAAAGTCTCACAGTGACAGTGTTATGTGAAAGTACAGTCTCACAGTGACAGTGTTATGTGAAAGTACAGCCTCACAGTGACAGTGTTATGTGAAAGTACAGCCTGACAGTGTTATGTGAAAGTACAGCCTCACGGTGACAGCGTTATGTGAAAGTACAGCCTCACAGTGACAGCGTTATGTGAAAGTACAGCCTCACAGTGACAACGTTATGTGAAAGTACAGCCTCACAGTGACAACGTTATGTGAAAGTACAGCCTCACAGTGACAGCGTTATGTGAAAGTAAAGTCTCACAGTGACAGTGTTATGTGAAAGTACAGTCTCACAGTGACAGTGTTATGTGAAAGTACAGCCTCACAGTGACAGTGTTATGTGAAAGTACAGCCTGACAGTGTTATGTGAAAGTACAGCCTCACGGTGACAGCGTTATGTGAAAGTACAGCCTCACAGTGACAGCGTTATGTGAAAGTACAGCCTCACAGTGACAGCGTTATGTGAAAGTACAGTCTCACAGTGACAGTGTTATGTGAAAGTACAGCCTCACAGTGACAGTGTTATGTGAAAGTACAGCCTCACAGTGACAGCGTTATGTGAAAGTACAGCCTGACAGCGTTATGTGAAAGTACAGCCTCACGGTGACAGCGTTATGTGAAAGTACAGCCTCACAGTGACAGTGTTATGTGAAAGTACAGCCTCACAGTGACAGTGTTATGTGAAAGTACAGCCTCACGGTGACAACGTTATGTGAAAGTACAGCCTCACAGTGACAGTGTTATGTGAAAGTACAGTCTCACAGTGACAGTGTTATGTGAAAGTACAGCCTCACAGTGACAGTGTTATGTGAAAGTACAGCCTCACAGTGACAGCGTTATGTGAAAGTACAGCCTGACAGCGTTATGTGAAAGTACAGCCTCACAGTGACAGCGTTATGTGAAAGTACAGCCTCACGGTGACAGTGTTATGTGAAAGTACAGCCTCACAGTGACAGTGTTATGTGAAAGTACAGCCTCACAGTGACAACGTTATGTGAAAGTACAGCCTCACAGTGACAACGTTATGTGACAGTACAGCCTGACAGTGTTATGTGAAAGTACAGCCTCACGGTGACAGTGTTATGTGACAGTACAGCCTCACAGTGACAGTGTCATGTGAAAGTACAGCCTCACAGTGACAACGTTATGTGAAAGTACAGCCTCACAGTGACAACGTTATGTGAAAGTACAGCCTCACAGTGACAGCGTTATGTGAAAGTAAAGTCTCACAGTGACAGTGTTATGTGAAAGTACAGTCTCACAGTGACAGTGTTATGTGAAAGTACAGCCTCACAGTGACAGTGTTATGTGAAAGTACAGCCTGACAGTGTTATGTGAAAGTACAGCCTCACGGTGACAGCGTTATGTGAAAGTACAGCCTCACAGTGACAGCGTTATGTGAAAGTACAGCCTCACAGTGACAGCGTTATGTGAAAGTACAGTCTCACAGTGACAGTGTTATGTGAAAGTACAGCCTCACAGTGACAGTGTTATGTGAAAGTACAGCCTCACAGTGACAGCGTTATGTGAAAGTACAGCCTGACAGCGTTATGTGAAAGTACAGCCTCACAGTGACAGTGTTATGTGAAAGTACAGCCTCACAGTGACAGTGTTATGTGACAGTACAGCCTGACAGTGTTATGTGAAAGTACAGTCTCACGGTGACAGTGTTATGTGACAGTACAGCCTCACAGTGACAGTGTCATGTGAAAGTACAGCCTCACAGTGACAACGTTATGTGAAAGTACAGCCTCACAGTGACAGTGTCATGTGAAAGTACAGCCTCACAGTGACAACGTTATGTGAAAGTACAGCCTCACAGTGACAGCGTCATGTGAAAGTACAGCCTCACAGTGACAACGTTATGTGAAAGTACAGCCTCACAGTGACAACGTTATGTGAAAGTACAGCCTCACAGTGACAGTGTCATGTGAAAGTACAGCCTCACAGTGACAGTGTTATGTGAAAGTACAGCCTCACAGTGACAGTGTTATGTGAAAGTACAGCCTCACAGTGACAGTGTCATGTGAAAGTACAGTCTCACAGTGACAGTGTCATGTGAAAGTACAGCCTCACGGTGACAGCGTTATGTGAAAGTACAGCCTCACAGTGACAGTGTTATGTGAAAGTACAGCGTTATGTGAAAGTACAGCCTCACAGTGACAGTGTTATGTGAAAGTACAGCCTCACAGTGACAGCGTTATGTGAAAGTACAGCCTCACAGTGACAGCGTAATGTGAAAGTACAGCCTCACAGTGACAGTGTTATGTGAAAGTACAGCCTCACAGTGACAACGTTATGTGAAAGTACAGCCTCACAGTGACGTTATGTGAAAGTACAGCCTCACAGTGACAGTGTTATGTGAAAGTACAGCCTCACAGTGACAGCGTAATGTGAAAGTACAGCCTCACAGTGACAGTGTTATGTGAAAGTACAGCCTCACAGTGACAGCGTAATGTGAAAGTACAGCCTCACAGTGACAGTGTTATGTGAAAGTACAGCCTCACAGTGACAGCGTAATGTGAAAGTACAGCCTCACAGTGACAGTGTTATGTGAACGTACAGCCTCACGGTGACAGCGGTTGTGTCTGTTTCAGGTGCGTAACTCCAGCAGCTCGTACTCCAGTTCTCTGAGGGACCTGCTGCAGCGCAAGATCCATGCTCTGGAGGAGCAACTGCACGAGTATTACAACGATCACCACGGCGACAACCACGACAACCATGACACTGGTTATCACAACAATCATCATGAAAATAACCATGACGACCATCACTATGATAACCATCACAACACTCACGACACACACCATGGCTTTGGCCACTACACCAGTGGTGGTCATCATGATGACCACCACAGAGGTCACCATGATGACCACCACAGAGGTCACCATGATGACCACCACAGAGGTCACCATGACAACCACCACAGTGGTCACTATGATGACCACCATCACCGGCGCCATGACAACCATCATGACCGGAACCATGACAACCATCATGACCGCCACCATAACAACCATCATGACCGCCACCATGACAACCATCATGACCGGCATCATGACAACCATCACACAGGTCACCATGACAACCATCACACAGGTCACCATGACGACCATCACAGTGGTCACCATGGCAACTCCCATGGAAACAGTCATAATGGTCACTATGATAGCCATCAAGGACACCATGAGCCTCATCACTACGACTCCCATGGGAGTCACCACAGCCGGCACAACGGTCACCATGACGACCACCATGACAACCATCATTATGATCATTATGACGACCATCATAACAGTCGCCACAGCAATCAGCACAACAATCACCATAGCGACCCTCGGTATGCCCACCACAACGACCACCATTACAGAGACTACCATCACGAATACCACAAGGATCACCACGATCTCCATGACAACGATACCAGTAATCACCATGACAATGATCACGTTGACAAAGACCATCACGACAAAGATCATAGTGAACTGGACACTGTGCTGAGCCGGCTGCTTGACGGCGACGCTGACCACGGTAAACGCTATGTCTTTCTGTAGATTCACATTTCATATTACAGATTATTACATTAAATTAATGTATGTATTTATTTGGTTGGAACGCTGCTCCCGTGTCTGTCCCAGCACTGCCGCTCCCGAAGCTGAAGAGCCCCAGTGCGTTCCTGCTGGACTTCCCCATGAAGACCAACTACATGTTCGGCCGAATGAAGAGCTCCATAGACACGGAGCTCTTTTCTCTGACCGTGTGTCTGCGGATCAAACCAGGGGCTGGCCCTGGTTTGGGAACCCCCTTCTCCTACGCTGTACCGGGACAAACCAATGAGCTGGTGCTGATCGAGTGGGGCAGTAACCCAATGCAGCTGCTCCTCCACGACAAGGTGAGGAGAACACACATGTCCATGCTTTACTTTATGAAGATGAGCTCTGAGCCAGGACGAAACAGCAGCAGATAACAGGGTTCCATGTGAAAATGTTTCTATTCCAAACAGATGAAGGCAAGTGTGAGGTCTGACTGACAGAGAGAGTTGAGAGTTTGATAAAATATGTTAAGTTGGTTGAGAAGAAATGAGCAGGAGAACAGCTGAAGTTAATGTTTCAGTACTTGAATTGCTCCACTGCCCTCATTTAAGCAGATACCAGGAAAAGCAGATCAGGTTCTTCCTCTAAACAGAAAGGAAGTGTCCCTTTGTTGCCCTGATCCAAACAAAACACGCACTAATCCCTCTGAACCGATCGCTCTAATGATGTGGCGGCAGAACAGGAGCCAGCGTCACCTTTGTTTCCTGTTGTGCTTAGATCGGTCAATTACAAGATTATGGCCATTGTGTTTCCGCCGCTTGGACCGAGGACGTACTGTTGTTTTGTCTTGTGTGTTCAGGCGGTGACTCTGCCCATCTCTCTGGCTGATGGAGACTGGCACCACATCTGTGTGACCTGGGCCACGCGGGACGGAGTGTGGGGAGTGTTCCAGGACGGACAGAGGACGGGCGGAGGGAAGGACCTGTCGCCCTGGCAGGCCGTTAGGCCCAGAGGGGTCTTCATACTGGGGCAGGAACAGGTACGGACCAAGTACATGTGCATGTGCTCTGCTGTGTGGGCCTCATCGGTGAATACTATGCTGTTTGCTGATGACCTTCTCTCCACAGGACGATGTTGGGGGCCATTTTGATGTCACTCAGTCTTTCATGGGACAAATGTCAGACCTGCAGTTCTGGTCCCGAGTCCTGACCCCCACAGAGATACAGAGGCAGGCCAGCTGCACGGGGCACCAGGAGGGGGACGTTTTGTCCTGGACACAAGAGGCCGTGGAGCTCCATGGAGGGCTGGCCGAGCTCGAACATGAACTCTGCCACTGAACAATTTCTACAGATTTCACTCTGGTCTGAAGAAGGCTGAGGGCAGAGCACAGTTTGAGATGATTTTTGGTGTGTAGTCCGTCCCCAGGTCTCTTACGGTCAGCTCTCAGTGCATTCACGCAGGATGTCTTTACTGCGTGCTGGTCCTAATGAGCAGCATGTTTAAGAGGATTTACTCCCATCAGGTCACAACTAATGGCTCTGCAGCTCTGAGTCATGCTCAGTGCAAAAGCCAATGTTTAATGTACACATTACAGCGTGAGGCGAAGGAGAGCATGAGGCAGAGGGACTCAACACATGAGAGAATACCTGTCCAGCTGTAAGTGTGTGTACTTTGCTGCTACCTGGATCGATATCATAGGAGGTGATTCCACTAAAGTTGTTTATGAGATCCAAATGTGTTTTTAAGTTTACCATAACACAGATGTATGTAGTCTTTGTAAGACGAGCACCTACTGTAACGTTGCCGGTTCCTGATACAGGTTTACTTGTAAAGTAAGGCGCTAATTATAATTACATTGTTCAAAACTGTCTTCTGTAGCTGGACAGCTCTGGTTGTGTCCCAGTGTTCTGCTGTTCCTCTGAAGGAGAGTTACGTAACAGATCACAGGCCTCAGACCAGCAGGCACTGAATCCAAACTCAACGTGTCACCACACTAGCACTAATGCTAATGCTGATGCTAACCAGGCTTAGGCAGGATTTACCTGTACACGCCTGATCCTGCTATTCTCGTCCTAAACCTTGGGATGTGTAATGTTTTGTAGATGCACTTTCCTCTTTTTTATAAAGAAAAGTTTATATTCTGGATGTAAATAGCATTCTTTTGATTTTATTAATCTTCATTGCACATGTTTATATGCATATATTACCACTTTTTAAACACTAATGTATTTTTATGTGATTTTTGTATTATTTTTTAGCTTTGATATTGTTATTTCGGCCCTGTTCAAACCTGAACCTTTAATGAGTCTTAAAACCATTGTACACGTAGGAGTTTCTTTCTGAAGTTTACAACTGGAAATGTATTAAATTTCTCAGATTTAAACAGGGCCTGTATGATTCATGCCAAGACCTGTTTTCTTCTGATGCTAGTGGGCCAAATGCACCTCTCTGTCTACTGTATTTAGGAAAGGAATTTGACCTTCTTTTAGCCTAAGGGTCATGTGAATGTATCAATTTAATGCACAACGTAAAATACTTGCTTATATGCCTTTTGAGCGCGATGCATAGTTTTAGCCTGTGTCCTATGTTTTTGTAAATAATGTAATACAGTTCCTCCAGCCAAAATATAACCGTGTAAAACTTGAAACAGTATGTATACACATAATATGTTTGATATGAGTCAGTTTTCAATAAAATGTCTCAAACTAAATGTGACTTTGGGTATGTAATATGAAAACTTTCACCACTGTATATTAGTCTCAAGTGCTTTTTATTTGTAGATTTTCACCATGTAGCGTCTCTCCCACATAGTTGTACCGGCTTTGTGAATGTTTTTAGCTAACTTCCTGTTGGCCAGTGTATTGTAAAGACCGTAGGAATAAAAAGGAGAAGCGGCGTTCGATCCTATGTGCGCGGACAGTTAGCAAAGCAACTAGTCAGGGCAACTTTTCAGAGTTCGTTAGCCTGCTCAATGAATTGTTCCTTTAGCCGTTAGCATTAGCTATCAAACATCGCAAATTATGAACTTTCCAGATGTTTTCAGCGGCCCATCGACCACATTTAGGTGAGTTAAAAGCCTAGTTAGAAATTATACATGAATGTACATCCCTTTTGAGATTTGAGATTAGATATAAATTAGCAGCTAAAGGTGGACGTTGAGCTAAATGCTAACTCAAAGTCCAAAGTTTGTGCTATTTGTTGGGTCGGACACACATCCAATGGCCACTAAACATCATTTTATAATATGTTATTGACAAAGAAACTACAGATTTATATAAATGCGATGAAAAGGACAAAACATACCTTAGTATTGTGCCTGGCTGTGTGGGGAGGGAACATTTAATTCAAATGGGATTCGACAACTAACAAAATGTACGCATTTGTAGGAACAGGATAGGTAGCTAAAGGGATTACTGTGATCTATGGTAAAGACTTACTGTCAACATTCTAACATAGGTTAAATTAGAAATAAAATAAGATTTAAAAAGAGAGCAAAAAAACTTAAACAGACATAAAGCTGGGTGTGTTTCATCAACATTCTCAGGAGGTGTTAGCACTAAATTAACGTTAGCCTTTAGCTTCAATGCTAAAACAGCTACATTTATAAACACAGACATTGTTATTTAGTCAAATACTTAATACTTGCCTTTGTTACATTGTGTAACGTATTCAGTCACTTTGTCCAATTATATTACTGTATTCTGAATACTTTCACAATGATTTGCATTATAGTTATGTATGTAAATATGTAATATGATTAAGCATGTACTGTAACGCCTGTTGTGAACTTATTGCCCACTAATTAATCAGGAACATAAGAATACACTTTGCAAATACAGCAGATCACATGTGCATTGTTGGATAAAGTTGAAATAAAATGATTGAGTAGTCCTTTGATATTAGGAAAGTAACTGTATTTTAAATACCCTCATGGAATAGTAATGGTGCCCGAATATAGTTCAAATGAATGTTCAAAATACATGTGCTCTGTCATTACTACCCAAAACACTGAACACAGACACAACTGCTGATGTAGCCTATACTTTCTTGAGTAAAATATTTAACATGATGTAAGTAATTTTCCAACAACTGCATGTTTTCTACCACACATTCTGTTTTAACATCTATTTATTTCAACAAGACACGGCTCACTCTCCAGTAATAGAAGTATTAGGATACTCCTTCAGGGTGAATGTGGGGAGTTGGTGAGTTCCATCTTATCTCGCAGAGACTCAGACGGCAGATGTTTTATTTTTCATAGAATTCGACCGCCGAAGCATATTTTTATATAATATGGATTCTGAGGTCTTGCTGGAGGCCTTAAACTCTCTCTGTCATTTCTCTATCTTCACTGGAGGCGCACAGGGAGGATTAGTGCCGTCTTTCATAAAAGCGTTTCCTCTGCCTCTCTCTGTCGGTGCTGCTGCTCTTCTGTTCCACACGTTTCTTTATATTGAGCTGTTGCCATGGGAGACGGCCGGGTGGAAATGGTGGACAGCTTTTATGAAGTCTTCCTGCCCATAGAAATCCTCTCAATGTTCCTGCCTGTTTGAGACAGAGGGAGGTCACCTTTGAGTTCGAAGTCAAGAGGCAATGCTAAATAAAAACTACGCTGACACAGACCTATACAATACTGCACAACACTTGTATTTGTATATTTGTATTCATTTTCCTCTGATTCTAAGCAGCACAGAAGGCAAGGAGGCTTCATTTGGCAATAGGTTACACATATGTTATTTAACAAGATCATATCGGCCTGTACTGCAGTGAGTGTAATTGTTACAGCTCTTCCACAGAGGGCGCTGTTGATCCAGACAAACAAAGGCAATACAGTAAGGGGCAAGTTACTGTAGCTCTCTTTTTTGTTTCTCTTTTTGTTTTGTTAAAAAGGCCTCCTGGATTGCCTGATTAACCTTAATCTCTTATCCCCCGCATTAACCGAGTGCATTTTCTCCAGTTCAGCTTTACCCAAATCTAAAAGCTTCAAAACTGATCTAAATGGATCTTTTTCCTCGCTTTGTTGCCGTGTCGTCGTTCTCTTTCTATCTAATTTTTGCCACTTTTTTGTTGTCACTTCCAACTCTTTTGTGGTATTTGTGTCACTTTTTTGTTGCACTGTCATTATTTAAGTGACACTTTTTTGATGAGTTTTCATCCTCATTTTCTTTTTTCGTTTTTTTCACTATTTTGACGCTGTTTTCAAGAAGCTTTTAAGATTTGGGTAATACCAAATTCGAGAAAATGTGCTCGGTTCAGGTGGTGGTTAAGATGTTAAAATGGCCTTTTATTTATTTTTATTTTTTAATTTATTTATTTTTTAATTATTATTATTATTTTTTTAATTATTTTTTTATTTTATTTATTTTTTATTTTATTTATTTTATTTATTTTATTTATTTTATTTATTTATTATTATTATTATTATTATATTTTTACTTTTTTTTAATTATTATTATTATTGTTTTTATTCCTTGAATCAATAAATGAAAACGCTGCCCGGCACATGCAAGTGTCTATTTTATCCAGCAGAGGGCAGCTCTATCCTGTTCTTTTTCACCCAGCACCTGATCTTTTACTTTGCACTACACTTCCCATGATGCACCGCGAAGGATAACCCCACAACAACGGACGCTCCTGAGATTATAAACTGTCCCGTTCAGGTCGGCTAAAATTTACTTTATTTTTGATATTTTCTGCTTTAACTACACGTTTCAAACGGTTAATTATTAATGTTGTGATTCTGAGTCAAGTATTTGCTGTAGCGTGTTGTTCTAAGCGTTTGTTTTAAGATATAAATCACCTGCTATGGGTTAACTGTCAGATTAACGTTTGCTAACTCCTGCGAAGTTTTCAATTTGACATTAGTTTTAATTTATTTACCTTCAGATATTTTTTTACTAGTTTGAAATAATATTATCATGGTAATCATCATTTAAATATATAAAATAATAATAATAATAATAATAAAACCTTTCTGCTCTCTGACAACAGTAACTGGATTTATTAAAACGTTAGCTTCTAGTCTAAGCTAGCCACTTAATGTTAATAAGACAACATGTGGGTATGACAATTTAGCTTGTGTTTAATTGCTCATTGTCGCAATGTTTGTGCTTTTTTTTCAAGAAGCTTTTAAATTTGGGTAAAGCCAAACTGGATAAAATGTGCTCGGTTCAGGTGGGGGTTAAGAGGTTAAATTGCTGTAGAAAATAACAAAAGTGGTACAATAAGGTTTAGAATAGGTGTCCCATGTTCTTTTCGCAAACATCATTTTCACGCTGGTTCCCGGGCAGTGGGTCACGGGCACTGATCTGGGGCCCCAAGATAAAATAAGTTTATAAAATTTAAGAATTGAGGTGAAACAACAAACTGTAAATATCACTTAACCAGATTTGATTCTATATTACTAATATGTTTTTAAAGTGGGGGTCCCGGATTGTTCCGATGGTCATTTGGGGGCCCCAGCTGAAACAAAAATAAGTGAGACAAAAATTACACAAAGATTACACAAAAATTAGTATGAGGCAAAAATGAGACAAAAATGAAACAAAAATGACAAAAAAAATGAGTTTGGCTTCTGTCGCCTGGAAGTCGTTTGTGTTTCGTACCAGTTTGATAATTACGCAGTAAATTATTCTTCATGTGTTTATTTATGTCATTAATCTGTATTGACTCTTTTGCAGATTGCCCTCTGCAAATCTCATCATGTCTGACAACTTTGAAGGCCAGATTAAAAACTTCAGCACGGCTCCTTTCGACGCCCGTTTCCCCAACACCAACCAGACTCGCAACTGCTTCCAGAACTACCTCGGTAAAAGAGGAGACTTTCTGCACATTATACAGAACATCAGCGTTATTGTGTTCGTGTGCAGGGCTGGGAATCTCAGGGTACGATATGATTTGCAATATGACCTACATCGATACTATCAGTAAAACATTTTTAAATTCAACAATAGGATTCAGACGGGGAGAGTGGCTCAGTGGAGCAATAAAGATGGTGCAAATCCGCCAACGCGCTTCTGTTAGTCGACCACGCAGTTAAATCCCCTTCGATATAAATGGAAATAGTCATTGTTAAAATCAATGATTAACTTTTTTTTAATATCTTTTCTTGAAATGGCTTTGAAATGTGCTAAATTTATACATTTACAACATATAATATCACGTTCCTTTGCGTTTTAAAGGCCCCCTATACTTTAAAGTGGATTGAAATCTGTTTTGCCCTTCAGCAGAAAAGCTGACGTTTGAGAAAAAAAATACCTTTTCGTGCTGCACATCTAATTATGAAGTCTGCTCATTGTTTGTGAACCTGTAGCAGTGTTAATTTTAGTCTTAGTCTTTCGATGAAAATGTAGTTTCACTTTAGTCACGATTTTGTCAAATATTTATTTTCAATTCTAGTTGTGGTGGACTAAAATCGCATGTTCAGTCAACTTCCATCCACCCATCCATGAGGCAGTGGATCTTAATTAAATATCCATCCATTTTCTTCCACTCGTCCGTTGCCGGGTCGTGTGGGCAGCTGTCGGAGCTGCACAAATCACAGCTCACAGTAAGGCAAGGCAAGTTTATTTATACCGCGCATTTCGTACACAAGGCAACTCAATGCGCCTAGTGTTGTTAGTCAACTTTGCATTTATAATATTTAATTAAGCCTTCTGTGGACCCACCACCTGCAGGAGGCGCCACAGGGGCCGGTGCAATGTGATTTGTGCAGATCCAACAGCTGCTCCCACAACCCGGCAACGGACAAGTGGAAGAAGATGGATGGATATTTAATTAAGATCCACGTAAACAAAGCACAGAGCTGTTCCTTTGGCAGGGAATTGAAACGATATCAGGCTCTTTTAAACTGTCATTGAAGTTTGGATGATTTCAGTGTCTTCTTCTCGTTTTCATTTAGTCTAATTTTAGTCGACAAAAAAAAAAAGTGTTTGAATAAATGACAAAATATTTCAGTTGACGAAATTGACACTGACCTGTAGGCGCTGATTTATGTTGGTTCCCAGTCAAACGGCCAAGCCAAGAAAAATATAAAATAGTGTTAAGTCGGGCGCTCTCGCTGTTGAGCTTTGCGCGGCAGAAAGTCACACTGTAACAGGCTGACCCGCCGATGCTGTAGGCTGTGTTTGCTTGTAGCATGACCGAGCTTGACTTCGCTCCCTAAAGGCTGAGTTAAAACCTCATCTGTCTGGGGAGAAGATTAGGACCAGTGTTAATTTTGACAACATATTTTAATTTAGTTTTAGTCTTAGTCTTATGACGAAAATGTAATTCAATTTTAGTCGAGTTTTAGTCGACTAAAATTGCAAGTCAATTTAGTCGACTAAATTTAAGACGCATTTAATCGACTTTGTATTTATAATATTCATTATAATCATATTTAATGGAGGTCCTGCTTCATGGAGCTGCTCCCTCATGAACAAAGCTCAGAGCTGTTCCTTTGGCAGTGACTTTACATGATATGAGGCTCTTTCAGACGGTCAGTAGGAGTTTGGATGATATTAGTCTCTCCTTTTCATTTTTATTTAGTCTTATTTTAGTCGACTAAAATATCTGGACATTTTAGTCATAGTTTTAGTCTCATGAAAAACTTTAAATTTAGTTTTAGTCCAATTTTAGTCGTCAGAAAAATCACTTTGACTAAAATTAAGACTAAATATTTTAGTCGACGAAATTAACACTGATTAGGACTGAGTTTGGAACACAGCTGCTTACACTTAAAGGAACAGGCCACCGTTTTTAAATACTAAAATATGTTCTTACCTGAGCTTAGACAAGTTGATACGCACCTGTCTGGGCTTTGTGCGTGCCCTCAGTCACGCAAAACGACCAAAGATGTCGTTAGCATTTGGCCTCTCCCAGTATATCCAAGCGGGGGTGAAGTTGGAAGCGACCAAGCTCTTCCACGGGCACAAAGACCAGACAGGTGCATATCAACTCGTCTAAGCTCAGGTATAGATATCTCAGTGTGGAAAACCGGTGGCCTGTTCCTTTAACCTTATCAGTCGTTTTCCTTTTTTTCCTAATTTCATGTCATTTTGCTCAGACTTCCACAGGTGTAACAAGGCTCTCTCGGACAAAGGCCAGGACACCGCGGCCTGTCAGTGGTACCAAAAGGTCTACAAGAGCCTCTGCCCCAATGGCTGGGTCAGTCTCACCGTTATCTCACTCATTCTCATTATCCTCCCCTTTTATTGGACACTATATTCATTTATAGAGGCGGTTTTACACAGCCAAAGGACCGAAGATAAATAAACAACGCACGTCTGTTCTCATCACCTGTCAAGATTCCTAAGATTAAGAGCCTTTTTGTTGTCAACATGAATGTTTGTTAAGTCAACGAATAAATAAATAGTGATATAAATATAGAAGACAAAACAAATTCAAGACTGGAAATGTTCTCGCATAACTATAATTTCTCCCCATTCTCTCCCCGCAGGTGAACAGATGGGATGAGCAGCTGGACAACGGCAGCTTTGCTGGAAAAATATGAAAAAAATAATGTTTATTTGTTTTCCCACCTCGTAAAACATTATTTAAAGAAGATGGACCTGCAAAGATTACAGCAGAACTAAGTAACTCATCCCCCTAGAGGCCATAAGCGCCACTGCAGGAGTCGTAGCATGTTGTGTTCCTTTTTCTCATGTCCGTGAGAGTAAATACTACGCTGACAGAAAAGACAAAGGGACAGAGGGATTGTCGTGATTCGTCTTTTGTTCCCCTGGTTTTGGACGTTGTCTTTGGTTTGTTCCAGTGTTTTATTTTGACATGTCTGTTCTGTCCTTGTGATTTTGCTTTGCTTCCCTTGTGTTGATTGCCGGCCCCGCCCTGATGTGTTTCACCTGTTCCCTGTTTCCTCATGTATTTATACCCCTGTGTTTCCCTTGTCGTGTCATTGTCTAAGTCATCCCCGGTTTGTTTTGGGTTTTTGTCATCGCTGGATTTTGTTTTCGTCATTCATTAAACATCACCAGTTTTGTTGCAGTCCTGCATTTTGGGTTTTATTTTTCCTCACTCCACCTCCAACCATGACAGGGATGTTGTTCATCCAATTCATCAGGTCATCTTTTTCACTCAGACTTGGCTGTAAATACTGTTTAAGCGGCGCTAGCCCACAGTTAGCTCTGCCCGTTAGTCTGTGAGCTGCTTCTTCGTGGTTCCATTAGTGTGTATTGGGGCCTCTGGGTCGGAGCATGGAAAGTGTGGTTTTCTGGCCAGAGACACCGGGGGAGATGAAAGACCCCCCAATCGTCACATCAACACTTGTATTACCCCCAGAAGGACTACGAAAAGGATTATTATTATTATTGGAAACAAGTTACTTAGTACTGCTTTAAAGTATCCAAAAAGCCACTGGACAATTTGCTACCTCAATTTGAAAAAAGGTATTTCCTTAAACCCATAACATTTCTACACACAATGGGCATTTTAATGATTGTAATTGTGTTCATGTTATTTAATTCAATAAGTGTAACCATTGTCTATATTGTTATGGATATGCTGTAAACTTGGAATAAAGTCTAAATATATACTATATACTATAAAAGCAGTGCATTTTTCCATCCATGTTTGTTGATAGGAGGGTTCTGGATCAGTGCTTGTCTTCACCTTAGAAAACAATAGGTTATAAAATAAGACTGGATGTATCCAGACCTGAATTAAGACTAATACAGTTTTTAACAATGATTAAAACAGATATTAACCAAGTCTAAATTAACCGATAGATGCCGTTCTTGTGTCTATAGGACTATGCTCAGTAAAATAAACCTCTAAACGATCTTCACAAAGACTTAACAGCACTGTCCCAGTTCTAAACCATGACCACCAGAATGAGCCCTGGCACTACAGTTTAATCAACCCACGAATATCTCGGCCGATAATAATGAGTCAATATGTTTACTGTTTATAATCAAATACGTTCACATATGAATGAGTGTGGGCTTAAGTATAGTCATCTTATAAAGAGGCCTATGTTTTATGGACTCTTCATTTTCTTGACTCCCTCCTTTGGAACTACTGCTCTGCTCCTTTTCGTCGTCTTCAAACACGAGTGAAATGTTACATAATTGTACGTTCAGTGTGGCACATCTCCATGACGCACCGTCAGCTGACTGTCCTTCCCCAGCGTCACAGTGGAAGCCGCCGCATAGGCCCAAAGTTTTTCCCAAAGCGAGTTTTTTCTGCACTTGTCCGCGTAGGGCCCCCTCGCCTGCACGACACGTCCCTCACGCGCCACCACCAGCGTCCTCAGCATCTCGGATCAGTCTGAAGGTCACACACTGCGAAGCTTTCACGACCAGGAGGCGCGTGACTTTCCCCCGGCGCATGCGTACAACCGCCTCGACCGACTAACACGGTAGATCCAGTGAGGGGCGGGACGTCGCATCCGCTGACTCCATCCGACTCCAGCTTTAGGGATGGAGGCGAAGTAGAATACACAATAAAGGGACGCCGCTTCTACGTGAGTGACGTGGCTTACGTGCGCCACATCGCCACTGAAAAAGAGGGAGGACGCCGAGCCCGAAGAAGCGCGATCGTCTTTGGGGATCTGCAGCAGTCACGACAGGTAAGGAGCGGTGCCTTTTCCACACACGACTAACTTGAGTGCGTTTTGTTTGTGTTTATGATCGGGGGGGGGGGCGCGCAATATGTTGTCCCGCGTTTAGCTCACACACCAGCCAACACCGCCCCTATGCGTTATCTCACGTTGGCACATCGCGTAAAGCTAATCCCGGGCGTCAACGTGGATGACACTGCAGTAGTTTTGTGGAAAAGCGAGCTCGTGCCGGTAAGGACCATGGACAGCTGCCGTGCGTGACGGTGCGCTTCTTTTTCACGCAGCTTCCAGCGCAGCCGGGCGGGCACTCCTTCCCTGAACTACACCGCCACCTGAGGATCCGCGTGCACCGGACTCTCGCACTTTGAACATGGAGAGCCAGGTCAGTGCGCCGCGTTTTCTCATTCCACCGAAGCGATACAGTGGCCATTGGATTCTAGCTGCAACTTGTTTGAGCCTATGTTTTGGGGTTTAAAACTAGGCCTGTTATGTTTTGAAAGATGTGCAAAAGCTATTAAAACTAAGGCCTTGTATATAAGAGCTGTGGATTGCTTCATGTTCAAAGAAAATCTAACACCCAAGATGAGTTTTGCAAAAGAATTGAATTCAGCTCAAAAATAGTTTTAGCTACTACTGGTGTTGGAAATAACAGTATCGAAAGCAGGTACCGAAAAAATTAGGGCCGGGTCTCGATTAAAAAAATTAAGGCTTTGTAATTAATTAATCGAAATTAATCGCATATAAATATTTTGACCTGAGAACAGTGAGAAGTAAGTTTTTTCATAAGGATCTTTAGTACACCGTTGAATAATGACTGAATACATGAGCTTAAGCAACAAAGTATTGTTTATTTTTGTTCAACCGAGTCCAACAGACCAGTGCAATATTGCCATTAATTGTGCGTCTGCAGGAAAAGAGGAAACTGAAGTGTGGAGAAGCAAAGTGTGATTAATTTCGATTCATATTTTTAATCGCACTAAACCTCATGTAATGAATTAATCGCAATTAATCGAAAAAAGTCCCGGCCCTAGAAAAAATATATCTTTAGAGACCACGTTTTGATGCTGTTGGTCCAGGGACAGCATTAAAGGAAGTTACTTGGTTGTTTCAGCTCAAAATAAACTATACAAATTGTCGAAATGGTCTTTTATGGAATGAATGAACAGTATTGTTCGGTTCACTGGTTCTAGAGCACATGTTTGTTTGTATAGGTATAGAAAAAAGTGTCATTACAATTTAAGGTTGCACAATCAGGGATAAAAAGTGTGATATTTTACAAATGGTTTCAACGCCGTTTTGTTACATTTAACCTCTTAACCCCCGCCTGAACTGAGCACATTTTCTCCAGTTTGGCTTTACCCAAATCTAAAAGCTAAAAAAAAAAAGTTATGGAAAACCAACAACAAAAATCAGAAAAAAGGGCAACAGAAAGAGCGACAAAACCGGCGACGAAAACGTGATGAAAAAGCAACAAAGAAGTGGCGAGAACGCAAGGAACCATCTTAGATGAGTTTTGTGGGTCTTAGCTTTCAAATGAGGCATTACACTGGTCCTTTTTAGGCTGTAAGCTCCAGTCGAGAAGCTTTTAGATTTGAGCTGGAGAAAATGTGCTCAGTTCAAGTGGGGGTTAAGAGGTTTTAAGCATCATTGTGTCAAACAATACGGTCCAAAACGAGGCTAAAATGGAACTAAACTAAACTGAACTTCAGTTTAGCAAAAAGGGAGTCCGATTGCATCACCTGCTATCGCCATAGCAATCATTCAGCGATACTATTGTCACGCCTTTTATAATGCTCAAGTGTTGAAGGAACAGGAACACATCAAAAAGCTTCGGGTATTAGCACATGCGATATCTAAACTGGTTTATCAAACTTTGGGGGGACCAGGTTTGAAATCCATCACAGTGAGACGTCATTGGGGATGAAGCGATGGAGGTCAGGCTGAGATGCTTCGCCTTGTCTCCGTTTGGAGGAGAGCAGAAGATGCTGAGGTTGCACTTCCTTCATTTAGGTCAAGGTGTTCTAGGTCGTGAGCGGCAGGAGCTGGGTGTTAGCATATCCGTCGCAATGGGGTAGGCAAGGTAGGCAGTGGCCTAGGGCCCCCAGCTGAAGGGGCCCCCAATGTCTGTGGCATTATGGGACATGAAGTTCTTTCCTTCTGACACTTCCTGTCACTGTAGCTTCTGCGGAGAGAAGCTTTTCAGCTTTGAAACTGATAAAGTCTTACCTCCTTATCCATGAGCCGAGAAAGACTGACAGGACTGGCCCTTATATCAATAGAGCAAAACATTAGGAGGTTATAGAACATGGAAGATTTGGTCACTGCTTTTGTGCGAGTCCACAAGCGTTGCTAAACCTCTTAATTTTGGATGGTTATTCCTTGACAAAAAAAATCCTTGTTGTACAATGTTCTTATTTTAATACCTTTCTTTTAATTCTACATAAATTGTATAGTTCAAGAAAAAAACACTACTCTGCAAATAGGAGAAGACCGTTCTAAAGAATGATAATATGAATAATTATACTTTTTGACCTTGTTTCTGCCTTGTCGAAAACAATAACGATGCCTCATTGAAGACACTGTGTCCTTTACTGTAGTGGCCACTTTGTGTAGCACACGACAGAGTAATTCATGACTCTTAAAATGCACCAGAACAAGGAATCCCATCTGAATTTAAAACAATTTCCCCAGGGAGGGCTTGGGGCCTCACTTAGCTGTTTTGCCTAGGGCCTCCAAATATCTTGAAACGGCCCTGGGTGTTAGGACTTGGTTATTTTGTATCACGCGAGAACAGTTATTTGGATGTGGCCAAAGAAGACACTGGAGTAGAAGTCTTCTCAAAGAAAAGGCTTTTATTGCCGTTGTTCCTCATTACAAAGCAGTATAAGTGAAGTCCAGACCTCCGTTGTTTGTATCTATGTGTTTGTACTGTATCTGTACTTCACGTTATGTTCAGACTGATTATGGTGTTGACCGTTGTTTATCAGCTAATCTCACTGACGTGGTCTGAGTCGGGAGCTGGTTCAGATTTTGCTACAATCCTTACGATGGAAAATAGCTTTTTTTTATCAAGCAGCATCCGTTTTCACATCCAAGGCCATGCCACAAATTGAAACAAACAAACCAAAAGTGTGAGTCTGTTTGATTGTGGCTTCTGGCGATGTGTATATTGTGTCTTCAAATATTCCAGTAACAATGATTTGACATTTGCTGTGTGCTGGCATAAGACACTCCCTCCGCCAACCCATTTATCACTCGCACATTATTAATCGTCCTGTCGATAGGCGGCCATGTTTTAAGTTTACGACCCAGAGAGGCCAGACTGTTGCTCTAACCACATCCTCGACTGGAGCCTCTGCCAGGACCGGGCATAAGTTATTAGCTGTTCTATCCTCAGAAGCAAAATATACTTTAAAGATGCAAGTTGGTCATTTTATGCTCACTACTGCCACCTCAGGTCTTATGCGTAACTGCAGTCTCTATATTAGTTTTACCATTTTTAAACTCTGTATAGTCCCTTTAAAGTAACATCAGTTTTATAGTAAACATAAAATAGGCGTTGCTATGACAGCCCTGTAGCCCACACGTGTTTGTTATCAGTCTTTTAGATTCACACCAACCCAAAGCCGTTTGGGGGGACAGGGCGACTATTTGTCTGCTCAGGTTTCCTCTCATTTCCGTCCCACCTGCGAAGAGCAACCGCACAAAAGCGATCAGAACCCCAGACCGAGCCGACTGCCCCCGGCCCCTGCAGGTCGCCCCAGCGGCATCGAGGATGGGGCAAATGCACAGAAGGAATTTCCCTGCTGGGATTAATGAACCCTGAGTTGTAAACAAAAATTCTCAGGCCCCGTTCAGATGCCGTGTGCTGGTGGTTTTCTGAGGGAGTCCTGGCGCTTTTTTTATTATTTCTGTTTATTATTTCTGCTTTACATGCTCTCATGTAAAAGCGCTTTGTGACCATGTCTGTGAAAGGCGCTATATAAATAAAGATCTTCTTCTTCTTCTTCTTCTTAAGTCACAAAGACATTTGTTCATTTATCCGGCCAGTTGATAAAACATGCATGACAAAATGAAGGAGTCAAATTCAGAGAGTTTAATTCAGTCCAAAAACACAGAAAAGCTCCTTCTAATATCCACGCCTCCTCAACTCAATCAACCCAGTCAAGTCAACATTATTCGGGGGATCTCTGCTACAGCGCTTACCTTTGCTTCTCCTAATGGGTCCAGCTTCTCCAAACCTGCTGACCTTTCTCCACTGCGACATTTATTACATATACTGTAAACCCAACGACTTGTCACATACATTATTAACTCGATATGAAGGTCACGCACAGCCGCCCGAATCTCCAGAATGTCTTGCATTGGTAGTTGCATCATCTCTCCATCATCTCTCCATCTTATGTCCATCTTATGTCCATCATCCTGGTGTGACTGAGTGGGAGGGCTGCGTTTGTACCCCTCCCCTCCCTGACTCGCCCTGCCCCGCCTGACTGTGCGTCTGCATCTAAATAGAGGACACTGGCTGTAGACGTCCGGGATTGCAGTTTTCGGCCCATTTGTGGCAAGAATAAAAGGAGCATTTTCTGTGGGAAGGCTGAAGGCCGAGTGGCATCTTCTCTTTTGTAGCTGTAGGACATGTTCTGTGGAGCGAGAGAGGTGAAGAAAAGGAGAATTGTTTAGCAACTCGACGTAAGATAGAAGATGCGCAGTTTTAAAGCTCGAGACTTGACTTGAGAACGTCCTATATTAGCCATTCATATTGTAGCATAACATTTAGTTTAGTTTATTTGTTTATTTGAGCGGTCAGTCTGCTCAAAAGGAGTGGGCCGGAGCAACGGGCTTATAAGCGCCACCTCCAAAATAAAAACAATATAATTTTCATTTAACAAATCAAAGCAAGGAACGTAGGGCGAGGTAACAACATATAATAAAGAACAATAATAAAGAATGTACTACAACACTCACAGTATCAATATCCAGTCAATTACAAAACATCAAACCAAACTTATCAGGCAATATTTTAACTCCTCCAGTAATAAACAGAAACGAGTAGATACAAAACACAACAGCTGGATTAGGATTAGTTCATCATCATGTATAGTGTATTTGACTTTAAGAAGTTTACGTATTTCCGTATACTCACGAAGGATTCTCTTATTTACACGTCAGACTGTCCCTAAAACTGGCATACAGGCCCACAAACACCTATATTCTATTTTACAGCTCGATAAATGACCCTCATAAAGTAGAAAAATAGGACTTCAGAAAACTAATCAAAATAAAAATATACTTTAAAGATGCAAGTTGGTCATTTTATGCTCACTACTGCCACCCCAGGTCTTATGCGTAACTGCAGTCTCTATATTAGTTTTAACATTTTTAAACTCTGTATAGTCCCTTTAAAGTAACATCCTAGTTAGTGGAACAAACTATCCAACCTAAACATCCAAACGTTTAATGTGGAATCTGAGTCAAATCTTTCTACAATTATCTTTTTTGACTTCGTTATTCGAATGATACTTTCAGGTGCCGTGTTGTGACCTTTAACAGGAACAAGTTTCTGTCCTAGGAGTGAGAAGAGTTCAACACAAACCTTATTGAAATCGGCTTTAAAATCCTTATCATGAGCAGAGACAGATTCGGGCCCGCTCACAGTCCCGGGTCAGTCTGACGGGGGCCGTGTTATTTAAGTCCAACCTTCCTGCCTCTGTGTCTCCTCTCCTGCTGCTGGATCCGTTTACAGTTGTCACAGTGACTCAGGAGAAACAACACACGCCGGCAATAAAGGGACAAGACACAATTAGCCAGTTTGATTCAGCTTTTTGTCCAAGATTTTACCACCGTTATCAAGTTCCAAAGCGAAAAATAGTTTGGCATCACTGACTCATACCTAGCCGAGGGGGAAGAAAACCTCTCATGGGAATCACCATTGTTCACTCTTTTTAGCCGTTTTCTGGTGGACAATAACCGTATTTATCACACGCAGAGAAAGTCGAGCCAAAATCGGGTCCACGTGGAGGTTTTTCACTGCAGATTGTTCAGTAGAAGCAAAAAAATGGCAGTTGGAGCTAACGTTAGCATATGTAGCATGAAGCTAACATTAGCTCCCTGGTTAGCGCCGTTCATTTTTTTAAGCGTTTATAGGCTGTTGAACCACTTTGTCATCTCCGTGTCTCCGTGTCTTTTAGTAAAAATATTCATAATTCAGCATTTGTTCAAGTGGAAGAAAGTTCAGTTTTTTTCCCGTCTTTGTTTTCCGTCTGGCTGCTTCTAACGTGACCATATATGGGAAACTCTGTATCTAAATTACCAATATATTTTGTTAGTATTGTCGAGTATTCTAAAGGAGTTCAGATCTGTTTTGTGTGCTGTCATATTTCTCAAAATCATGAGCTAGGCCGGGGATTTCCAAACGTTTTGGGTTCACCAACAACACGAGACCCACCACATTATAATGTCATTAGACTAATAAGGCGCAAAACTTTAAACATCTGGTTTATTCATATTTATTTGGATACTGTACTCTATTTTAGTGAGATTTGGCTTAATCTCACTAAAATATACTGTTTTCAATCAAAATATATGTTTAATGTTATATATTGAAATCATCCCACCTCATTGTCCCGTAAGCCCCCTGGTCGTCCCATCCCCCACTTTGGGAACCACTGTGCTATAGGATACACTAAGTCATTCAATGAATCGTGTCAACATGAAGGCCTTAATGTCATTAAAACGCATCCAACTGGCATTAAATAAAACAAACGATTGCAGAATAACCACACTGCCAGAAATACAGCTGAGTTTCTGGCTTAAACACAATTATTTCTGTTGTTTCCATTTTGCTTTTGAATTTTAGAAGCATGAATTGATTTTGCTGGTAAAGGAAACGTGCACAGATCTGTTGCGTTTAAACATAGTAGTCTGGGCATTAAAATAAATTCAAACATTTATCTTGTAGTTTGGCAGTGTTCTCGCCTTTGCCCGACAGAAAAGCTTTTAGCCTAAAGTGCTAACGTGCTAACCACCTCCATTAGGATCATCACGCCTCGAGGACCCGTTAAAAGTTTATTCTCATCCAAAGCGTGACCTCGGGCCGCTGTCACTGCTGCTCATTTAGACTCTAATCACAACCGGCTCTGACAATACGCCCCGTCGGCCGCCGCTAAAGCTGCCAGTGTTTGCACAGGAGGAAGAGACTCGGAGCGAACGTTCAATACAGCCGTTTGGACTTCACGACAAAACAGGAAACATGAAGTCGTACAACAACTACTGCTACAGTCGTGTTTCTCACCGGTCTGGCTCCTTAACCTCTTAACCCCCGCCTTAACTGAGCTTTACTGAAATCTGAAAGCTTGAAAGAAAATGCATCAAAATGGCGACGGAAACTTGGATGGAAAAACAGAATAAAAATGTCCTGGAAAAGTGAAAACACAAAAAAAGACAAAAAAGAGGCGACAATGAAAAAAGAGCAATGGAAAAGCGACAAAAAAGCCACAACAAAAACGTGACAAAAATGCGGCAACGTGACAAAAAAATAATCACTTATGTAGGTCTTAGCTTTCAAATGAGGCTTCACACCGTTGCTCTCCAGTCGAGAAGCTTTCATTTTTTGGGGTAAAAGCAAACTGGGGAAAAGGCGCTCAGTTAATGCGGGGGTTAAGAGGTTAAAATAGGACTTTGTGGAAGTGCCTTTAGTCCACCCCTGGTCATAGCTCCCGTCGAGGGGGGGGGGGGGGGGGGGGGGACATGCGGTTGCCATGGTGACGCGGCATCTGCTCAGGAAGCGCCGTATGCCGTTTGCGGTTACGTAACGAGAGCAGGATTTTCCGCCGCGCTGCACACGGGCGGTTCAACACGGACACGGCCCGTTGTCCCGTCAGAGAGGTCGTAGCCGTCCCGTCCGAGGCTTTCGCTGCCGTTTACTCCGGGTCCTGGACCGCTACAGTTGCGTCATCGCACGTTCTGAATTTCTAACTCTTCCAAACTCAACCTTACGTCACGTGATTTAGCAGAGAGGGTCTCACACCGCGTGACCCACTGGTGCCACTTGGGCCACTTCACTTTTCACAGACAAAAGTGGAAATGAGTAAATCTGCCTTTGATTTAAGCGGAGTAGCCACAATGTTTACTCAAGTACGAGTAACGTTACTTGGAAATACTCAAGTACAAATAAAAAGTAGTGACCCAAATAAAATAAAAAAATGACAGATTTATGTTTCAGTTTTGAGCGGCACAAGATTCTTCATCACAATATTACTCAAGTAGAAGTAAAAAGTAGTGAATAATATAACTACTCTAACTATACAGCTTCTTCAAAAAGTTACTGGATTTAAGTGATTAATCTGTCCATGGGTTTTTAACACTTGTATAAAGAAAGAAGAGCTCATCGAACTTAATCATACTCAGGCTCACTGATTTCCAGACTTGGGCAAGTTACTTTAAAATTGTAATCTATTCTGTATTAGTAGTTACAGTTTTAAAAATATAATTTGTTTGTATTACGTAATTACTGTTTCAAATATGTAGCCGAGTTACTCCTGAGTTACTTTTGGCAAAATAGTAATAATGTCACCGAGCAAAAGTGCAAAGATTTCCTTTTCCTTCACTTTCCCCACTCTCTGTGTTTTGTTTTGAGCAACACACACCAGTGTCCAACGTTCATTTAAATGCACTTTTAACTCGAGTTACTTGAAATGCAATGACTAATATAGTCCCGTGTTTGGTTTAACCCTCGTGTCGTCCTTCAATTTTTCACCCTTCAAAGACCCTAATGTCAAAACATGTACACTTCAAAAAAGAGCCTGAAAATCACCACACGTTATTTTTTTCTGCTTCTTTTTACAAAAATCCTTCAGTGGCTTTCAGGCCAAAATGACCCAAGGACCACACGAGGGTTAAGTAATGCATTACCCCCAACACGGCTTATTTCTAGATCACGTTAAGTCATATTGGTCTGTTTTAAACCTGTTCAGTCCTGATTTGATCGTTCACGGGCCTGGTGGTCAGATGCTGTTGTTACAGATTCATGGATGACGGACAGAAACACGAGCTAATATGTAGATGGGGTTTGAGACTCTCGACCCCCGCGG
Organism: Proterorhinus semilunaris; assembly: GCA_021464625.1. Taxonomy (NCBI): domain Eukaryota; kingdom Metazoa; phylum Chordata; class Actinopteri; order Gobiiformes; family Gobiidae; genus Proterorhinus; species Proterorhinus semilunaris. The sequence continues at coordinate 3,432,364 of CM038360.1, read as the reverse complement.
TGACCTCTAGAGTCTAATCCCCTCTCCGCTCTTTCCTCATTAAAACCGTCCATTCATCCATTCATTCCCTGTCCTTCTGTCTCTCTGTCCTTCCCTTTTCTCCAAACCACCGGGGACCTGCCCCGTCACATCGTCTCCGTAGCAACAGCCCGACGGCGTTTTATTGACTCACGGGTCGGCGCACGCTCAGGTCCGCACGTATGCACCTCAGAGCCTTTCACCTTCCCAGAGATGAGGAATCCCAAACCCGCCTCCGAAAGGCTTTTGGGGGCAGCAGCAGCTCACATGAAATTCAACGTTATATTCTACAACGGTTTACTATTTTATAAATCCCTGTTCTGTTTGGAAATGCACCTATTCAAGAACATTTAGAACAGACTGGGACAATTATATAAAGGGCTAACACTTGGCTTACATTATATTTCATGTTAATTGCAGCTTGTGTGGTATTTTAGGATCTGATTATCGTGACTTCAGCTTCATAGGCTTATTTAATGCCATAACACTGTGGGTAAAATAGTATAAAATAGTGAGTATTTTGTATTACAGCCATTCCCAAAGTCCGGGACATCTCTTATACAAGCCCCAGCTCAGACAAAATAAATGCTCTCCTCCAACTTTTTCTAAAATATTATTATCTAGTTAAATCTTTCCCCAGCTTTCTTTAGTTTGACCATTTTTGTGATGTTTATAGTTTCTCTTCCTTATTGTTCACGGACAGGAAGTGACGTAGAGGCAAACTCCCTTTTATCGTCTAACGTGAGCGAAACACCAGTGTGAGCTGTTGTCATCCTCGGAGTGACAACATAGCGAGTGAAATGCCCGACATCAATGCTATAGGAAAAAAGGAATTTACGTGACATTTTTTAAAACTAACAAACTTTCGCTTTTGAGATGCTAAAAAATCCCCACTTTCCCACATAAAAAGCACATGGACACAAACCGACTGGGGACAATGATGTCACCCCAGTCCACATGAATGCACCATATCTTTTTTTCTTTATTTAAGGATCCCCATTAGTCTTCATCAGCGCAAAGACTACTCTTCCTGGGGTCCATTCTCATTCTAAAAAACAAGTCAAAATGTAATTTATACAACACACATCAACAATACAGAGTTCTACATTCAATTCAATAAATAATATCTATGTCACTTCAAAAATGTGAATAAAAATACCTTTTCTGACCAAATAAATGATAAATATTACAGCAGATGTTATCCACCTAAATAAGTCATATTTACAAAAACATTAAAACCCGTCATATGAGCTTTAACACAAAAATCTCCCACTGTCTCGTCCAAACTCTAAAACGAGTGGCTGTTTCTGCTGAAGACGTCTCCGTGAACCTGAACAATACTGAGACTGACTGAAGCATGTGAGCGTTTCCTTAATGGGACGGGCGGTTTTCATAAATATTGTCGTGTGTTTAAAATGTGCGTTTGAACCGAAGTGCTTTGGAGTGAGTGTAATCCCGGGCCGCGCTCCCATCTGCACGCACACATTTAGCGTTAGCAACAAAGCTATGCTCGGTGTGACCTACATTCCCCCACGTTTGCCGTGACTCGCTGCACGCCGGCGCCGGCCCGGTGGAGCCCGTCACGGGAGAGCGGGCCGAGCGGTTTGAGGGTTAAACGATTGTCTTTATTGACGATAAAAAGGGATCGATACGTGAGAGCGGGACAATCGGACGGACTGACGGGACGACCCCGCGGAGTCACTCACTCCCGGGGGCCTTCTGTCGGTCGTTTAGTCATTTGGGGATTAACAGCGTTTGTGAATAGTGATAGGAATTTTAATGAGTAACAATGTGCCCAAACATGCAGGGAAGTGATTTGTATTTTGTGTAATAACATTTGTAGCTTCAAGGCTCAAATTTAAAGCTGTTTTTTGCCCAAATGCTATATTTTTAACGCCACAAATCAGAATCAGAATAGATTTTATTCGCCGTTGATTGAGAACAAGTTCACAAGCTAGGAATGTTTCTTGATGCGGACGTGCAACATAAAACATATAACACAGAATTTAGATAAAATTAAGCTATAAAACTTTAAACTATAAGGCTTTAAACTATGAGGCTTTAGGGGGCATGCATAAGGAATATTAATAAATAAGATACAAAGTAAAAAGTAAAATATAGTAAGATGACAACATAGACTTCGAACAACAGTGGGGTAATATTTACAGATATAATGCGACATTAGTGACATTCAAAGCCTTAATTATGGCATTTAAACATCTGAATGCCCTGTGGAAATCTCTATTAGGAGGTCAGTAACCAATTATATTTACTTAAGTGCTGTATTTAAGTATAGTTTTTGAGGGTCTGTACTTTACTATGAGTGCTATCTCTGTTGGGAACTTTTACTCCACTGCATTTGAAAGATAAATATAATACTTTCTGCATTTCTTTAAAGGCTCCAAAGGGGGGGAGGGGGAAGTCAATGTGTTCATTTAAAAAGCCTAATAATGCACTCTGTAGGACCAGTAGGTGGCGCTGTGCAGACGTACCGTCAAGTGGCCCTGACCTTTAATAAAACTCTGGATAGGGCACGGCCATAGTAATACGTTGGGCCATTCTGGCGGCCATTTTGTGACTGGCCATTCTAACCCAGTGCAATGGAAACAAATGGAAACACCACTTATTCCCCTGATCCTGTTCTGTTTATCTGTTTTTAGTTATTTCATGACTCTTAGATAATCGTGACTGACCGTATGTCATATCCGGCAAGAAAATATCGTTTTTATTCCAGTTTTATAGGACGGATAGACTCAGTTCAGTTCTATTTATATCAAATATAACATTTGTTTCCGACTTTAAAACAGTATTTCTGTACTTTTTAACACCACATGACAATTATTTATTGAACATGGGACAGTGAATTCTTACACCGAACCCTGGGAATGAATGAGAAAACAACACGACTAAAAAATGAAATACCTCAACTTCGAAGTAATAAAGATGGCCGCCACGTCTGCCATCCCAACGGGCAACATGTCCAATCTAGAGTCCTATGGAATAACTTTGCCACTGACTCATGACAAGGAAGAAGGTTTGTCCCTGCAGTGTTGCCGTACAGACGGTGAATCGAGTACTTTTACCGCCTCTTTAAATCTCACTGGATCCACTCTTACCTGGTTTGTTACCGAATAACAGGAATTACAGAGCAATAGTTCCTCAGTTTCGCCTCTGGGAGAGTTTTTATTACACCTAATACTCTCCCCATTAAGTTAGAACACACAGCACAGACTAGAACATAAACCTGGACTTAAACTATAGTTCCTTCATTGTTGTTCCTCCTGACTCTAACAGTCCATGCAGTTGTGTGATATCATCTACATTTTGTGCAGCTCAATGCGCCTCCACTTGACCTGCCACATTTCTCACAAAGCCTTTTCATTATTTGAAAAAACATTAAAGGCAAATCAACTCAATCAAGGTCCTTCCATAGATTTATCTGGGGAAGTCCAAACTATAAGGTACAAAGTAAGTTATGAGCCTCCAAAGTGCCTTATTCACCATTATAGAAAATGATCAATACTCTTTTTAATCCTTGCCTATGATCTCCCGCACAAGTTCCAAAGCGACGCCTCTAAAATGTCTCCATTCGCCGGCAGTGTCTCGCCTTGATTTGCAAAGAGCTTCTTAAACACATTTGGGTTTTAATCTTTACAAACGCCTGGTCAGACCTCCCACACAGTTCCATTCACACGTTAAAGGGATTATCGTCGCGGCGACAGATGGTCTTTACTGAGGACCACGGGCTTATCCGCGAGGCAAATAAAAGATTCTCAGGGTATTGTTTTTAAAGAGGACCAACAATGGTTTAAAACGCCTCCCTTTTCCATTAAGGCAAATCGCGTTAATTCACTTTTTAGAGCTAAAAGTTACATTGCACTTTTAGGTAATGTATTTAATTTACATTTTGGTGGTGGAGAATATTTGTAGCAGCATTAGTTGTAGTGTGGCTGCACCTTTTGCGCCATTTCCTTCCTCTTCACCTGTAGTTCTGCATTCTCTTCTGCTTTTTCTCCTTAAATCCATCCTCCATTAGCCACACTCACTCACAGACAGACCCGGGAGAGTCCAGGCTTTTAAAACAGATCGATCTGTTCCACAAATGCCACTTCGGTCCAGGGCGACGTGAGCCGAGGGAGACGGGAGACGGCGGCTGAATATAAACCCGGGGCAAAGCACATTGATCACACATGTGTTGATGAAGAGAATGATCGAGATTGTGTCTGTGTTGTGTGTGTGTGTGTGGAGGTGTATTAGAAAACAAGTAAATATAGTCCACGTTGTATAGGAAACGGGGAAAACTTTGGATTTTTGCATTTTCTACTGGCTTCGAGCAGTGGGGTACTCGAGGACCTAGCAGGGGGTGTGGGAACTATTTCAGACATTTTCTTTAAAGGGGGGAAACTGAACATTATTTTGATAAATAAAACGTGGACAGGAAGTAGTCTTTACACCTACACTGACCAACAGGAAGTTAGCCAAAAGGAAATCATGTCCACGATTTAATCATTTCTACTCCAATCTAAAGACATGTCTGTGTGGAAGCCTGTTTGGGATAAAGGACTGGTTAAGGCCCATAGTTTCCTGAATCATTCTTCAGCACTAAATGGCCGCCTCTGGGGCACAGTTGCAGTGGCGTCACATGTTAAAACCCCCGTCCTCTCATCTCTCGGCTCAACATCCTGCACCGCATCCATTTTTCATTTATACCCATTCTTTCTCTCCGTATTAGGCTCGTGCCAGTGTCGCCCGCGCTCTGATTGGCAGAGCCCTGTGTCCGTGTTGAGCGTCGGCGGGATCAAGGGCAGTGGGTCACCTGATGCCCGGCTCGTGTAACATCACAAGGCCCCGGAGCTGAGTCAGGCGGCGTGACGTCAAATAAAACCCTGCCCCCAAACGACCCCAGAAAGCATTTACAGCAGCGAGAAGCGAAGGTTTAAAACAAATATGGCCTCCACACCTACTCTGCCTCTTCCTTTAGGCAAATGCAATCAGCTGGATTCTCACGGTATTTGAGTTCGCACACAAACGCACGAGAATACATTATTCATCTTTTTTTAATACCATGGGCCAGATGGATACTAATTAAGTATGCTGCAACCTACTTTACTCAAAACTAAATATTTAATGAATTTAACTTCCTTGGCGCAGCAGCGTTCTTTTGCCTTTTTCTGCAAACTGTAGTTGCACTTACTGGCCATGAAGAAAAAGCTTCTTTTTTTTTTTTAAGTAAAGAAACCGCTGACGTTAGCTGACGATCTAAAGGTCTTTGAGTGGCATTTGAGGCCAACAAATCCACAGATTTCTTCTTCTGAAACACTGAGGAGGCCCCAGGAGCCCCTCACACCTGCAGCGCAGAGGACGCGTCACAAGAGGCGCTACAGGAAAACCAAAAAGGGACAAACGAGGAGGTATCCGGGCAAGACTCGCAGCTAAGCCACACACGCTTCTATCCCTGCGATTGTTCTGGCTAATGGACGTTCTTCCCAAACGATGGTGAAAGACTGTTGTGTTTTTATATTCATGGATTCTTGGCTCAACTAAGGCGGAGTTTCATAGGTGACCCTCAGGTGAAGAACGGTGTCAGAGCCCGGGGACAAGGATGAAGATAAGAAGGAGCGAGAGGACTGTCCCAACATCTTATGCAATTTGGTTGTAGGCAAGGCAAGGCAAGTTTATTTGTAGAGCACAATTCATACACAATTCAAAGTGCTTCACAGTTGCATAAAATTACAAGAAAACAGATCAAATCAATAAAACATCAACATAAAAATAATCAATTACAGTAAAAGGCGAGAGTGCAGATAAAATACTTTCAGTTTTCATCTGCTCGGGTAAAAAGAGCTGTTTTCAGCCTGGATTTGAACATTGTCAGAGTTGAGGCCTGTCTCACATCCTCATGAAGACTGTTCCAGATTTTAGCTTTAGCCTCAGCGTGTTTAGTCCTGACTCTGGGAACCACCAGGAGACCCCTCCCTGAAGTTCTCAGGGCCCGAGATGGTTCATACGGCTCTAACATGTCAGAGATGGACTTTGGTGCTAAACCATGAAGCGACTTGTACACAAGCAGAGCTGTTTTAAATTCTATTCTCTGAGTGACAGGAAGCCAGTGCAGAGACCGGAGCACTGGACTAATATGGTCGTATTTCCTGGTTCTTGTCAGGACTCGAGCAGCAGCGTTCTGGATGTTCTGCAGCTCTAACAGCTCGTTTAGAAAGGCCAGTGAGCAGCCGTTACAGTCGTCTAACCTGCTGGAGACAAACGCATGGATGAGTGTCTCCAAGTCTGGTTTTGACACTATTCCTCTGATCTTAATGTTTTTCAGATGGTAAAAAGCTGATGATGTTATTGCTTTAATGTGGCTGTTTAAGTTCAGGTCTGAGTCCATGATTACTTTTTTGGTTTTAGAGAGAGAGACTCAAGGTGACTGATAACAATTGTTGTACAATTGTATATTGACAAATAACGCTCTTACTTACCAAATGCATCTTCTCCCTGAACGATTAAAGCTGCAGCAATCCAAGAGTGAATCAGCGCTAATGTTATTGGCACTGTGAAATCAATCTGACTCCACATTTTTGTATATCATGCTACTGCAACAAAACCCAGGTCATTATATCATCAACACTGACATTTGCGTATTGCCTCCGTGTTGAGCAACTCTTCTGCAGGTAAACACATCTGTCTCTGTGAGCCTGGAGCCTCTGTTTCCTCTGTGATGATTTCGTTGCAGCGACAGATTCATTAGTGGACCAGTCTGCGCACCTCTGGGACCCCCTTCCCCTTTTCACTCATCTGATTTGCACCCAAACTCAATCGATGTGCGAGGAAAGTCATTCTTTATACAGCACCGCCCGAGCCCGAAGCAAATCGCGGCATATTGTGTGTTTTTCTTTCACGAAAAGGTCAGGGGCGGCTTCATGCGATATGGATGTCCACTCTCTCGCCGCAGTGGCCCGACGCTCCGGTTTATTACGAGCCCGGGAGTGATTGAGAATCCCATTATGAGCTCGGGCGGATGTGTGTGTGGCCTTCGGCGAGAGTCTCAAAATAACCTCCCACTTTCCAAACATATGGAACGTCGGGCCAATCTAAATGGAACAGAATAATGGGCTTCTGCGGGTGGTGCTCAGGATCATCTACAAGAGATATGTCGATGCCAAATATAACCAACAAATGTTAAAGTTGCTCAAATTATGACTTAAGTGAAAGTGTTCAAAGCGGAAGGTGGAATAGGTGTTAGGAAAATAACGTTGCAACTTCAAAAACACAAACATTGCACCTAAATTCACCCATTGTACAGCGCCACTTACTGTTCAAACAGTGTGTGTTAACAGGCTTTAAAAATGAGCAAAACACATGGACAAGTTTACTTTTAATGTTGGAGAGTGGAAATAGTGGAGTAAAAGTTGAAAGTTCTCAATAGATATAATAATGAGAGATAGATGATTATCTATTTAGCCCCATTCATGGTAATGGTCCAGAGTCGTCTATGAAACTTACATGGCTGCTCAATCTCCTCCTACGAAGCCTGTTCCTTAGAAGGGCAAAAAGGCAGTAAGACCCGCTGTCACGGGGCGGGCGGAGTCTCCACAGAGCTCCAGAGCTTGATTGACAGGCTCTGGAGCCGGTCAAAGCGCTGAAAAGGCTTCAACTTTTTAGGGCTGATTTTCAAAAACCAGCGTGGTTTAAAATATTTCACCCGGCCCGGCCTTGTCACATGGGTCATAGCGACTTTTAGAATCTCTAGGGAGGTCTTAAGTCCCATTAGAATCCTGTCCACAAAGTGTCTTTTGGAGTCGGCCCTGGCCACAAGGGGGTGGTATTACAGCAATGTCAGCTCCCTGCCATGAGGACCAAAGAAAAGCACGTTCCTCGCCCGTTGTTCTCAACACAAATACTACTCACGTAAAGTACAGTTCAGTTAGGGGACCTGTCTGCTTTCTGTGACCAGCAGAAATCACAATTCTAGCTTCACCAGTGCATGCTCTAAATGGTAAATGTCCTTGTTTCCTTCAGTGCGTTGCTATGCGTTGCCATGCAGTAAGACAAACCACTATATGAAATCCTTTGTTTTTGAGGCTATCCGACTGCTCAACTCTCTGTAATTCGAGTTTGTATTCTGTCTGCTACTCAAGTTTAAAAAATAAAAATGTCTCTTCTTATTCTCAGGGTTATTGTCACGGAGAATAGCCTTTACTCTCCCTCTGTCTTCCAGGAGCAGAAGCCGAAGCAGGTGACCGGGTACCTGCTGTTCTCTCTGGCCACGGCGGTGATCGGCTCCCTGCAGTTCGGCTACAACACGGGGGTCATCAACGCTCCGGAGCAGGTGCGGCCCGGGCAGGAAGTCCAGGATCATTATTGTCCACATGATTCTGAAAACGCCGTCTCTCTCGACAGAAACTGCGCTCCTTCTTCAACGACACGTGGATGGAGCGGTACGGCGAGCCCATCAGCGCGGGCATGTGCACCATCGTGTGGAGCGTGTCCGTGGCCATCTTCAGCGTGGGCGGGATGGTGGGCTCCTTCAGCGTCGGGGTCATGGCCAACCGATTCGGGAGGTACGGCTCTGACGGTCGCTCCGCCAGCGCCTCATGGAGGTTTAGGAAATATGGAAATGCTTTCAGATAGAATAGTCTGACTTTAACTAATTTCTGATGGTCCGCAGAGTTTATATTGAGGTTTTATTTTATTTTATTACATTTTTTCAGATCATTGGTTTGAAGCTGAACATTTTGACATTGAATTGACTCACTTCAAATCATAACAACGCCACCCAAGAAGTGACTTCCTGTTTCGATCCAGCACACCAAAATAAAAGCACCATCTTATTCATTAGTTCTTTCTTTCTTTCTGCCTAACTATTAACAGACAAAACACTTAAAATGAGTGCATGTAATTATATTCTTAAATGTTGCAAGTACCTGCTGAACAAATCAATGAGACGAGCTGTGTGCTTTTATTTTGGTGTGCTGGATCGAAACAGGAAGTCACCTCTTGGGCGGCGTTGTTATGATTTGAAGTTATTAAACGGATGATTTTTTTTATACATTACATTTGTTCACATTGAAGTTATTTTTGACACTGAATTTTTTACATACATTGTTTTGCATAGAATTTCAAAACACCGGTTCTTATTTTCAAATAGTTTTTTTGTAAATTGGATGAAAGGAAAAAGAAATATCATCATCAGGTGCAGGTCTCATTAGGAGTGTGACAATATATCGATTTTACGATATATCGCGATATTTTGCGGGACGATAAGATACCGAGACTTTTGATGACGTCATGCATATTAATGAGCAACGTCATGCATACTAATGAGGCAGCAGTGCTCCACTGTTTTCACAGTCAATAGAAGCCAACAATGATCAAGAATTCAGTCAGGACAGCAGGGGGCAGCACTACAGTTTTACCTTGGACCAAACACTGACACACAAATAACTTACTTTTAATTATAGTTTTTACATGTATAAATAAGATTAATTTGGGATTGATTTATTCCTTTTATTTAAATGTAAATAAGTCGCTGACAGATCTATAGACCCATTTTCAGTGAGTAAGTCAGGGATCATTTATAAAAGTGGTACAAAGCACATGAAAATAAATATAGATGATGAATAATATGTAGAATGTTAAAATAAAGGTTAAAAGTAGTTTTTATTTTTATCGTGATGTATCGTAGGTTCTTTTTTGTGCGATATATATCGATTACCACAGTATCGGCGTATCGTGAGATAATCGTTATCGTGAGCCATGTATCGCGTATCGTATCTAATCGTGAGGTACCCAGAGGTTCCCACCCCTAGGTATCATTGGAAACCCTCTCGGAAGGTTGTGCCCATATTGAATGTTTTTGTCAGCCCTTTTCAAAGACCTTCTATCTGCCACACAAGGTCCTTGACAACGATTTGTCCCCCAAAAATTTCTTTATCTGCTCCATTATTGCTACCAAACCTTGACAAGAACGTTCCTGAACCCCTGAAACTCCGTGTCTGTTCCCAGGCGCAGGTCGATGTTCCTGGTGAACTGTCTGGCCGTGATCGGGGGCCTCCTCATGGGCTTCTCCACCATCTGCTCCTCGTACGAGATGGTGATCGCCGGCCGCCTGGTGATCGGCCTCTTCTGTGGCCTCTTCACCGGACTCACCCCCATGTACGTGGGGGAGGTGTCGCCCACGCCCCTCCGCGGAGCCTTCGGGACGCTGCACCAGCTCGGGGTGGTGGTGGGCATCCTCATCGCGCAGGTCAGACGGCTTTATGCGTTCACCAAACTGCAATGCTTTAAATAATGACTCATAATGTTTAGGCGCCATTACTGTACACACACTAGAGACACACTAGTGGAGTCCCCCAAGGGTCGATCCATGGACCCCTCTTATTCAATCTATACATGCTTCCATTGGGTCTAAAACACAGCAATAATGTGTCCTAACAAAATGCATATCAGCTGTGTCACCTAAACAATAAAAAGCCATTGAGATCTTCAACATCTAACAATTTAAAGAAAACTGCCCAAAAAGAAAGTTAAATGTGTTAGTCAGTTAGTTCGTTTTTTCGTGTGTTTTTTTTTTAATACAGTCAGCTTGATGTATTATGTATTACATTATTGGCTGAATGTATTAGATTTCTAAATTGTTTTCATCTTGTCAGGCCAACATATTACTTATTGGCTTATGACATTTTGAAACTGGCCAACTTAATCATGTTGTTATTACGCTATAATTCCCTCAAATCAAATCAGTTTTATCTTTTGATACCTCTAATTTAAAGATGCTTAATTGTCTTTTTGCTGAGGATCAAATAGAAGTGGACACTTTATTGTACCAGATAATATGGAACTACTTTGGTAGATTTGCAAATGTACAATATCAAGTGAGTCTCAAAGTAAAAAAAACAACAACAATAAGGTGGAAAAACATCTCCTAAAAATAGTATGAAAATAAAATATTCTTGATGTGTAATCCATTGATAAAGGCTCTTTGTTTAGGTGTGTTCTTCTGCACTTTTGTAGTTTATTGTGGTCTATCCAAGTCAATTATCTTTTGTGAAGCAGCACGGCAATCTAAATCATCATCGAAACTATAGCGAGATATTTGTTTTTGTCAATATCGCACAATTCACTTTTTAACATTTTATTCCACTGCTAGAGGAAAAATCGGGTATTCCACCTTTAACTTTGGATATCACCAAAAAAAAAGATCTCAAAAGCTTGTTTCTAAATTGCGCTAACGGTTCGAAACCTGTGTTGCGTGAGTGCTTTTGTGTGTCTTTGTTTACCTGGCTCTGCCGCGTAAGCTAACGCCTCCGCCCGGGCGCAGATCTTCGGTCTGGAGAGTCTGCTGGGCTCGCAGAAGCTGTGGCCGCTGCTCCTGGCTCTGACCGTGGCCCCGGCCATTCTCCAGTGCATCCTGCTGCCCTTCTGCCCCGAGAGCCCGCGCTTCCTGCTCATCAACCTCCAGCAGGAGGAGCAGGCGCGCAAAGGTACAACGCACTGGTCACATCCAGGACGGTGTCACTGTATAGAGAGGATGTCTACAGATACAAATATTCAGGGGAACCGCTGAGATCCTCACACGCAGCACGATAACAGCGATTTGGACAGTGAAAGATTTACATACTAAACTTACAAAACATCACATGAAGATAATAAAATAAAGGCCTGTCATTAAAGGGCATCAAATTGGATTCAAACTGGCGTCAAGTCTAAATTTCTTGGAAAATGATGACATTGCTCGACAATATTCATGGTATAAGTTCAGTGAAAATACTCGAACATAATGGTGCAGTTTTGGTTTAAATTAACCACATTTTATTTGCTCAAGAGTTTCCCATTTTGTCCAATTCTTTGTCCTCTGTTTGATGAAATGTTTGAAAATCTTAATGAAATAGGTGCCGATATTTGTGGCATTAAAATATAGTATTTGGGAATTAAAACAGCATTTAAAAGCATTCAATTTGACTTGCCTGTATAAACCCTGATACATTTAGGTAAATCTCAATCTGCAAAGTGGCGTTACTAAACTATAACTAACACATTATGATTATGTGAACCTAAAGTAAAATAGGCTGCGTCAATATAAAATATACCTGAGATTCCTTCATTTACCCTGATATAAGGTTGTTCGCCTTCTTAAGTTTGTAAGGACATCTAGTGGTCATGAGAGGCAATTATAAAACTAAAACAAATGATTGAATGAATAAGCAGTGGTTTCCAAGGATCAAATAAAGATTGAATTTGTATAGAGATTATGTAAAATATTGTACTTTCCCACAAATTAATGTTGAATTAACATTAAATAAACATATTACACTGACATTATAACCAAAACAATAGTCATCTTTTAGAGATTCAGACGTTTCTATACTTTTTATAGGAGATAAACATTGAGATAATCGTCGAGATCAAAACCGAACGGAGTAGAGTAGAACCTTTGAATATTTAGTTCTGGATTTGTTTCCAGCCCTGGTGCGTCTGCGCGGCACTGAGAACGTGACTGCAGACATGCAGGAGATGAAGGAGGAGAGCGCGAAGATGGCGCAGGAGAAGAAGGTGACCATCCCAGAGCTGTTCAGGTCCGCGGCCTACAGACAGCCACTGCTGATCGCCGTGATGCTGCAACTGTCCCAGCAGCTGTCGGGGATCAACGCTGTGAGTGCTGCCACTGACTGTTTCTGTCTTGCTTTTTCCCTCGAGTATCGCCTACCTCGAAGGATCCTGACAAACTGCTTTCAAATACTGAATAATCCGACTACAGGCAGATTATTCAGTATGTAGTGCAGTGTTGTGTAGGGCTGGGTACCGTTCAACGATACCAGTATAACAACGGATGGCGATTCTAGCGGCCATTTTGTGCCTGGCCCTTCTAACTTATGTGCTTGTTAGTTTGTTTCCTTTATTAATCTCCCAAAGGAGAAAAGGAGAAATGTGTTTTCTCTGTGTAAAGTTGCACATGCACAGTCACCGTACAACACCACTGTCACAAGTGCACATTAGTGAAAAGTTATTTCCTCTGTCTGTTCTCCAACTCACTATTTAGGAGTTTCACAGAGGCAGGAATGAAATAATTCTTACACAGAAAAGTCCTGTACCTTGATACTGTTTTTATCTATGTTTAGATGTTTCATGACTTTTTGATAATTGTGATTGACCTTATGTCATATCTGGAAAGAAAATACTTTGTTTTGCTGTTTTTCCAATTTATCTCGGTTTCATAGGATGCATACATTTGGACTTGGACTCCATTTGTTCATGGATTTTCCTCTGTCAAACGCTTCAAATAATCCATACAATGAATGCTACTGGCCCCTGGGAATGAATGGAGAAAACAATGCTAATACGGCTAAACAACACAACTAAAAAGTGAGACTCATCCTCACTGAGTTGCTATAGGGGTTAGCCTCGCCGCCCAGTCACAAGATGGCCGCCACGTTTCCCCTGTCAACGAGCGCCTTGTCCGATCTATAGTTTAATTAAAGATCTTTGACCATAACTCACTTCTACCGGACAATCTGCCTATTCTTCTAATGCGAGAATGAAACAAAACATTTACAAGAACCCCATTTTGACGAGACTTTATTGATTATAATCCGCCAGAAAACGGCGACACAAAGCCTCTCTCTTGTTTGGACAGAAATGGCCTTTTGTGACGCATTGCTCTGGTCGTGTTATTCCCCCTTAGTTTTGGGGCGTGAAATACAAACTAGTTTCCGCCTCTCTTCTCCAGCGGCTTAATAAGATGTCGCTCAAATTGTCTGTTATCGCAGAAAAGTTACACGCTCTACTTCGGTCGCTAAGATGGGAATCGCTTTTCAAACCCATAAATAAAAGCAGCAGAACTCGTTTCAACACCGCCTCTGCGTCTAAATCAACACCTGCAAAGGAATAAATAGCTTCTCCTTCCCGGTTGTTGTAGGTTTTCTACTACTCCACTGGGATTTTCGCCTCGGCCGGAGTGAAGCAGCCCATTTACGCCACGATCGGAGCTGGAATCGTCAACACCATCTTCACCGTGGTCTCTGTGAGTGACGTTTATTATTATTAATCCCATAAAGAGACGCTGAGATACATCTGTTTTCTATGCGTTTGCTGCAACATAATAACTCATAATCTTCAATTCATAATCTAATCTTCCCGTTTCCGTCTGCCAGCTGTTCCTGGTGGAGAAGGCGGGGCGCAGGACTCTGCACCTCCTCGGTTTGGGAGGAATGGCCGTCAGCGCTCTGCTCATGACCGTCTCTCTGCTGCTCGTGAGTCTTCGTCGGATCATTTCATTTGAAACACATTTCTACCGCCGGGTGAAATTTACGTCTCAATATTTTTGGGGCCTTTCTCGATGATGAAGCAAAACTTTTGCAAACCCTCAGAAATATGCTTGACTGTGCAGTGTGCACTAAGTCAGTGAAGGTACTTGAGTCATCTTCTGTAGTAGTTCTGTAGTGGAAGTCTCGAACGTTTCGCTTCTCATCCAGAAGGCTTCGTCAGCGAACTAAGGTTCAGCTCAGCCCGCAGCTTAGATAAAGACCACAGGGAGGAGTTGAGCGTGGCCCGGCTCCTCTCCTCTAATCACAGATACTCTCACCTGTCTCTAACCACCGGCTCTCACCCCAGTATCGATCTGTCCTGTCCTATTCATAGATGATCACTGCTAATTATAATTAGGGCTGAGCTGAACCTTAGTTCGCTGACAAAGCCTACAGTGTACAGAAGACACCTCAAGTACCTTCATTGAAGATGGACAACTCCTGTACGACTGAGAGCTTACACAGACATGTTGTTTACATTTACCTTGCGTTAAGATAATTGTCCTGAACAGACTTCGAAAGGACAGAGCAAACACTTTAATTTTACAATTTTTTTCCACATTTCTTGACATTGGAGATAAATTAATATTGTAAATTTGCATCATCTTCCAAACAGCCATTTCAATCTCATCTTGCAGACGATATATTATTATTGCTTACAAAACATGTACTACAGGATTTGTAGGAAAGACAAGATGCTCAGGAACGTCAGACATTGAAACTAGAGCCAAAACGGGTCAAGATTTTATAGAGAAAACGCAAAACTAGAGTGTGTATGAATATGAAGTGGCGTTCAGGCACTTTTTTTTCTAGTTTTGTCCTCCTTTAGTGTATTGGTAACTAAGACATTTGTGGGTAAAAACACGGTGCATCTAATTATAAAGCATTTGAATAAATTTCACGAACTTGCAAGTTTTCGAGATGGTAGAGCCGGTCGTCTCATCCTGCAGATGCACACGCTCATTGTGTCCTTGGGCAAGACACTTCACCCACGTTGCCTCCAGTGTCTGTGTACATTGGTGTATGAATGAGAGTGTGAATGTGGCTCCTTGAGAGTTGAGACCATTTACCACAGCAAAAACAGAGCTCTTTATGTCATTAATGATTGTCAAACCAAAGTAAAGTATTTTGGGAGATTCATATTGAGCAGGGTCCAGGCTTTTTGCTAAAAAACATCCACAAGGAGGAAAATGTGAAGGAGACTCTTAGTTACACTTTGAAGGACTCTTTAGACAAGAGAGGGACACTGAGTATTCTCCCGTCTACTCTCTCATTCTGTCCACGTACGACCACGTCATGAAGCAGTTTACTGTTGGCTCTCGGCCTGATTAAATGGAGCCATGATTTTGACTTGGACAGCATTAGACCACTCCAGTTAAAGAATGTTTTATTTATCTTTTTTTCATACACGATTGTTGGTAGGAAGAATACATTTTTTATGCAGACTGGGAACACCCCACAGGAGCTAAACAGGCACTAAGCCATATCAGAGCAAAATAAATACCGGAAAGAACCAAGGTCAAAGCTTTTCACAGATGCCGACCTCTGCAGACCAGTTCTGCTCATTATAAAGACTCCCGTGTCTCTCTCTGAACAGAAAAGCTACAACGTGATGAGCTACATCGCCATCCTGGCCGTGATGCTGTTCGTGGCCATGTTTGAGCTGGGTCCGGGGCCGATCCCCTGGTTCATCGTGGCGGAGCTGTTCTCGCAGGGCCCGCGTCCCGCCGCCATGGCCGTGGCCGGCTGCTGCAACTGGACCGCCAACTTCCTGGTCGGCATGAGCTTCCCCAAACTCGAGGTGAGCGGAGGTTTTGGCCGGTCGTACTTTAGCGGGAACGAGCAAACGTTGGACCTCGCACGTCCTTATGCACAAATCTGTTTTTGAGTTTTTGACGAGCACAAAATGTATATTGGAAGAATATACAATAATTTGAGAGAATAACATTGATCAGATTATGTTTTTATCACGATGTAATGGGACAAACAAAACAAAACGAAAATTCTGATATTGAAAAAAGTTCATAGCAAAGCAGAGTCGAGACGTGAACAGGGCGGAGCTCCGAAGCTAACGCTGTGCTAATTTAGCCTCTGACTTCCTGGTTTGCGCTGGAGGCAAAAGCGACTATGTGTTAATCTCTCTCCCTTCCTCTCCCCCTCTGTCTAGTTTAATATAAATGTCAAGGCGGAACCTCTTTTGTGTGTTTCGGTGGGACAATAAACAGTGTTACACCGAGTTGCCAACTAGCATGGATCTATTATGCCAACTAGTGGCTCGTTGTTTTTGCCAGTTAGCATTCACTTATAGTGCTCTACATATAGTTGGATGTACAAGGATGAACAGTACAAAGGACACAGATGAGGCCAGGAGGAGAGTGAGGCGAGGGAGCGGGGAGGACGCAGATCTACGCGAGGTTTCTGGAGGCGCAGGTAACGCTGCGCATCGCCGGGTAAAACCTAGGAAATGGAAATAATAATAACGGAAATGTTGTATGTTTTAACTCTGTGAGCCTACATTGTTACATGACGGATTTGGACGTGGACGTAATACTGGATGTTAATGAGGCGTTATTTCCCTGCCGTTAATATGATGACGTCATCACACGACTAGTCGACTCGATTTCGACAATAATAAACAAATAAGTTGACCTTTAAAAACCTGTAGTCGCCTTCTCTGGCGCACACGGTCTGTTTCTCTTTCACAAATGTCACATTACAATGTAGATCTATGGCGCCAAATGAAGTTTACTCGACTACAAGAACATGATTTGATTACCACGGCCTCTGGCGCCATTGCTGTAGTACCTCCATATCGCCGCTAGTCTCCCATTGAAAAGCATTGCATTTTAGACACGTTAAACACAATGGCCGCTGACCGCTCTGCTTTGTGACCACGACACTGGAGGCCGCCATTGCTCCACCTTTGCTGTAGTTCCTCCATATGACCGCTATTCCCCCATTGCAATGCATTGGACTTTAAACACGTTAAAAACAGCTTTAATGCTCGGTGCCTAATGGTTTAGAAGTGGCTAGAGCTAGATATTCCTCCTGTGATTACGCTGGGTTAAAAACAATCTGGGGCACCGGGCTGGTTATTGTAGTATACATTTTAGAAATCTTGCATAATTAATGAGGGCCTGACTTTGATTGACAGGCCGTTTACGTCCATCGGCTAGAATGGGCGCGATTACAACAGAAATACACGCCCATTACACGCCCCGCGAGGGCCAAGCAGGGCCGGGTCTA
The DNA here is from genome assembly GCA_021464625.1 of Proterorhinus semilunaris. NCBI lineage: Eukaryota > Metazoa > Chordata > Actinopteri > Gobiiformes > Gobiidae > Proterorhinus > Proterorhinus semilunaris. The sequence continues at coordinate 3,414,797 of CM038360.1, read as the reverse complement.
CAGTCGAGATCCCGCCCTTATGCCCTTTTTAGGAACATGCTTCGTCAGAGCTGGAGAGGAGGAGCCTGTAAATCCGCCATGATTTCCCCTCGAAAGTCGGTCATTGTGGTGAACGGGGAGGAGTGAGGAGGAGCTGTCTATTCTTTTTTACGGTCTCTGTTCGATTACCACAGATTTACCCACTTTTTGAGAGTATGGCTTTTGAATTTAATGCATTTTAACGTAAACCGCTTTGATATTAGTGTGGGATGAATATTGTGGCCCTGGTGTTCCTCGCCGTTACTCTCCGGCGTTGCCCGTGTGTCGTCTGAATTTGAATCATTTCATTCTAAACCCGTGCGTTTTCTGCAGGAGCTGCTCGGCCCGTGGGTGTTCCTCATCTTCACCGCCTTCCTCGTCCTCTTCTTCATCTTCACCTTCTTCAAAGTCCCGGAGACCAAGGGGAAGACGTTCGACGAGATCGCGCGCGGCTTCGGCGGGCCCGCCCCCCGCGCGGCCACGCCCACCCTCGAAGAGGCGGCGGGTGTCACCGCCGTCACCGTCGCCCCCCCGTCTCCGGACAAAGAGAAGGTCCCGCTGGTGGAGGCCCCGGCGTCCGAAACCACGCCGCTCAACGACAAGCCCGTGGCGAAGGCGCAGGAGAGCGTGTAGAGTCTCCAGGTTCAGAGAGAGTTCTTTAACAGGAGGGATCACAGACGTATTTCAAGTCAGCGCTTCCCAAACTGTGGTTCTGCTTCACATTCAGACCAAAACATTCACAACAGGTTTTACAGCTAAGACAAGTGGCTTTCAAACTAGCGCCAAAATATTTATAAATCATGTAGAGAAAAACACCAATCTAAGCAAGTAATAAGCTGCGTTCACGACATAATTTCAAATAATGCGTAAATCAATGGAAAAGACAAAAGAAAAACTACGAATCATCTTAAGGAAGAAATGACACAAATCTTAAAGAGGGGGTATTATGCTTTTTTCAATCACATAGCACCAGTCTATAGCACTACAACGATGAAGTAACCTTCTGTTGGTCTGTATATGCAGTAAATAAAAAATTTAAATAAAATTGCTCTCTCAAAATGGCCGCACTGAACGTCTTGAAATAGGCCTCTGTCTCTTTAAGAAGCTTTCCGACACGCCCCCTTCAGCACACTACTGTGGCATTGAAACAACAACACTGTGCGGGGAGGGGGCTCTGCTGAGCTGAGGAGCGGAGGTTGGGGGCTTGGCTGGTGACGAAAGGTCCAGAGGCGTCTCCAGGAGGTGGGGGCGTTCCTAGGAGGACTGAGGCATAGCTACACCTAAAATGGCCGCCGTCTAAGTTTTTACTGATTCCTCAAAAATATGTGAATGAGCCAAGGCAACACTCCAGGCATGTGTTTAATGAGGGAATGACATAATAACATGATATAAAGCTTGAAAAAGTCGATTTTACATAATACCCCCCCTTTTAAGAGATTAAATCTAGAGTTTGAGGAGGTTTGGTCTAGTCTTAGATCAGATAAAACCTCTTATCACCAATGAAACGAGCACATTTGCCCTTAATTCAGATTAGTTTGTATCATTTCAAGTGAAAAATAAATATTTTAAATGTAAAAGTGATTGAAAAGTGGGATTTCTGCTCGTTCTATTGGCATTAGCGTTTTCACCTGATCTCAGATTAGCTCAAACCGACTCAAATTCAACATAAAGTACTTTAATTCAACACATTTATCTCATTTAAGAGGGTCATCCGGATATAGGACCAGCAACGACGGAGATATTAGCCATAAAACCAGGTCAAAACATTCACATTTTGGCCATTTTAAGACAAACTCTACCGTCATCCTCAAAACACAAAGTGAGGGACCGAAACATTAGCCAAAAACAAAATGAAAAAGTGGAGAAGAGAGCCTTTCCTGTCAGCTCTGAAGTCACGTGAACGCAGCCTAATACCACACAGTCTCATCATCATGTGTATCAGACCTTCTGAGCAGCTGCTTTAAAAACATTTACTCCAGCGGTTTGGGAAGCGCCAATTTCAAAAACATGTCTGCTCCTCGCATCAGCCCTTTCCGTGATGTCCTCCAGAATCGCTACTCGCTATTTTGGGGGGGAAATAGATACAGCGGAAGCTTTCGTTGCGCAAACTAGAGATTCAACTCCAAACATTCCTGTAGACTTTTATTGTGGAGGGGCCTGACCTGCGTAGCTGCGATTGCGGTGCGGTGTTTTAGAACGTCCAACGAAGAACTGTAGCGATTTTAGATGATTTAGAGTTGGGAAAACACCTTCAATTATTAAATTATATATATATAAAAAATCCTCTGAAATTGAATTTACGTAGTTTTTTAACAGTTTCTGGGTCTAAATGTGCGAAAGAGTCTAGTTTGAACAATATCCCGCTATTGTTCAGGTCAAATCGAGCCTGGAGATGTGTTGGAAAAGCTATGAATGAATTAGGAATAGAGAATAGTTTGGAAACCTAGCGCTGAAACCTGCTGGCTTTCACGTAGAGTGCAATATAGCGTCGCACGTAGAGTTAGCTTCATGTGTCGACATCCTACAGTGTCAAAAACAGGACAAACAAAGGGAAAAAGCAAAGCCAAATGTGTGTTTTCACAGCCTGCGTAGCTCCTACGATGCGGCTTATTGTCCAGAGGGGGGCGCTGCAACACCGTTAATCACACGGAAACAATAAAAATAACGTTCAGACTGAAACGCCGGGCATTTTAATGAACACATATTTATTGCCTTTTATTCATGAATCAAACAGGCTTTATCTTCAGATTGAAACTCGTAACTTGAGCTTTTACCCGAGTTCCTTCTACCCTATAAAGTCACGTGAAACTAAGGTAAATATTCACAAGGCTATTGCCGCTACTATGGGCCTTAGGCGGAGTACATGCTGGAAAATGAACCATTACCCGCTGCTCTAGGGTGACCACCTTTCCCTCCCTTTTATTTAGACAATAACCAACAATACTTTATGTGAATTGTGCAGAAAATAACATAAAAAAAGTACTGGACTTGGTTACATTAAAGCAGAAACGTTGTGAAAAATGATATATATATATTTTTGTTTTAACCAGTGATGCCAGTAATTTTTGTAGTTTTTAGTAGGAGTGGGCCAAAGCAAAAGGCTTATAAGCTCCACCCCCCAACATAAAAACAGTAACATTTTCATTTAACAATCAAAGCAAGGAACGTAGTGCACGGTAACGACAAATAATAAAGAAACAACAGCAAAAGAATGTCCTACAACACTCAAAATAACTATATCCTGTCAATTACAAAACATCAAACCACATCGGCTATTTTAACAAAGACCAAACTTACAAAACTCGTACCGAGTTACTTAGTAACAAGTTACTCTAATCTGATTACTCTTTTCATTTACAGGTAATCTAACGCATTACTTTTTCCAGATCATTAATTAGATTGAAGTTACTTTTCCACATCTCTGTGAGTCACTATTCTGTCATTTTCCTTAAGACAAATATATACTTCAGCATAAAGACGACTCACGACATAAACGTACAGACAACAATAGATGAGGGAGTTTAAATATTAATATTAATCTTAGTTACTTTAAAATCAAGTAATCAGTATAGTAACTTAGTTACTTTTTAAAGGAGTAAGTAATCTATGGCAACACTGGTTATAACATGATTATCTCGCCAAAAAAACACACTTTTGTCAATTCTTCTCCTACTGCTGTGATCCAATCTAAAAACTCTGAATTATCTTCAATGAAGGTTCTTGAGTCGCACGACTGAGAGTCGACACTGACACCCTGAATTATATTGCATTGTAGAAATGAATCTGAAAGTCTCCTCTACATTCAGTTTATCACAGCACCATGGATTTGTAGCACGCAGTTGGGTAAGTGGAGGCTTTCATATGCAGAATATACTCATATACTGTAAAGCTTCACTTTCTCCAGTCTTCTACGATGTTCGGTGGTCACCCAAAGGGGCCGGGACCACAATGCACTGGGGCAATTCTCCGACTCTCCCGAGCCGAGTGCAATCGTTTTACCCCAATGATTAAATCGCTTTATTTTGCTGAAACGCAGATATAGATAATATAGACTAACGGTTAAGCCGTTTCATAGTATTTTTTTACGTATTATCTAAATATATCTAGTTAGACGAAGCATTCAGCGCTGACTAACTCGCCGAGACATTCACGAAGACAGACCGAGAGGTAAAGTGCAGTCAGGCTAAAGGAAGCAGAGCCTAGTGAGACGGGATATGTGCAAATATACAAATAAATCGGTTATTTTTGATCCAAATGACGATGGCACCGGCTACGTTCAGACTGCGGCCCTAAAGTGGCCCGTTCGTTTTAAGGGGAAACCACTCGCAGACTTACAAATGGGCTTAGACAAACTTGGAATTTTGCTTTTGTCACAGACGCTTAAAGTGATAGTCTGGAAGTCTAAATGTTTTACAAATTTTATAAAACGTTCAAAACCAGTCTCCTGCTTTTGCATTTTGATGTAAAGTAAGTAATAATGTATTTTTTTTCCCGTAAAGTCCCTCCTTCCCAGATCTCAGCGACCAATAAGTGTAGTCTCCTCCCGCGTCGACCAATGAGACGAGCTTTTCCTGTCAGGTCCAATCAGGAGGGAGGGGGAGGAGCTCGATGGTTTAGGGCTTTCTGATTAAAAAGGGAGGAATTTGAATATGTTCTTTCAAATATATCTCTCCTCACTATAAAAAACGTACAGACTATCACTTTAACGACGCAAAAAGTCATCTAGAAATAAGCGATCGGCCGCGCAGTCTGAACGTAGATTTATTCATGACAAAAACCAAATGCGATGGATTTTAAACAGCCCTCTTGTGTCTTATGAGCTTTTCCTCTTGTGGAATGTATGTTGAGACTTTACCTTTCATGGATTTGTATCTCAGTTATTGTACTGTGCACCTGTCAATACACTGTCTGGCCCAAAACGGGAACACATCTGGACCAAGTTATACTGTGTGTGGGTGAATGCAGAGGTGGTCAGTAACAGTTCATTTTCTGTTCTTCAATTGAGAAGCACTTTTGTTGAGAAACTACAACTTCTACATTTGAAAGCCTAATAACGGACACTCCAGAACAGTAGGTGGCGCTGTGCAGATGTTTAACTGTTTGCCAATGACTCACAACAAAGAAGAAAGTTTGTCCCTGTCATGTTTCCGTACAAGTTGTGAAGCCATTATAAAAATTAAAAGGAGAAGCGACGTATGAGGACAGTTAGCAAAAGCCGGCTAGCCTGCTTAATGTATTTCTCCTATAGCCGTTAGCATTAGCCATCAAACAACGTAAACTGTGAACGATCCAGATGTTTCCTGCTGTTGTCAACCCATCGACCACATCAGGAAGAGGTCAAAGCCTAGTTAATGAATGCCCTGACATTTTGAGATTTTACTTTAGATATAAATGAGCGTCTAAAAGTGTCCTCTGAGCTAAATGCTAACTCAAATTCAGTAAACTTTCTGATTTTCCTGGTTCCGACACAGTGCCCACTAAACATCGTCTTATATGATGTTATTGACAAAGTTCATTTTCTGTTCTTCAATTGAGAAGCACATTTGTTGAGAAACTACAACTTCTACATTTGAAAGCCTAATAACGGACACTCCAGAACAGTAGGTGGCGCTGTGCAGATGTTAAACCGTTTGCCAATGACTCACAACAAAGAAGAAGATTTGTCCCCGTCATGTTTCCGTACAAGTTGTGAAGCCATTATACAAATTAAAAGGAGAAGCGGCGTATGAGGACAGTTAGCAAAAGCCGGCTAGCCTGCTTAATGTATTTCTCCTATAGCCGTTAGCATTAGCCATCAAACAACGTAAACTGTGAACGATCCAGATGTTTCCTGCTGTTGTCAACCAATCAACCACATCAGGAGGAGGTCAAAGCCTAGTTAGAAATCATTAATGAATGTACTGACATTTTGAGATTTTACTTTAGATACAAATTAGCGTCTATAAGTGTCCTCTGAGCTAAATGCTAACTCAAATTCAGTAAACGTTCTGCTTTTCCTGGTTCCGACACAGTGCCCACTAAACATCGTCTTATATGATGTTATTGATAAAGAAACCACAACAATTATATTAATGTCACATGAATTTGAACTGGATTCGACGGCAAACAAAATATACGCATTTGTAGGAACAGGCTCAGATAGCGAAAGGCATTACTATGGAATTCAGGTGCATTTTTTGTGTGTTTTTGTAGCCGCAAAGTTAATTTAAACAGATTTGCACTCTCTATTTCTACAGCAAATACTTCAGTACGTTCACTTTTGCTTGACCGGGAGCATCTGTACTTTTACTTAAGTAATGAAATGAGTACTACCCACCTCTGTGTTTAGGTATTCACACTCTTTGGGCTCATATTGTTAAAAAATAGCTTGTTTCATGTTTGGCCCAGGCAGCGTGACAGTAAAAAAAACAATAAGCCATTTTGACCGTGTGAGTGACTGAGACAGAGCCAATCAGAGGCCCCCCCCCCTGGCCTCAGAAAATGGCGTCTGTTTCAGTCTCAAACTTGATGAGTTGATAAACCGCTAAATCGTTGTGCTCTGTTGATGATGACGATGTTGTATTTGAAAAATGTCACTTTAAAAAACACACTGTTGTCACTTTGAGGCTGCCCAGACACACTGAACACATTGGGCCGCTTTTTCTATTACTCGAGCGAAATGGGACTCGGGGGAAGTGGATAATCCCGGCAACTATGGGCTTTAAGTGGGATACACTAAGGGTTCACTCTGGCAGACAGGTATTCACTCCGAGTTTGGCCACCTATTAACGATCTCAGACTTTTATCTCTAATATAATGGAAAAAATGGCAAATACATTTAGTTTTTATACATAAACCTTGGATCTATATTAAATAATGGAATGAAAGAATTGCCTCCGAGGTCAGAACGTGGAAACTATTCTCAATTCTCAAGACATTTTTGGAAATAAGACGGCTTTGCACAGTCATATGTAAAGCTCATTTGCAGAGATAATTTGGATGTGAAGTCAAAAAGCTGCTGCGTTTTTTAAAGCCGGAGCCAGTCGAGACATATAAGTATTTATTAGCTCATAGCCTATGTCTGTACGGCTTTGTGTTTTTGAATTATTGAGTTTATTTCCCGACAAATCCTCGCTTTGATCATCCGTGCCCAGTGTGTTTGCGGCTCCAGTGTGTCGCTGCCTAATGTGCTGTTTGTGAATTGTAAATGTGTGACACGATGCCACGATTTCTCCTGTTTTTTCTTGTTTTTTTTTCCTGTGCCGAAAGAATTAGTTTTATCTGTGACAAACTTGACGCCGACGGCTTCTCTGTGTCTCTGTGTTGTGCCCGATGGTGATGTTTCTGAAGCTGCAAATGGAGTCTCGTTTTTTTTGATGATCTTCGTTCACAGCTGACCGTACCATGAAAGTCGTTAACGCTGCGGCCATTTACGCCGTTTTAATGTTCCCCCGCTGCCCGCTGTCCGTTACTCCTCGAGGTTTTGCTCATCCTGTTTGGTTATGATTATTATCTAATACAGTGGTTCTCAAACTTTTCCACCTCGTAAACTATTTGTCCTTCCAAGCCTAGATCATAGTAGTAGGATCATGTGTAAAAAGAGCCGCAAATTGGACTAAACTGGCTCTAAATCCATTTTAATTTTGACTAATATTTGACTAACACTATTTTCCCAAATATATTTGTTAAATATCAATGTGAAACGGATCAGCTCTTTCGCTGATTTAAAGAAAAACATGAAACTAGAGCTGAAACGTCACTGTATTTACAACAATTATAATAAATACCGTATTTTCCGGACTATAAGTCGCACTTTTTTTCATAGTTTGGCTGGGGGTGCGACTTATACATCAAAATATATAATTTCACATTGTGTTATTTTCACACTGACCGCTGCTAGAGGGCGCTCTAGGCTTGTGCATCGATATCTGTTACTGCTGCACGGTTGTACAATGACAAATAAGCACCGCTTACTTACTGTACCACTGAAAATAACAACAGTAAAAAAAGCAGAGGTTACTCTTTGCAAATGGTTTCTTGAATAATGTGATGCCGGGAGAGGCTTGTAAACGGTTACTCCTCCCTGCTCAGGTAGTTGCCAAGGCTGGTGCGGCTTATACTCCGGTCCGAAAAATACGGTACTTTATGCTACCATTATAATAATAACTGTTCTAGTCTGACTTAAAGACATATTAGCTAATAGCTTACTGTGCTCTAACATGGGACCATCTCCGAGGTTTCCGACCTGGACATTTGGTTTGATCCCGGTCGGATTTTCCAACTTCCAATAAACCTTGAAAACAGCAAAACCTTAAACCAAGTCCAAAATTCAGCATTTTTTACCGTTACGATAGTTACCACGATTTCAGCTGCACCAACTCCACTTTAAATTACCGGCGACCTCTTAACCCCGACCTGCACATTTTCTCCATGTTTGGCATTAAAAGCTTCTTGGAAAAAAAGCATCAAAATGGCGACAAAAACGAGAAACAAATGAGGATGAAAACGCAGCAAAAAATACAAAAAAGATCACCAAAAAAGTGGCAAAAATTAGATGGAAAAAGAGCAACAACACAAGGAAAGAGATCCATTAAGATCAGTTGTGTGGGTCTTAGCTTTCAAATGAGGCGTCACACACTGGCCTATAGGCTGTAAGCTCCAGTCAAGAAGTTTTTAGATTTGGGTAACACAAACCTACTTCATATTTATCTGTAACTTTAAGTGCAACAAGATGCGTTTTTTTTCTTTTCTTGCAAGTGCAAAAATGCTCAGCTTAAATCAAAGACAATTTTATATTTCTGGAAACTTTCCCTGATTCCGCCGCAGTTTGAGAACCACTGATCTAACGAACGTAAGGTTTAATATCACAAATACTTTCATGACTTTGTGCTGTGCTCACCAAATAATGTTGTACTGAATAATGTCAAACCTAAAACACCGCACACTGCTTTGACCCATCGCCACTTTATTTTCACTGTAAAGACTATATATATATATATATATATATATATATATATATATTATGATAATTATGGTGTAAATATGACATGTATTTTTTAAACAGATGTCTATGCGGCCTCGCTGCACGGCCGGTGTGTGTCTTTATTTCGGGGTGCGCATCACTTCGTGTTGTGGAAGGTTTTTAGTAAAAGTTTATTCCAACCACGAGTTTCTTTTTGCCGTTTTCTTCGATCACATCCGCTGTGCCTCGACATCGACGTCTGACACACAACGAACACAAACCGTAAAGAATCACATGCAGTTTAGAAAGAGGTCGAGGTCTAAAGTACAGGGTTAGCAGCCGGAGACAAGACATGTTATTGTTTTGCAACGGATATTGTTGAGAATACAGTCATTACACTGCCTGACCAAATCAAACACGTGTACCTCAGGGTTTCTGCGGGCGCTGAGAAGCAAAGTCATTAAAGGGATGTTTCGGGATTTTTGACATAGGGCCTCATTTCCTAGTTATCCAGAGTGTTGTTGATGTCTGGAGATATGTTTTTCTTCAATTCATGCAGTTATATTTGAAGAGTCTAGTGGCGCTAGGCTAGGGCAAGGCTAAAGCATTTCTATGGTATCAGTTAGCCTGCATTAAAAACAGTCTGACCCGCCCCACAGTGCACCTGAGGCAAATCACTTATAACACCAGACTAACGATATGTCTGTGTTAATAGAATATAACTATAAATAATTTTTGAAATATAACTGACCTTGTATCACATGAATTACCGCATTTTGAGGGACTATTTTCTCGCAGATCACTCCGCCGCTGCGTTAGCTCACAGCCACGAAGCTGATGCTGCTCAAGTATAAGTCATTTTAAATGGAAAATGGGTAAAATTATTCTATTAACACAGACATTTATATGGTTAGTCTGGCATTATAAGTGATTTGCCTCAGGTGCACTGTGGAGCGGGTCAGACTGTTTTTAACGCAGGCTAACTGATACCATAGAAATGCTTTAGCCTTGCACTAGCCTAGCGCCACTAGACTCTTAAAATATAAGAAATGCATGAATTTAAGAAAAAAATATCTCCAGACATCAACAACACTCTGGATAAAATTAGGCCCTATGTTAAAAATCCCGAAATATCCCTTTAAACTGTTGTGTGTGGAGTGACTGAAGAACAAATCTCCCACTCTGTGTTAAGCTTAATGAGTGTGTTTGAGAGTGCGCATGGGGAAGGCTATAATCCCGTCTGGCTTGTTTACATGCATGAGACCCATGTATGTACATTAACATGCACTGTATCGACTTAATAAACAAACAAAAAAAAGCATTAAATTCAACTCAAACTAGCCTTAAAAGAACAGGCCACCATTTTCCCACACTGAGATGTGTTCTTACCTGAGCTTAGATGAGTTGATGCGTACCTGTCTGGTCTTTACGCGTGCGCTCAGTCACGCAAAAAGACCAAAGATGTTGTTAGCGTTTAGCCTCTCCTCCTCTTCTCTATGGGGCCAAACGAGGGTGAAGTTAGAAGTGACCGAGCTCCTCCGGTTACATAAGTAGTTACATGATCCAAGTATAATTACACAAAATTAAACACGTCGATTTTCTAAGTGGATAAAAAGGGGGACTATATTGTGAGGCGTAATAACACGTTAGGAGCACTTCGACGTCCGCGGAGTAATATCTCACTTTACTGTCGTCGAAGTGCTCCTAAGGTGGATCGTGTAAAGGCTCATGTAGCTGTATTTAAATAGGGAAAACGTTGGCTTCTAACTTCACCCCGGTTTGGGGCTATACATGTGCTGGGAGAAGCTAAACGCTAACAACATTTGCGTGACTGAGCGCACGCACAAAGACCAGACAGCTACGCATCCACTCGTCTAAGCTCAGGTAAGAACATTATCTCTGTATGTAAAAGCGGTGGCCTGTTCCTTTAAATCAATTTTTACGGGAAATAATTGCGCTACTCAACTATTATTTTAGATACAGGCGGGATGTTTGGGATTTGCCCATATATCTCTCCCCACCATTATTTTAACAATGCTGAATAGTAATATATTTTCCTACAGAATAAAGGGGAGCAAAGTTGTTCAACAGCCCATAAATACTTTAAAAACAACAACAAAAACAGACAATGCTAACCAGGAAGCTACATTAGCTTCATGCTAGTTTCAAATGCTAACGGCCATATTTTTGGCTTCTACTGAACAATCTGCTGTGGAAAAAAACATCCATATGGACTCAATTTTGGCTTGAGTTTATTTGTGTGATAAATACGTTTAAAGTCTGCCAGAAACTGAAAAAAAACCCTTGAAAATCCAAAAGTTATGGCCAAGGTTAAGGTGAACTTTATTGGCTGACGGTCAGAATCACCTGGCTTGAGGATTCACCTATTGTGCATGTTTAGGTCAAACACATTAACAACACACTTGTCCACAATGCAATCTCCATGCAATGCCAGGATTCGTGGGGCTCACATTGTGAAAGAGTGGATCAGGGAGCAGGAGATGGATTGGCCTTACGCAGTGGTCACACTCTCCCAAAAATAATAAAATGTTTTGGTCAGGCATTGTAGCCGCTTTTGTGGAGCAGTACTTTTGAATTTCTCATCTAAAAAAAATCATAAAATGGGTTTCCTGGCGTGCTTCTTTTAACACAACGTCATCTTAAATTAACGTTATATCTTCAATTCTATATATTGACAACCCATTGACATTCAGGACCTTCATGTGACCAAAATAATAAAAAAAAATAATAAAAAAAAGGCTGTATTCGAACATAAGGAGACTAAGACCTTTCAAATATTGCAAATCATGAGTAACGTTGGCATCTTCCTTGTGTCTATATAGGGCTTTCTATGAAGTCTAGCCCGTATTCTACCTAGCAACAGACACACCTCATGGTTTAACATTACAGACCTCATGCTGCTGAATTAAATATTTATTTCTGTGTGAATTGAAGCCTTCGTGGTGATTGTCCTGTGTTTCGCGCCTCACTGACTGTCACCCTCTTTGTGCTGCGCATACAAATAAATGTATTAATTAACTACGTTTTTGTTTTTTGACGGTGTATTACGTCCACGCTCCTTTAATGATGAGAAAAACCCTTGATTGTGTTTTCGTGGCGTTTGTGTTTGAGGCTACGGCCCAAATGCAGGGTTCTGTGTGCCGCCGGTGACGTGCCTCGGATGTTTGGTATTTGTATTGTACATAAAAAAGTTGTTAAATAAAGTATCGTGTTCTATCGCAATGTGTCTAATGTGTCACCGGGACGTCGGTCAAGGTGTTCAAAAAGAGAGGACTTTACTGATCTCACAATGGAGAAATTCAGCTACTCGGCGCGTGCAAATACACATCACGTACCTCTAAACTGCTAATACACATATTTACATTGTGTTTTAACCCATAGTTATTACAGATTGTTAAAGCACATGTTGTTAAATTTAGCGTAAAATAAAGTGTCGAACTATTGAAAAAGCTGAACAGATTTCTTCATTATCATAACTTTTTGATCCAGCACACTGGCTCAGGACAGGTGGATGTGGCGTCTTCATCTATAAACTGTCAGGGTCACTCTGTGGTTCTATATATCGGTTTCTGGACACGCAAACACTCTTAGGGGTGGGCCATATCGTTATTGCGATATAATTTTTATATCGTTGTAATTTTTTATATCGTCGTGGACACGATATAATTCATGTTACGCTCCATCAGAGCAGCATAAACACTGACGGTAGAACACGGGGACAGGTGCTTAAAAAGTCAAATGAAATGAAGGATGTAAACTGCTTGAGTAGATCATATTTGCGAGGAAATGAGTATGCCCTCCTGGAACCTTCACCTTTACGTGGTGGAGGGTTTGAGCCTGAATGATCCTGGAGCTCTGTTGTCGGGGGCTTCGTGCCCCTGGTAGGGTCTCCCAGGGCAAACAGGTCCTGGGTGACGGGTCAGACAAAGAGCGGTTCAGAAGCCCCTTATGAGAGACCAACAGGCCCGGTTAGAACCATGAGGCCGTCCTTCTGTGGACCCAACACCTGCAGGGGGCGCCATAGGGGCTGGTGCAGCTCCAACAGCCCCCACGACCCGGCAACGGACAAGTGGAAGAAAATGGATGGATAATCTTCCCAATAGGCGTAAGGCTGGGATTTTGAAGTAATGCATTGTTAATTATATCGTCAAATATATCGTTATCGTGATATTTATTTTTTCATATCATGATATAGATTTTAGGCCATATCGCCCTGCCCTACTTTACAATGAGCTATTCATTCATTCATACTCCTGGGTGATAACACACTTTCAAAGCCACAGCTGCCCTGGGGAAGACTGATGAAAGCAAGGATGCTAATCTGCGCCATCAGCCACTCCGCTCCGATCACCACCAAATATGTTACTGTCAAAGAGCTCCTATCACATGGCATACATATGTTAGTGTTTTTATTGTAGTGAAATATTGCTGAGGCTCATTTTGTAGCTTTGGTTTCCTCACTGCCTGTAAAAGAGGGGAAAGTCTTGGCTAAGCACTGGAAGGTAATAGTGTATCTGGCCACTCGTCCCCCCGTGGCGCCGGAACAGTGGCGCCTCTCCTCCAGCAGGGGGCGTCTCCATCAGCTGCAAATGTCTGCAAAACACTGAAGCAGCCTCCGCTTCAGCTTCGAGCCGAGTCCCGGAGCTAAACCCGCGACGCACCAGGCTTTACCCCTCGGTACCGGGACCAGGAGCGGGGGGAAACAGCGGAGAGGGAGCCACCGAGCCACCGCTACCCGAGGAGAGGAGCCTGAGCGGCGGTAAGAGCTCGTATCCAGCCCTCGGTGCTAGCAAAGATCCGCTGCTGATGCTAAAGCCAGTGTTATGGAGCTGCGGACCGGAGCGGCCGCGCGTGCAGGACCGTTAATGAAAAATAAAACCTCACCCTCAACAATCACTCATTTAAAAGACGGTTGACTTCATATTTGTTAAAGATGACCAATGATTGTTTAAAGTTGCCTGTTATGTTTTAATGTATGAGTAAATATCTCTCGTTATTATGATTTCCATTTCCAGTTTTCTCAGTGCACAAATAATAATAATACTAATAATGCATTACGTTTATACAGCGCTTTTCTGGACACTCAAAGACCCTTCTAGTTGCACTACTCATTCACTCCATACTCGGTGCTGGTAAACTACTATTGTAGCCACAGCTGCCCTGGGGTAGACTGACGGAAGCGAGGCTGCCAATCTGCGCCATCGGCCCCTCCGACCACCACCAAATGGCTCAAAGTAGATAATCATGTCCTTACCGATCAAAGCACCATCTCAAGGCCAAACCAGACTTCTTGGGGATATGAAATGGGCTATGGTTTACTCTGAAGTGAAAACGTAAAGGTAAAACAAAGATGAGAGAAAAACACGTTCTTATTATAAATGCTTTTAATTACCTGCCAAACCTGGAGGAGGATGTTTTGGAGAGTCATTTGCAGCAGGTGCAGTGAGTGAGGAAGTGTCAAGTTAATGTCATTAAAAAGCAGTAAATCTGATTCCAACGGGCATTGAACCTTTTTGTACAGTATTGTCAAAAGTTTTTGCTGAACTTGTTTTTTTAATCAAAGATTTCCCGTTTGCTTTCGAATATTGACATTTCCCCCGATTCCTCTGTTTGCGAATCCTACTCAGATTCAGAACAGGATTTATTGCCATTGTGCTTTTGTGCATTAGTGCCACATGAAACATGAACTAGTAATGAGAAAAAGAATGTATGAGGGCATGGAAAACATTAAATAATATTGTTTTGGGAGCATTAACTTCTTAACCCACGCCTTAACTGAGCGCATTTTCTCTAATTCAGCTTTACCCAAATCTAAAAGGTTAGGGCCAGTGTGAAGCCTCATTTGAAAGCTAAGACCTACAAAACTCATATAAACAAAATCTTTTTCCTTGCGTTTTCATCCCATTTTTGTTGCTTTTTTATCATGTTTTTTTTCTCCCATCTTTTTATAGTCACATTTTTTTTCTCTTTTCTGGCTTTTGTTGTGTTTTCGTCACACATCCTCATTTTCCTCTAATTTTTGACATTTTTCTCAAGAAGCCTTTTTAGATTTGGGTAAAGCCAAACTGGAGAAAATGTGCTTGGTTCAGGTGGGGGTTAAGAGGTTGAAATGGCATTAAAGCGCATTAAATTTGACTAGTGTTCACTTGCATGCATTAAATAAATAAATAAAATATATATTCTTCCATGAGTGTCGCGAATCTGCGGGCGCGAATCTGCCGCTTGCTCCGGTCCGCGGACGTCGGCGCCGCTAAAGGGGGCTATGGGGGATGTGGCTAATGCTAACAGGCTAACGCTGGGGGTCCTGGTTCAGAGAGGGGGGTCTGGGAGGTTCGGAGGCCGGGGAGAGGTGAAGCCGAGGCGGGGGGGGGAGACGTCAAGGGTCGAGGAGCTGGTGCTGCGGTGGCTTTCAGATTTCAGCAGCTGGCGATTATAACGGGACAAAAAACAAAAAACGCCGAAGATTAGAATTAGGAACGTGACACCCGGGGCAGATGGTGAATTGTTTGGTTGCGATTAAATGGAGCGAGACGGGATGTTTGCGTTACCTTGTTATTACCACACGGGGATATTGGGTTTCTGTCGGCGGGGTGGCCCAGATTGTGGACACGTATGGAGGAATAATAAAACAATAAAAGGGGAATATGGGGCTAGCTCTCTAGAAATGACGAATCTGCTGCTTTACAATTAGCTACTTAATTGCCATCAGACATTTTACCTTTAACCTAATTGATCTGAGTGCAATTGGGCAATTAAGCTCAAAACTAGTACCCGAATAACCCATAACCCATAGGCACTGGGTTTAGGTGAATGTATTGTCCTTTTAATTTCACTGCACGTTACAGAGTGAATATCTATTTTCTAGGTCAAGTCCCTTTGTGTGTAGTTTAAGCACAAAGATGATGAAAATATTTTAAGTAATTTTCCTTAAACACGAGAGCCTATAATATAGCATCGTATCTCAAATGTCAGTGTGTTTAATAAGTGATTGGAATAAAAAACAAAACATTTGTGTGCAACGTGGGGAAGCAGTGGTTCTCGACTGGTGGTAATTTAAAAAAAAATATATATTTATGTACGGAAATATCACTACTTGAAATGACTGTTATCAGGTTATTTATTTTTAATCATAATTTCAGCTTTTTTGGCTTATTTAATGCCTATTTAACAACAATTTTTGAGGAAAAGATAATATTATATTTCTTAGTCTAAGTCATATTTGGGTCCCGATGCCATACTAGTTGAGAACCACTGCTTTAAAGAACATATATTCTGCATTTAGGACCTGTGAATGTGAAAACGATGCTTAATTTGGGCATTTTTACAAAGTACAAGTACAAAAAGTAAAGTGTGTTTCAGGCTATAACTTAAAGTGATAGTCTGGAATTGTCTAAAGGCTTTACAATTTAGCAAAATGTGCAACAAAATCGACCAAATCTTGCATTTTGATATAAAGTAAGTAATGATATGTGTGTTATCTTTTGTAAAGTCCCTCCTTCTCCGATCTCAGCAACTAATCAGAGTCTAGTATCCTCCCGCGTCGACCAATGAGAAAAGCTTTTAATACATTGTACATCCTTTTTTTTTTTTTTTTTTATAAATAAAAGGAAGCAACCGAGCAAAATTGTACACTAGTCAATACCATATCAAGGATGGAAATGACAACTGGGAAGTAGCAAGATCACAAATAATATGTATTTAATGAACTTTTAACACAAAACCAGTGACTTTCTGGAATGTTGACTGTGTTTGGCTTTGACCGTCTGTAACTGAGTAATGGCCTTTTGTCACTTGCTTTGTACCAGACAAAAGAGTGTGTGTGTGTGTGCTGTGTTTCCAGGCTCTTGTGTCTTGTACTTTGTAATATTCTCACTGTACTACTGTGATATGATTACATTTTTTTTTTTTTTTTTGCAATGATGTCGGGCGTGGGCTATAAGCTTTTGCTTCAGCCCACTCCTTTTGAGCAGAATTTTAACTGCTCAAATAAACTAATAAACTAAACTTACTTACACTGTAAAAAAATGAAATTAACTAGATTAGTATAGATGTTTCAATTTGAGCATAATAATCAAAATTTGAGTCAATTTTGGCCATTTGACCTGGATTATTTCACTTGTTTTGAGATGTTTCTGACTCGTTTCAATATCTGCATCTCCCGTCATGTGACCCGGTCTTTGTCTCCTCCGCAGCCATGGAGACGGACGGGGATCAGCAGCGGGCCTCGACCAACGGGAGCGCGGCGTCCGGCGCCAGCTCCCGCCCCTCCGCCATGAACTCGATGAGCCTGTACGAGAGGCAGGCGGTGCAGGTGAGGGGAAGGGTGCTCGTCGAGTCGTCATAATGTTTGGCTCAATTGTATTTGTCTTACTTATATAGTATAGTTTACATGCGCTCGAGTATCCCGATTATTAAAGGGACATTTCAGGGTTTTTGACATTTCCTAGTTATCCAGAGTGTTGTTGATGTCTGGAGATATTTTTTCTTAAATTCATGCAGTTCTTATATTGGAAGAGTCTAGTGGCGCTAGGATAATGCTAGGCTAGTGCATTTCTATGGTAACTAGTAGCCTGCATTAAAAACAGTCTGACCCGCTCCAAATCACTTATAACGCCAGACTAACGATATAAATGTCTGTGTCGATAGAATAATTATAACCATCTTGCATTTAAAATAACTTACAATTGAGCAGCATCAGCTTCGTGGCTGTAAGCTAACGCACTGGCGGAGTGATCTGCGAGAAAATAGTCCCTCAAAATGCGGTAATTCATGTGATACAAGGTCAGTTATATTAAAAAAATTATTCTATTAACACAGACATTCATATGGTTAGTCTGGCGTTACACGTGATTTGCCTCAGGTGCACTGTGGAGCGGGTCAGACTGTTTTTAATGCAGGCTACTAGTTACCATAGACATGCACTAGCCTAGCATTAGCCTAGCGCCACTAAGCTCTTCAAATATAAGAACTGCATGAATTAAAGAAAAAAAAATATCTCCAGACATCAACAACACTCTGGATAACTAGGAAATGAGGCCCTATGTCAAAAATCCTGAAATATCCCTTTAAACATATCCCGGTTATGGCAGATGTGGTGTTTATATGTAACTGAGAAATGCGGAAATCCTGTTTACACGATCAAATAAAGGATCACAGCCTCTCGTCATGAGGCCACAATACGTCGAAAATATTAAAACCATAAATATGCGTTATATATATATGTTTCTTTCCCCGAGGTTTTCCGTCGTGAACGCGTATGTTCAACAGAGCGGAGGAAAACCAGCCACCTTTTAATTTACGACGCTTCCTCCCATCGAAAATATTCACTACATTTATTTTCATTATTTATATATAGAAAACTCCTCTCGACTCCAGAAATAGGAGCTCTTCAGATCTGCAGCCGCCATGTTTTTCCACGGTTATCGCCGCGTGAGCAAGAAATGGGAAGTTACTGTTGGAGAATCCAGGTTTTGCATTATTTTCGGGTCTCTTTACACTCGGGCGCGTTTACAGTCCAGCGCCTGTCTGCCCGGGATCGTTCTGGCTGCTTTATCGCTCGGCTTCGGGGTCTGACTGCGGGGGCTGTTTCTCGGGGGCCGTTTGTCTCCGTCAGCTCCGCCTCATCGCCGTCACACCGGACTTATTGCATCAGCCGTACATCAGCGGCCGACAGGAGGACTCCCATAAACGCTCTCCGCTGTTTTACATTCCACAGACCTCAGGGGAACGTGTTTACTCCGTCCATCGCACCTGAAATACCGGCGGCCATGTTGGGGAATGTGGTGGCGAAGGGTGAACTCCAGGGCGGAAAATGCATGAGGGTTTTTGTACGCACTGTGATAAAACAATAGACCAAAATCCTTTATCTCTTTTTTAGGGCCGGGACTTTAACGCGTTAGATTAATTAATTACACAAAAATAACGCGTTAAATTTTTTTGACGCATTTTAATCGCACTTGTTTTTACAACGCGGAACGTTTCTCACTGGATGAGTTTAGGCGGACCGATTATACTGGAGCACCAACTTGTAGCACAGTCTACATATAATTTATGTTTAACATTATTTTTATTGTAAACGCTTCAGCTGCGACCTCGCGCTAATAGTTTACGTGCCTTTAAACCAGCTGTTGCTAAATCAATAAAGTCTGTTATGGCCTCTGAAGCAACAATAAACAATATTTTGTTGCTTAAGCTTATGTATTCAGTCATTATTCAATGGTATACTAAAAATCCATATGAAAAAACTTACTTCTCACTGTTCTCAGGTCAAATATTTATATGCGATAAATTTCGATTAATTACAAAGCCTCTAATTAATTACATAAATTTTTTTTATCGAGTCCCAGCCCTACTCTTTTTACATTTCACCGCAAAATATATAGATAGTAAAATATTGGCACTTGACGATCGAACTTTATGTCGTTTTTGTATTGGCCAAAAATCCAGAGAGCGATCCACAAGGCTGGGAGGTGGCAATATTATTGAAAAGGGAAAATCCATATATTTTTCGGGGCTTTCTCGATAACGATGATGAAGCAATACTTTTGCAAACCATCGGAAATATGCAAACATCATAATTTACATTTCACAAGTCGTATCTAAAAAGAAAATGTATGAATTACAAAAAAATGATCATTAATGTCAGTCACTGGGTCCACGATCTCTCTGTACAAGACGTCCTGAAAAACAAAATAATTGCACCTCTATATAATATTATAGGCCTTTAGAACGCTGTGATGTCACCTGAAACCTGGCTATACCAAGAGAGAGGGGGTTGCTGCTTGTTTTGAAAGTCCATCCATCCATCCATTTTCTTCCACTTGTCCGTTGCCGGGTCGTGGGGGCAGCTGTTGGAGCTGCACCAGCCCCTATGGCGCCCCCTGCAGGTGGTGGGTCCACAGAAGGACGGCCTCATGGTTCTAACCGGGCCTGTTGGTCTCTCATAAGGGGCTTCTGAACTGCTCTTTGTCTGACCCGTCACCTATAGGACCTGTTTGCCCTGGGAGACCCTACCAGGGGCACGAAGCCCCCGACCACAGAGCTCCAGGATCATTCAGGCTCAAACCCTCCACCACGTTAAGGTGGCGGCTCCATGAGGGGTGTTTTGAAAGTATAAGCCATTATATTATTTTCCTTTTTCTTTTTAATGGTGTGTAATATCAATACTAGTTAAAGCGACTAGATGGAAGTTGTCATTTTATACTCACTACTGCCACCTCAGGTCTAACGCGTAACTGCAGTTCCCATATTAAGCTCGTGCATGACGTCACTTCGGACCCGAATTAACACCTTTTTGAGTGAACAGGCCTGGGATCGTTCTGCACCTTTAGGACGTTGCTGGATTTGATATTTTTAAACTCCGTATAGTCCCTTTAATAGTGTCATAGTTTGGCTTGAAATTATTCCCACTTGCCCAAAAATGTCAGCAGAGCTCAAAACGACTGAAACAAATGATTTATGTTTGAAAATGAACTCTGTGAGGGAGGAGGTTTGACCCGTAACTTTTGATTCTTTCAAACAGAGGCAGTTTCATTGTGAGGGGCTGTTATTCCTGAAGCCTTCCTCTGATTTGGTTTGAAAACATTAAATCGTGAATCACCGTGAATCACAGCGGAGTCTGCACTTTCAGCCCATATCAATCACACAACTGTCTGAGTCCCTGTCCCGTGATGTATGGCTCTGTGTGTTGTGTGTTCAGGCGCTGCAGGCGTTACAGCGACAGCCCAACGCGGCGCAGTATTTCCAGCAGCTCATGCTCCAGCAGCAGATCAACAGCGCTCAGCTCCAGAACCTGGCCGCCGTGCAGCAGGTCAAGGTGAGCGACACTCGGGAGCTACAGAGCCCTGAGAAAGTACTAATACTCCGTGAACTGTTGAACTGTTTACAAACCTAAACATAAAGATTTTATGTTGATTTTTTTACTGTGAAGTGAAAGCAAAATGATACATGATTCTGTTAATAGAAAAATGAAAAGTGGGGCGTGCACAAGTATTCATACAGCATGAAATAATACTTTGTGGAACCCCCTTTTTCTGCAATAACAGCAGCAAGTCTTCTGGGGTTTGACTCCAGTAAAAAATTAATTCTTTATGTTTAGGGTTGTAAACATGACAAAATGTGCCAAAGTTCAAGGTGTATTAGTACTTTCTCACTGTATGTCATTATGATCATATGTGCCAGAGTCTTTCCCCACCCACAAACAAAAGCTGCGAAAGGGGTGGTCTCGGAGGCTTTGGGGGAGACGTGGGGGGTGAGTGTGGGGGTGAGTGTGGGGGTGAGTGTGGGAGTGAGTGTGTGTGTGGGGGTGAGTGTGTGGGTGAGTGAGTGTGGGGGTGAGTGTGTGTGGGAGTGAGTGTGGGGGTGTCACGCCGGTACGTGATTTGTTTTCCCCGTAGGATAGTTGCTACACTCTCATGACTTGATTGGTTGACGTAACAACACACCTACGAAAAAAAATTCACCACGAGGCACATTTCCTGGTTGCTCCGGGACAGAGGCCGAGGCTTGTCTGTGCGGGAGGCGGGAGCGCAGAGCCAGAGCCATGGGCAGAACTGATAACGTTCTCTGGATCTGTGACGTTTTGTGGACTTTCGTAAACATTCAAATGTAGTGGATACGTAGAACCTGAGGGAGGCGTTAACCATGCAGTGTTTAGTTGCTCTTTAAAGGTGGGACGATGCACTTGTCCAGAGGAGATTATATTCCAAAGCAGTAAGTGTTGAATGTATGATTTCTCATCATAAGGAACTGCTGAATGGATTTAATAATTAAGCACTCGCTGAGTTTCCAAACGTTATGCATTAAAGGCCCTATACCGGATTTTTCTATATTGATAGAATGGAATGTGTTTTGTCCTCCTTCAGTATTCAGTATATTGTAAACTCTGCAATTTAATTAGTAAGCTAACGTTTGTTCTGTGACAGTGACCCTGACAAGTGTCTACAAACTCATCACCGAAGAATTTGGAAGTTAATAATGTGCTAGGAAAGTTAGGCATGAGTTTGGACACAAGTAACAATTTAATCTACTCGCTTCCTCTTTCATTCTTTGTAAACAAAAAAAACAGGCCTTTAAAGATGAATCAGTCAGACATGGAGTAAAACAAAAGCGTTAATGGCGGAGGCATTTTAGAACATTGGATGTGTTTAAACCAACCAGCTTCAAAACAAAAGACTTTCTCAGGGGTGATTCAAGGAAATAGGACCCGAGCCATGGATCTTTTTGTGTAGGGCAAAATGTGAAGGTTAAATACATAATAAATAAAAAAAATCAGCTTTTTAGTAATCCATCTTTTTTTTTTACCTCCAGGCCACATTGGCTGCGAGCCGTCAGTCGAGTCCGTCCAGCAGCAACTCCACTCAGACGACCAGCACCACTTCTGTACGGTCAACCTCTCTTTATCAGACCTTTTTTTTATATTTAACCCAAAGACTATTTGAATTTCGTCTGCTCGTTCCTCACGTCGACGTCGTGACTTTAAACTTTTATGTCAAAACCAAGTCATTTTCTCACAGCGTCGTTTCTCTGTCTGTTTCCAGGCCAGTGCCACTTCCGGGTCGAGCTCCGCCCCCAGCAGCAGCCGACCAATCAACGCCTCCGCCACGTCGACCATCAGCCAATCCGTGCTGTTCAGCGGCGCGGCCGGCGGGCAGGGCCAGATGTACCTCCGGGTGAGTCGATGAGCTGTAGATTCGTTTACTGCATTAAACTGAGACCGCCGACATTGCTGCAATACCTCCATATGTGTGTGGCAAAACAAGCTAGTTTTCCATTAGATGGCATTGCATTTTACACACGTTTCAAGCAACTGTAAAGCCTGGTTTGTAACGATTTAATATACGCAAAATGTGAATAGATGTAAAAACCCTCAGCTACTCCATTTTGCCCGACCGGAATAGCTTTATTCTCACATTGTATGGTTAGAAACAGCGAGCTAACCTCTTCTCAAGACAAGCCCCACGCCTCACCCCCAACACACGCCACACCATGTAAACACATAGGCATCGAAGCAGCAGACGCAGCTAAAGTTAGCGGCTACGAGATTAGCATTAGTTGCTAACGCAGAGTGTAGCCTTTTAACAGAAGTTTACCAAAGATCGTAAACTGACAAACATCTGACCAACCTCTGATTCTGCTGAAATCCTCATCAAATGTCAAATAATCCAACACCTACAGGAGCTGTCATGTCCTTTTCCTCCTTATGTTTACAAAAGCTGCACCGGAGGCAGTGAGGCTTCAAGGGTGAACAAAACTGCACTGTACAATTAGTTCTAAATGGTAGTATGTTCAGACTGCAAAAAAAATTATAAAGATATGTCTCAAAATGTTTGCTTTGCTACATATATTATTTATGCTGAAAACATGTAAATGTACAAGCACTCATGTCAGAATGATTATAGTTCATTTTCTTTTCATTTTTTTGTAATGTAAAGTTCTCTTACTGAGACAGTTGCAGTTTGTTACAAGGACAAAAATGCAGATGTTAAAACAAAAGAAACATTGGTACGAATGAGTCATATTCCTTTTCTTAAAAAAATTGAAAAATAAATCGGACAAAATCGAAATCGGGAACTTAAAATCGGAAATCGAATCAAATCAGGGCTTGAGTGAATCTTTACATCAAATTTGTTTTACTTTCTACAGCTAGATATTGCTCCTGTGTTAAGGCTACATTTTAGAAATCGGATATACTAATGAGAGCCGGACATTAGGGCAAATTTTTTATTTTATTTGACCTTTATTTAACCAGGAAAGTCCCTCTGAGATTAAGAATCTTTTACAGGGGAGTCCTGGCCCCAGATAGGAATCTATTGTACATGTTTTTAGTGGTAGGGGAAACCAGAGTACCCGGAGAAAACCTACAGACAAGAGGAGAGCATACAAACTCCACACAGAAAAGCCCCGTCCAGGCAAATGGGGAGGAGTAGGGAGATTATTATCATTATGTCTATGGAGAAAACTAGCTAAAGGTCTCATCAGCTTAAAGTAAATGTACTGCAGTATTTGGTAGCCGTGCAGTGATGAGTCGCGCAGGGGTCCCGACTCGGCCGCTCATGGGGGCCGAGTGCTGCCGCAGAGACGAGTGGTCCCTGAGCAGCACGACACTGACGCCACACTGAGCTCGGCTTCACCACGGACCAGTCGATGGAACTGGAACATCTCAAATCATCCAACGCTTTATCGTCTCACGTGAAAGAGGAGATTTAGACTTAATTACATCCAGTACAACGAAACCGAGATAGTTTTAAACATTCCTTCATGACGTTAATGGAGTCTGCTGTACGTCCGTGCTTTCCAGGTGAACCGGTCGCTGCGTGCGCCCATCTCCCCGCAGCTCATCTTCATGCCCAGCTCCACGGCGACGGCGGCTGTGGTCACCCAGCAACAGCCTCCCCAGAAACAGAGCCAGGATGCGAACGCACCCGGCGACAACGAGCAGGTGAGCGGAGGGAATGTGTGAACGGGTCATGGACGGATGTTTAACGAGCTTTTATCCGTTTGTGCCAAAACTCACTTCACGTTTTCATCTTTCCGGTGGATAGGCGCAGAACCTGGCCATCCGGAGTGCGCCGAATCCTAAAGCTGTGGGCGTCAAGACTGAAGCGCCGGACAAGAGTGAGTGAGGCCTGAACGTGATAATGAAATTATTTAAATTTGATGAGTAGTCCAGACAAAAAAAAGTGTGGGGCACGTCCGAAAGGAACTGCGTGAGCTGCACAGCGTCTCCACGAGCAAAACTTTATGCTGTTATTGCATCTTTCTAGTTCTTTCATCAGAAATAACCAAGTGTTTTTGTACCCACTCGTATTACATGTAGCTGCATTGTTATTGATAACATGACACAATATTCAGTTTGACCATAAAAAGCGCCATTGTATAAGCCGCTAGATCCAAAGCGTGGGGAAAAAGTAGCGGCTTATAGTCCGGAAATTACGGTAAATTTTCCTCATATAAAAAATGTAATAAAATAATGTTGAGATTAGGGATGTAACGATTCATCGATGATTGATTTAATATGCGTAAAATGTGAATTGATGTAAATAATTAAAGAATCGATGTTAAAGCCGCCCTCAGCCACTCCATTTTGCCCGACCGGAATAGCTTTATTCTCACATTGCATCGTTAGAAACAGCGAGCTAACCTTTTCTCAAGACAAGCTCCACACCTCCCACATTACCCCCCAACACACGCCACACCATGTAAACACAAACACGTGGAGGCATCGAAGCAGCAGACGCAGCTAAAGTTAGCAGCTATGAGATTAGCGTTAGCGGCTAACGCAGAGTTTAGCATTTCGACAGAACAATGAAGGTCATCTTCTGTACTTAGTAGTTCGAAGACTTCAACTACTGAGTCCAGAAGATGACTCAAGTACCTTCATTGAAGATGGACAACTCCTGTACGACTGAGAGCTTACACAGACATTTTGACAGAAGTTTACCAAAGATCGTAAACTGACAAACATCTGACCAACCTGCTCTGATTATCCTGAAATCCTCATCAAATGTCCGTTTGTCAAATAATCCAATACCTACAGGAGCCGCCATGTCTTTGTCCTCCTCATGTTTACAAAGGCTGCACCGGAGGCAGTGAGGCTTCAAGGGTGAAAAAAAACTGTAAAATTAGTTCTAAATGGTAGTATTATGTTCAAACTGCAACAAAAAAAGTTGGGTAAAATAAAGATATGTTTTTTGTAATGTAAAGTTCTCTTACTGAGACAGTTGCAGTTTGTTATAAGGACCAAAATGCAGATGTTAAAACAAAAGAAACATTGGTATGAATAAGTCATATTCCTTTAAAAAAAAAAAAGGTTTAAAAAATTGAAATCGGGAACCTAAAATTGGGGCTCGAGTGAATCGTTGCATCCCTAGTTGACATTGATCAATGGGAGAAAAAACATTCTACATTGTGTTTGAAGGTTATTACGTATCACATTTAATTGAATAATCCCCTCTCTCTTGTTGCAGCTCCCTTCTCTCTGGTGCAGCCGTCCCACCAGTCGACCCCCCAGTCCCCGTCCAAACCCACTCTGCCCCAGTCCCACATCAAGATCCCCACGTACCCCGTGCCCTCCAGCCTCAAAGCCCAGCCCGCCTCCTCCTCCTCGGGCTCCATCCCCCTGTCCCAGCTGCTGCTCCACGGCCCCAGGACCCTCACCTCGTCCGCCCCCACCGCGGCGCACATCCTGGTGCAGACCTCCTCCTCCCAGACCCACGGGTACCAGGTCGGGACGGCCACCATCAAACCGGGCATGAACGCCCAGACGCTGGTGGTGCAGCCGCTGCAGAAGAGCTCCCTCGGTGTGGAGAAGGGTACAGACCACAGGCAGAAAGAGTGTTCTAGTCAGAGTCTGAGATTAAACAATAGGGTCTTATCGTTTCTGACGGAGATTATATAATGTCAGTCAACAGAAGTGTGCAATGCAAGTTTAATTTGTCTAAATATTAACTTGGATACGAGTAACTGTATTCAGAGAAAAAAACATAAAGAATGCAACTCAAGTCTATCTGACCTTTGCAGCCCAAATAAACTGAGTTATTAAGTCAAATTGCGAACCCGGAAAAGACAAAAGCACAACATCCTTAGTCGACTCACTGCGCCGTCTCTTTTTGTCAGGACAGTATTTTCCCCAAATTAAATACCGTAGCGATGTGAACGCAGAAGCAGGTGGATGAACGTATGCGCCGCAGACAGCTCCGTTAATGAAGAGCGAGGAGGATGAGGAGAGCAGCCGCTGACACAATATTATTTCTGCCTAATGTGGTGTAATCTGTCTTTCAAATCCTGTCAACCTTGATCCCAATCTCTAATACTGTTTGTTGAAATGTTGTTTGACTGAAATTTACTAAAACACAGAAATTACAAAAAACGTGACCAAGACTTTAAAGCATTTTTGTCCAAAAGCTTTAGACTAAAACTAAGAGGACTTAAAGGGATATTTCAGGATTTTTGACATAAATCACGTATAACACCAGACTAATGATATAAATGTCTGTGTCGATGGAATGATTTTAACCATTTTGCATTTAAAATAACGTATACTTGAGCAGCATCAGCTTCGTGGCTGTAAGCTAACGCAGCGGTGGAGTGATCTGCGAGAAAATAGTCCCTCAAAATCCGGTAATTCATGTGATACGAGGTCAGTTATATTTCAAAAATTATATCGTTAGTCTGATTTGCCTCAGGTGCACTGTGGAGCGGGTCAGACTGTTTTTAATGCAGGCTAACTGATACCATAGAAATGCTTTAGCCTAGCATTAGCCTAGCGCCACTAAGCTCTTCAAATATAAGAACTGCATGAATTTAAGAAAAAAATATCTCCAGACATCAACAACACTCTGGATAACTAGGAAACGAGGCCCCATGTCAAAAATCCTGAAATATTCCTTTAAAGTGATGCTTCGTAACATGGTTGGCACGGCGACAGTTTAAAATGGTTTGCCTCCATCTATGTCCTGGACCAACAGCATCAAAACTTGGCCTTTATTTTTTCGACACCAGTAGTACCTGAACTTATACGCAGCCCTCTGTAATATCAGTCTGTCATTGTCATCAGTTTTAACTTTTCACCGCCCCTCGTTGCAGGCGACGGCCCGCACCTGCTCTCCGCTCAGCTCCACCCTCGCCAGCACCTGCACAAAGGCTCCGCGGGCTCGGACAAGTCTGGAAACGGTCCCGTCCCGATCCAGCCCAAGACGACGCTGCAGGGACTGAGACTCCCTCTGCAGCTGCCGTCCCGAAACCCGCCGCCCATCCTCCCGGCCCCGCCCACCACCGCCGCCGCCACCACCACCTCCTCCACCGCCATCTCCAGCCAGACGCCGCACATCCCCGTCCAGATCGTCGGCGCCAGGCCCAGCACTTTAGGCAACGCCCAGGCCTTGGCTTTGGCCCGAAACAACTGCGGCCAGGACGGGGCGGCGCCCGTCCTGAGCGGCTCGTCCGGTCTGCTGACGATGGTGGCGTCGATCGCGTCCCGGGAGAGCGCGGCGGGAGCCGTGGGAGGGAGAGGGGCGGGACTGAAGGCGCTGCAGTCCCAGAGCGAGGCGGCTCCACAGGTGTCCCAGGTGCACCCGCGGACCAATCAGAGCGCTGGACAGAACGGACACGTTAACCCGAGCCCCGCCCCTCCCTCCCAGCCGTCGCACGCGGTCCCACCCTCGTCACGGTCGTCAAGGGAAACGGACGCCCAGAGAGCGGTGGCCAATGGAGATTCAGCGAGAAACCACACGACGCAGGTAACACAGGTGAGGGCTGGGCGATAAATCCAATTAATTCATGTTTTTAAAAACGGACGATGTGGAAAATGGCTAAATCGTAAAATCGTGTCCGCCGCTCCATGTCCCGCCCACACGTGCGCCCTGTTGCCACTTTATCAGCGTGTTCAACCGCGCCGGAGCGACTGTTTTTGGAAATGTCACCCAAAGAAAACCCAGAGACTTTCTGACGGTCTCTGCTGCTTTACAAAGGCCGCGTGTTGTGTTTTCTTTCGCTAAAACTGAGTTTTCCTCAGTCTGATCCTCTCCCTTCTCTCACCCTGATGATCTGAGCGGAGGCAGCAGCTTAACTCCGCCCCTTTCCCCTTGGGTCTCCATGGAGACGGTTATCAATCACAGCAGAGGCACGAGGATGAGAAAACGAAAATGCTTTTTAAAACTCCATGCCTTATTTAGAAGTTTTACTTTTGAGAGCAGACAAGGAGTATTTAAAACAGAAATACAATTTTCTAATGGGTCTAATTGTAGGCGATATTATGAATCTAAATATTATTGGTCTGGACTGTTTTCTTATTATGAAAGAAATCCAATAAAATCGATTTAAAAGTAACAAAATCGAGATTTTCATTTTTGGCCATATCCATTCCTAAGTGGAGCAGGCAGTTTTGTGACTAAAAAGGAGGTGTAAAGTGTCAGTTTTAAAATGTTTATTTTGGAGTCGTCCCTGGCCACTAGAAGGTGGTATTGCAGCAATGTCATGCCATGAGGGGTAAAGAAAAGCGTAATCCTCGCCCATTGGTCGGGCGGCGCAATCTTCGATAACTATCTTGAATTATACCATTCCAACTCAGTAAAGTACATTCTGTTGAATTAAAAAAGTTAAAGCTATATTTTTATCTGAGCTACTTGTGATTTTGCTTCAGCTAATGTTGCATTAACAATAATGCGGCGATACATTGTATAGCTCTAGTAGCTGCTTTTGGTTAAATATGGCTTGTTTTAAATTGTTTAGATTTACATTAGTGTTTTTTTATTTTTTTTTTAAAGGGAAAGCAGTTATCGACTTCTCTGAAGAGAAAATCCGACGCTAATTCAGCCCACGACGAAGACGGCCCCTCCCCTCCGCGGCTCCAACCAATGAAAGACCACGACTCGACGCTCCCAACCAACCACGATCAAACAGGTCAGTCCTTCATTTCTGCCGGGGCAAAACCAGACGAGCAGCTTTGGTCACTTTGTATTTGGGATTTTGTCATTCGAAATAGTGTTGTTGTTTTTTTCAAGTAATTACCCAAAAATAGCCTATTTTTCGCTTTTTCTTCACCGACAGAAAAAACTTCACATTTTTGTGGGAAAATACTGTATTAAAGAGGGGGTATTATACTTTTTTCAATCACATAGCACCAGTCTATAGCACTACAATGATGACGTGACCTTCTGTTGGTCTGTATATGCAGTAAATTAAAATAACTGCCTTGAATAAAATTGCTCTCTCAAAATGGCTGTACTGAACGTCTTGAAATAGGCCTCTGTCTCTTTAAGAAGCTTTCCGACACGCCCCCTTCAGCACACTACTGTGGCATTGAAACAACAACACTGTGCGGGGGGGGGGGCTCTGCTGAGCTGAGGAGCAGTGGTTGGGGGCTTGGCTGGTGACGAAAGGTCCAGAGGCGTCTCCAGGAGGTGGGGGCGTTCCTAGGAGGACTGAGGCATAGCTACACCTAAAATGGCCGCCGTCTAAGTTTTTACTGATGACTCAAAAATATGTGAATGAGCCGAGGCAACACTCCAGGCACGTGTTTAATGAGGGAATGACATAATAACATGATGTAAAGCTTGAAAAAGTCGATTTTACATAATACCCCCCCTTTAAAGCATTAAACTTGACTTTCTGCTGCCTGTATAGAAGCCCCGCATATACAATGAGGTCTGTGAATGTGAATCGTGAGCTGTGTGGCGTCCCCTTAAGTGGTAATATTAATTTCTCTCGCCCTCCCCAGCCTCTGCGTCGCCCGCCCGCGGCCCCTCCGTGTCCCCGGTGCTGTCGGTGTCCCGCGGCTGTGGTCAGACGGAGCGCGGTCCTCCCCCTCAGGCCGTGGTCAAGCCCAACGTCCTCACGCACCTCATCGAAGGCTTCGTGATCCAGGAGGGGGCGGAGCCTTTCCCCATGAGTGCTGTAGGTTCAGTACGCCACGTCTTTAACTTGAAATGATGTTCAGGAAATACATGCTGTAGAGGCATTGAAAGAAGCATTAACTGTGTTGTTTGATTGACAGGTGTGTGGGCCAGTCAAAGACTCTTCAGGGGAGGAGCTCGTTAATGACGGCCTTGAAAATGACGAATCAGAAACCACAGCCGCAGGTAAAACCGCATTAGTGTTTCATACATTTAAAAAAAAAAAGAGATTTCCACTGATTTCGCTACGTGGAGCAGGATTTGCGGCTAAAGGTTCCAGAACTTTATCGAAAATACAAGAAAACAAACTCCATTGCAGGTTTTGCTGGAAATGTCTGTAATTTTTCTTTCCATTTTTGCTCAGACGTTTCCTGTTGTGTCCGATCTGCTTCTGATTATTTATTGCTTTTAATAATATATATTTTTTTTTTTAGGGCCGGGACTTTTTTCGATTAATTGCGATTAATTAATTACATGAGGTTTAGTGCGATTAAAAATATTAATCGAAGTTAATCACACTTTGCTTCTCCACACTTCAGTTTCCTTTTTTTCCTGCAGACGCACAATTAATGGCAATATTGCACTGGTCTGTTGGACTTGGTTGAACAAAAATAAACAGTATTTTGTTGCTTAAGCTCATGTATTCAGTCATTATTCAATGGTATACTAAAAATCCTTATGAAAAAACGTACTTCTCACTGTTCTCAGGTCAAATATTTATATGCGATTAATTTCAATTAATTAATTACAAAGCCTCTAATGAATTAGATAAATTTTTTTAATCGAGTCCCGGCCCTAATTTTTTTGCATCGTTCCTCCTCGTGTGTGCCATTAAAAATATTTGGTTTGGGCATTAAAATTAACATTGCAAGTAACTTCTTATTGACACTTCAAATTGAAAAGATATCCCTGTAAAAGTAGAAAGCGAGATCGAGCCTCAGGAATGTGCCGTAATTACAGAGCAGATCTTCTCCAGTTCTTCTCCAGTGGCGGCGATAACTACGGACAGCTGTTTCGCTCCCTCAGACTGAGCAGAAATAACGTTGCTTTGTGCTGTTTGTGTGTTTTCCGCAGTGCTGAAGTGTGAATACTGTAAGAACTTTGCCCCGGAGAGCCAGTTCAGGGGCACCAAGCGCTTCTGCTCCATGTCCTGTGCAAAGAGGTACTTCATTACTACGTATCGCTCCGTCTGCAGCAAAAGCCACCGGAGAATTCAGAATCATGGTTTTAATCACGGCAGAAAGAGCCTTTAAATGTATAGAAATATATCGAAATGTGGTTGGAATATTTTAACTTTCCTTTGCTCCAATAGAAAGAAGTTGTGTAGACTAGTTAAAGCAGAACTAAGTAACGTGTTTACCTTAATAAACCCTTTTCCGTGGTCCCTCTGGGGATAATACAAGTGTTAATGGGATGATTGGAGGGTCTTTCATCTCCCCCTGGTGTCTCTGGCCAGAAAACCACAATTGCAACTTCCCTACCACCGGGTCGGAGTCACCAATACACACTAATGGAATCACGAAGAAGAAGCTAACAGGCTAACGGGCAAAGCTAACACTGCCTCTCTCCCTTTGTCTCACGGACAATTAATGAGTAAAGAAACGCAACATGCTACGACACCTGCAGTGGCGCTTATGGCCTCTAGGGGCACGAGTTACTAAGTACTGCTTTAAAATAATAATTCTGTTGGGGTTTACAGTTTATAAAGGTAATTTTATGAACGTTTTGGCACATCTTTTGAAAACATTCACAACAACAACTTGCTTCCTTTAGAGAGGGAAAATATTATTTGTATTAAAGTGGGCCTCAACCGACCTGACTTTGGGAATGGCCGGTCTAAACTGCTTCTGTTGTTCATAATATCACGGTGTCATGTTTATGGTGCGGTCTCTTTGCCCGTCCCGACAGAGCGAAGCGGCCGCTGTTTGTGCCCGTCCCGCTCCAGTGCAGAATCAGTCACTCTTTGTCTACGATACAGTATGTGTTGGTTTCCCAGGTACAACGTGAGCTTCCGGCAGCACCCGTCCGCCCGACAGAACCGCCCCGACCCGAACCAGGCGCGATCCAAAGACCAGGACAGAGACCGGGAGAGGACCAGGGCGGACCGGGGCGAGAGGTCCCACTCCGAGGACGACGGGGCGACAGTGCGGAGGCGGGTCCCGCGAAGAACCAGCTCGGAGATCGCCAGTGCAAAGATCGCGGGACGGGCCGCGCAAGACAAGGTTAAACACACAGTCGGGTCTGTCCCGGGAAGTCTCCCCCCAAAGACTTTCCTCTTTTCTATTTGGCGGCCCCCGTTCCACATTAATGTCGACCTCTGTTCTGTCAGTGCGGGTCCGAGTCCAGCCGCTCGGAGGAGGAGTCCAGTGCAGACGAGGATGAAGACGACCCCCTGTCCCTCTCTCCCGCCTCCTCCGCCTCCTGTCACCAAGTCTCGCCCCCTCAACAGGCCCCTCCCCCTCCAGCGCCGGTCCCGCCCCCCGCACCGGCTCCACCCTCGGCCCCCAGCTGCCCCCTGTCCAGCCCAGGACAGTGGAGCGTCCAGGAGGTGTCCCAGTTCATCTCATCACTGCAAGGTACAAGAGT
This sequence comes from Proterorhinus semilunaris, assembly GCA_021464625.1. Classification (NCBI taxonomy): domain Eukaryota; kingdom Metazoa; phylum Chordata; class Actinopteri; order Gobiiformes; family Gobiidae; genus Proterorhinus; species Proterorhinus semilunaris. Next base: position 3,381,839 of record CM038360.1, on the reverse strand, counting down.
GAAAATACCTGTTGTTTATTTGGAATCGCCCCTTTTCGTGAACCATCTTGTTTTCAAGGGTTCCTCTGATTAAAACGTGACAATTGTTTAGCTTTTGCTGATTCTTTCCCTGTTCGCACCACTGCTGGATCCAATCGTGGCAGTTCTATCGTGAGTGGGCGGGTTTACATTTGCCGACAGCGATGAGGACCTTTATCGATACAGAAATGAGGCCCGCTGAAGAGCCGTCTCTTCTCTCCAAAACATTAATACGAGTGCCGTGTCATGGAGGTATCGCTCAATAAGGAGAGTGCTTTTATCACGATCCGATACGTATCACGATACAGTAAGTAATTATAAGTTTAGTTTAGTTTATTTGAGCAGTAAACATTGTGCTCAAAAGGAGTGGGCTGAAGCAAGAAGCTTATGAGCCCCCCACCCCCAAAAGAAGGAACAAAACATCAACAAGACCTCATTTAAAGAGATTTTTAAACATTTCAGCAGCTACATTCGCACAGACAAACTTACACAACGATATTTGAACTGTTTATATAATTAATTGAAACGAAGCACAACTACAACAACGATCTGGTTTCATGTACGATGTCTAGAACAAAGCAAGTAAAATAAATTTGATCATTAATATATTTCTTTCAGATTTTTACCCTTGATAACCGAGAGTTACTTTTATGTTATAAAGGTACATTAATACATAATATACTCCCAGATCTCGCTACTAGTTGTCATTTCCATCCTCAATATAATTTTAATTTAGGTTTAATTGTCATAATCATTATTATTATCATTATCATCATTATTATATATGTATTTAATTGAGTTGTATGTGAAGTATGATGCAAGCCCTGCACAGTGTGGTGCAATAAAAAGCCAGAGTGTAGAGCGGGCCAGTTGAAGAGGGCAGTAACTCCCCATCAACAAACCCCCACACGGCTGATTTTGTAGAATATGTTCCTATGCTGAATGGACAAGGACAAAGTTTAGAGTCCGTTGGGAGGATTCCTCTCAACCGGTCCATAACCTGCCAACCCTAATTCTCCATTTGTGAATTTGCGAGATGAGTAATAAGTAATATATGTTTACTTTAAATATGTATAAACCATGTGTCCAAAGTTTATAAACCAAATGCCATTTGACATTTATTGAAGTGTGAAGATTGAAAAGTGCATTAACACAAAATGTAACAAAATGTTCAAAAGTGCCGTTACTGGAAGACAAAGCAGTGCAGGAGAAAAAGGCCTCCAAACACAAGTATTGAAAGTATTGCGATACTTGATATTGCAGCCCAAAGTATTAAGATTAAGATATTTTGTCCCAGGCCTAAGCGGCAGGTTGTTTGATGAAGCCTGACGCTCAATGTCTATATTATACATCTTTTTCTCCGGGAGCTGTTTCACCCATCAACCCAAAAACATGCGCAATAGGCTAACACTCCGGCTCGGACGCTCATCACCGAGCTGCACCTGCCAGGTTCCTCCAGCCGTACCGAAGCACAATCTGAACAAAGCGCTCTGACCGTGTCCTCCTCCGCAGGCTGTGAAGATCTGGCGTCCCAGTTCCTCTCTCAGGAGATCGACGGACAGGCGCTGCTGCTGCTGAAGGAGGAGCACCTCATGTCCACCATGAACATCAAACTGGGCCCGGCTCTGAAGATCTGCGCCCACATCAACGGCCTGAGAGACTGAGGCGCCGGCGAAGAGCAGCGACCCGCCCAAACAGAGACACGCGGGGCGGGGAGGGGGGGGGGGGTGGAGCCTCTGGGCCAATGATTTATTTATTTTGTATTGTACGTGGAGTAGTCCGGTGCCCGAGAGACTGACACGAGTAACACTAAGCGGGACAAAGGTGAGAAGTATTTCGTCAGTGTCTCATGTTTTGTTTTCTACACTTTACGTTCGTTTACGAGTTCCCTGGAGGATCGTGGGCCGCGGGAGACTGTGGGACACGCGCCTTCCCCACCGTTTCACGAGAATTCATCGATAAGCTAAAGTCATGCCGTTATGTTGCTGGCGGGAATAAGCTTCCGGGTCGAGCTTACGGTTGGATAATGTATCGCTGAGTATTTTGTAAACATGGTTCTATCAGACATTGGTTTATGCAGCTGATATTTCTCCGCAGACACGGAGAGGAGAGAAAAGAATGTGGGGTTGTTTTAATGTTAACACTTTAATCGAAACAAACCTAAACGACTGTGAGTGTTGCCCCAGCTCAGAGCGAAGGTTAAGCTGAAGTTGTAGACTTGAAATGGGTGGGTTGGGGCAGAGGTGAAATTTGACTTGAGGATCTTTGACCTCTTTCCTCAGAGGCTTCTTCTCGTTCTCAACTCGACCAACCCAGTCCGGTCTTTTAAAACTTTTACTCTTTCACTTTTCTAGACGACTGAGAGTTTACACAAACGCACAACTTTCTGCTTGTATAAGGGGAATCAAGTTTCCAGTTTCCATCGGGAATCCAGTTTTGTGGATTCATAGATCGATTGTAGAGGAATCAGTTTAAATGTTTATACTGGGTTTCTGCAGGGCATAAAAAAGCATAAAATTTGATTCAAATTGGCAACAAATTTAAATCCATCCATTTTTTTCCACTTGTCCGTTGCCGGGTCGTGGGGGCAGCTGTTGGAGCTGCACCAGCCACTATGGCGCCCCCTGCAGGTGGTGAGTCCACAGAAGGACGGCCTCATGGTTCTAACCGGGCCTGTTGGTCTCTCATAAGGGGCTTCTGAACCGCTCTTTGTCTGACCCGTCACCTATAGGACCTGTTTGCCCTGGGAGACCCTACCAGGGGCACGAAGCCCCCGACAACAGAGCTCCAGGATCCAGGAGGGGACACATTTAAATTTATTCGAGACAATTTTATTCAAACAATTTTTACGGTTCTCCTGGAGCCGCCACCTTAACGTGGTGGAGGGTTTGAGCCCGAGTGATCCTGGAGCCCAGTTTGGGCTGAAATTGACCACATTTGCTCAAACGTTTAGTGCAATTCTCTTTCCCCTGTTTGATGAAGTGTTTGCAAGTCTTAAGAAATGAAATACACGCTGCTTTTTTCCTGCCTTTCGTGGCATTAAAATATAAATCAAATCAAATTCGACTCAAACTGGCATTAAATCGATTTTTTGGGGGGTAAAATTATGGCATTGTTCTACTGTTTAATTTGCATGAGTTTGTTCAGCTGCAGTCTCCTTCATTCCTCTGTTTGATGGAATGTTTGCAAATCTTAAGAAATAATGCTCTAATTAGCTATTGGGCATTAAAAAAGTATAACATTTGACTTGCCGCTGCCTGTAGAAACCCTGGTATGGACTAAATCAAAGCCTTTTCAAAGTGTTCCCTCGTATCTTCACTGAGCTGAGAGTCTGCCGTTTCCTGCAGACCTCTTGTTTACAAAATACTGAACTTTCCCTGGTAATTCGAGAACCTATTGCTAAATGATAATCGGCCTTTCTTCGGGGGTCATTGTTCTCCTTTTATTGTTTCCTTTGCAATAATTTTAACATCAGCCATTCGAAGCACCACAGCATTTAGTTTGCACTTTTTTGTTTGGGGACAGTCCCGTGTTTTGCCTACGTTAACAGGGTACAGGGAGAGAACAGGGTATTGGCTTCCGAGGCGTCACATTAAGCCCAGAAACAATCCAGTTCAGAGATTTAAAAAGGGGTTACAATATCGAGCTGATACACCTTTTTTTCCCCCTACATTTCAATAAGTTCTCAAACAGTATGTTTGTCTGTTTGTTCATTTGTATTTATATAATCTTGGAACAATGGCTGCTTTGAGTGTAATCTGCCGAATAAACAGGGCGGCGCCGGTACTGGCCCTTCTGTTCTCCCGGGCAGACGTTTGTGGACCTGTGGGTGGACTGTGACGTGTGTCCATGAAGTAACGATTGATGAGGTTTCTGTCTCATGGAGGGATTTGCACCTAATGCTCCGTGAAGAATCTCTACTTCAATTCATGGTTTGAGTTGGACATGCCCTGCAAAATCCCCCTTTTTTTAGCTTTTAACCACCGTGTCAAGTTGTTCCCTCGTGAAAAACAGACCTTGGAAGTAGAGCTGGGCGATAAAAAAAAATAATAAAAAAAATCACGATTATTTTCCCCATATTGATCGATCTCGATTTTCGATTCAATTTTTTGTTTTGTTTAAAAGACCTGGACTAGCAAGTAAACAGATGCTGCGGCCAAACTGAAAACAAACTCCACACTTTTAGCCTCACAGTAAAACATCCCCTCACAACAACAACAACAACAACAACACGGATAATATGTAATATATGATCCGTAGCTACATAAAGAAGGCAAGTTTATTTGTAGAGCACAATTCATACACAAGGCAATTCAAAGTGCTTCACAGTTGCATAAAATGACAAGAAAACAGATAAAATCAATAAAACATCAACATAAAGTTAATCAATGACAGTAAAAGGCAAGAGTGCAGATAAAATACTTTCAGTTTTCATCTGCTCGGGTAAAAAGAGCTGTTTTCAGCCTGGATTTGAACATTGTCAGAGTTGAGGCCTGTCTCACATCCTCATGAAGACTGTTCCAGATTTTAGCTTTAGCCTCAGCGCGTTTAGTCCTGACTCTGGGAACCACCAGGAGACCCCTCCCTGAAGTTCTCAGGGCCCGAGATGGTTCATACGGCTCTAACATGTCAGAGATGGACTTTGGTGCTAAACCATGAAACGACTTGTACACAAGCAGAGCTGTTTTAAATTCTATTCTCTGAGTGACAGGAAGCCAGTGCAGAGACCGGAGCACTGGACTAATATGGTGGTATTTCCTGGTTCTTGTCAGGACTCGAGCAGCAGCGTTCTGGATGTTCTGCAGCTCTAACAGCTCGTTTAGAAAGGCCAGTGAGCAGTTTCCTCGTGTGTTTCTGTTTTGCTCATTAGACGAGTTAGCGCAATTTTGTAGCTGATGTCACACGTAAAATCACCAGGTCCTCTCCTTGTTGCCCCTGTGCTTCCTGTTTGTTTGGGCCGAGTGATCCCTGGGATTGACCTGACAGGCGCTGCAGCCGTCCTTTTTTTTTCTCCCAGAATGCGATTAATTGCCCAGCCCTTACTTTTGAAGTGATCTAGTTCACATTCGTCGCTTGTTCTTCTGCTGCTGAAGCGCTTCCATCCGTATCTCCTGGATTTCACGGCATTACAGCGGAAACGCAAAACTGTCCTCCACATTTTCCATCCTCGACCCGTTATGAACAGTTTCGTGCTCAAAGTGTGTTCATCGGGCCGTGGATTTACTTATAACAACATGCCGTCAGCTAAGAGTGAAACCCGTCTTGTAACATGTCACTGCTCGTGCTGATTTTTTTTTATTTTGAAGTTGATTCAAAGTTGTTTATGAGACTAAAACTACGACTAAAATCCTCAGATATGACTGAATAAAAAATAAAAAACACTTTGACGGTTTGAAAGAGCCTCATATCATTGAAATCCACTGCCAGAGGAACATGTCCGAGCTTTGTTCATGAGGAAGACCATTAAGAACGTCGTAATAAGTTTCTATCGTGGTGAAAAGTCGACTTTGCATAATATTTACCCTTGAATTTATTTCCTCGTTCAAGTTGCAAAGGTTCTCTCGTGGATAATGTCCAAAAATCCAGTTCACTCACACACTCTCTCCTCCTTTTAAAACTTCCTGAGATGATGTGAAGAATAAAAAAGGACTTGAGTAGGGCAGGGCGATATGGCCTAAAATCTATATCACGATATAAAAAAAGAAATATCACGATAACGATATATTTCACGATATAATTGACAATGGACAAATTAATTCAAAATCCCAGCCTTACGCCTATTGGGAAGATTATCCATCCATCCATTTTCTTCCACTTGTCCGTTGCCGGGTCGTTGGAGCAGCTGTTGGAGCTGCACCAGCCCCTATAGCGCCCCCTGCAGGTGGTGGGTCCACAGAAGGACGGCCTCATGGTTCTAACCGGGCCTGTTGGTCTCTCATAAAGGGCTTCTGAACCGCTCTTTGTCTGACCCGTCACCTAGGACCGGTTTGCCCTGGGAGACCCTACTAGGGGCACGAAGCCCCCGACAACAGAGCTCCCAGGAACATTCAGGTCAAACCCCTCCACCACTTTAAGGTGAAGGTTCCACGACGATATAAAAAATTGCAACGATATCAAAATTATATCGCGATAACGATATGCGATACGATATGGCCCACCCCTACTCACAAGATGCACTTTCAAGCGCCGAGATGTTTTCATTTTTCAGTGGAAATATAACAATCAAAATATACTTCCTCGTTACTTTGTGGACACAGCTCTCAGAAACCCCCGACTGAGTGCGTGGGAGTATGAACGTGTGATCCTCTAACTATGTCGTTATAAATGTAATATTTGCCTTTTGTATTTAAATGCACACATCGTTGCTGGACTGCCTTCTTTTTAAGCAGTAGACACTTCCTCATTCTTTGTTTCTGTGAACTGTGTGGCCTTTTCAAGTTCTAGGTCTAGAGAAATGATTGTGTTTCTAAACCGCTCTTTCATATCATGACTTTTTATATCAGTAACGCTAACTTTTTTACTTTTTCCTAAACGGTTGCCTTCTTTTGCATTCACTAAACAGTAGCTAAATACATCCATAAAGAACCTCCTCGTCGCCGTCTTCCTCCTAGCTCTCTCCACATAGCAGAAAGTAATATTTAGTTTAGATACATGGCTCGAGTTGTTTGTGAACGTGGCAGTATTTTCAGAAACGCTAATTCTTGGTAGTTGTGTATTTATATTTTGAGACCAATTGGGTTTTAAAATGTGTTACAAGTTAAAAGAGGTTTTCACCGAGGCCAAATCCATGCAAACGTACATTTTTTTACTTCAAAAGGACCGAACTTTGAACTATTTAAAATGTAAAATGTAAGATCTTATAGGTACTGTTTTGGGAATGGGGAAACAAATAACGATTTGCAAATAAATAATCAAGCAACTGTTTTAAATCTGTGTTTCTTTTTACATCAGTGCAGCAATGATTTTTTTATTCACAATTTTACATAACCACCATTGTATTCTAGTGATATCACTTTTTCTTATCAGTAAATGTTGTGCCTCCAGGCGTTAAGCTGGTTATTATTAATATCATCATCACCTACCTGGTATCGAAAATCATATTCAAAATAAAATTAACGGAAGATATATCCAAAACTGTAAACACTGCAAAGTTATCAAAGCATTTTGCCCCATTTTCAAGTATTTGGTATTTTCTTTCTTGCTAAATTATCCATGTTTTGATCAGTTAGCTCAAAACCTCTATGGGATTTATACTTCCAACACCGGGAGAGGGACGGGACGGGACTGTTGAGCTCCATTATGCGTCTCTGCCACGCTCCCGCCCCTACATTGTTCTAAATGTTAATAAAATCCCTTTCACTGACCCTAACCTTAATAACCCTAACCAAAGCTGAAACTAAAATATTAACACAATAAAGCCAACTGCATTGGAGTGTCGTCCAATGGGACTTTGCAGGGGCCTGGCTTATGACATAACTTTGTAAATAGAAGTGAGGCTTCATGTACACCTGCCTAACCACTTAAAAATAGTTTATCTCTTAAAGTGCTTTAAAAAAATAATAATAATACAAAACATATATTATTTTTTAAATAAGAAAAAACATTGTTTCAGTCCCAGCAGCATTAAGAAGAGTAGTTTCTTCAAGTCCTTCCAGGATATGTACGATCCATAGCGTACACGTTGATTGACAGTCTTTTGAGCCAATCACAATAAGGCGTTCTTTATTGTCCCGCCTCCTTATGTCGATTGACAGCCCTGAGAGCCAATCAGAAGACGGCATAGTTGTAGGCCTCTGCGTAGCCCGCCTCCCGCAGGTACCGTCCGACCTCCAACGGCTCCGGGGCTCTGAGCACCGCGCTGCCCTTTTCTGCCCGCTCTGCAGACTCCAGTTTACGGATGAGTTCGGGCAGAGAGGCCCGCTGCTGAGGACTCCACTGGCAGCACGATTTTATCAGAGTAAAACTGCAAAAGTACAGGTAAAAATGTCAGTATTCCGAACCATAGGAACATTTAACGAACGTCAGTTAGAATATTGGCGGTTACTTGGTTAACGGTTTGGCTAGCTTCATTTTGCTCCGTTTTTTTATATATTTTATTTTCCTTCTTTTTAGCTGTACATTTAAACTAATCTTATCGTTTTTTCTCTCCTCTCTAATTGGTCCTGATTTTTATTTTTATTTTTAAGTTATTAAATTAATTGCGCCGAAAAATAAGGCTTTCATGTAAATAAAAAGCATTCATCTAAATTGTATTCTGTAGTTTTTGGAAAATAGTGACAGTGCTCGATTTTCTTTACTCCATAACTTTGTGCAAAATACACGTTTTTTTTTAAATGTATTTCTTACAGTGTGTTGGAGCAGGCGGCTGGTTTTCTGAGGAACTTCCCTCTTTGGAGATACTGTAGTAGTTCTGTGGCCAGGATCTGTGGGAAGGGTGGGTCTCCTGAAACATTAAACATTAACATTTATAATAGTGACACATTTTACTTGCATACAGTAGTTTAAATGTTTAGATACTTGCCTAGTGTGACCATTTCATAAAGCAGATTCCCAAACGACCATCTGGAAAAAAGAAAGATATTTCAACGCAAGCAAATTCACAGTATTATTTAAGTTATTAGGAACAATAGACCTCCAACTTGAACTTAACTTGAAGTAAAACTTTCTACCCTTCACTGCTTTGAGGCAACACATCGTTTTTGTTTTGTGAAGAATTACTATCTAATTAAAAGTTGCATTTCCATGTATTTATTTGATACAGTATATACAAGCCATTCTCACTCACACGTCACTGCTCTTGCTGATCACGGTGCGGGCCAGTACTTCAGGCGCCTGCCACTTCCTGTGCTCCGTGGCGTCCGTGGAGCCCAGAGTCCCCACAGCTCCTGAGGAGTGGGTCCTGCGATACGCCGAGCCCAGGCCCCACAGCTTCACGGTCAGATCCTGTCCGACCAGCACGCTGCGGGCCGCCACGTTCCCGTGGACGCACTGCTGAGAGTGGAGGTAGTCCTGCAAGAAGGTGGTGAGATGTTTGTTTGTGTTCATCAGATCCATTTTCATTTGTAAAATACACTTCCTGACCAAAAAGAGGTCACACGCTCTAATACAGGGGTCTGCCACCATTAGCAAAAGAGCCGGGAAACCCTGTGGCTTAGATCTTGACTCTGTGGAGGCCAATCCATGTGTAAAAATGATGTTTCATGCTCCCTGACCCACTCTTTCACAAAGTGAAATATGACCCAGTTCCATCTCTCTAGAACGGGTAAAACCTGAACTCCTCAGACTACATCACCTTCTTCCATTACTCCAGAGTCCAATCTTTATGTTCCCTAGCAAATTTAAGCCTTTTACTGATGAGCCTTTTAGAGTTCTTTTAGAGTTCTTCTAGAGTTCTTCGCATTGTGCTTGTGTGTTGTGCACCTGTGTGCACGAGTGTTTGTGAGCTCCGATCACAGTCATACAGGATATTTTTCTAAACACAGTTCTTCCTCGAGGACGATGGCTCCACACCGTCCTTCCAGTTTCTAATGATGCGTTTCAACAGTTTTATGCTAGTTTTTGTAGTTTCTGCTTGGGCTGAAACAACGAATCGATGAATCGACGACTAATCGATTATTGAAATTGTCGACAACTATTTTAGTAATCGATTAATCGTTTTCTGGTTCACACAGACTCAAATAGAGCAAAAATGACGTGAAAATTTTGTATTTAGTAGTAATTTCATGAATATCTGTCTGTTTCTCACAGCGTTAAGAGCCTCCAACAAACATTTACTCCTCCATCAACACATCCTCAAACGGCACCACTTTAGCTTTAAGTGATACAAAAAAAAAAAATCCTACACCATTCACAGCCAAGCGATTAATTGATTAGTCGTAAAAATGATCAATGAATTAATCGATTACAAAATAATCGTTAGTTGCAGCCCTAGTTTCTGCAGTTTCCTTGCTGATGTTTTCTCTGCTTGATGACAATGGATTTTCTTTGTTGTATTTTTGTTCTACATTTTAAAGACTAACCAGAGCAGAAGCCACTTGTCGTGCCATGATGTAAATCCTTTTCTCGGTCATGTCACATCCAGGCTCTGAGTTTTCCTATTGGGGAGTAAAGAAAAGATTTTGATACGTAAAGAAATCTCCTCATGATAGACTTAATGTTGTTATATGTCTGCTGGGATAATGCGTATGGTGAGTACCTGTCTACATTTCCACAGGAAGTTGAGCAGGTCTCGGTGCTGTAGCTCCTCGATGGCGATCATGAGCGGAGGCTGCGCGGTGACCACTCCGAGGAACGCCGGGATGAACGGGTGAGGGCCCAGACCCGAGAGGAACGACGCGAAACCCACAAACTGCTGCCGGTCCGCTGCTGACGCCGACTCTGAGACACACAACACAGAGGTGAAAAGATAAGAATAAATATGAAATAAACTACACACATGGAAACATTAACAGTAAAGTATTTAGAAAATCATTTTGAATTCCCGTACCTTTGAGTACTCGTAGGACCACGTCTTTGCGGTCCATCTGCGCCCGATACAGAGACACAGAGTCGTCTGGTTTCATCAAGAACGTCTGGGGCAGAGCCGCGATCTGACTGAAGGCTCTGTGCTGACTCCCTGTGGTCTGCCGCGGTACTGCAGCCACACTGGGCTCGGCGTTTGTCTGAGCAGCGTTCTGAATCTGAGTCATCAGTACCTCCTCGTGCTCCAGAGGGTTTATCCCATATGGAGCTAAATGAAAGTGATAAGATGTAAGACAAAAACATGATTACAGGCCCAGAGCTTTGTCCGGTCAGAGGGTCGTGCCATAAGAGATATTATTTGAGCAAATGAAAAGGTAGAAATGTCATCAAATATGTCAGAGAAAGGAGTACTGGTGCTTAACACTCCAATTTCAGTTTACTTCATTTTGATAAATGCAAATTGGCCTTTATTTCAATGTTTTTGGTGGAGGCTACAGTTTTGGACTGAGGCTCGTGACTACAGCACGTCGAGGAAATAAAGTTGGAACCACTGATGTAACACATACCTGTTATCTGCCGGGTTAGGGTTACGCATATCCAAAACTCAACGCGTACAGTATAGAGAGCAGAGCTGACAGCCTTTATGCCAGTGTGATACCTCACTTGACCTTCTAGTTTTTAAAACTGTGTAAGATCCGTGTGACTGAAGAAACTTGCATAACATTTGCCGATCCAAACCCCGGACCCTAAACCTAACCCTAACTCCCTGATCGGGGGGCGGCATGTAGTTCTGATTGTGTTTATTTCTTGATTTCTTTTTGGACTTTCCCTCACCGTCGATGCCCTGCAGGTGGCTCCGCTGCCTGTTGTTGTTGTGTCTGTGCCGGGAGCTGTGCCGCTGCTGCTCGTGATGCTGGTGGTTGTCCTGGTGACGGCTGTGAGGATGTTGCGGTTGTTGTTGCTGTGGTTTTTGTTGGTTTACTTGGTAATTGGGATGATTGTAGTTGACAGTCGGTGGTTTCTTTTTACAACAGCACCTCAGCACAAAAATGCACAGCATAAAAAGCACAAAGAAAACCAGCAGGATGGACGGGACGATGACTATAGCCAGTTCATGCTTCAAGACGACTGAAACAAACAAGAACAAAGAAGTTCATAGAGTCATCGTCTCTGTTAGACATTCCAGGGTAAATGTTATCATGACAGAAGAGTAAACTGAAACAAAAATGCTCCTAATTATCAGACACTGACAAATCTGTTTTTGCAGCAAATTGTCAAAAGAGGACATAATTGTTTAAATAATTGTTATGTGATCAAAGACAACCTGGTGATGTCCCAGCTCACATGCTCCCAAAGTTTTTATTTTTTATTTTCTTGGGTGGGGGGTATTTTGAGCAAATAAAAGTTTTTATGATATACCCTTATTTATATGTACTAATACTCTGTAGTCTAATACGTTCTACTATATTAATCAAACAAACAGTGGTTTCAAATTGCTTTTGAAACCAAACTTAAATTTCACTGTGTATTTTAGTTTCACTTTTAGACAAACCATTGACCCGTCATTAAAAATCTGCTGTTCCCCTTCACGCAATCTTTCTTCCCCTCGGCCTTTTACGTCGGACTTATTGAAACACAAATGGTCTCTGACTGAGCCAACATTGTCTGTGAAAGGCTGTTGTCGTTACAGGCACCTGGTCGTTGGTTTAAATGGGGCCGGACGATGTGGCATATTGATCCATTTCGATTTTCAAGTCGACTTTATTTTTTCATAATAAAATAAATACATGTAGCTGTCTATTTTGGACACCCTGAGTGATCTTATTAAGTGCCGACTGTAACAAGTGAATTTCTCCATTGTGAGATTATCTTCTCTTATTAGCCTTTCCTAACTCCAAAACTAGGTTCTGGTTCTGCCAAAGAAATGGCGGTAAACCTGATGATTATAAAGTCCCATGACGAAAGTAGAGATTGTGATGTCGAGCCCCTGGGTTTAAAACATGAAGACTTGACATGATCAAAGCCTAAATTTGGCAGTAGGGCTGGGCAAAAAAATGTTTTGAATTTAAAGTCGTGGTGGTAAGTCAAATCGATTCATATTTTCAGAAAATCTTTTTATTTTTGTATTTTTTTTAATTCATTTTTTAGTATTGCTAATTTACGATGTTTGCAAACTGCACAGTGACACAGTTTTTACAGTGATTGTCTTTGCTATTTTTGAGTTTGTTGATACACTTTAACTAAATACAATTAATACATGTATACGATATTTACAGTCAGCAGATATTTTCTTTTAAATGGGGGGGTCGAATCAAATCGTTAATCAAGTTTTTCATAAGACAATTGATGTTTTGAGAGGGGGAATCACTCGGCTCTATTTGGCAGGTTATTTGTGAATCCTAATTGGAAAAGCTCAAATTATCTATCTATCTATCTATCTATCTATCTATCTATTATCTAAAACACATCTGGTGCCTTTGCTATTATAGTTTTACCGTATTGGTTTAATAAATCTGTAGCCAGTTTTTCAGACCCAACCCATGTGTGCACTAATATTTACCTTTGTCCAGATTACTTTCATGTTTGAAAAGTGACGCTCTCACGCCTCCACATAACCCGAGTCTGAACCGATGACGACTCAATGCTGTGCAGTTCTGGTCTCGGTGCATTCTTTGGTGTGGTGGTGAACAATGCATTGATCATTTTTCCACTTATTCTGCGGTTGAGCCGCTCTGACATTTTAAGCTTGAATTATTATAACTTCCATTTGCATTGTAGAAGTAAGTTTAGTCGGAGGGTTTGTACATTTTGGAATTAGGTGCAACTGTTTTCTCAGGTTTTGGCAGCTGTGAACAAGCCTCGACAAATCATGAGCTACTGCTAATAGAATTACAATGTTTACAGTTTAATCAATACAACAGGATTTACGCAGGGCAATAAAAGTCATTAATTGAATGATGTCAAAATTAAGGTTTTAAAAGTCATTAAAAATAATTAAATCTGATTCAAACGAGCATTAAATCTACATTTCTTAGAAAATATCTTTTTTCTTTAGAGACAGGAACCACAACAATGACATTGCTCAACTGTTTTACACACAGGTTGAGCAAAAGTTTCCCGTTGTGTTCAATTTAGTTTTGAATATCAAAATGTCCCCGCACTTCCCTGTTTGATCGAATGTTTGCAAATGTTACAAAATGAAATAAGCGTAAGAGCTTTATTGTCATTGTACAAGCGTACAACTACAACATAGTGTTCAGGTGTTAGTCCTGAGCCGCATGATTTTGGAGGTCGGGGAAACTTTAGCACCTGGAGGAAACCTGGCTGCCCTCGGTCTCCTCAGATAAAACGGGCCCGTCTGAGAGCGCGGTGTCCGCCATCTCCTCGTTTGTTCCTTTTATTGTTTCCTGTAGCGCCTCTTGTGGAGCCTCCGCTGTGCTGCAGCTGTGAGGGCTCTTCAGGAAACTTTATTTATACACAAGGCAACTCAGTGCGCCTTGTGTAGAAGAAATGTGCAGGTCTTAAATAAAAAAAGCTATCTTTTGTTTACCTTTAAAAAGCTGCTTTCTTGAGGACCATTTTGGACTCTCAAAATAAACCAAACCTCCACAAAAACACAGACGTACAAAAGTATCCAGTAAAACCATGCGAAACACCGAAACATGTCGCGATTTTTTTATTTTTTTTTGCCTTTGTGGCATTAAAAATACAGTATTAGGACATTAAAATTGCATTAAAAAGCATTACACCTGAACAATTACACTATAAAAGCTGTACTTACAGAGTTGCAGCAGTTTATCCCCCATGTAAAGCGTCTTTGAGTGTCCAAAAAAGCGCTATACAAGTTTGATGTATTATTATTAATAACTACAAGTTCATATTGGCTTTATTGTGGTTTATGAACGCAGGTGAAAGTAAAGGGAAGTGACAGACTAATCATTTATCAAGCCTATTTAATTAGTCAACAGGTCAGCGGTTATTTTTGTCTCATAGTCGACTATTTGAGCGTTTATTTTTTTTATTATGCCTCCAAGATGTTATACAACATTTTAACCCAGATTAATGTAAAGAGGTCATAACTCAAAAAATGCTTCATATAAAGACAACAATAAAAGCAATATTAGTAACATAGAAACACACGACTGAGGACTTATTGAGTTGAGACTTAAAGACAAATGTAGGTGTATTATATGTTCTGGTGTTGGGGAGACGTGGGGAGAGTCCTTACTGCAGAGTTTGTCGCCCGATGCGCAGTTCCCCGCGGTGTTGGATGACATGCTGTAAATGAACAGGAGACTTAGATCAACATAAGTCACACAGATCAGAGTTACATCGGCTCAGCACCGAACCCAAAGACTTTAAGACCCGCTCCGCCCCGACATAAACTCTTTACGGAGCCGACGATTACCCCAGCTCTCCACACGGCAACGCGATGGAGTTACACAATAGTCATGTGCAAATAATATACATCCATCTTCTTAATATCAGGACTAGCAACAATTATTATATTTATCCCTGCACATTCAATATTTGTAGTTAATTTCCTATTAAGCTATTTAAAGAACATTTCACAATCTGAACACATGGTGAGATGAAACCTGTGGCGCGTGATTGGAGTTCCTGTGTCAGGCAAATTCTTGAACATTTAGTCAAACTCGCTTGTGCTGTACTTCTTGGCCTCGATCCAACTCATATGTTCAACCTCAAGCTGGAGCCTTCGGTGTGTTAAGCAAATGTCCTCGGGCTTTGGGTTTAACCAACACTCGGATGTTTTTAGAGATTGTTGACAAATGAACATCTGATCAAGGTACTTCTAATGGCTGTTGAAACTTTAGCCCTATCTCACAATTGTTAGTAGAGAGAGTTGATTGTAGTGAATAAATCTGGATTCAAAACCAAGAATTGGTGCTGCACAATATGAGAAAATTGTGATGCATTAAAGAGACGAGATGCAAGTTGGTCATTTTATACTCACTACTGCCACCTCAGGTCGTAGGTGTAACTGCAGTCTCTATATTAAGCTCGTGCATGACTGCCCGAAGTAACAACTTTCGGAGTGACAGTGCAGGGTTTTAGAAGCAGTCGTGGTGAACAGGTCTGGGCTCATTCTACACATTAGAAAATGGCTGGAACGTGTAGGGGGAGTAAAATACTTAGTTTTAACATGTTTAAACTCTGTACAGTCCCTTTAAATTTAGACAAAAATAGTAATTTAATTGTGTCAGAGTAAGATTTGAAACAGGCCCTAAAGTGCTTTCCACAATCAATAATGAATGTAACTAAAATGTAAATGCTAGTTCTCTCACCAAATCTCCTCAATAAAAACAGAAGTAATAACAAAACGCAGGACACAATGTAAAAAGTACAACACATTTAAAACATGTCAAAACGAGGCTTAAATGGAACAAAACCATATGAACTTGAACTGAACTTTTGCCTTTCTTTTCAAGTTCCCGTGCACTGTTGGGCTATGTTTGAAAATAAATGAGTGAGTCTCAAAACGGATGTAAGACCTCCGTGATCTTGCGATACACTGCAGCTTCTTTTTGCGATACGGATATTATAATATCACAATAACAAACATGGCGATATAACGTGGCGACATTGTGGCTAAATGATAGAATAGTGGCCAGTTAGTTAAGTGGTCGACATAATAACTAAATTGAGCCGTTGTAACCAGACGTGCTTCTCACAGTAAGAAAACTGCATAATCGAAATGGCATATTTTTAAATCATTCAGTGCCTACCTCGCCTCGTTCTGTCATCCGTAAGTGTGAGTGCAGAGCTGACATGTGTAAAGTGTCTCTTACTACATCAAGATAGTGACGCATAAAACCCAGTCACAAACGCTGACAGTATTTTGACATGTGTGACCACTCCCTCAGCCAATCAGATAAATGTTGAATTAACACTTAATTCATCAGGAACAATTCATTAATTAAGTTTGACTTAGTAACTACTTAACTACTACACTTAATTAATGCTGATAATTCAAAGGTCTTCACATACTTCACTTATTCATTATTATTTAATAATTAAATAATTCTGAAGTAGCCATTTATAAAACTACCTATATAGATGACTTATTACTAGAGGTGCACCGATCTGATCGGTGACCGATCACGGCCTAATTTTGGTGATCTGTGAAATGCGCCGATCAGACGTAGATTTTTTACAGTAGATAATCTGGTGAAAGCGACGCAGTAAAGCGAGTTTTAAATGTAATTCGTGGCTACACAACGGCTCTGGATGTTCTGCTCGGCTGTTTCCCTCTCCTCGTTTCCAGACTGCAGTGTAACTAAACAAAACAACCACGGAGCTGGAGCTAACCCGCTACGCTTTAAGACAAAAGCATAATAAAGGCTCGTGGCCATAAAATATCAGCGTATGGAACTTCTATCCTGAGCCGAAGGAGACGATGTGCCTTTATTTACATTCACATGCGCGCTCTGTAGGTGATACAAACGGGATATTAACACAAAACGCATGTGAAACTACGACCGAGGCCGGGGTCATTGTCCCGGCTTATTTCGCTGAGAGAAGGTGCTCTTTAGTGCTGAAGTGTCAGTAAATGGCTGCTAGTCTCATGTCACCGTCTCCTTGTGGAAAAGTTTTTCTTCTCTTTCTTCAAATATTGTCCAAAGTTAAAGTCCAAAACCAAAATGATGCTCCTAATTCCACCGTGTTTAGGCTGAGAGCTCCACCGGCCTCCCCACTACCGTCCATAACATCTGATCTGAAGCAACTACGAGTCACAGAGTAACACAGGGATTGGCTGAAATAACATGCACTATAAAAAAATGGTTTACTTTAAACTATAAAAAAAGATGACCATGAGGGAAATGTATAGCTTTATAGAGTCATTCTAAATATAAAAATATATTCTGTATTCGTGTCTTATGGCTTGTTATCTTTTATTTAACTTTTTTTAATTGGATCAGTAGTAGCCAACATTCTTTGGTTTCTCTTAAACTCTTTGTAGAAATTGACAAAACAGTACTGAGTCTATCAGTGCCAATTAAGTGGTCAGGTTGTAATTGCAGACGAGCTGCTGGGCCGGTGCCACAGGGAAACCTGTATTTAGTTTATGGTTCCTGGAACAATCAACCACAACATTATCACATCGTCAATACGAAAATGTTACTCATCCTTGTGTCTTTTCTTGATTCTGATTGATGTGAGGCAAGACAGTATACTTTATATTGTAATAAAGCCTAAACACAGAAAAGCTCACAAAAAACTGATAACTAACTGTTAGTAACTGACGAATAAGTCCTGCACTGCAGTATTAATAAATTATTTATTGTCACAGTATATGGTCTTTAACAAATATGTAATAAAGCCTTAATAGTGCACACTTTAGAAAAGCCCACAAATACTCTTAACTGTTACACTGATACACTTATTAATCATTAACATGTGGTTTAATCATGGTGTAATAAGTCATCTATATATGTAGTTATAAATGGTTATTTCATAATTATTAAATAATGAATAAGTGAAGTATGTGAAGACCTATTAATTACGCGCATTAGTTAAGTAGTTACTAAATGTTAGTCACACTTAATTAATGAAATACAAGGTAACACTTTATAACCCAGCATTTGATATAGTTTTAAAGATTCAGTCAATGAAATGTTTTTGATTAAATGTGATTCCAATCATTATTTTTTCCATGATCGTGCAGCTCTACATTTGGCTAATCACGACTCTCTAGTTCAAAGCCTCCAGCTGTGAATGTTTTGACTTTCCAGGTGAAAACTGGAAAGTCAAAAAGGCCAATGTTGTTGTTGCAAAACCTCATGACTGTCCCGTCTTCCGAGGACACACCGTCGGCTCACGCTCCGTCCCGGAGACTAGAGAAATGTCACTGAACCAGTCCCGCCACATTGAGAGCCTAGAGGACGTCCCGTGTGTCAGCGCGTAACTGCAGGCCCAACACCCCCTCAGCCCACAACACGGAGAGCGCGTGTTTAAAGAAGAAAAAACACGCCGCGATACTGTCAACACGCCTCGACTGCTCTACGGCAAAACTCGCTTTATACTTTAGCTGGCGATGCGTATTTATGTATTTAATCATTTATTTCTGGCAGGAATACATGAGAACTAAAGTTAAAGTTTGATACATTAAGACAAGTATATACTGCGATATTGTTGAAGACCATTTTATGCCACTACACTGGAACTAACTATAAAAAAAAAAAATCACTGTAGTCGCCTGTTTTCAAAGTATTAACATATCTTCAATCACACATAAGTTGCAAAAACAAAGGTATAACGAAAATAGAATAAAAGGTTAAAGACGATATAGTCATTAACTGACTTTTAAAAGTGCATGGTATTGACTGTGGCAAGTATCTTATGGTTTATAGAGACTTAATCAAAGGAATTGGCAAAAATATAATCCAATATGCGGGTGTAATTGTCATAAATCACAGTCTGCATGCTGTATTTTGAATATTCAACTCTAGCTGTAATATGTCTCACTACAATTCACCTTTTCCAACAGGACGTGTGTAAATGTGCTGCTAAATATCCCCGGCTCTTACCTTGTAAAATCAGGTGCATTTCTCAGACCGGGCGCTGCTGCTCTGCCGTGCTCCGGTGTTTTGGCTCTCAGGTTTGCCACACCCACAGCGTTTAGTTTCCACCGTGAGCTTTTCCAGCTTCAGCAGAGCCTCATTAAACAACGTTTGCATTTCCAGCCCTTGAGTTTCGGGCTCGGTTATGAAACGGAAACCATTATTCCGGGATGGTACTAAATCTACAGAGGAAGTATGTTTTTTGCGTTTCCAGCTTCTTTTTTTAACTACATTTTTTTATTATTTCTACTTAAAAAACTTAAAAGACACATTATTGCTAAAACTTAGTTAAGATTTTGCTAAAAAAAAATAAATAAAAAAATACCCAGCTTTCTTTAGTTTGACCTTTTTTTGTGATGCGTAGTTTCACTTCCTCATTGGACACTGACAGGAAGTGGCATAGATAGAGGCAAACAATTTTAAACTGTTGCCGTGCCGACCATGTTATGTCAATGGGAAATGAGTCCGGAACTTTACCTCCATCTATGTCACTTCCTGCCAGTAGTTTAAAAAGTAAATTAAAATGAACTTACAACTGGTGTTATCCTTCAAAATAAGCCATATTTTCTTAAGCATTAAAACCTGTTTGTTTGCGCTTTCAGCTGAGAGGCATCCCGGAAACTCTCACATAAACGTTAGCTCTGACTCTTTTTGTTAAATAATAAAAACAACACCCATGTTCTACCACTGCTGTCCACATCCTACGAGTTGATAAAGGCAGCAGCGCATTAAAGGAGAGGCCCGTGGACTTTGAATAACTGTGATCTTGGACCCGGTCTGGGACACGCCTCGCATCGGGCTGTAGACTTTAGGAGCCTTTTGTCCCGTTGGTGGACGGGGAAAGTTACGTCATCGCTGATTCAAGAGGTTAATTATTGCTTTACGTTGCATTATTTAACTTGGCCGTGTTTGTTTGATGGATGACTTTCAAATATTTAGACTTGCACATTAGCCAATTGGATTTTTTTTTTCATAATTAAACCACACACATTTATTACATCTTTAAACCAATATCTTAACAAATAACCCTCTATTTTTATTGAAATGCAATACAATTTTGGGAGTAAAAACCGAATTTCTGTAGAGCAATAGAAGTTATTAAATAAATGATGCCAACATTCGGTGCACGGTGGCACAGCTGTTAGTACTTATGCTTCACAGCTAGGAGGTCCCGTGTCTGAGTGGGTTTTCTCCGGGTACTCCAGTCTCCCCAACCACTAACAACATGTACAATAGGCCAGGATAAGTGAGAGTGTTTGTGAGTGCGAGTGGGGGACAACACATGGGAATGTTTACATGCATGTGTCCTGTCCTGAAATGAAGGCCTTAAATGCTATTAAAGAGCATATTTGAGATAGAAAGATAATAATAATCCCACTGATAGGCTTACTACTCCATATGTTCTTAAAAAATGCAAAAAATATGGTCAAGTCCAATATGCTTCACACTGCCCGACCAAAAAAGAAGTTGTACAGCCTTTAGCTTTGATTATTCTGTGGCTTTATTTCAATAAGCTTCCTAATGTGAAAAGATCCAGTGTTGCATTCATTTCGCATTTGGCGGCCGATCCATCTCATGCTCCCACAATTTGGACCTGATCATTTGGATTATGTTTGTTCCATCAGGGAATGACAGAACCACCTGACCAGCTTCAGTAGCTCCAGATCAGAGCAGTTAGTTACAACCAGTTGAGCTTATTATTTTTTTTTTGGGGTCAGGCTGTAAAAAGATCACGTTCCTGCGGCATTCAAATATTGTATTAGGCCCGGAAATGACATGAAAAATAACGAAATTTACCTGGCTGCTGCTCGTACCGAAGAAAATGTCCCCGTTTGCCTGCACGCCGCCCGCACTAAAGGGGAAACACCGGATAATGTTTGAATAAAGGATTAACGATTCGGATCGACGCCAATGCGCTCAATAATTATGCCAAATCCTCGTCCGTTTGGAAACCCCCTCTTTTGGGAAACCTCGGGCAAGTCGTGCGTCGCATGTTGCAGACGGATCATGTTTGTTTTGCGAGTGTCCCGGGACGGTTTACGTGTGCGACTGATATGTGTGTGAGACCCGCGGTGAGCGCCCCCGGGTTATTTTTGGGTTAGTGACAGCGTGTCAATGGCCGCAGATGCATCGGAAAGGAAGGCTCTGAGGTACAAGCAAACTCTGGTCAGTCCTCCCTTTATTCTGCTCTTTTTTAGACTCACGTGCACTTTTCTCCCAATGCTAAACGCTCACTGCTCTTCTCTTACTTTAGTTTAGCTCAGATCCGTGTGCTCAGTGTTGGGGGGGCAGTGTAATAATGCATGTTGCTAATTTAGCCCCTTGTTCTGGACCTTCTGCACGCTGTCAACATGATAAAGACCTATTAGCGGATGTTGAACAACGGGGTCACGACAGGTGCTCAGCCGCGGGCGCCTCCTTCACCCCGCGCTCGCCGTGCACGCTCATATTAACGTGCACACACTTCCTGCGCTTCTCCACTGGCCACCTGTTCCCCCCCCCCCCCCCCCCCCTTCCCTCGCCTCATGTCTTAAGCTCTGTCTTAGCATGTCCTTGTGACTCCTGTACCGTGACTATGGCTGTACTCGGTCTCCATCCACTCCCCAAGCCCCGCGGTCGCTACATCAAAAAATGCACATGGGTGGCAGATCCTGGTCCTGAGCTGCAAATATAGATCGAACAGAGCGGATATTAACAAGCTAAAGCTTTAAATTTAAAGTCAATATTTGATCATAAGTCGGCATTAACAAAGTAAAAGTAGAGTTTTTGAGGAGTGTTTTCGTTGAGATCGGATTACTTTTATTCCAGTACATTTGAAATGTAAATATAACACATTCTCCTCCACTACATTTCTAAAAAAAGTACAGTAAAGTTTGTTGTGTTCATTTTAAAAGCTTAATGATGCACACTATGAACAGTAGGTGGCGCTGTGCAGTGGTCAAATGCCACTGACTCGCAACAAAGGAAGGAGGTTTTGCCCCCGTCGTGTTGCACAGAGGGTGGTTTTGCATTCGAGAAGCTACAAACGTATTTCCCCTAACGATTATTTCAAGGTTTCCGCTGGGCATTAAACAACATTAAAAGTCATTAAATGAAAATCAAGGCCTTACAGGTGCATTGTGCAACTTCTTGTGCGGAAAAAATAAGTAAAATTCCTGGAGCGTCCTCAAGACCACTGTGATGGAAAGTAAAGGCGCCATGCTGACCACTCATACAGCCACTGGGTCACTACAAGGTCAAACACACAAATATCAACTTCTTTTTCCACATAAAAAGTTGCATAATGCATCTTTAAACAGCATTAAATTCAAACTGGCATCTACATTTATTGGCACAGTCTTGTGACATTGCTCAATGTCATCATTGACTTTTACTGTAAAACTTCAATGAAAATACCAAAGTTATGGTGAAATTGACCACATTTATTTGCTCAAATTTCTTCTCTCTGTTTGATGAAATCTTTGCAAATCGTAAGAAATAAAATATGTGCTAATTTCTGTAGTAGTATTTGGGCATTAAAAATAGTGTTAAAAAGCATTAAATTTGACTTGCTTTTCCCTGTATAAACCCTGGATCTTCCTGTATTTTCTACAGCAAAACTTCAGTACTTACACTTAAGTGATAATATAAAAGAACAACTTTTACTTGTGTTGGAATAATATTTGACCTGTAGTGTCTGTACTGAATCAAACCATGTACTTTTCCGTTCATTGGAACTCAGGGAGTGTAATGTCCGTCTACAAACGCTCTTCATTTGTATAATATGTTTGTTAAATGCTGTAATCGATGGTCGTCCAGCCTTCGCTCTGCCCGATCCCGTCAGACCTTGGAAGCTAAGCAGGACGGGCCTGGTCAGTACTTGGATGGGAGACCGTTTGGCAACACCAGGAAGCCTAGCGAATGTAGTGAGTGAGTGAGTGAGTGAGTGAGTGAGGCCGATGGCGCAGACTGGTTGCCTCGCTTCCGTCAGTCTATCCCAGAGCAGCTGTGGCTTCAATAGTAGCTTACCACCACCGAGTATGGAGTGAATGAGTATCAGTATTGCGGACACTTCTTAAAGTCTGAGATCGTTCCTGATTACGGTTTTGCTGAGAGTTGGACCTTTCTCCAAAGATCGGTCAATTCATCTGCCGCAGTAATCACAAGTATCCGTGACATGACTCGTCCCAGGAGGAATGTTCACTGAGCCGCCGGTAAATAACAAGCGCCCTCACAGTGAAACCCAACACACTTTGACGGGGCTGATATGTTTACGTTAAGAGAGTTTCACATAATAAGCGTTAGATGTTTGGCGATTCTGGACGGAGCTCCTCAGAGTGCAGCCAGTGTTGCCTGTAGAGAATCTGAGAAAGTCTAAACTTGTGCAGTTCATTTGGTTTTAGGCTCTTTAGACCTTTTGATGAACATGTTTTTTTTAGTTTGTTGAGTTCGATTATTGTAAGTTTCATTCTAGTTTTAGGTAACAAAGATTTCATGTCATAGCAGTAGACTCAATCTGTTATACACTACAGCTCGACATTTTAATGACTTTTCACTGATTACTTGAGTAAAAGTACTGATA
Source organism: Proterorhinus semilunaris (assembly GCA_021464625.1). Lineage (NCBI taxonomy): Eukaryota > Metazoa > Chordata > Actinopteri > Gobiiformes > Gobiidae > Proterorhinus > Proterorhinus semilunaris. Next base: position 3,358,217 of record CM038360.1, on the reverse strand, counting down.
CTTCTGGTGAAATATTACTCCATTAAAAGTAAAAGTTGCTCAGTCAAATGATTTCTTTGGGGGAACGTACCGAAGTGAAGTAAAAAGTACAAATTTTAGAAAAAATAACTTGAAGATCACCTGTACGGCAACACTCCAGGGACAAACCTTCGTACTTGTTGTGAGTCATAGACATTGACAGAACGTCTGCACAGCGCCATCTATTGTTCCGAGGTGTGCAGTGTAAGTTTTTACTTTTCACTTTGGAGCCTTTGTGTGGAGTAGACAGTCGTATATTTCTCTTTCAAATGTCGTGGAGCAAAATATGCAACCAAAATGACTACTCATGTTAAGTAATGGAAAGGCCACTCACATTTTGAACAGGGCCAATGGAACATATTCAAATTATTAGAGCAAACATGTTAATGACTGCTGCAGGATTTTCAGTTTGTTGATCTTGTCATTAAAGTCTCCAAAACCACAACACAAAGCTGCCCGTGCCCTGTGCCCTGTTGCGGCTTTAGGGTCGTGGCTTCACCCCCTTTCACCCTGTGCTGTCTTATGGGCCGAAAAGTCCTTTAGAGAATAAAAGTGACCCACATCATCATCATCAGTTTACAGCCTGCCTCAGTCCCGTCTGACTCGGGCTCCACAGACTTGTCCGGGCAGAGGCTGGATCTCGCCGCGTTGATGGGTCGGTATGTACGGACTGGTTATAACTGTGACCTACAGAATCCAACCGTTTTTGGAAACCTTACACCGAACCCCCCCTTCCACACACGCAATACCTGTGTCGTAAAGGTCATGTTTAACGTCGAGGCAAGAGCGCATCAAAACGTCACATTTTATACGAGATAAACCGTTCCTGGTGAGTGTGGGCGATTTCATAGAGGCATCTGCAGAGTTTAGAGTGTGTGTAGAGTAAGAGAGAGGTGTGGGATAGTGTAATGAGAAATATTGGATCTCACTGATGCTAAATTTAGCCCCGAGTTGTATTTCACCGGCAAACAGAGGTGGGAATAAGGGGACGGTAACTAAGGATACAAGAAATCTGTACACAAAATACAAGGTTTGAGAGACAAATTGAAAACTTACGATGATTTTCTGCAGCAAACAAAATATCCATTCTCTTATGAACAAATGCCCGACTCACAGCTCCACAATGCTAATACTCCTGCATTTAAATGTGTGCAATGAACTAGCTCTCACTGCAGTATCGCTCACATAATCCCTTCAGTGTTTTCCAGCACAGATAAGTCACTGACGGCCTTCTCCTCTCTCAGTGAACGCCACTGAGGTTCAGAATCTCTTCCAGGGGAGACCCCCAGGTGCAAGATAGAGCCTCCCCCACCCAGCGGGAGAACCTACGAACCACACAGGATGTTCTTTAGGTTTAACCGGCTCCCTGCCATCCACCACCCGCACAGGTCTGACACATATGTTTAGAAACTCCAAGGTCTTAGCTTTTAAATAAGGCTGGCTCTAAACAGTGGAAAACATGACGAAAAAGCCGTAAAAAAAACTAAAACACGACAGAAAAAGCAACAATAAATGCAACAAAAAAGTAAGTCAAATGCGGCGTTACACTGGCCTATAGGCTGTAACCCCACTGTCGAGAAGCGTTTAGATTTGGGTGATGCCGAACTGGAGAAAGTATGCTCGGTTAAGGCGGGGGTTAAGAGGTTAATAAGGATAATGAGCTGAGGTATTCAAATCATCCATGTCCTTAGATGTCTTGATTCCGAGTCAGACAAAGCACAAGCTCGTCTCTTCTCTCGGGAACACTTCAATAACACGCCAGCCCCCGTCGGTCCGTGTGTGCGTTTGATTACTGGGAATAGTTGTCCTCGAGTCTCCTCCGTGTCCAGTGGCATTTGCTCGATCCCGTCTGACCCTGGAAAGAGCACATCTGCAGCTGTCCTCACATCGACTCCTCAACTTTGCATTGTCAGTTTTCCACCATTCTGTATAACAAACAAATAAACTCAGGCTTAACATGGCCTAAAAGGGAGACCATCATTTGCCTAAACAGTTTCAATCTAATAGCAAGTAATTCTAGTGCTTTGACTTTGATACGATACCAATTCCATTGCATTGTACATCAAAACCCAAAGAAACTAGGCAAATTCACACAGCCATATTCTGTCACGCTGCACTTGCTCAAATTGAATGATAAGGCCTGGCAAACTAACCAAGACAACAACCAACCAAGCCTATCCTATAGTGTGAGAATCACTGGCTTCGAAGGAGATCTTTCCAGTTCATGTTTATTATGAAGCGCTGGTGTAGGTCCTGAATGAATGTCTTCCTCAGCTGCCGGTTCAATCCCGAAGCGATAAATCTGCAGCCGGGTCCGCGTTTCCGTTTCATTCGAGCCGTTTGTGTCGGCACGTGGTGCGGGGCTATTTTTACAATGACACTTCTGTGCCAGCGGGGGAGTACCACAACCGCCCTCTGCCCAGCGCTTCACACGGAGAATACCCGTCCCGACACACAATGCACGAGCGCTGCATTGGAGATCCCGCAACCGGGGAGACCTGCGTTTGTGCCAAAGGGGTCTCGCAACAGGAAACTCAATTATTCCGATTTTTCCAAGTTCTTTCCGAGTCTAAAAATTTTTTTTCTTTAGTTTGGTCTCGTGTTAGACCAAAACAAAGACCTTTAGTTCAATTTGTGAAGTTTATTATTTTAGTTTTCCCCATGATTACTAGGTTTTTGACTCAAGTCATAGCCACTGCTCCTGAACAGGCGCCTCTGTGGCATTACTACCTTAAAGTCGTAGTCTGTAAGATTACAAAAGTATATAATCAATTCACCCTAAAATTTAAATCATCCATCCATCTTCTTCCACTTTTCCGTTGCCGGGTCGTGAAATCACATTGCACCAGCCCCTATAGCGCCCCCTGCAGGTGGTGGGTCCACAGAAGGACGGCCTCATGGTTCTAACCGGGCCTGTTGGTCTCTCATAAGGGGCTTCTGAACCGCTCTTTGTCTGACCCGTCACCTATAGGACCTGTTTGCCCTGGGAGACCCTACCAGGGGCACGAAGCCCCCGACAACAGAGCTCCAGGATAATTCGGGCGCTCAAACCCCTCCACCACGTTAAGGTGGCGGCTCCAGGAGGGGAAGTTTAAATCAATGCATTTGTTTAATTATTGTTATTTCTATGGCTGTGTTTTTACTGAGTGGCTCTCCTCTCCTCTTTATGACGATGTATGTGTCGTGATATATTATGGTTTATGTGTGTACAGTGTTTTGAAGGTTCTTGTCCCGTCCACAGCTCTATGGGGAGTACCAGGAGCACCAGGGCGGCTCGGGGCGACGCGAGGCCACCCGGCTGCTGACGGAGAGGCAGATCAAGAAACATGGCGCCCGCGGTCTCAGCCGTAAGCAGAGCCGGCGCAGCAGCGGGCAGAATGGCTTCCAGAGCCGCTACAGCAGGTACCGCAGCAGGAGGCAGTCCAACATGGAGGGGCCCACCGCCGAGGAACAGCCTGAGGCCGAGCCCCCCTCCTCCGTGAAGAAGAAACGCTCCTTCTCCAGGTGTCAAGGTGAGGCTGCTCGGAGATTAAAGGAGATCATTCAAACTGTTCACTGCTTCGTTTAAGTTAAGCCTTGTACTTCCCCATCAGAGGATTTTATGAAAACAGTGTATCTTGTTATCAACCCTTTGTATCTATAGCAAACCCTTCGCTTGTATCTATAGCAAACCCTTCGCTTGTATCTATAGCAAACCCTTGGCTTGTATCTATAGCAAACCCTTGGCTTGTATCTATAGCAAACCCTTGGCTTGTATCTATAGCAAACCCTTGGCTTGTATCTATAGCAAACCCTTGGCTTGTATCTATAGCAAACCCTTCGCTTGTATCTATAGCAAACCCTTCGCTTGTATCTGTAGCAAACCCTTCGCTTGTATCTATAGCAAACCCTTCGCTTGTATCTATAGCAAACCCTTCGCTTGTATCTGTAGCAAACCCTTCGCTTGTATCTATAGCAAACCCTTCGCTTGTATCTATAGCAAACCCTTCGCTTGTATCTGAGTGCGCAGATGGAGGCGACATTCTTCCTCCTGTGAGTTGCAGTGTTTGGTTTTGTCAGACTGCGTTTGTCGGGTGCAGCGTTTCCTGGTGACGCGGCTCGGAGAGGACTGGATCTTCCTGGTCCTGCTGGGCTTCACCATGGCCCTGGTGAGCTGGAGCATGGACTACGCCAGCGCCAAGAGCCTGCAAGGTAAGAGATCTGCGCTGTAGTGTTGGGTAATAATTGTTATAATGTTAATAAAGTGAATGCTCTTTTGTGAGTCCCTGCTCCCTCTGGGTGGAAACAGCTCATTTTACTCTTTGGCTGTAGATACAAAAGCTCAGATCTTTTTAGAAGCCGAATGCCCATCTCGGCTCTCTCGTTGCATTATGGGTAATGGAATTTCTTTTGGCTACCAAACAATATTGATGGTTAGCGTAAAGCAACGAAGAAAGCTCTGATTCTGACCGTTTTAACCGCTGGAAAGTTGATGATTTAAAGCGTTTTTTGTCGTCGCCGTGGAGCCTGTTACAATATCAGCTCAAAGTCTATTTTTACAACACGACAGAAACTTCATACGAAGAGATGCTTAAAAAGTTACGACCAGTGCTTGTTCATATAGTTGGAATAACTATGTCAGAAAAACATGACCTTTGAAGTTGTTGGACAAAGTCCAGGGTCTGAAACTGTGGCCTCATGTCGCCGATATTCACAACATTTAAACTGAAATGAGAAAGAAACACATAGAATCACTCTTTTCTTTTTCTTTTTTTGTCAATAAGGACCGTAAATGAAATATTTTTTTTCTTATTGTGACCAGAGAGACCACATACACATATAGGCTATTCATCTACATTGACTTTATTTGTATTTTTTAATGAGTGATCTGTTGGTACAACAGAGCTAATTTGACTGAAATGTACCCACAATATTTAACATCAACACCGTTTGGAAACTTTTCCCTGTGATTCCAAGACAAATATAATTAATTAAAAAGTGACGGTGTCAGTGTTGGGCTGATCCCAGGTCCTGTCATTCCCCTGTCCAGTATGGTCCACTATGGTCCACTATGGTCCGCTCCTGCCTACGGAGCCGCCGTCCTGATTGTTCCCTCGCTTTCAAGATATTGACAACTTCAATATTTGCAGAAAATGTCACTTGAGACGTAAAGTCTTTAAACCAGAGCCCGTGAGCCTCACGGTTACGGCTCGATGTACGTCCGTGTTCAGGCTCCGCAGCCTGAACTCGCTCACACATTTCAATGGCGGTTTATAAATGTGGTTTATTTGGACCAAAATTAGGAGCCTGATGGACCCACGCATGTGCAGTCGAAATGGGCATTTGGCTTATTGTGAAGATAAAATATTCCAAGCAATTGTCAGAACCACAAGAACATGACCACAAACTCTGGGAGCTATTTAATTTTCAAGGGAAAACACAAGTGTAAGTTTATCTTTGCTATCATTACTTTCTGTCAAAGGTCATTACCGGGGGAACAGCTCCACCTTGTGGCATATGCCCTTTGTGACTTCTTTAATTGGTAAATATTCCGCCTGATAAAACATTATCAGCAATTAATCAAAGATGCTATGCTTTTCATGTAAAAAAAAAAAAGAAGAAAAAAAAGAGTTTGGTATTTGACCTTTATTTGGCCTGTAGGCTCCAGGATCAATAGGTTTTTAGGTTTTCAATGCTGATTGAACCGTATCCATGGTTACATATACATTCCATTCTGAAAACCTACCAGAAATTATACAAAACCTGAAATAAAATTGATCTTGAAGTATAATAGGAGCCACCGGGTTGAAACCATACAGCTGCTGGGTCATTATGCACTCATTTGAACGTTTTTTACTTTAAAAATGGCCTTTTAACGTTAATAGTAGACATAGATTAACTGCTGAATGAATCATGTATATTTTGCTTATATGTTTTTTAATAACAATATTAAAGTGACAGAGTAAGAGCTATCGCTATAATAACTTTACACACCAACAAACGCAAAAACTTAAGCAAGCAAATTTTACCGACGTGTAATGATCACAGTGAGGTCCATTTTAAAAGCATTAATGTCTCAATAAATAAATTATCTTAAGCAGCACATCAATACCGTTGCATTTTTATATTACCATTACCATTATCATTCAAAGTTCTCAGACGATCCCTGTCCATTCATTTCAAAGGACGAGCGCTTCTGTTTCACCCATAGGGGGCGCTAACATTCTTTGATCACCTTAACCACTTTATTAAACAGATTTCCTTTTCTCTGAACTCCCGCCTGTGCCTCAGCCTATAAGTGGATCTACGGGGAGCTGAAGGGGAACATCCCGCTGCAGTATTTGGCCTGGGTCTCCTATCCTCTCTTCTTCATCCTCTTCTCCTCTCTTTTCTGCCACCTTGTTTCTCCACAAGCCATCGGTGTGTAGCTCATCTTCGCCTATTGCATTTGAAATGTGCAATTACAATTTTAAAAGCATCACATCTCTTTGCCGTCTCCTCTTAGGGTCCGGAATCCCAGAGCTGAAGACCATCCTCAGGGGAGTGGTGCTGAAGGAATACCTGACACTAAAGGCTTTTGTGGCTAAAGTGATCGGCCTGACGATGGCTCTGGGCAGCGGGATGCCTGTGGGGAAAGAGGTGAGCTGTTGCATGAACACATTTATTCCTTTTAGAAGTTAATGTAATGATTTTATGCATTCATTCTCTCCCCCAGGGGCCGTTCGTGCACATCGCCAGCATCTGCGCAGCTGTTCTCAGTCGGTTCATGTCATTCTTTTCAGGGGTTTACCAGGTAATTTTATGTCGTAAGAAGCTCCACCGATTCATTCACATAATAGGGTAGACATAAATGGACACAGACGAACGAGAGCCGTGCTTAAACCCTGGCAGTTAAACACTTTTAATAATTTATGTAACGATTGTAGAGAAGTAAACAAAAAGGGAGCGGCGTGCAAACATATCCAGTAAGATTTTTATAAAAACATTAGTAAGCTATTGAATATTTCCCCCCCATTTAAAACCACTGTCAGTGATGTAATAATTTAAACCATCTAAAATACCCTCAAATTCCCTAGAGATGATTGCATTATATATCGATATATCGGCCGGCCGATATCATGCCGCTAAAAGAACCTGGAACCTAAAGTGGAAAGGGCTCAGTCAGAGCCTTAACATTAATCCCTCGGCACCAGAGGAGCTGTGAAACTTCACGGTGAAAACGGTCACAAGTTTGTACGCCTAATTTATGTATTTTATGTTGCAGACTTTTGCTTGTAATTTTGGAACCGTAAGAGAGAAAGACTTACCTCTTTTTTGTTTCGTAATTTGCTAATTTGTGTGTCTCAAATGAGTATCAACTAAACATTAATGTCCTGAATAAATCAGCCCTATGGCAGGCCCTGATAAAGCGCCCCCTGCTGTCAGAGGCAACACTGACACGCCCTACACAGGGTTATAGACGAGATATTGTTTTAAATCGCTGGTGCATATCGACATCAGCCGATCAAAATCAACAAAAATCGGCATCGACCTCTATTTGCGACCCTCACGACCCAGGGTTGAAACCGTATTTCTTGGAAACATGGTCAATATTTTCTTTGCAATATTACGGAAATATCCCTCATTAATCCCCTGTGTTTCTCATCCTTTGGCCCTGATTGTGCTAAAGTGAGACCATAATATCTTCTGTTACAGTTGTTCATACTTGAATGTAATTATCACTGCCTGGTTTCTCTTTCATGGGTCAGTAGAACCCGTACTGTTACACAGACATCCTGACTGTGGGCTGTGCTGTGGGAGTGGGCTGCTGTTTTGGGACTCCACTTGGAGGTAAGAACTATACTCCTCTGCATTTATGCTGGGTTACTTTCTACATTTTGGTCAAACGTCGTCTTGTCCAAATCCAGGGGTGCTCTTCAGCATCGAGGTGACGTCCACGTACTTTGCCGTCAGAAACTACTGGAGGGGCTACTTCGCCGCGACCTTCAGCGCCTTTATATTCAGAGTCTTATCGGTCTTCATTAAAGATGCAGGTAGAGTTTGGTGTAGGGCTGCAGAATGTATCACATATTATTGTTGTAGTAATATTAGGGGATGCAATATCCTTATGGTGCAATATGTCATTTGGGTGTAATCTCCTGGGTAATTATCTCCTATTAAAGAGGGGGTATTATGCTTTTTTCAATCACATAGCACCAGTCTATAGCACACTACAATGATGATGTAACCTTCTGTTGGTCTGTATATGCAGTAAATTAAAATAACTGCCTTGAATAAAATTGCTCTCTCAAAATGGCCGTACTGAACGTCTTGAAATGGGCCTCTGTCTCTTTAAAAAGCTTTCCGACACGCCCCCTTCAGCACACTACTGTGGCATTTAAACAACAACACTGTGCGGGGAGGGGGGGGCTCTGCTGAGCTGAGGAGCAGTGGTTGGGGGCTTGGCTGGTGACGAAAGGTCCAGAGGCGTCTCCAGGAGGTGGGGGCGTTCCTAGGAGGACTGAGGCATAGCTACACCTAAAATGGCCGCCGTCTAAGTTTTTACTGATTACTCAAAAATATGTGAATGAGCCGAGGCAACACTCCAGGCATGTGTTTAATGAGGGAATGACATAATAACATGATATAAAGCTTGACAAAGTCGATTTTACATAATACCCCCCCTTTAAAGCATTACTTGATTGACTTGTTACTAGGGCTGGGCACCGTTAAACGATACCAGTCACTGTATCTGGGAAAAGTTTTAGTTCTCCTGGTATCGAAAAAGTATCTTTAGATCCATTAGTTAGTTTCGATGCTGTTGGTTCAAGGCCAGCATTAAAGCAAGTGATTTGGTTGTTTCAGCTTAAATACATTATTTCCCCCCAATTTTTTCAAAATGTTTATTTATTTATTCCTTTTTTTTTGTTTGAGACTCATTTTCCTCACACTTTTGTAGTCTTATTTTTGTCGCAATATTTTTTCTATTTCTCCCCCATTTTCCCTCAATGTATTTCCCATTACTGAACGATAAGTCGATATAGTAATTATCGTGACAGCCCTAAGGTGATCAATGGAGTTGTCATGTAAAAGAGTAACAAACACACATTGGCCACTAGATGGTGCCCTTTCTTCAGGTCCCGACGTGTGACTTTTTATTGAGTTATGATCTTTAAAGATTGTTTATCTTTACAGTTACCATTACTGCTCTGTTCAAGACAAAGTTTCGTATGGACTTCCCCTTTGACCTTCAGGAGCTGCCTGCGTTTGCTATCATTGGGTAAAGTCGTCATTGCATTCACATCTACAACCAGACATTCATAAATAATTACTTACTCAGCGTTTAAAATCCAGCTTTATGCAAATGTCACATTTAAAATCCGGAAAATCCAATTTATTACTGGAGTGTGCGCCCCGAGGGAGAGAGTTTCGCTGACCTAATGCTGAGCTCATTTATTATATGAGTCATGGTTTCGTGGGGTTCACTTCAAAACATTCTCCACTGAAATCATTAATCAGCTGCTGCTGCTCTCTCGCTGTATTGCACATAATAAAAAGTCAAGTCAACTTTATTTATGGAGCATTTTCACTGTTTCATTGTGGTGGCAGCGTTTTGTACTAATAGAACCGGCCGATAAAAGTATCTGACTTGTCTGTGTTCAGGATCTTCTGTGGATTCCTGGGGGCCTTCTTTGTGTATCTAAACAGACAGGTGGTGCTGTTCATGAGACGGCCCAACGCCATGACGCGCTTCCTGACCAAACAGTAGGTCTCTGAAAATATTAATACTATAGAACAATGTGCAAATGTTTCAAAATGATTGTGAGACCTTGACGGGATCATGCAGAGCAAAAGCCATCATGGAATCATGGCACAATTACATTAAATTATCGTTTATATTTCTTAGTGCCAGTAAGTTCTTTTCTCGCTGATTTGTTTAATATCACACTAGCAGTAAAATAACTTTGACAAGCTAGCACTAGCTTAATACTTTAAAGGCCAATGCACACTGAGACGCTTTGACATGTGTCTATTATTCTAAGAGAGCCCACCGCGGTTGTGGTGACACAAGTCACCATTCAGGTCGGCTGAGGAGGAAAGCCTGGCTTTGTGCATCTGCGCAGTGACACAGACTGACCTGTGACAGACAGGGGGCGCTGTAAACGAGAGACTCATGCTTCAGTCTAAGCATGGAAACTTCTGTCTGCCGCCAACTCCCTATTAACCTGCAAAAACAGAGCCATGTTTGCTCTTTGTCTTGCAGTAATGAGCAACATGCCTTAATTAAGACATGTGTCAAACACTATATACTATATGTTTACTCCGAGTTGCTATGGTTACTCTTGTTGTGCAAGGTTCCTGCGCTGTCTGAAGCACTCTTGCAGTTCCTGCAACATTATTCCGATTTTTCAGGAGCATTTCTCAAAATATTTATCGGCTCCTGTTAGGGGCTCAAACATTTACAGTGCGTCACCATGGTTACTGCTCTCCAAGTGAGGAAGTCAATGAAAACCACATAAAAGGACCATAACCTTTGTCGTAATTGTATTTCTAAGCCGTGTTGTAAAATACTCTTCGTGTCCTTGTCTCCATCAGTCGCCTGGTCTTCCCCGCTGTGGTCACTTTCGTCATCGCCTCGTTGACCTTCCCCCCAGGCTTTGGGCAGTTCATGGCGGGAGAGGTAAGAGTTCCACAGGCAGAACCTTTACCTCAAATACCCCGTGAACCCAAGCCCGCTGTCTCACTCCATTAGTCTCTGCGCGTCATAATCGACAGCTTTCAGCGAGTGCTCTCCAACAGAACGGAGCAGCAGTCGCTAATTTGCATGTTTAATATCACAGCATGCAGAACTGGGAAGAAAAAAACATGCATCTTCTGTCTGTGTCCTGCTCTCCCTTCGGCCCGGGCTCATCTGAATATCACAGCGCCTCATCAGCGGGGCGCCGGACTCTGCAAAGGCATTAATTTGTTCAGAGTGTCGAGTCCTGGCGCCTAATACTGTATGAGCCCGCTGTGTTACTACATTACTAACATCAACCACGTCGGAGAAAACAAAGACCACTGGCTCTCACTGAGTGCAATGTCTGAATGTTCTTACAGAATTAAACTGAAATAAATCATGGCTAGATACAGTCAACTGCACGACATATTGATCTGGTCTGAATTGTGAAAAGCTTATCAGTATATTATAGCTTGGAGCTGCTTGGAACGGTTGTCATTCTATTGCTCAAATTCACAAATGGAGAATTTGGGTTGGCAGGTTATGGATCTGTTGAGGGGAATCCTCCCAAGGGGCTCTAAACCTTGTCCTTTAATGCACCACTCGGCATAGGAACATATTCTACAAAATCAGCTGTTAGGGCAGCCGTGTGGGGGTTTGTTGACGGGGAGTTACTGCTCTCTTCAACTGGCCCGCTCCACACTCTGGCTTTTTAATGCACCACACTATGCAGGGCTTGCATAGTGTGGTGCATCATACTTCACATATAACTCAATTAAATAAATATATAATAATAATGATTATGATAATTACATCCAAATTAAAATTATACTGAGAATGGTAATGACAACAGGGAAGTATCAAGATCTCGGAGTATAATACCTATTAATGTACCTTCATAACATAAAAGTAACTCTCGGTTATCAAGGGTAAAAATCTGAAAGAAATATATTAAGGATCACATTTTTTTTGACTGCTTTGTTCTAGACATCGTACATGAAACAAGATTGTTGTTTCAATTAATTATATAAACAGTTCATATATTTTTTTGTAAGTTGGTCTGTACGAATGTAGCTGCTTAAAATGTTTTGAAATGTTCTTTTTTTATTTTTTTTATTGCACTTGGGGGTGGGGGCGCTCATAAGCTTTTGCTTCAGCCCACTCTTTTTGAGCACAATGTGTACTGCTCAAATAAACAAATAAACTAAACTAAACTAAATATTAAGGACATGGCAGGTGAAAATATAGATTTTTCCCAATGTGGTCAGTGTTGAGATTTTTAGCTAGTTTCCTAGCTAGTTAGTTTTCAAGTCAGTGTATAAAAAAGACACAACTTACTCTGTTTGATGCTTATTTTATGATTTTGTTTGTCTAAGGAAGGCAAACTAATTTAATTCCATAACTACAAAAAAATCGGCTATAGCTACTTATTCTTAAAGCAGCTAGTTCTTTTGGTTGAGTTGGGTTAAATATATCTAATTAACCTTGATCACAGGTGCGCTGTCTCCGCACGGATAACACCCACACATCCCTCCCTCCATAGACTTCCCTGGGCTCCAAGGCAGCCCCGGGCTCGCTCAGGGGAGCCTTGTTTTAGGATGGCGCTCTGCTGGGAACATGTTACTACAACCAGCTGTAATCATGTGAAAAGTGAAGCAAAGACCAGTGAGATTCATGTGTTCTATTCACTCATTTTTAAACAGTATCAAAATGACATGTTATTTTAGCGGTATGTTACATTTGATCACACTGACTGGACTGTTCATGGGTGGGAGAAAAGAAGATCCCAGCCAAAGCAAATTCAAAGTTCTGTGTTTCACCTTTTGAAACTCTGGCTGGTTCTTAATCCGAGGCAGAGCTGTAAAGTCAGTGTTTTATAACGTCCCAGAATAGCCCTGTGAGTCTCAGGTCTTCAACACGTTTAGCAGAATCAGCCAGTGACACCTTACACTGTCTGCCGGGGCCTCGGGGAATATCCTCACATTATTCATCAAAGCCGTGAAGTTTGAAAGCGTGAATATTTGATCTAATTACAACCTGTTTGAAACAAAACATCGGCGCTGTTTGCACTATATGCCATAAACAAACCTTTATGCTATGTTGGATCTACAGAGGTTACAGAGGTTTGCTTCGGCCCTCAGAGATAGTTCTATCACGCTGAAGAGGATCTCTATTTGCTCCTTTACAACTTTGTACACTTTGACTAATTTTCATTCACAAGAAAAAATACTTTTCTATGTAAAACTTGATGTTTCACTTTTTCTTTATGCATTTTTGGGTCAAAAAATAAACAGAGCAGAATATTTACTCGACATAAATAAAGAGGTTTGTTTTGTTTAGATATCCTGGATTAGACTTGTAATAATATACCGGGACGTTGCATTCAAATCGAGTGCCCCCAGTGTCTGCGTGCGCTGGGGTATGAGCGAGTGAGTGAGTGGGTCTCTTGATGTGAGGTGCTTTGAGTGCTTAATGCCGGTGGAAAAGCGTTAGTAAATTGAGACCATTTGCCATTATGCACATTAGGGCCGTAACCATAGCGACACAATTAGCTCACTGCTTCACAACTAAAGAAAATAATAATATTGAACAGACACACGTACAGGGTTTCCGCGGGGCATTAAAAAGTCATTAATTAATTGTGCCAAAATCAAGGCCTTAAATGTCATTAAAAAGCATTACATTGGATTCAAACTGACATTGAATCTAAATTTATTGGAAAGTTATGACTCTCTTTTTTTTATTGTAGAAATTCATCTAAAATACTAAAATGATGGTCTGAAACATATTAATTTGCAGTTTTGGCTGAAATTAGCTAAATATTTGTCTAAAAAGTTGTCAGTTCCGTCCAATTCTTTTTCCTTTTTGAAAATCTTAATGAATTAAATATGTGCTCATTTTCTTTTTTGCGTTTGTGGCATTAAAATATAGTATTTGAGCAACAGAAATGACATTAAAAAGCATTACATTTGTCTGTGTAAACCCCGATTCACTAAATCAACAGTTAGCTAATGCTAGCTTTAGAAAGAGTCGCTCTGTGTATTAAAACCAATAAGGGCAGAAGAGATTTTTTTGTAAAGACACAAATAAGAATCGCAATAGTTCAAATCTCAGGTCTAATGGAATTGTTCTGCCATTAAAAACAAAACCAACATTGCTGAGTGAATGCTGCTTCCGACAGAGAGCTTAGCGGGCGATTGTTTACAAAGAGTAAAAGGCTCTGTGGGCTTTTGAGGAAGTGCACGCTCGGAGTCCGCGGGCTCAGGGCGCAGCGACAGAGGCCCGTCGCAGCTGAGAGGAGTTAATGCTGCGCGGGTGGTGAACCAGACATGAACCGACGACTTCAAAAAGGAACAGGAAAGCCTATTACTCAGCCCATCTCCTCCGAGGCCTTTCTGCAACAGAACCTCTCCCCTCTGAGCTGACCCCGCCTCCTCCCCACTGATGCCGATGTGAGCAGCACTCCAATCTGCCGCCGAGGAAACAGGCACGAGTAGTTGTATCAAAAAAAGAAAAATCGCATTGATTCCATGGGACTTGTAATTATAGTGCTTTTAAATGGAATTTTGAAGGTCCCCGTACCCCTGGTTGGGAAACACTGCCTTAGATGATTATGGCTGTGCACGACTACTGTACAGATAAGAATACACATGAGAAACAGAGTCTGCACATACAGCGAAACACCGTCACAGGTTTGAGTCTGGAGTCTTTGGGTTCGTTGTAATATATATACTACACGTCATGTCTTGTGAAAGTAAACTTAGGACTTGGACAAAGTTTACCCAGGTCACATGCACAACAAAACACAAATGAAAACGCTAGTAGAAAGCAAGTCGAAAAATGTATTTCAATATGAATAACGCTTTAAAACGTAAATTTACAGTATTTACAGTAAATTACTCGCAGAATAAAGAGAGAAACCAGTATCGGTCCCTCTAGAGTTTGTCTCATAGAATTGCTTTGTTTTAGGCAAAGTCGCAACGAGGAACTTGAAGTGTATTAGTCACTCCCTGAATGACCTGAACCTCCATCTGCTCCAGGTCTGATCTGTTTATTTCACCTTCGCTCCTGCGTGGCGTCACTCTCGCTGAGTTTTCACACTCGCCCACTCTCTGCAGCCTGCACTCCGGCCGCCCTCGTCTGCGCCTCTGACGCCTCTGTCACGAGTGCTTTTATTTCGGCTCTGCAAAAGTCCCACAGCAGGAACGTTTCTGAACAAGCCGCTGCCCCTTCAGTATTTTTGACCATGGCCTCTAATGCCCCTGTAGCCTCTGTGCTTCCGAACGACGATACTGTAAAGGGATTTAAAAAAAAGTATGTTCATGGCTGCACTGGGTTTGTGAAGCTCCTCGTGTGTGTTTCCTGATGCAAAGCTGATTCTGCTTGTACTGATTTGGCGAGATTCCTGGTTTCCTGCTGTGTCCCATTACGTGGCTTCTCATCTACAATGCCTACAGTATTTAACCTTTCCCTGACCCCTGTTGTTGCAGCTGATGCCCCGGCAGTGCATCAACTCTCTGTTTGACAACTACACGTGGACCAAGCTGTCGGCCGCCTCGCCTCCTCCCGGCCTGGGACTGTCCACCGCCTGGTTACACCCCGACGTCAGCGTTTTCATCATCCTGCTGCTCTTCTTCATCATGAAGGTGAGGAACTCTGATTTTGAAAACCCTCGTCTTTTATTGTGAAATGGAACATATTTGTAGAGGTCTAAATGACAGGGTTAGCATTGTTATACACAATAAGACCTCATGGAGAAAGGAAACATGTGATTTCCATATTGCATCCACTCAAACTGTGATAACATGAGCAGCCCTGATTAACAAACGAACTGAAATCACTCAGCAATTTTGCCACAAATACGTGTATTTTATATAGTATGTATTTGCAGAAAAGGTTTGACTCTCCCTGAGCGTCCCAGACCGGTGCAGACTGAGTCAGAAAAATGATCAGTTCAAAGAGATTCTTTTTGTTCTTATTTGAAGTGTCAGGTTCTTACTGCACTGGCCATTTTGTTTGAAGCAAGAGTCGACTAGATTGAAACCAGTCGGAAATGTTTCTAACCACTCTGCGCTTCTTTACGAGTAGCTTTAAACAGTTTTCTAAAAGCTTAATGAGTCACATTTAAGCTGCATGTTTTTTTGTTTGTTCTGAACATGTTGAACTCAAATATAGTAAAGCAGTGGTTTCCAAAGTGGGGGCCGGGGCCCTGAGGCTTACAAAGCTGGTCTTCAAAACAAATCATAATCATTAATTAATTACCACACAAACTAATTAAGTTGGTGGAAATTGTTTTCGGTACAGCACATCATGCTCACATCTCTCCTGTGTCAGTCACATACATACAGATAGTCAATGCAACATAACAAACAACAGATATAGGTACAGTTACTATATACATTTAAACATTTGAGTTTGATTGGAAATGTACAAGTATTTAAATAAGTACTTGGCCTACTGTCTTTACTGACTTTGTTTATGGCTTTTGTAAAGTACAAAGGAGAAACTTAGTAATTTAATTTTTTTAATAATTTTCTTATATTTGCTTAAATGTCATTTGGTTTATCATTCCCAGCATAAGTACAAGCAGAAGTAGCTCTGTTCATGGGGTAAAAGAAAATTACACAATCCAAAGATTTCCAGTCATGTTCATTTCTGTGCATTATGCATCAAAGATCTGAAGTGGGACCCTTGACTTTTACTGTGTGAGTGGCCCCTCAGTGATGTCTGTGTTTCGTCGGCTCTTCATTAGGGACATTTACCCCGAGTCGCTCATGTCGCGTGTTAGCCACAGAGACATCTGCCTGCTCTCCTCAGCCAAGGTCACTGCTCATGAGCACGGAGGCAGCAGCGCCGGGTCCTTCGTTTATTCTTCTTGAGAACTCACAGACCCCGGCAAATACCTCCGAGAGACACTTCTCTTCAATACAGTCTTTTGCTCAGCGATAGGAAGGAACGGTTATCTGTCCTCTCTATTCATACTGACACCCTGGAAAATATGGGCAATGATACATAAAAACATTTAGGACATAAAGGATATAAAAACACATATTAAAAGTTACTGCGACAGCACATTCAGACGATTCAGATGAACACGAGCACTTCTGTAGGTGAGGAGTATCTGTGTAGCACTAAACAAACCTAAACAACAGCACCAAGACGCGCCTTCCTTATGGACTCTGTATAATTAGTTGAATAGCATGCGTGTTGTTCGAACACCATGATCCTGTGAGTTCTCCTCTGTCAATCTGTCGCCTCCGGAATAGTGCGACCACAGCCGCTAACTCAGACTTTATTGTTTGAATCTAAAACGAGGCGCAAGCTGCTGCAGCCTCCTGTTCACTCAAACTGTGTCTGCTCAAGAACTGAACATGGAGGGAAGCATCAGCTCTCAAGAGAATAAATGATTTTTATTATCACTTTTGAATATTTTGTTTATTAGATACACGTGTAATGTATAAGCTGTGGGAGGATAATGGTCACGAGCCTTTATGGCATGAGAGACGAGGTATTCTGTGTCATCTGTCTGAAGTTCAGGCATTTCTGTGTGTGCGAGTCGAGTGGCTGTCAGACAGAGCGTCGGGTCCTGGCTCTGTCATCAGTGAAGAGCCACCCACAGAGCGAGACGTGCTAACGAGTTTTTATCTTGTACCACAGTAATTAAGTTTACAGCGATGATGAAGGCGATGCGCAGAATGGTAATCTGAGCGCAGCGTCCGAGTCTGCAGTCTGAGCACAGGTGATCATTACCGCTGATGAGCACAGTGCCGAGGCTGGTGTTAAAGCCGTGTGTAATGTGAGCAGGAAGTATCAACACGTGCCGTACCAAACCTTTACACTTGTTTAATGAGTCTTGGGAGACGGCCCGGGTGTTGCTATATGTGTCAAAAACATTTCACATCAAGGATATTGACCATTGAACCACTATAACTGGTCTTATACAACACTTTTCGAGACCTGTTGCGTCTTCTAAAGCCAAAGCGACCCTGGGGTAGACTAATGGAAGTATGGCAGCCAATCTGCACGCATGGCCACAAACACCGGTCCATTCATTGGATGCAGTGTCTTGCCCAAAGGTTCTGAGACAGCGGCGCTATTCCCTGGTCGCAGCTGGTATTGAACCACTGTCCTTTGGTTTGTGACTGAACAATCAACCACTGAGCCACATCTGCCCCTTTGACCTGGGAGGAAGGAAGAGACTGTACAGACTGATGTTTTGTTATGTGGAGCAAGAGGAAATAGAAGAAGAAGATTGTAGTAGCTTGTAGGTGTCAGACCTGCAGAAATGTGGTTCAGACAATGGGTTTTGAGTGTATGACTCATATCTGCTCTACCTGGGACCTTCCCCGAGCAGCTCTGGTGAAGTGCTTTGCTCCAGGATGCCCCAGGCTGATGGTCCCACCCCTCAGTGTTTCCACTCTGACTCATCGAGCCGTAACCAAACGCAGGCGGGCTGCCGGCAACGCACCTCACAGCGCCCTGTTGCTATGCAACGCCACATCTTGGCAGCATCTAATTAGTATTAGCGGGGCAGCCTCCCGCAGCCCGCGCAGATTTGGAGGATGAGAACACGAAATTCCTCTGACCTGTTCTGACATTGGCGCTGACGACACGGAGCAAAAGGATAACCCCGCATTTAGTGATGATTACAGAACAGCTTTCAGCTCGCACAGATATCATTATTATACAAACTCTTTATTGATTCATTATCTGTCCCAAATCCACAATGTCACACCACATTATTGCAAATAGTTTTTACTGAAAACTGAAAACTGTTCTTTCTGTCACCAGACATTATTGATCAAACCACTCCTTTGACTCCACTCATTAGAATCACTCACTGCTCTGATACTGCCCGAATGATGATGTTGTCAACAAGTGTTTTATTAATCCAGGCACAAAGGATTCTCTCAGATCAGTTCTCATGTATTTATTAATAATCCAGACTTTTTCAGCACATTTCAGCCGTCCATTAACTGGTATTGATTTGTAAAGATCTGGATGTGCGCAGTGTTTACTTGTTGATCTATGCAGCCGCGACTTGGTTTGGCACCAATGGATTTTGACACTTTCTCACATGACATTAGTGCCAGCGCTGGCTGTGAGGCGTCTCCGAGCCGAGCCAGGAGTGACAGAGAAACATGAAGGAGGTCACAGTAAACACTGGAGCTCTCTGATCCAGCACGGGCTTCAGCAGAGTCTATACGATCATGCATGAGCGCTCAGAGAAAAGGAATCTGATACCCATCAAACACCTGCTGCATGAAAATAAAAATAAATAATTTATTTATACTTTAAATCTATCCTGATACTTTGTGTTTTTGTATTGTGCTCTACCATCAAACTGCTCTTCTGTCGCTGTAGTTCTGGATGTCCGCGGTCGCCACCACGATGCCCATTCCCTCTGGAGCCTTCATGCCCGTCTTCATCCTCGGTCAGTTCACACCGCACTTAATAAAGTCGATATTCAAATACTCCAATTACATAAAAAAAAACACTTGCTACCAATATTATGGGACACTCGGCCTCCTGCATTATTCATCCCAGGCCGTTGTGGTAATTTATGTCCCCATTACCAGATCACATAACGGTGGATAAATCATTGTTAGTGCCGCGGCGCTCCGTGCGTCTTGTTTTGGTTTCAGAGCGCGACCTTTACAGATCCTCGGGTTAAAGTATTCATCATGTTTTCCTTCTCCTGACTCATAATGTGACCACTCGCTGAATCCATCCGCAATTTGTCTAATTAGTAGAGAGTAATTTGCACAGCTGTCCAGACGAAAATAATGTTTCCAAAGTACCGGCATGTTTTCCATTCGTTTGTCTAGATGTTTTACGCTTACCGCACTCCGCCTGATAAATGCACTGTAAACGATGAGTGCCGTAATTGCTTTCAGTGCAATTAGCGATTGATGGTGTTTACAGACTGATTATTTCTAGGATCATGGTGCCAATTGCATTTTATTTGGATGTACCTAATATTATAAATGAGCCGGATTTCTCCTCCGTTCTAGGGGCTGCATTTGGGCGTCTGGTGGGAGAGATCATGGCCTCTCTGTTCCCTCACGGTATTGTGTTCGACGGGATACTTTACCAGATCATCCCTGGAGGGTACGCAGTCATTGGTCAGTCCCTTTCCTTCCCTTTCTCACTGTACTGTGCATATCGTTACATTTGCTGAAATAAGCTTCACCTGAGAATATCTATTTGTTGGAGACATATTGTCAATTCCGACTCTTGCCAGCAGGAGCAACTCCTTATCTGGCGATTTCTGTGCAGTGACTAGACCAGTGTTTCTAAGAATAATTTCCTGATATAAAGTATGAAAGAACAATGTCTGCATAAACTGTTAATAACTAGCAGAAAATGGTTTGACTAGAATAATGGCTCCCAACCTGGGGGATTGTAACGAATCCCTGGTCCCTTGTCGTATTTGACTAAATAATATAAGTAAGCAAGTACAATGAAATTTCGTTCAGGTGTTGGGTTAGTCCTGAGCCGCTGCGACTGAGCACGCCACCATTATGGGCCAACCTGAGCAGCGTGTTGTTGGAGGAAGGGGAAACCGTCACTCCGCTACACAACAGTCTTCTGGAAAGAGCGTTGAACGTTGCAGACAAATATAATCCAGTTTATTCTCCAGTGAACATCCATTAGCCAGAACAAGCTTGTGTGGCCTAGCTGCGAGTCTTGCCCGGATATCTCCTCGTTTGCCCCTTTTTTGTAGCATCTCCTGTGACGCCTCCACTGTCCTGCAGGTGTGGAGGGGCTCTTAGTGCCTCTTCTTAGTGTTTCAGAAGAAGAACTTTGTTGGTCTCAAATGTTTTTAGCTTAATAATAATGGCTTACACTTGTATTGCGCTTTTAAAAAGATCTTCCCTTCAGGGCCACCATGGTCTCTCTGCAGAAACAAAACAAAAAAATCCACTGAAGCTCACAAAAACACAGCACAGATGAACAAATGCATCCAAAAAACTTTTTGTTTAAATTAAATTGTAAAGAAATAATTAGATAATTTTGAACTGAGAAGGAGCGACAGATGGATAAATTTCATCGTAATTTTATATGTCATAATTAAATACTTTTTATGTTTTGGATTGGGGCTCAGTCTGACTCTCACAAAGGGGCTTCAAGCAAACAAAGGTTGGGATCAACTGAACCACACTACTATAACTTCACTGATCATCCATTCTCTTTGTGGGATTCAGGACAGAAATTGAAAGCAGATCATGAAAGAGCAGGTATTCATTGGGCTCTACTCCTCCTCTGACCTCCATCCTCTCCCGTCTTGTCTCTCGAGTTTCTTTGACTCAACAGTCATCGAGCAGCTCTTCGCTCTCGCTCGTTTCATCTCCCCCCCCCGCCCTCTCTCGCGTGCCGTGGAGTACGGGCTCTCTCGGTAAATGTCAGAGTGGCTGCTCTTCACTGTCCTCTTGTGCTGACCCAGAAACGTGTGCCCACATTCAGTCCCTCTCAGTCCATCTCTCCCTCTGCTCCTTCACCCTCTCATCCCACTCTCCATCCTTTGTTCTTCCTGCCTTTCTCCTCATTACGTGGGATTTCTTATTTTCTTTTACGTGTGGATGCAAGACACATACAGACACACTGGACCTAAAATATGCAATAAAGATCTTACATTTCAGACCCAATATGTGTTTTTTTATACAATACCCCATGATTTTGTATTATTCAATATCACTAGTTAAACATTTATAGCCTCCTCTGGTCATCTCATCATCTCTCTCCTCTCTGGGACAGGAGCAGCAGCACTGACCGGGGCAGTGACTCACACAGTGTCCACTGCAGTGATCTGCTTCGAGTTGACAGGGCAGATCTCTCACATCCTGCCCATGATGGTGGCGGTGATCCTGGCCAACATGGTGGCTCAGGGGCTGCAGCCGTCTCTCTACGACTCCATCATCCAGGTCAAGAAGCTGCCGTACCTCCCCGAGCTCGGCTTTGGACACATCAGGTCAGCTCGCACTGTTGTTGGCCAGTGTGAGAAATAAAGGCACGACCACAATGATGTAAACCTAATGCGGTAGCCAAAGGTTTCCTGTAGGCCCAGGAACTGCAGGGGAACAATTATGTATTGTTATGCATCACACAATACACCACTTGTCTCTAATTTAGTTTGTCTTTATATACGCTAACCTAACTGTCCCCCCAAAAAAACATTACTAAAGGCATACAAGTCACAACAAAAGATTATTTATATATAGGTTGATACTTTGTGTCTCGTCTCTAATCCTGTGTGAGTCTCTAAACATGTCAGTGTTGAACTGTAACAGCAGGGGGTGCTGTATATTCATGTTTAGTAGGTACTTGAGAGAGAGAGCTAATTTGAAAGACAAAAATCATCAGATTCCAAAACAAAAAAGGCTAAGTCTCTCTCTCTTATGGTTCCGAAATTATACGCAAAAGTCTACAACATAAAATATATAAAATAGGTGTAAAAACGCAGATTTTACCTGTGATGTTTCTTTGCTTCCCTGAGGCCTAGGAAGTCTGTATCACTTTCTGTTCCGGAGATATCGGCCGATATTCAAAATACCCAAATATGAATAGAAAATCATATTTAGGGACATGTATTTACTGGAAGTCAATGTGCAAAGAATATTAATTACACACTTTGTTTTGATGTTGTGACTCCAGGCTTTGAATCATATGCTGAAGAAAAGGAAACATTGTGATTGATAACGTTCAATGAGTAAGGGCTTAAAATGACAGCGTGATTCGAGCCGAGAGCAGAACTGTCACATTAATCGCAAACCTGTCAATAAGCCGAGCCTCGAGGTCACGATGTGGTGATTCTGTGAAGCCGATGTCCTTCGATCGGTGAACAAATGCTCTTCCCACTGAGCACCTCGTCTTCCCCACACGGCCTCGCGTTTTTCTGACGGTTCTTTCCTTGTTTCTGGTCCACAGCCAGTACAACATATTTGTGGAGGACATCATGGTGCGGAAGGTGAAGTTCATCTCCTCTCAGTCCACTTATAGAGAGGTCAAACATCTCCTGGACTCCTCCTCTTTGAAAACGATCCCTCTGGTCGACTCGAAAGGTCGGCAATAACCAAACGCCAAATATCACATACAAACATTTGAATTAACTGTTTGACTTGTGTGTCTTCAGACTCAATGATCCTTTTGGGAAGCATCGACAGAGTGGAGCTCCTGGCGCTCTGCGATTGGTGGCTGTCACCAGAGAGACGACTTCTTATGCAAGTGAGGACAGTGCTGTGGAGATCAGTGATGTCAATTAGTGGGAGGTTTAATTAGATTGTTAATAATAACTCTGGTTCCTGTGGCTAAAAGTTTGAATGTTTACCTTAAGATTCATTGACAACCTTTCTATGAAATGATTTTAGGCAAATATGAATTATGTGTGTTTTTGTCAGGGCCACTGTTTGCAGGAACAGAACCAGGGTCCGAAACACAACTGGGAGACTCTGGCCTTTGTCGATGAAAAAGAAGAGGATAAGGAGAAGGTATAGTATAGATCACAGACATGTTGCACCACAGACTTGTCGTGTCATCTTGATGTCTTGTTCAGGAGGTCCCGATCCTGGAAGAGAGGAACGGTCCCCTGCCGCCCGCAAAACCTCCCGATCCATCAGAGAACTACAGCACCACCACTGCCACTGGTGAGAGAAAACGCGAGCTAGTCCTGTTACAGTGGCTTTATATTGTTTCAAATTAGCTGGGTTAAAATAAAGCTGCAAAGTGGGACAATCCAGGTCATATTTTGATAGCTTGATGATGATTAATGCCCAGCCAGACACAGAACCCATCTCTGGAGTGAGTTATCAAAGAAAGAGGAGCATTTGTACAAACAAATAACCACCATAACGATAAAGACACATGTTTAGGAGGTATCTTTCGTCAATTAAAGCGCCATAAGGAAATAAATGATTTTATTTTATTGGATGAAATGTCCCTTCCTGGACCCGCCACCTTAACGTGGTGGAGGGTTTGAGCCTGAATGATCCTGGAGCTCTGTTGTCGGGGGCTTGGTGCCCCTGGTAGGGTCTCCCAGGGCAAACAGGTCCTAGGTGACGGGTCAGACAAAGAGCGGTTCAGAAGCCCCTTATGAGAGACCAACAGGCCCGGTTAGAACCATGAGGCCGTCCTTCTGTGGACCCACCACCTGCAGGGGGCGCTGTAGGGGCTGGTGCGACTCCAACAGCTGCCCCCACGACCCGGCAACGGACAAGTGGAAGAAGATGGATGGATGGAATGTTCTGCATTTTGAATTTAGAAACATAAAAAAATATATATATATTTTTTTTATCAAGAATAAAAATGTCATTGACAAAGGTTCTATGCAAACCTATTTTTAACAAAAACGGTCAGAAATGACTTTTGTGCATTGTTGTCTAAATTGTTTCATGATAATCCACCATCAGCTCTAATGCACTAACCCTCTAACAAGAACTGCAGTCTGGAGGTGGTTTCTCCTCCTCTGAGTCCGTGTGTTATTGTGCCGCTCATATTTAGCTCCATTTCACTCACTGATGGGTGACACAGAGCGGGGCGGCGGGCCAGGCCTCGTGGTGTTGTCACTGTAATACAAACATCTTCAGACAGAAATTGCTCAACAGTGAGATGAGGATGGAGGGTTGTTCCGCTCTGGCCCCCGGCGCAAACACAGACGAGGTTTTGAAAAGGATAGGATTTCGAAATCGGCAAACAGTTTTCTGAAGTTGATAATGGTAGCTCTGATTTACAGTAGCTCTTACGTAACTTTGAGTCAACAGGAAACTTTTAACGATGCAAGTCACAGCGACAGCGAGCAGAGGGTAATTGCTCGCTTGCAAACTGAACAAGAACAGTGTGGCAACCCACTAAAAGCAAACTTTCGAATTGGGAAAAAGAGTCAGCAAACAAATATGTTTATTTATTCCCCGAATCCTTTGCCAGTTCTGCACAACAATATTATCCAAAGGTTTTTTTATGCTGGTTGGTGTGAATCGATTAAAAAAAGGTCTGTCTCAGTTCAGTGTCTTTGCATTAATGTTATTGTGTCCGTTTGAAAGCCTTTACAGAGAAGTGCACTTTCCCTCGACCTTCTCTGAGATTCAACAAGGCTTTTGGCCTGAACCACCAGAAGGCAGCTACAGCCGGATCAGTAGAAGGGATTCTGAAGTGAATAACCTTGGATCTGTCAAAGAAATACCAGCCGTAAAGTGTCGGAGCTTCATTAAAATAAGGCGGTGAATGGATTCATTTGAATGACCTTCTCTGTTCAAAATGCAAAATGTAAGGTCGGGCCATTTACGGATACAGCCTCTTTTTCTGGCTGATACTTTTTTGCGTCTGATGCCAATACTGAGGGTTGGGGTATCTGCCGATATTCGATATTAACCGATACCAAGAGAGACTTCCTTAAAAGTGTCTTTCTCTGAGTGAAAACAAATAAATGCTCCTCTTTGAGAAGATGAGACTTGATCTTGCAGTGAAGCAAAGGGAAATTAATCACTAAACTTTTCTACACTAAATATCCTTGGCTATGAGACAGGCTTTTAGTTAGCATTAACAACTCGCAAAGTGGTCAATTTTATTTTATTACTTTAAGTGATCGAATTTAGTTTATGTCCCATTTTTTATTTGTTGCCGCTAGCATTAGCTTACCGCCATTAGCATTAGCACACTGTTTCTAGCCACGGCATTTTGAGCAGCGTTTAAAAATACATTTGCAGAGGTTTGATCTAATTCAGAGATGGGATTTTCCAGATTCTGCACTTCAAAATTTTAGTCGGTGAAAATTGTGTTTTTAAAGCGTTGAGAGCCGAAACAGGTATCGATTTAGTATTGGATATTTGTACCCGATACCCGATGTACCTGATACCAGTATCAGATCGGTGCATCCCGAACATACTGTATTATAGTATTCCATGTTTTCTGTTGTCATTAGCTTCATACAGATTGATGCGCGCTCATCTGCTTCTTCTGACTCCTTCAAATGCAAGTGGACAGTGTATTTGGTGCTCAACAAGTATAGAAACATGAGCGACGGGGAAATTCTAATGTCTCCTCGTATTTGTCAGAAATAACTCCAAGGTGCCTTTAAACATTTGAAACACATTGTCATGCTCTATTGTTCATTGCCTGGAATAGCAGCCGCTCTGTCGCCGGCAGCTCCGCACTTGTCCTTGACTCCTACTTTCAGACAGCTGCATTATTCTCCCAAACTCGGCGTTGTTGGACCGTAATTGCATGTATCTGCTCCAAAACAATTACTACTGTTCGCTGTCCCATGATTACTGAAGGGAGGAAAAGGTTTGGCAGACATTTTTTTCTTTCTCAAAACCAGATGGTGTGTAAGCTCCTTATTAAAATTGTTTCCAGGCAACAACGGAAGAAGAAGAAGAAGAGGAGTTAAAGGTCCTATGCTATGCTTTATTCAGGCTTTTAAAACGACTTCCTCCTTGGTATTTTTGGAGTACAGCTTAAGATAATGTGTGTGCCTAGAAAATACCCTTTGGCCTTCAGATGTTGCATTCGAAATGCCGACGCAAATCTGCCTCTGCTGCGGTGAAGCTGTTCAACATGACAAAAAATGCAAATAGATAAATTACAATGCACTGCTACTGCACAGAGAAAATAATTTGACCAGAACAAGTTCGGTGAAGGTTCATTTTTGCACATTCCTGTGCATCTAATTTTGTCCTAAAATGTCTCATTACTGCATTGTGGCGTTTCAGATACAGGCCCGCTGCAGTCGGTGAGGAGCGCCCTGAGCAGTGTCTTCGCCTCCAGACCCAAACCGACAGAGGGCCAGTCCCAGGTGTGTGAGCCTCTCATTTACATATCTGCACAGGGCACTCGGGGAGAGGATAAAAATAGAGTGTGTGAGTCTGCGCTTTGTTTTACCAACTCATGCTTTTAGTGGGAGTTAAGAGACTAATTATGTAGAGTATCAACACTTCACATCAGGACTCAACATTTTCTTCGACATTTTGTCTGAAGCCTTGACAGATAAATGATTGTTAGTCTTAATACACGTGAAAACACATGGGGCCAGATCACAGTTCTGCTCCAAACACATCGTTCGACAGGCGGTTTATTACAAGTGTGCTGCTCTCATACATACCTCACGTTCTTTTCCTCGTTTACAATGCGCTGTTCTTCGTTTAGCATTACGGGCTTTTAAAAGCTCCGTCGGTCAAACTAAGTACTTGACTCAGTGTTAATTTCGTCGACTAAAATATTTAGTCTTAATTTTAGTCAAAGTGATATTTCTGACGACTGAAATTGGACTAAAACTAAATTAAAAGTTTTTCATGCGACTAAAACTATGACTAAAATGTCCAGATATTTTAGTCGACTAAAATGAGACTAAATAAAAATGAAAAGGAGAGACTAAAATCATCCAAACTTCTATTGATCGTCTGAAAGAGCCTCATATCATGTAACTTCACTGCCAAAGGAACAGCTCTGAGCTTTGTTCATGAGGAGCAGCTCCATGAAGCAGGACCTCCATTAAATATGATTATAATGAATATTATAAATACAAAGTCGATTAAATTTAGTCGACTAAAACTCGACTAAAATTGAATTACATTTTCGTCAAAAGACTAAGACTAAAACTAAATTAAAATATGTTGTCAAAATTAACACTGACTTGAGTTAAACACTGTCCGTGTCCGGTGTACGTGTCGGCCAATATTATGGTAACACGACCCAAACAAAAGCACATGTTCACTACCCCCATTGGCCACTGGAGACTGTCCCGCCCACTAGGGCCCATTTAATGCACAAAGATCTGAAAGTGCGATCCTACTAAGCGCTTTTATAGTCTGCGTTTAGAAACACGAGATCAGGCCCGTTTTCCCATAAAGGTTGAGATTAAGGTCATGTCTGCTTTTGCTTTTTACACCAGCACAACAATATGCAACAAAAGAGGAGCTCTGTGCTGGATACTGTACTTTGGGACTCAAACTGAGTACACCTTTGGACAATAACAGTTATTAATCAATTATATTTCAACATTTTGGGACCTCCACATACTTTTAATTTACTACATAGAATATTTGCAAATAGTGTTCAGCATGTTCATAACCCATTTCGAGCACAAAAAGAAAATGTATCTAAAATAGGGCCAGGACTTTTTCTATGAATTCTGATGAATTACTTACATGAGGTTTAGTGCAATTAAAAATATTAATCAAAATTAATCCCACTTTTCTTTAACGGCGCAGACACTTTTTCAGTTTCTTTTTTTCTGTAATAAGCTGCTTATAGATTAACTTTTTTTAGTTTTTTGTCAAGCTTGTTTATTCACACGGTTCAGCCGACATAAGTTTATTTAAAAATATCCTTCTCCAAAATAAATCAAACTGCTATTGTCTTTTAAGTGTCCGAAGTGATCACACAGGTTCCACGAAATGTTCAAATGTAGGAAAATACAAAAAAGTGTCTAAAACGTACCTCTGAAAAGTAATTAATTACAAAGGCCATTATTCATTTGAAACTTTGACTATGACTTTATACATTTATAAGTGCGACTTGGAAAGACACTGTTTGCTCCTGGTTAGGCTAGGGCAGGGCGATATGGCCTAAAATCTATATCACGATATAAAAAAGAAATATCACGATAACGATATATTTCACGATATAATTGATAATGGACAAATTACTTCAAAATCCCAGCCTTATGCCTATTGGGAAGATTATCCATCCATCCATTTTCTTCCACTTGTCCGTTGCCGGGTCGTGGGGGCAGCTGTTGGATCTGCCCAAATCACATTGCACCAGCCCCTATGGCGCCCCCTGCAGGTGGTGGGTCCACAGAAGGACGGCCTCATGGTTCTAACCGGGCCTGTTGGTCTCTCATAAGGGGCTTCTGAACCGCTCTTTGTCTGACCCGTCACCTAGGACCTGTTTGCCCTGGGAGACCCTACCAGGGGCACGAAGCCCCCGACCACAGAGCTCCAGTCAGGTGCTCAAACCCCTCCACCACGTTAAGTTGAAGGTTCCAGGAGGACATACTAATTTCCTCGCAAATATGATCTACTCAAGCAGTTTACATCCTTCATTTCATTTGACTTTTTAAGCACCTGTCCCCGTGTTCTACCGTCAGTGTTTATGCTGCTCTGATGGAGCGTAACATGAACTATATCGTGTCCACGACGATATAAAACATTACAACGATATCAAAATTATATCGCGATAACGATATGCGATACGATATGGCCCACCCCTAGGTTAGGTACAGTACAGGTTTTAAAGTTGTGATTTGTAACAGAGCCAACATGTTCCTGTCTTTGACCCGGTTCCCATTGTGACTTCTTTGTAAACATCGTCTCTCTCTCCCCTTTCTCAATAATTCTCCCAGACCTGTTTTGATTTCGGTTCAGAGTAACCAAGTCAATTTCCCCAGTGTCGTGATTCATTGAGAAGCAAATAGTTCTCCCATGCTCTTTGACAAAGGCTCGTCGGCCCCAGTCTCAAGGAGGATATAAATATTTATCTGTTACTTTGCACACGTTTTCTGTTTTGGGGGGAAAATACAAAGTTATCTCATCTGCAAATCCACACGGACAAACACCTGGTTACTCCTCAACCTTTCTTCCAAATGTAATGTATGCAGCGTTATTGAGGAGCCTGCAAAGCCCCCGGGATTTACTTTGTCATACTGGCTGTTCACTCCGACATTACCGATCCAATTTCTTTTTATGATTTCGTATCCGTTCGCCGCTGTCTGGGGATTGGTCTTACTGCGGTGCGTCGGATAGAGCTGCATATCAACGAGACACGGGGGGGAACGCACCACCCGCAGGCTCAGAGAGAGAAGCGAGATACTGATCAGAGACGTGTCCGGATGCCAAGCACTGACCTTCTCACTTATGGTCAAACTCTGCCTCGGTATTCTGAGATCAGATTAAGTCCCCGAGACGCCGGCGATGCTTTTCTGTATAATATTGATCTGCACTTGTTTGTTTCTTTGTGCGTTTTTCCAATTTGGTACAAATACTGAATGTCCCGTTTTAGTGCATTGAAGGTAGTAATAAATGAGACTCTGCAAAGCTCTTACGTATCGAGTTATATACATTTACATTTATATCATTTTAATATTATGTATTTTCCTCCCCCTACATGTTCCAGCCATGTCCTAATGTGTAGAATGAGCTCAGACCTGTTCACCACAACTGCCCCTAAAATCCTGCACTGTCCCTGAGAAAGGTGTTAATTCGTAGCCCCTCTGGGGGTAATACAAGTGTTAATGGGATGATTGGGGGGTCTTTCATCTCCCCCGGTGTCTCTGGCCAGAAAACCACAATAGCAACTTGACTGCCATCGGGTAGAAGAAGCTAACAGGCTAACGGGCAAAGCTAACTGCGGGCTAGCGCCACTTAAACAGTATTTACAGCCAAGTTTGAGTGAAAAAAATGTATCTCCATTGTGTAATTGGATGAACAATATCCCTCTGTCCCTTTGTCTTTTCTGTCAGCGTAGTATTTACTCTCACGGACAATTAATGAGTAAAAAAATACAACATGCTACGACACCTGCAGTGGCGCTTATGGCCTCTAGGGGCACGAGTTACTTAGTTCTGCTTTAAAGGCCCTCTACAGGATTGTTTTTGTTAATTTATATTTTGCTAAATTTCCAAATGTGTTTCTACACCCCACGACTCATGACAAATATCAAACACGTCAGAAAACCCTGCGACTGTGTCCTTTTCAATCCTTCATGTGCGCCAAAATCATGTTGAAAATCACCCAGTGTAAACCCAGAGTCACAATGAGTCAAACACACTTTTGGTTTAGAAATCCAGTATTTTTCACCAAGTTATGCGAAGTTTCTCATCATTGTTGGCACATTGTTTCTTCATTTCAACCATTCGCAATAGATGGCTCTCGATACCGATAACTTTATAATACATTGATACTGCGATAATCTATACATTTAACCTTTTTCAACATACTACATATTATTCATGATTTATAATTGTTTTCATGTAGATTGTACCCTTTTTTTTCTTAATTAAATCAGTGACTAAATGATCCCTGACTCCTCATTAAATGGGTCAACTACTTATCCATCTATAAGGCGCTATATAAATAAAGTTCTTCTTCTTCCTATTTATGAATTATAAAAGTAATTTGACAGTGTTTGGTCCAATAAAATGGTTGTGAATTGTTAATCATTAGCACTGCAACCTCATTAATATGCATGACGTCATCAAAAGTATCGATCAGAATAAAAAGTATCGCTGTTGTGAAGTTCCGTAAAATATCGCGATATATCTAAAAAAATCAATGTATCTGTTTGCTTACCCAGGAGCCCAGCCCACCTCCTTTGGCCGACTCCATGATTCCTGAAGAGGTGAGTGTCTCGTCCACAACGACCACAAATGGATCCTGTGTTGCTTTTTGTTCAAATGCTCCCCAGCCAAAACAAAACAAATATGGCATGAAGTCAAATACGCACTTGAGCAGATCTGTTCAGCTGAAAGGGAAAAAAAAAGGAAAGTGCTGAATCGTGAATACTGGATGGGTTTGGAATGCCACTAATGTAAAAGTTGAATCCTAAAGCTCCGTCCTCCATAGTGTCTTTGGTTTCTCTGTGTCCGTGGGATCTTTTGGCTCTTTCCCAAACGGCTGCCTATTGCAAAGCTCCGTAAATTGTTCCGGACAGGCGCCATTAGACCGAGGTTTGCAGGTAAAATTCACTGAGAGGCTGAACATGTCAGACGCCCTAAATCTCAACAGGACAAGAAGGGACAAGGGCATCGCGTTTCTAAGTCCGAAAACGTCTTCTGTAAATGTCTGTGGTGCAGTGGCTTTATCACCCTTTTCTCCAAGACTGTACAGTACATTCATACGGATGATATCTATTAATACCTTTTGCCTTAGGCTTTAAATATATGCTTAAACATAAATGAAGTCGCACGCTTTTTCTTCAAAGCCCTTCCACACTTTGCCCCGGGAGATTTTCCATACTTTCTGGTTGGTTTGTGCCGGTTGCCGTGGGTAACCTTGGTCCTTGCTTTTTTTGCCGCAGATAAAAGCGTGGGAAGAGGCAGAGATGGACAAACCTATGGAAATCGATGAGATTCGAGTGGACCCTTCACCTTTCCAGCTCGTGGAGAGGACTTCACTGCACAAGGTTAGAAGATACACAGATCAATCAGCTGATGTGAGCAATGAAGCGAGCGGATGATGAAATGATCTCCAAAACGGAAGAGACATTCACTTTACATTTCAAACACACACACATACAAAAGGACAAAAAAGGCCACAGGTTTGTACCTCATCTGTCATTCTTCTTTGAGGGATTACTTCTTTCTGCCTTCCAGGCTTTCTTGCATGCGCCGAGGTTTTCAAAGATGTTTATTCAGGTCAGGACAGGAGACTGTGAAGGCCGTGGTAAAGGAGTTTAAGCCGTGCTCCACCTGAGAAATGGGAGTCAGAGGCAGTTTTTGACGGATAAACTGTGTGTGTGTCCAGACCCACACCTTGTTCTCTCTGCTGGGACTGAGTCACGCCTACGTCACCAGTATCGGGAAACTGGTGGGAGTCGTCGCGCTCAAAGAGGTGAGGGACGCTGCTTCATTAGGCATCGCACAGTAGTGAGTGTTAAAGTACTTTGTCATGTGTCTCTACCATCACTACAACTGGTGCTACTATCTTCTTTCTCTTCATTGCACGGCTGATTCTTCCTTCCAGCTACTGCACTTTTTGCTGCTTTATTGGCTTAAAGTTTAAAACTATTGCACTTTCTTGTTCTCCGCTCTTCAGTTTTATGCATTTGATGACGAGCTGGACAACTAATTACATTCAAATCTAAATTGCAATTTGAATGATTGCAATTAGTAGTGAACTGAATCTTTGCTGTAGAAATTTTAATCATAAATGTAATCGCAATGGGCTGTGAATACGGACGAGGTCGCTGCTCTTGCTCTCTCGCTATTTCCCCATTAGGGTGTAGCGGTGTTTTTGCATATGTCAATAAATAGTTCAAGAAAACGTGACGGACAGAGCGTTACTGACGGACATACTTGGCTGGAGGAAACGTCTGCGTAGGAGTTTTGATCTTAGAGCTATTCTCAAAAACAACACAAAAGTAAAACAACCAAAAAAGTATTTACATTTAAAGACAAGTCATTTATTTTTTGAGCAGGCTCGTTCAAAATGTTGGTGCAATTTGAACTTTTATTTAGTGTTGGCTGTTTCAAGGCAAAAAAAACATCTATTGGAAATTTCCTCCGGTGACTGTCCATCAGTAACTCACTGCCTGCCACGTAACCTTGAGCTATTTACGTGTTTAATTGGACAAAACATAATGGGCCTCATTCACGAACGTTCACAACGCATTCTTACAAACTTGTTCTTAGCTGAAAATGTTCCTCTGTAAAAAGGACAATCTGGAAGACTCTTACGCACAAAGAAATCCAGTTCTGTTTCACAATCTGCTCCTGATGGGACCCAGCATTCTGAGTCATATATATTTCTACATATTAAATCATGTATGAATTAATCCCAGAATGTAAATATCCTCATCATAAATTACAGATGCCGTTATACAGACATAAGTTGTGAAGTTGTTTATTTGTGTGCGTTCAGTTGGCAAATAGCCGTATAATAAGCGTGATAATGTATAGAACGCCGGCCATTATCGGGAAAATAAGTACCGACAGGATGTCTTGTGGGGTGACAAGTGGAAGAAGATGGATGGATGGATGGATGGAGGACGTCTTGTTTCGCCCTGAAGGCCCTGATAATGACCGGCGTTCTATACATTATCCCTTACTTAAATATTTTGTAATGGGAGCTAATTTGCGTGCCCAAAGGTTTAGGAGGGTCCTTGAGCGCGTGGCACCGATTATTTTGGGGTTTTGTTGGTTATTATTAGTTTTGGATTCGTTTGGTCATTCATTTCCTCCTTTGTCTCAGAGGCGGAGACATATGCTAATTAATCCTCACACGCTTCCAAGTCTGCAAACACAAACTTGAAAACACAGCGAAGGAATTTCCTACTTAAGAACCCGTCATGAATCTGGCGCAATTTTTCTGACACTGCCTTCGTAAAGTTTCTTAAGAAGATGTTCATGACTGAGGCCCATTGGTTGTTATATTCAATGAAGGTACTTGATTCAATACAAAGAAGAAGAATGCAAACAACATTATATTGGAGAAACTAAACAAGTTTTACAGAAGAGACTTTCTCAACACCAAAGAGAAAGCACAAGTGGCCCTCAGTCGGCGGTGCACCTCCACCTCAAAGCCTCCAACCACTCCTTTGAGGGCGGGGAGGTCAACATTTTAGCTAAAGAAGAACGTTGGTTTGAAAGAGGAGTTAAATAAGCTATTTTTGTCAGGAAAGAAAATCCCTCCATGAACCGGAATGGCGGGTCTCAGATTTAATCTGCTTTACTTTAATCACTTTACTCCAATCTCCTTCGGGAGAAACCGAAAGGGCACGGCCAGCCCAGGGAGACGGCACCTCAGCCAACAAAAGAACAATAGGCAGGTAATTAGCAGTGATCAGCCATGAATAGGACAGATACTGGGTAGTGATTATCTATGAATAGGACATGACTCACCGATACTGAGGTGAGCAGGTCGTTAGAGACGCTCTACTTCAAAGGTGTTTACCCACAGGTGAGAGTAGCTGTGATTAGAGGGGAGGAGCCGGGCCAACCCTAACTCCTCCCCGTTGGTCAATATATTCAGCTGCGTGCAGATTGTGACCTTTGTCGCTGACGAAGCCTTTTGGATGAGAGGCGAAACGTTCTTAGACTTCAACTACTGAGTACAGAAGATGAATCAAGTACCTTCATTGAAGATAGACAACTCCTGTACGACTGAGAACTTACACAGACCATTGGTAGTTAGTTATATTATTAACTACTATGGAAAAAAAATTATACAGGAAGCGCAGCACCTCTTGAGAATTCACTGGGAAAAAGCCCATTGAGTAGTTTTGGCAATAACATGAGCTTCGCTATCGTTTTGCCTGGCAATGGATGAAACCGCTGCTTTTCCTACACGTGCACTTTAATTCCTCTCCTTAAGCTTTCCTTTATCCTTTATCCTCCTTCCTCCCCAACACCCCGACACCCCGACACCCGTAGCTCCAGAAGGCCATCGAGGGCTCCACTCGCTCCGGGGTGCGGCTGCGTCCCCCTCTGGCCAGTTTCCGCGACATCAGCCACAAATCCGCCCCGAAGTCCAACCCGGGCTCCGCCTCATCCTCCACCCCCAACTCCCCCATCTCCGTCACCGCCCCTGCCTCGCTGCCCGCCCCCTTTGTGCCCCCGCTACAACCCCCTTGTCCCGCAGAGCTCCCGCCGAACAGCCGCCACAACCAGGCCGAGGTGTGGATAGAGAGAGGCTCGATGGAAGCGGGCACCAGTCGGAGTAGAAGTAATAGTTGCAGTAGTTGTAGTAGTGACAGCAGTACTCCGCCCACGCCTCCCCCAGTCCCTCCCCCGATGCTCTTCATCCCCTCCTCTGCCTCCTCCTCCCCGCCCTCGCCAATGCCCCGATCGCTCCAGAGACTGTTTGTGAGGGAGGAGGGAGACAGCGACGACGACAACACTCCAGTTTAACAACAACGTGTGGAGTCTTCGCGTTTTTATAG
This sequence comes from Proterorhinus semilunaris, assembly GCA_021464625.1. Classification (NCBI taxonomy): domain Eukaryota; kingdom Metazoa; phylum Chordata; class Actinopteri; order Gobiiformes; family Gobiidae; genus Proterorhinus; species Proterorhinus semilunaris. The sequence continues at coordinate 3,322,930 of CM038360.1, read as the reverse complement.
TTATTTTATATTTATTATCAACATATTTTTGTTCCGTTTTGTTTTTGTCATGGTTTTGCCGGTGTTTTTTTTTAAGTCGGTACCACTTTAATTTGCAGCACAATAATAACGTGGGAAAAGGAGGGTAATAACTTGGTAGGTAAAGTGTAATAGACTGCGGATTTGATCTCATTTTAAGGCGAGACACTTCAGGTGAAAATATCAATGTTTGACTAAACTCACCCTTTACGACGTTTACTTTGTGACGGGAACTTCTGCTTAGGAATTTTTCAGGAAACATTGCCGTGCGCCGCCCTGTGTCCCCACACGTATCCATTCACAAATACTGACATGTTTGGGATCCATGTGACGTACAGAATCCCCCCCGACAAGACTCTGAACACTTCATTCCAGTCTTGCATCCACATCTCCACTTTGGTTGCTCCTACAGACTACAAACGTCCCAGTCTTCGGCTTCACAGGCCGTTTTCTGTGGGATTTTTCATTTAATTCCTAGCCTAATTCTTTACATTTTGAACCCCATTCAACATGGCAAAATGTAATTTCCCATTATTTTTTATAACTAGCAAAAACTGAACAGGAACCAAAATCCGCTCTGAGCAAATCTTTGTAACTATGTCCCAAAATAAAACCATACAGTTAAATCTGGCTATCCATTATTTATACTTTGTCACCAAATATATAGTAATTATTGGCACAAATTGATATCTTTACATTCACCTGTAGTCCCTCGCCGTAATATGTTAAATTACAACCCTAACCTATTTACCATGTTATGTCCATCCCATTACCATTATTACTGACTGTAAAGTGAAGTGTGACCAAAAGTCTTCAAATTGTAGGTCGAGAAGCGTTTGCTTAAAGCTGCACTATAGTACACTTTTATAAGCATGTCCTAAAAATGACAAACACTAATGTTGATAAATGGAAATTTAGGGATAACCTTAAAAGAACTTAAAACGTAGCAGAAATGATTATTAATGGATTAAAAACTATTGTTTCGCTTCTGCAGATTGACGATTTCTCTGGAGTCACGGTTTCTTTTTCACAGCTGCTGTTCTCATCCAGATTTATAGTCAATATGATACGAGGTTTTCAATGAGTGAAATAATATTATATGAAATTGCTATGAGCTAAATGAATGTCAATACAGTGCAGCGCTGCTTCAGGAAAGTATGGATATTGGATGGAGCTTCTCAATTAAGTTTGTCACATAATAATATATATCATTAGCTCAACCTTCTTTTTCTCAGGTAACACATTTAAAGTCTTTAAACCTGAATGTTATTTAGTGATACTTCTGTACAGACTGTTTGCTGCAGTTTAGCTACTTGTTTATTTAGAATTTCAAACTCTTACATATATTTATAAAACTGAAAACTATGCATCTTAATAAAGTGATTTCTGACTTCTGAGGTCGCTTCCTGCTTCTGAGGTCGCTTCCTGCTTCTGAGGTCGCTTCCTGCTTCTGAGGTCGCTTCCTTCTTCTGAGGTCGCTTCCTGCTTTAAGAGTGCAGACGTATCTCTGCTTGCTGCTGCCGCTGCTTGCCTCTTTATTTGCTTTTTATTCATTCTATTTTTTGGCACATGTCTTTGATATGATTTTATTTTCTTCTTTAAAGTGAACCAAGACTTTTTAATCATTTTTACGCCTTTTATACAACTCATCTGACAAACCAGCGACGACAGTCTTGTCAAAATAGCTGAGGGAGTAACGCAAACATCTCCTTGTGAAAGCTGTCAGATGCATCAACAAGAAATTCTCCTACTACGGAACAAGATTTTTGCCTTAGAGACGGAGAAAGGACTTAATGACACGCTCCCTGTGGAACCCGGTAAGAAGACTGGAAAAACTGATACTTGCAACCTAAAGCTAAACGATACCATAACGTTCCCAAAAATTAACAGACAACCTGGTGCTAGGCCAAAGCAAAGACAACATGCTGGCAAAAATGCACCTGGAATAAAGTTAACAAACAGATTTTCACCTCTCTCAGAGGATGAGTATAACGAACAGAGAAAGTCAGAAAGAAACAAACAACAAGAAGTCAAAACAAAGATGGAGAGAAAAACTGTGCCAAGTGTCAAGGCCAGAGATATCCTGGTGATTTGAGACGGAGCCATATCTAATATAAACATGGAGAGAATTATTACGAGCAGCTATCCGACCTGTGGAGTCCCCCAGGGGTCAATCTTGGGACCCCTCTTATTCAACTTGTACATGCTTCCATTGGGTCAGCTAATAAACAGCAACAATGTGTCGTACCACAACTACGCAGATGACACTCAGATCTACGTGTCACTGACGGCAGGTGAACATGGGCCTGTAGATACTCTCTGTCACTGCATCGAACAGATCAGTTTGTGGATGCAAAACTTTCCCCAACTAAACTCAGACAAAACTGAGATAATTGTTTTTGGCCCACAAACACAAAGACAAAGTGTTATCAGTCAACTCGAGTCTCTCTCTCTAAAACCAAAAAAACAGGTTAGAAATCTAGGAGTAATCATGGACTCAGACCTGAACTTAAACAGCCACATTAAAGCAATAACATCATCAGCTTTTTACCATCTGAAAAACATTAAGATCAGAGGAATAGTGTCAAAACCAGACTTAGAGACACTCATCCATGCGTTTGTCTCCAGCAGGTTAGACGACTGTAACGGCTGCTCACTGGCCTTTCTAAACCAGCTGTTAGAGCTGCAGAACATCCAGAACGCTGCTGCTCGAGTCCTGACAAGAACCAGGAAATATGACCATATTAGTTCAGTGCTCCGGTCTCTGCACTGGCTTCCTGTCACTCAGAGAATAGAATTTAAAACAGCTCTGCTTGTACAAGTCTTTTCAAGGTTTATGTTAGAGCCGTATGAACCATCTCGGGCCCTGAGAACTTCAGGGAGGGGTCTCCTGGTGGTTCCCAGAGTCAGGACTAAACACGGTGAGGCTAAAGCTAACATCTGGAACAGTCTTCATGAGGATGTGAGACAGGCCTCAATTCTGACAATGTTCAAATCCAGGCTGAAAACAGCTCTTTTTACCCGAGCAGATGAAAACTGAAAGTATTTTATCTGCACTCTTGCCTTTTACTGTCATTGATTCACTTTATGTTGATGTTTTATTGATTGATTTGATCTGTTTTCTTGTAACTTTATGCAACTGTGAAGCACTTTGAATCACCTTGTGTATTAATTGTGCTCTACAAATAAACTTGCCTTGCCTTGCCAGATATTTGCATATTCAAGTTGTTATTGGAATAATCTACTCTACACATAAAACCTCCTTCATCATGGAAACCACCTCTTACATTAGCTCAATTAAGACGTCCGCGGCGCCACTTTTTTTTTCAGCGTGCGGCACCTTACGGTCCCCTGATGATCAGATGTGATGCGGAGACGAAAGACGCTTGGGCGATTATTAGGACGAGAGGACACGCAGAGGACAGATCTCTATCGTGGTGTTCAAGTCCGTCTCCTGATCAGTCTCCTCCGGCGCAGGCAGGTATAATGACATTATGCTAATCACGCTACATCACACTTTAGGAGGTAGCTATCAGCATTTGCCACAAAATACATTCAGAAAGCATACCCTAAAGCCACACTGTCATAGACATTACTCACACGGGAACCTCAATGCTCATTTATGGCACAGCCTGTGTTTTTGAAACTTACCACTAGAGGGCGCTGGAAGTGTTCCATAAAATGCAAAACAGGAGAAGAAAAGTAAACAATAAGGTTCCACCATTGACAGTATATTTACTGTCTAATGCTACAACAGTTAGCTAATAAGATGCTAACATTATATGAAGCCGTCTTTTTTGTCTTCATCTGTATCTGAACTCGGAGGTCATATCTGAGTTTACAATTACCAGTTTGAGCGGCGTTCCAAAGCTATTTTCCCCAGTCGAAGGTTTTGTAAGATTTTTCAATATAACCAAGTCTGAAATTCCTTTCCCAAGATTATTATAACTTTCTGTAGTACTTTTTGTAGTACTCTGTGTTTGGATCTCTTCACAAAACCATTTCAGCCAGCAGCGACTTGCTCTCATCTTAAGGTTTTATTGCGCTCTTGAGGATGATAGCCCTGGAGCGGACAAGGGCTCTTCGTAAACGCAGCCCAGACAGTGATGAAGCCTCGGCGTGGACACTTTTATAAATGAGCAAAGTATTTTCACTGTGGCTCCCACCAAACTGATGACTGGAGAGAAAGCAGAGTCCGATAGAACTTAAGTGTTTGACCTTGACAAGAGAACAGCGTGAAGGCCAGACCGCTTACAGCCGCCTCATGGAAACATAACACGGCGGCTTGACTTGTTTAAGGGATGTCAGCAGTGGTCATTGGAGAGAATTGCATTTCTTTGGCAGTTACTCACAAATGTCGTGATACATTTCGTCTTCTGGCTAATGCTGTGATGTTGTGAAAGAGCCGCCGTATAGAAAAGCTTGTCTAAAGAAGCAAACGAAGCTCAAAAGTATAGCAAAATGTTTGGAACAGCATTTGGTATGACAAGTGACGGTGACGTCCAGGGAGTATGGACTATATTTTTGGGCATCTTTAATCCATGGCTGAGTTGACAAAGTTGAAAGCTCCCTGGATGGAGAGTGACACGCTGCCCTCTCTTTTAAATGTAATTCCAGTTGTTTCAATGTAAGAAGATTGGACAGCTGTAAACAGTCAGAAAAACCCCTTTAAGTTAAGTGAGTTAAATACATTACTAAAGCAAAGCCAAAAGGAAATATCTAAAACGAACTGCTACGATTAGGGATGCACCCATCTGATACTGGTGACGGATATCGGGGCCGATACTGGGAAAAATACAATATCGGGTATCGATTCCAAATATATCTAAGTGAATAAGGACATGCTGTACCTCATTTTGAAGATCAGAACCCTGAGAATTCAGTCGCCAAGTTAGTTTTAACTGTAAGTGTGTAGGCTATTGTTAGAAGGTAGGGCTGGGAGAGAAACTATATGATTGTAAGTAATTAAATAAAATTAGCTACTACAGGCAAAGTGTATTTTAGTTTATTAAATGCTGTGTAAACTAAACATACTAATAATGCACCATTTGTAGTTGTTCATAATAATGTAACAAAAGCCTGTCATATAGCAAAGGATATTTAGTGTAGAAAAGAGGGCCCTTCACTATCGAGTCTCTAGGTATCGGTTAATATCGGATATCGGCAGATACTCCAACCCCCAGTATCGGTACCCGAAGCAAAGAGCACCAAGAGAAGTGTATTTTTTTCCCAGAATAAATATATTTAAGAGACAAACCGAGCGCCATCCATTCAAACATACACACAGTACTCACAGCAGCCCTACATTCATACAGATACATTTTCCTTTTATTATAAAAGAAATCTGACGTCGTTATTACTGTGTATCCGGTGTTATACTGTTAGGAGTGACCGTCGAGAACATGCACTGTCTTTTGGTTGTGTCCAGAAAGAAGGTTTCACAAATGGCCCTGAGTGCAGCAGCTTTGAGTGTCAGGATTACAAAACACACAGGACCGAACACTGTTGTATATTGCCTGACGCACATTTTGAAAAGCCAGAATCTGCGATGGGATAAATCACCAATATGTTCTGAATTTACTGCCTCGGTAGAGTTCCATTTTGGCTTGCCAGTTGCGTTTTTTGGCTATAATAAGAAAACTCAAGGTCTAGCTATTGAATGTTTTTGGGGAATTTTACAGATAGCATTTGATGAAGAATGAGCAAACATTCGAGAGCAGCGTTTGAAATGTATTAGCCACAGTGGCCGGTGAGTAGGGCTGGGTACCATTACATTTTTTCCAATACCAGTACTTTAACGATACTTGGTTTTCGATACCGATGCTAAAATATTTGTCGCCTAGAACCAGAAAACCGAATAAGAATGTGTGGAAGATCTGCACATTTACAATATGGGGTTCATCTCCAATGTCAAGAAATGTGTGAATCATTTGGTGGGGGGAAATCTGCAAAAATAGGGAATAAATTGGGAAAAAATAGGAAAAATATTAGTGATAAAAAATGAGCAAAAATTAAAAGGAAACACCAGGGAAATCGATAAATAATTGGGGCAAAAATCTGAAGAAAAAGAAAGGGAAAAAATTATTTATTTGAGCTGAAATAAACAAGTCACTTCCTTTAATGCTGTCCCTGGACCAACAGTATCATAACTTGAATATAAAGAGTTAGGGAAATAGTTAGGGTATAGGGAAACGTTTTTTCCCTATACCATACTGGTATAGTTTAACGGGGCCCAGCTCTGACAGTGAGCACGAAAAAGTGTCAAGCCCTTAAAGAATGCATGTCAATCTTTAGCTCCAAGGTAAACACCATTGACGCAGCGCTTCACCACTAAAACTCAAAAACATCTTCCTGCTTTGTGCGGCCAATTTGACAAGCGATTTCCAAACGAGCAGGGCATCAATTTTACGTCGTCGTGTAGAAATTGTAATTACCTCGGCCCATTCAATCAGATTAAATCGTGTACCTTTATCCCACCGAGGGGAGTTCTCTCCACCCCTTGGGCACGTAGGGATTTTCAGCATAATAAGACCTCAATAGATTGTTTGGATAAAATATTTCGCTGACACTCAAAGCTGTCGTTCAGAGCTACGGGCTGCACAATTAATCACAATCAAATCGAAGCCTCAATTTGAATGGTTGTAATTGGCAAATCACAAAGACTCGGTTTACTCCCAGTGGTTCAATATCTCCCCTCGCCTCCACGGGGACTCGATATATTCAAAGCTGACTCCACAAACATGTTCTGGAATGCGTTTTGTTTTGCAGTATTTCAGTCCTCTTCTGTTTTGAACTGAATATTTATTTTCAAGCCAAAATCGCACATCTGATCTGATCTGGTCCCGACGTTGTGCAGCCCTGCCCCGAGCACTCGCAGTTCTGCTGCTGGACTGTTGTATGCGAGTGGTCAGTTGTATTGCACTGAATTTAGTCCGAGCGAGGCCCCATCTGTCCCATTTGCGAGAGTCCCACCTGCGCTCCCGTGCCCATGGTCAGACTCGCTTTGGTCCAAGCTTTTGTACATCCCCGTTTGCAGCAGAAGCTCGGTGTTTTCACATATTCCAATGATTAATCCTCCTGCCTTTCCGCTCACTCCGTGTGGTAAATATCTGGTAGAATATCTTGGTTGGTTATTGAAGTGTCTCCGTTCAGTTTGTTCATCGTCCGTGTGGCGAGTTTTTGTTAGTTAGTCACAACAACCACGATCCCGCCGTCCGCCGGCGCCTCGTCCTTCTCCTCCAGCGACCGGACGACACACGGCACGGGGTCGAAAGGCGAGCGCTCCGGTTGGATAGTGACGGCGAGCTCCGCGCTGTGGTTGGACAGTCCTGGGCTGGAGCCGCGGGTGGAAGGCGCGTCCTCTCTGAGCGGGGAGGGGGTCAAGGAGAACGGCTCCGGTTCCAAAGTCAATGTAACCTCCTCCACCTGAAGAGACAAACGACAGAGCATCGTCACTGTAGAGTTTGTTTGATTTTTCCACTAGCATGAGAGGCTAATTTAGGCTAATTAGTAGTTCTGAGATTTACGATCCGCTTTAAAACGGAGTTCTGGACTGTTGAAAACGCATTCTTTACTATATGGACAAAAGGATGGAGACTCGGTCTATTCAAATCAAAAATCATTGTTTTATTCCCTATATTACAACCAAAGCACACTCCATGACCGATCGGCCGGGGAGAGAAGGCGAGAGAGAGGGCAAAAGCATCTCCCCGAGCAACACACAAGACACAGGAGTATTTGTGTCCTCCCCCAACCAATCAGTGCTCTTGGGATGGCTTATCATCACTCACTGCCCCCCAGTGGATCATCCGTAAATACAACAATAGAGCAGTAATAAAATGTCCGCCAAATTCAAATGAATCCTAAAGCACAGATTACATCAACACAGTTTTATATATAATCACTAAAGCCTAATATGACAAATATGTATATTAATAATTCAACAGGACCCAGACGCCACAGCACCGGTCAAAAGTTTGGAAACACTTTATTATTATGTATTGTTTTTTCTTTGTCTCAAGAATTTTTACATAGTAGATTCTGACTCAAGGTATTCATTTATGAATGAACACATAAAGAATTATGTTTTAAATTAAAAAAGACATACATTCTTCAAAATAGGCGCCTTTTACTTTGATTACTTTAAAATAAATTCTCAATGGGCTTGACAATACAAGCCTTCAATAAAGCCAGACTCACTTTATTTATGTATTTATAAATACATTTAAAGACGCAATTTCCAGACTGAATCCCCATGTATCTCTGAACATGGAGGATCAGTCTGGCTCGCAGTGTTTGGAATAACGCCGTTTAAAATAACGGCGTTAGGTAACGGCGTTATTTTTTCAGTAACGGAGTAATGTAATTCATTACTCTCCCCGTCGTTACAACGCCGTTATCGTTACTGGGTCAACAAAGTGGCTCGTTACTCGACTGAATGAGCTCCGCGGTGTCAGCCCCCGCAGCAGGAGCAGGGAGAGGGTGGGCGGAGTCTCACGGAGACTCGCGCTGCCTGTCTGTGCGTGTTCGTGCTCTCTGCTCGAAAAACTACGTGTGTCCCCGACCCGCGGCTCGTCATCCCCACAGCCGGGAGAGAATCGAGTTGATGATCATTGATCTGTTGTGTTGAACTTATTTTTAACGCAAAGATGCAGAATCGGTGGAGACGCGTCTTTCCCCGCTCCCTCAGCTCTCTCAGCTCTCTCCACTCCAGAGAGACAGCAGGCCGATAACTTTGTGTTAACCTTATATTTGCTGATTGTTTTACGTTTTGCCTGATGAATGAACAGAGAGACTTTATGCACAAAGACTGTGCGCAAAGACTGCCCTGATCGTTAGTACACGTTTCTTTTACTCCTGTTCCTCCCCATTCTCTTTGAATAAGGCCGTATTCCTACATTAATAAAACAGCGACGCAAATACTGGTCAATACCGTTCAGTCACAAAGGCTTTCTACCCCCCATTCAGTTACTATGAACATCTTTTACATGATAGTACATAAATACAAACACCTGTCTGTTCTACTCAGTTCAACTGACTATTGAAACCTGTAAAAAAAAATCTAAATAGTTTGATATAAAGCCTTTTTTTTAAAAACAGTAACGCAAATAGTTACTTTTCCTGGTAATGAGTTACTTTCATTATAGAGTAATTCAGTTACTAACTGGACAATACAGTCACCCGAAATAGTTTGGACTTCACAGACTGTCAAACCATTTCAGGCGATGACCTTCTGAAGCTCATTGAGAAAATGCAAAGAAGGTATTAAATATTACAAATATGTTGAGTTGCTTCACCCTTTTCTGTTTCCTACACAATCCCATGTGTTCATTCACAGTTCACGTCTTCAATGAGAATCACACAATGTAAATAATGTTAAAAATAAAGAAAAACCAATAGGCAGCGGGAAGAAAACCTCTCATGGGAATCACAATTTATTTTATTTTATTACTACAATTGCACGGTAACTATGCTACGTTCATTACTGTGTTGCTTGGTTGCAGACTTTAAAAGACAGAACTGTGTTGGTGGCATCACTCTACGGCAGAGTAGACTTACTGCATCTGCAAACACCAAGATCATCGCAGCAGATGTTTCCACTAATGCCCTATATTTAACTTGTGTCTCTAATCTTCTGTATGGGTACATTAAAGAGCGTGAGGGCTTTGACCAAAGTCAGGCCACATTTCCATAAATATGTAAATCAGGTCTATCCATCCATCAACCATCTGCCCTACATCTGCTGCACCTCACAGTCGACGCGTGAGTGGACAGAGAGCTTTTATCTGTTAAAGAGTGGTGCTTTTTAAGCACGAGAACAGAAGAGACACTCGCACACACTGTCAACATTTTGGCTCCGGGCCTTCGACAGAAAATGTGGCTTTGTGAAATCGAAAGAATTTGTTTGATTCCATCACAGTCTTTCCAGCAGTTTATGCAGCATTTAGCTCCTACAAAAACAACTCAACTGGACTTACCTTAAGCTAAATGCACAAAAGAACCAGTCCCATAGGAATTTACAACCCAAAGTGTGGGGCACTTTCTTTCAGGTTGAATGATCGGCTTTCTACTCTGAATACGTGATATATTGTCATTATAAAATGCTTTGTGCATGATGTGAACTTGTCGCCCTGTTGTGTCAGTACCCTGGTCAGCTCCTCGTCGTACTCGTCCCGGTGTCCTGTGAAGCCTCCTGACTCCGGCTCGGGCTCCTCTCCGACCGTCTCCACCATCGCTCCGGCCATGTCGACCATCTGTCCGCTCAGCTGCCCCACGATCTCCACCTGAAAGCGGGTAACACGCTCAGAAGCTGCGCTCACACTTGGGAACAGTCGGCACCGGCATGGCCTGCGAACTCTGGGCTCAACATTCACCGGTACAGAGACAAATTGTTCTTTAATGTGCACAGCCTTCTTCACACACTGGATTTAGGTGTTCGCCGCTTGTTTATATTGTCTATGGCGGCCTGTTGTCTGTGGAGTCTCTCGCTGAACAAAAGGTCATCTGTGAAATGTAATGCAACTCAGGAGCTGCTAATGAGCTGCAAGACCCGTTTGTTCAGTTTGTTACCGGATACAAAAATAGAGCACATTAGTCATTATAACAGAGTCAAGAACAGCATAAATGTTTAGAGAAACCATTGTTTGTTGCCCTTATGACCTCATTATCAGGTGCATTAGTCAAGTCGCTGAGTTGAATGAGTGAGAAACATTATATCAACATGCTCTTGCACACATGCACTTCTTCAAAGCAACAATCACAGGTGACATGCCTTAAGGCAGTGCTTCTCTACCTTGTTAGCTGCGACTCCCACAGGACAGTTCCATTTGAACTACATAGAAAATATGCTCCTTATGATCTGGTGACCCCTGTGAGGGTCTCGACCCCAGGGTTGTGAACCACTGCCTTAGGAGACGCACTCTAGAAGAATTGTGTGATCATTGAAATGACATTGGAACAGGCCATCAGTAACATTTCTCTGCCGCTGCTCCAGGGATTTGTTAAACCTAAAACATCAAACATAAACAGCAGGACAATTATGAATAATACTTTGACTCCTGTCTGGTCAATGAACAAAACATAAAACAAAATACTGCTCGTGTTGAATCCTACGTCCCATGCTTCTCCAGTCCACATGCCACATGATGCAATCGGCTCCAGAGTTAAGTAAGTGGTCAATGACTTTTCTTCACAGCACAGTAATAACATGGTAAAAGGATGGACTTTAGGTCTAAACCAACACTTTATTAAAAACACATTTCTATTACATTCTCTGGAGGTTGCAAATACTCCATGTCTACTTTATTCCCTACAGCACCTTTAATGAACGTATGTTAATCACCACTGTTCACAATTATGTAACAGTATCACACAACATGATAAATATGACAGATAGGCCTATCTAAGTGTGAACTTTACAATTTATTTTAAAATATGGTTTCATTTTTAAACAACATGAATGGCGATCTTAAAACCAAGTTTGCTCCTGAACATTTTGATGCAAAATCTTTTTATTTTACTCTGTGTTGTTTGACCGGAGCTAAAGCTTGATGTCCACAGGTAAAAGGTAAAGGGATATCCCTAGTCATTATACTTTTGCTATTTTATTACCATGTCATTACTGTGCTGGAAACTAAAGCACAAACTAAAATGTATCTGGTTATACGGTTAAGTGTTGTGTCTATACAGGCAGAGGTCAAACTGTATCAAAAATAATATTCCACAACTCACACAGTAGGAGTCATCGATATGGTTTCCCCTCATTTTCAAAAGGCGAAGAGCGATCAATGCTGAATCCAAATGCCTTACATGCTCCTGTTTGGCCCACAGGCAGAACACCCCTCTCCACTCTCCCTCCAGGGCCCAGGGCAGGCGCATGCACACTCCAGGGGGCGCCCCATGCACCTCCTGCCTCCTCCTACCTGTCCTCCTCCTCACGCTGACACTGCCTTTGCTACAGACAGTGAGCTACATACGGCTGCTGTCGAGAGGCCACAGCCGGGAGACACAGAGCAAAGGTAAGTGAGCAGCGTCAAAGCGGATATTTCTGCAGAGCACATAAGCGCGTCTGGAACGAGGACTTTTCCTGTGAAACGCAGCTGACGAGAGGCTCAGATGGATCACAACGGATAAACAGTCAATCCTGATCATCGTCTCAGTATTAGAGCTGTGATAATAAAACTGTCAGAGAGATATGGCTGGGGATGGATTACCTGCAAAATCTATAATTCTACATTTTAAGTAATGGATAAACACTCCCTTGCAGAATGAGAAAAGTCACGTGTGACCAGGGAATGCCAGTCGTAACCTTTTATTGCTGCAACTAGGAATGTAAAACATTGCCATTTTGATTTTAATTGTAATTCAAATCAACCACAATTCTTTATGTCCATTTAAACTCATGAAGTTTGTGGACTCAATCTCGAAGACGGTTTGAAAATTCCTTTTAAATCTGCAAATAACTCAATACGTTTGTTTAGTGTGACATCAGATACAGTATTAAGCTACTTCCGGGTCCAAACAGTTTATAGTTCCCTAGATAAACACAGCAAAAAAACGAATCTGCTAAAATAAAGAAGCCAAATAAAAGGCCAAAAACTGCTTCACACCTAATTAGAATAACATAGCTCACCATTTCTCAAGGAAAAATTAAGATATTTTAATATTTAAAGAAAACATTCATTGTGTATGGAATGAAGGCTTATTTTATCAGATTTTTTTTAAAGAACTTTGGAGTCAGCTCTACAGCAGATTAAATCAAAGAATGGTTTATTTTGGTTGACTGATTTAAATCAATACAATTACCAAACAATAAGCTCCGATGGACCCGGAAATGAAAATCACCTAAAGCCTACAGAAGCATTTCTACAAGATCTCCCCATGGTGTCAGACTTACCAAGAACATTTTATCAGGTAATATGTGGATACTGGTACAAATCGATGCGGTTAAAAGGGGCTGTGTCAAATGTCTCGTATTCAAACATAAGAAAGAGTTTGCATTGCATTATAAACTATTTTTAGTGATCTCAAACCCGGAAGTAGCATTGAAAGTTAGGAATGACTTTGAACTGCATAGAAAAAATCCAGTCCTTTAATAATGTGTTGAGACATGATGGAGTCTCACCTGATGCGGCTCGACCTGCGCTGCCCCCCACAGGTCGGCCAGGCGCGGGTGCGTGGGCGGGACCAGGCTGTGGATGGTGCTGTTGGGCGTGGCCTGCAGTGACGGAGAGGCACTATGCAGCCGGAGCTCCAGAGACTAAACAACGGAAAAACCACCAGGGAATGTTTCATTAGGAAATTAATCGACTAAGGCTTCATAATATATCGCCAAATTGTCAAATGACGAAATGTCCACGTTACAAGACGCCACAAATCAATCAATCAATCAATCAGCCCAATATCACAGCAGAAGTGGCCTCACAGGGCTGCACCAAACAATGAGACGAGGTCCTCCATCTCACGGACTTTTACACATTTTTTGCGATCACAAACTAAAGCGAAACCACATGGTCATTTAAAACAAAAAGTTCAGTGTAAAAGTTCAGTTTTAGTCATGATTTTTGTATTAATTGGGGCCTTGTTTTTGTTCTAATTTAGGATTTATGGTTTGGCTTTACATTACGGTGTGCTGGTTAAGTATTAATAAAGAGTAGATAAAAGTATAATAAGAAGCCTATTAATACCTTTACAAGCATATTATCATGGCCTATTAATTACTAATGTTTATTCATACCTCATTAATGCTAACGAGCACACGTTAATATAAAGCATTAGTGCATTTATAAGTCCTTTTTTGACACAATTTGAGGATTCTTTTGTTTGTTTCACTTTCACAGAACAGTGTGAAATTGAATACCAAGTACTTGAAAATACAACGAAACGCCTTCATAACTTTCATAACTTTCACTTTGTTTTTTAAAGTTTGGGAAATATCTTCAATTTGAAAATGCGTCCATGAGTCACCACAGGTCGATTAGCTGCTATTGTTCTTTTAAACCACTATTATTTACTCATTTATATCTGCTTCTGTGCCATTTCTGAATGGGATACTCGAATATGAAAACATTAAATATTTTGTGAAGCCCCACAAGGCACTGTATACCGTTGAGTTTTCAGAGTTTTTTCAATAAGCAGTACATTTTGTGGACCTCATTTTTCTGTGACTAAAAAACATACATCACTTCCTGTTAGCCATTGTTGCATTTTAATTTTAATATCACCTAACACTAATTTGTGTCCGACAAGGCAGTGCTTTCCATTTGGGGTTACTGGAAAACCATGATTAGATGAAGTGTAGGAAAAACACTAGTACGAGAGCAAAGTGTTGGAGAGACTTGAGTTTACGGTGTTGAGGCGGGGGCCGTGCCCTGCGTACAGTACAGACTAGTTAGTGACAAATCAATCAATCAAATCAAATCAAATTTTATTTATAAAGCGCTTTTCATACCGAAAGGTATCACAAAGTGCTTTACAGACAGATTACAACATTTAAAACAATGCATCATTCATTCATTCACATATATATATATATATATATATATATATATATATATATATATATATATATTATATACTCATACATACATATATATATAACAGAGGACGTGCTCAGTGAATGTCTCAGACAATGGGGAACAGAAGATGAGGCGCTGGGAGGACAAGCCCCTACACGGGATCTACCACCGAAACATAAAGTGGCAGATATCAAGAAATCCTACCAATGGCTAGACAGAGCTGGCCTGAAGGACAGCACAGAGGCTCATCCTGGCTGCACAGGAGCCTTGAGCACCTGAGCAAAGAGGCCCAGATCTACCACACCAGACAAGACCTCAGGTGTAGACTGTGCAAAGAGGCCAATGAGACATTCCAGCACATGGAGCGCCATAACCAAGAGGAACATCTGTGCAGAGTATGGGCTGGAAACACCAAGGTCAAAGTGGGAAACACCTCCAAAGGTGGCAGAGAATGATCCTGTGGGACTTCCAGATCAGGCAATGTTTGCACCGTCAGTTTTAATGGCATCACAATGTATTTCAATGGCGAGAAAGTCTATTTGCACCCTTTTGAAACTCGAATGCACCCTCAGTCAGTTTGTTCTGGACCCGGCGCTGTTCCAGATCCAGACGGACAGAATGGTAACGAACGTTACCGTGGTGGTTGACATTGCAATACCAAACGACTTAAACATCAGGAAAAAGGAACACGAGAAACTAGAGAAATACCACGGGCTCAGAGAAGAGCTAGAGAAGGCCTGGAGAGTGATGGCATCAGTGGTGCCCGTGGTCGTTGGGGCACTCGGGGCAGTAACCCCCAAACTGGAGGAGTGGCTACAGCAGATCCCAGGAAATACATCAGACATCTCGGTCCAGAAAAGTGCAGCTCTAAGAACTGCAAAGTTACTGCACAGAACAGAACCCTAAAGCTCCCAGGCCTCTGGTAAAGGACCCGCGCTTGAAGGAAAGAGAGACCGCCTGTGGAGGTGAGGAAGAGTTTTATACAATATATTATATATATATTATATAATTAGGACTAAATAAATAGATGTGAGTTAGCTAAAAAGGTGGGTCTTGAGCCTGCTCTTAAAAACATGAATGTTCTCTGCGGTCCTGAGCTCCTCCTCAGGTCGTTCCAGAGGCGAGGGCCATAATGTTGGAAAGACGCCTCGCCGTGAGTCTTTCTGTTGACTTTAGGAATAACTAGGAGACCCCTGCTGGAGGAGCGAAGGGGCCGTGAAGCAGTGGCGCCACCAGGGGGCCACCCCTGGCCGGCCGACTCCTGGCCACCCCACTGGCCAGTGTTAATTGTAGTACTGTAGTATCAGTTATGAATATTTTCAGCCCAAATTCACAGCCAGCCAGGCAAGCCGCTCTAGACCTAGTTTTGGTTTGCCACCCCAAGATTTTAAGTGGCCCCATCTGGCCACCCCATGAACAATTTCTGGAGGCGCCACTGCCGTGAAGGTTCATAAGGTAAAAGCCGTTCTGAAAGATAAGAAGGACCAAGACCATTAAGACATTTAAAAACCATTAAAAGAACTTTAAAATCGATCCTGAAACACACAGGGAGCCAATGCAGCGACTCTAAAACCGGTGTAATGTGGTCCCGCCTCCTGGTCTTCGTCAGGACACGAGCTGCTGAATTTTGTAGAAGTTGTAAACCTGAGATCCTCTTTTTGGGAAGACCAGAAAGCAGGGCATTACAGTAGTCAATACGACTGGTGATAAAAGCATGCATGAGCGTCTCCGTGTTGGCCCGAGAATGGGACGGACTCTGGCTATGTTCTTTAGATGTAAAAACCTATCTTTGTGATATTCTTAATGTGTGGAATTAAAGTCAGCTCAGAGTCAAAAATCACACCCAGGTTCTTCACCTGTGAGGAAGGATTAAAAGACAATGACTGTAGTTTTGGTAAACGTTTCTTCAGGACCAATGACTAAAACTTCAGTTTTGTCCTGGTTAAGCTGGAGAAAGTTTTCTGCCATCCAGGATTTGATCTAAAATGCAGTTAAAAAGTGCATCCATTGGCCTGGTGTCCTCAGGAGACATGTGGATGTACAACGGTGTATCATCAGCATAACTATGAAAGTTGACTCCATGTCTCCTGATGACATCACCAAGAGGGAGGATATACAGGTTAAAAAGCACTGGTCCTAAAATCGAACCCTGGGGCACACCACATGTAATGTTATGGACCTTAGAGGCGCAGGTATCCACACTAACCATGAATGTCCTGTCTGTGAGGTAGGATGTAAACGAGTTAAAAGAATAGTATGGTCGACTGTATCAAAAGCGGCGCTCAGATCCAGTAGAACCAACACTGTGACCTTCTGTGAGTCATAATTTAATCTAAGATCATTCAAGATCTTTAAAAGGGCCGTCTCGGTGCTGTGGTTTACCCTAAAGCCAGACTGGAATTTCTCAAGGACGTTATGTGCAGTAATAAAATCAGTTTTTCTAATATTTTGCTTCAAAATGGTAAGTTGGATACCGGTCTAAAGTTGTTAAAATCATTACAGTCCAAATTGCTCTTCTTCAGCAGAGGCTTCACCACCGCCCCCTTAAAGGCAGCAGGGAAGACCCCCGTCTGAAGAGAGCAATTCATCATGTTTAAAAGTTCGTCTTTAAATGATTCATACAATGTTTTAAAAAACGGGGTTGAGACCGGGTCTAAAGGACATGTGGTGGGCCTCACTGAGGAGAGAACTTTATCATCTCAGCATTAACCTGGACAAAACTGTGCAGTGTTTCTTTTGGAACAAATAGACAACCAGATGCATTTAAAGCCGTGTTACTTTGGTTAGATAAAATATTATATCTGATAGTGTCTATCTTTCCCCTGGTCTGCAAACGCCTCACAGGGAGCGGTTTAACGGTTAAATACTCAGCAACTGGGCGTGGAGGTGAGTCGTGTAGCCATTAGCTAGCCGCCGGTTAGCACAAGTCCACGCTGAGGTTAGAAAGTGTTTAAAAGTTGTGAAAGTATAGATCCAGGTAAAAACGAGTGCGAACCCCGAGGTTTAAGAGAAAGTTTTGTTAAAATCAGCTTTGTTTAAGAGCACGTCTGAGCTGGCAACGAAAATGTCAACGCATGCAAGTAGGATGACCCACTTTCGTATTATTAGACGGTACTCTACCTACTGCCTCTCAAAGTTCAAGGCTCGGCTGCGGCGATAAAGCAGCTCTGTTGTGTGCCATGTTATCTGGGTTACAAAGATGCGTAGTAGAGTACATCAGCGAGTCTAAGTGAACTAAATAAAGACTTGTAAGCTTCCAAGTCTATTTTAAAACCATTCAGACGTGTATAATCTCATAACCTCTTGAAATCCAGCTTCAACCTTTCTAACTAATCTTTGACGGTAGTCTTTACTTGTTGCTATATTCGAGTTACTGATTTGTCTGCGGAACAACCCGACTGCTGCATAGTCTCCTGCTTTGAAAATGTTTCTATTTAAGTGTACCACCCACTGGAGCTTCGCCGAACAATATCTTCCCCCTCGGCGCCTGACATTTTCATTTTCTCAATAAGGACCAGCCACACAATGCCATCTCCTGCTGCCAAAACAATGGCACAAAAGCGGTACAATGTGGAACCAGCTCTGACTGTAGCTTATGTGGGACGGTCAGCTTCGTCCAGCCACAGCCTACTTTGGTTTAAAATAGAGACGGGCAATTTTTACTCAGTAGAGGTTTTGCAAACAGATTGTGCTTGTGATTAGCTACTGTACGTGAAAGAGCAGGTACTGTGCTTTTTGCAGGTATTTCATCATAATATCGACACATGTACAATGTTGGACAGCTCCGGGTCCGTTCTCTCTACAGTCGAGTTTGCATAATAGCCTCCCTTTAAAATAACTTTCCAATTGTGACGTGATTTTGAGTGCAGTCACTTATTTATTTGAAAAGGGACATCACACATTATTTATTGTACTGCAGAGAGTCGGTACTAGACATGAAGGACCCAGGGTAAACCGCTAATGTTAGCTTATGAGCTACAGACATTTGACAGCTACACATTTCTTCCTCTGAAACACAGAAGAGGCACTAAGAGCCCCCCCCCCCCCCCCCACACCTGCAGCACAGTGGAGGCGTCACAAGAGGCGCTACAAGAAACAAAAAAGGGGCAAATGAGGAGGTATCTGGGCAAGACTCGCTGCTGTACCACACAAATCTTCTATTCCTACTGTTGCTCGTTCACTGGAGAATAAGAGGGATTATATATGTGTCTGCTACGACTGTTGTGGGGCGGAGGGAGCTGCGAAGGAGGAGGAAGAAGGAGGAGGTAGAGGAGCTGACCAGTGCAGGACACCACGCTCTGAAACAGGGACAACCCCAGGAGGCAGTGCACAGTGTCAGAGGAGACTGAAGGCAGTACTCCGGTTTTCCCTTCCTCCAAAAACATGCTGGTCAGGTTGGCCCACAATGGCAGCGGCTCAGGACCAACCCAACACCTAAGTGCACTTACTGCTGTGACAACAGTGGAAAGTTGGAATCTCGCGTACAAACACCGGCGTGCCAGAGGGAGGTGCTTAGAGAAAAAAGGGGTTGGCTGAGGCGTGTGCAACAAACAGTGCCGACTACAACTCTCCTCTACATCAACATCGTGCGCAGCCTCGTGCATCTTATTAAGGGCTCTCAGGACAAACTATGTATCCCACTGTGAGTTAAACACTGTCCAGCTCCAAAATCAATGGTCCCGCGGGGAAACGGTGATCAAAACAGCTCACTGCGCCACGTCAGAGGAGCAAAAGTCTAGTCTACAGTCTGGTCTGCTTTTAGAAACGCAAGATCGGGTACAAGATGTGTCTAGTTTCCTTTGCGAGATTTCAAACTCTGCCTCCTAAAGTCTATCGCAGCATAGACGATAATGAAGAATGAGGAAAGAGTCAGTAACATGGGCCTTCTGAGAAAAAGTCTCGGTCTAAACAGGGCTTACAAGTAAAATAATGTAATTTAAGATTGTCCTAAAATCCTATATTCCTCCAAACCGCTTAAATGCGAAGGGCAACGTGATCGGCCTCGTGAGTCTTTGCGGCTGACCTTTCCCGGTTATTATTTCAGGCTCCTGTACTTAACTAGCTCAGAGACAGACCGAAGCCCAGTCTCTCTGTGCCGCAGTTCACCCAGACTCCATTCTTCAGAAGCACAAAGCTCACAGCGGCGCTAATGATTTATACAACACGGGCGGCATATTAAGGCTGTGACAGGTTTGAAACGGCTTCGAGAGCTTTCTACGAACCCGTCACTGGCGCGGGAATAAAAGACCGACAATATAATGACAACGGTGCGATCAACGGAGCTGCGCCGCGAGATGTAGCACGACGACTTTTGATAAATTATTGATTGAGCGACAAAACAGTAGCAGTTCCCTTTGTCCTCAGTTTGTAACAACAGACATTGTTATTGTTTTTTTACAGGCCTCTTTATTGTCATGTTAGGCCATTGTAATCGGCCTTGTAAAAGCGATATTTGAATAATTGGGTATTTGAAATGCAGGGCCTTTGGATGGTTTAGTTGTGCTGGCGTAATGTTCATACAGACTAGAATTTTCCAGACCTTCTCTGGATTGAAACCTCTCCCCCCAGATGGATTTGACGGACAGGCAGGCAACCGATCAGGTGGTGCAGCTGGTATTATGTCGTATGGTCCATAGTAAAGACCAGGGGTTCTAGTCTGCAGGGTTGGGGTCCACTGAAGGAGGAAATGCAGTCGAGTAGTGATACACAGCATCAGTGGGGGATGACGGTATTGTCATAGTACAGACCAGTGGTTCCCAAAGTGGGGCCCCCAAACCTTGTCTGCAAAACAAGTACAATGAAAGAAGTTCATTTTGAAAGGAAAAATAAATTTCTCTGGACAAATGCATTTAAACCAGTATTTAGTCCACTGTCATAGCGAGATGTTACTTTTAATGTCATTTTAGCTGTAAAACTATAAAATTCTTATGAATGGAGTAAATTATTATGATTTGGGGGGCCCCCGAGAGATTTTCTGATCAATAAGGGGGCCGCGATGTCCCGGACTTTGGGAATGGCTGGTACAGACTATGAAGGTAGCACAGCGGTTAGCGCTCGTGCTTCACAGCTAGAAGGTCCCGGGTTCGATTCCCACCTGGACGGGGCCTTTCTGTGTGGAGTTTGCATGTTCTCCCCGTGTCTGCGTAGGTTTCCTCCGGGTACTCCGGTTTCCCCTACCACTAAAAACATGTACAATAGGCCAAGGGACTGCAGGTGAAAATTAGCACAAGTGCTATAACCTGGTACAATGCATCTCTACACTGTCCCTGTTCAAATAAATAAATCGTCTCCACTGGCACCACTTTATGTTTGGATTTTCTAGCTGTTGAGTTCTTTTTTATACAGTAAATAGCCGCGTTTTTAGACCCACTCACTTGTATGCCGCGGGTGCACACTGTCGTCATGTCCTTGGGCAAGACACTTCACCCACCTTGCCTCCAGTGTCCGCGTACACTGGTGTATGAATGAGAGAGTGAATGATTTACCATTTTAGCATTAAACCACTTGTGTAATCTGTGATTAATTATACCATATGTGCGTTATTATTGATAACATGACTCAATATACAGTATGACCACAATAATCTAGAAATCCTCCACACCGCTGTTCAAGGCGCAGGGTTTAAATTGTGTGAACAAGTAGCAGCTTCTAGCCGGGTATTGTGTACACTGACCTGTTGGTGCTGCTGGAGCTGCTGCAGGAGCTGCTGTTGCTGGTATTGGTGCATCTGCTGTAGTTGCTGGAGCTGTGTTTGTTGCTGGAGCATGTAGTGAGCCTGATGCTGCTGCAGGAAACTGTTCACTGTCCCGTCATAGGCCTCGCCCGGCGTCCCACATGCTCCGCTGCCTCCTGACACACACGACACCCAGAAAAACAGTATGAGCGACGTCAAGTTCACTGTAGATCTCCTCTCCAGCTTATCTGAACAATACTGTATGAAGATTTATTAAATACTTTGTGAATAATTATTGCTCTAATGCAGTGTTTTCTTAATATTACTCCTCTATTGTTACTTTTACCTGACAAAAATGGCATTTAATTAGTGTGGGTGTTGGAAAGAGTTTCTAGTTTATTCACAAAACTGAACCAAAACTAAAATTCTGAATACAAATGGTGTATATGACCTAGATCAGAGTTTCTGTAGGGCATGAAAAATCTTAAAAAATTGTGAATGAATAAAATCCCCTCATGTCATCATCAAATCTCAATTTCTTTGCAAATATTTTTTCCCCCTTAAGTAAATAAAAAATCCGAAATGTCACTGAGATTCCACATCTTTCTTAACGACTGCCGAGTGTCATCCTCTCCATCTTCCCCTCATTAGTCGGAGCAGAGCTCACCTCCAGCCATGATGTAGGAGCCGGCCGCGGGGGAGGCCATGCCCGAGGGCTGGCTGGTGATGGGGTCCCAGGCGTCGGAGGAGGAGAGGCAGTACAGGCCCTGGGACACGTACGAGTGCGGCCACATGTCGGCGGAGGAGTGGTGCAAAGCCTGGTCTGAGAGGCACAGGACACAGTGAGTCATTCTGCCACAATTATTACGCAAGTGAGCTTTTTGTTTTTCCTTTTAATTTTTTAAAACTCAAAACTGTCCCAATATTTTTATTTTTTCAAGATGGCTGCATCTTTTTTCAGATGTGTTTTCCTTCCCGTTCTGTGTGAGGGAAAATGGCTGCGTCATAATTCTGCCCCTGATTCAGAGCGTGGACCTGCTTTGGCCAAAGGGTTTCAGGATTACACCGTTACTTTGTTTAGAAAAAATAACCTTATGGTCAAAAAACAAATTTGCGTAATAATTGTGTATAAAATGTATCTTCCACTCTTTGATTGTGATTATGTGGCAACTGTTGTGATGTGTGTGAATGCTCGACAGTAGGACAGAACTACTTCTCTCCTCTTTTACAATACGTTTTTAAAGGTGCACAAGTTTAAATGAGTCTGTAGTTGACCTTTCAGCTTCCTATTGGCTGCTTGGATGGTCAAATACGCACTAAAATGTTGCAAAGTGCACCTTTAAATACTGGCTCATACAGTATAAGCCACAAGTAGATGTGTTAGGAAATGAGTTTGGACACAACTAACAGTGTAAAGCTTTGAATCCCTCTGTTGCGAACACACACACAAAAATCGGGATTTAAACTGGACGTCTTATCGTACTGTGATGCCGAATAAAAAAAAATGGAAATCGATTTTTTGTAGTAACTCGCTCCCGGAGTTTCCCCCATGTTTGTGTTGAAGGCCTGACTCCGACAGCGCTGCGCCCGGTGAGGTCACGTGAGTCCGGCCTAATCTCGCCTCAGCAAATTGGTGCTTTCTCCCCCTTCATTGTGTTTGATCACGGGCTGAGCAGCTAAACCAAGCGGGCGCTTCTGCACCTGAGGCCTCCAACACAACAGCAGCATGAGGTGAGCGCCGCTAAAAGGAACTCTTTTTCACTGTCGGACATTAGGAGGAGGGTTATAATCTGATCTGAGCGTAATGTTATTTGTGAGATGAAGTTTCCAGTTTGAGATGGTTTGGACGTGAACAGAGGACGCAGAGCTGCCTGGGAAAGACCAACGATGGGATTTGTCGATGTTCTGAGGTCACATGAAGTGAAATGTACAGAAGATATTGAACAAGTGAACCCATGTTGAATCTTAGCGTTGCATGTTTTTATGTCTATAAGAGCCACAGTCACCGAGCAGTGATGCCAATAACCAGCTACGGATTACTTTTTTCAGTAGCGAGTAATCTTGTATTACTCTTTTGCATTACTTTTTCCAGACCAGTAAACAGATTATTGCGTGTCATGGCGTGATATAACAGTGTGACAAATAGGTATAGATGACGATGGAGGAGAGAGATGTTGCTGCTAAAAGGCACTTCCAATAACGCGAGTATTGACAAAACCAGTGTCATTTGTGAGGCAGGTGATTGATGTAACTAATAAGGTAACTTGTAATCTGGTTTACTTGCCTTTGAATTAAGTAAAGCTGTTTTCGCATCTCGACTATATTGAACAATCACTAATGCGAAATGGCCAAAGAGAATAAACAACTAGCAACCATTTACTTGATTTACATTTGAACAGCTGGTTTTCCGTTTAACACAAAGCCTCGTTGTGTCCGGCCTGCGATTTTATTTGAGGTCACAGTTCTCAATTTTGGCTAAATTCCACCGCGCCGACGTCATGAGTCTCGCCTTATCATTGAGAGATTGTTTTTTTCCCGGCCCGAGCCCCGCAGCGCTGAACCCAGCTGCCGATTTGTGGGCGTCCTCCAAAAGTCCTTTCCAGCCGGTCGCCTCCGTAACTGACACGGCTATTTTTAGCCGCAAACAAGACTCTAATTTTCACAAACCTCCGCTGTAAGCACAACAGGAGCCGCACCGCGTGACATCACGGTGCCGGGCCCGGGACGCGGGAGGTCAGGTCACTGCGGTGCTTCTGACTGATTTACAAACGCATTATTCCTTTAGGTACAGTTGATCGTCGGCGTTTTCCTCCGGGGAAGTCACGGGTTAAAACGAGCTCAGAAACGAGATTAGTCAAGGCTCGAAATCTGCTTTTCTACAACTTGTTTTAAAAGCTACGCTGCAGATGAAGAGAAATATAGAAAGTTACTGTTGTTACAGAGAGACGTGATATATATTTATTACAAGTTTTAATCATAAAGTGTCCAAAAGTCTGTAGACTTTATTCATTTTGATGAGATATAACTTCATACTTTAGTCACACATTTATGTTTTTTCCCCTGGTTTACTAGTTTAGACATGATTTAGTCCGATTTAGATCTTGATCCAGGCCTGGTGGGGCTGGAAGGTCATGTATTTTATGGGTTGGTGCTAATATTGGACATTTTATGCCCATAATATTTGTTTTTATTATGCTAATATTTCCAGGAGAATCTTGCAGAGACATTGCAGAGACTGCTGCAATGTCTCTGCAACTCGGATTAATTGCGTTCATCTCGTCGGCCTGTACAGTCTCCATATCTCTGGGGGACGTCTCGGAGACATCTCAGTGACCAACGGCAACTCGAGGCTCCAACTAGTCTCCCAAAGCCAAGTAAAACAAAATGATGGTTTACTTTTGTTAAGCTCCTACAGAGGTTTGCATGTAGTCATCTGTACTAGGTTGGTTTTGATCCTCAAAGCCTCTGGTTTCTGGTTAACCTGTGCGTCTCATTAACACGACTACATCCGTTCATACTTTTGTGTCATTGTTGTTGCTCTCGACACTTATTTTAACAAATCAAGCTCTTACTGATTATGACGGATTATGTCTCATTGCACAGAAGCCCTGCCCCTAACCCGGTGGGAAGGGGGGGGGCCTGTTACCTCTGCTGGTGATGCTCTCCTGGTTGACCTCGCTCAGATGGGCCACACTGCCGTGGTTGGACTCTGCTCCAATACTGTCCCCGTCCAACGAGTTCCAGCCAAAAAGCGTGGCCTCCGAGATGGCAAACTGCTGCATGATGCCTGCAGGAGGAGGTCAGAGGGTTACAGGGACGCTCACATGGTCTGCTTCAGAATAATAATACATGTTTACACCAAATACTTAGAAATACCAAATACAGACTTTATGAAAACATTTAGTTAAAGTAGATTTGTTTCCATAATAGACTCGGCATCTTCGAACTGGAGAAAATGTGCTCGGTTAAGAGTTTAAACCACTCCCGCCTTCACCGTTCGGAACAAACCAAAATATACTCATTAACAATCTTGATCCAATCAGCAGCAAGTGCTAAAAATGGGCAAAAATCCGAGGCAGTCCGGAGGTAAATAAAAAGTCCTTTATTAAAGACGGACGACTTTAATAAAGGACTTTTTATTGAGTGCCTTGGATTTTTGCAGTTTTTGACCTTAATCTAAAGGCTTCCTTTTATCGTCATCCTCAAAGAGCACCCGTTGTTGCTGTTTTCTTCTACGCTTCATGACCCAGCGCAGATCTGCTGCTCCAAACGTGCGCCCTCTACCCGAGCGATTCAAGCCGGCGCGGTCCCAGATCGATGTCAGTGCAAATGTTAATCTGGCGGGTTAGGAAAGGCTCGTGATCCACTGAAAACGGTTCCGCACTTTTAGGTCCAGACCCACCGGTTGAGAACCACTGATATAGAGGATGAATTCAGACACCATTTTTATGTTTATGAAGCTGTAAAGTTATTTGTTATAATACTTATTTAAGCTGTTACCTGCCATCTTAGGGTTAGTGTTAAGTTAAGTTTATAAAGCGCTTTTCTACCTTCTTCAGACCCAGTCACTCTCTCATTCATACACCAATGTGCACAGACACTGGAGGCGAGGAGGGTGAAGTGTCTTGCCCAAGGACACAACGACAGTGTGCATTTGCTGGAGCTGGGATTCGAACCCACGACCTTCCGATCACGAGACGACCCGCTCTACCAGCTGCGCCACCATGGCCCCAAGATCTGTGTGAGTGAAACACAACTTACATCTCACTCGCTTAACCCTAACCCCTGATCAGGTAACAGTAGTTTCTGAACTTTTACTCAAGTTAAGGTTGAAGTCTGTCTTGGTTTATTGTTATGGAATGCACCAGGGATCCCAGATCACAATCCCGAGCTCTAAATATAAAGATAATCAATACAGAACACTGGCTTATCCCGGTCTGACAGAGTAGAGCAGCTTTACCTGCGGCGAAGCGCGCCTCTTTCTCCCCGTCGCTCAGGTCGCAGTAGGCGTCGTTCTCCAGGCGTCGCTCCTTCTCCCTCTGGACGTTGGTGCGCCCCAGGGGCCCGGCCGACCCCCAGCTCTGCCACTCGATCATGTGCGCCACTTTCCCCTGAGCCATGGCCGTGGGCTTGGTCACCTTATCCTTCATGGACCGGGACACACCTGCGCATCACGCCATTCACATGAAGACACAGTCACAACACGGACCTCACACGGAGACGCTGATGGAGAGTCTGAGTGGAAATGTGGACATGTAAAGATGGCAAGAGGACTATGACCTTGTAGCTCCACAGTGGTCGACAATGTGTTGAAGAATGGCTTAAAAGCAACACAGAGCTGCAGAACATGGTAATGGCCGTCTACCATAGATACTTTATCACGTCAGTGTTAATTTTGAACATATTTTAATGTAGTTTTAGTCTTTTGACGAAAATGTAATTCAATTTTAGTCGAGATTTAGTCGACTAAAATTAAGACACATTTAGTCGACTTTGTATTAATAATATTCATTATAATCATATTTAATCGAGGTCCTGCTTCATGGAGCTGCTCCCTCATGAACAAAGCTCAGAGCTGCTCCTTTGGCAGTGGATTTACATGATATGAGGCTCTTTCAGACGGTCAATAGAAGTTTGGATGATTTTAGTCTCTCCTTTCCATTTTAATTTAGTCTTATTTTAGTCGACTAAAATATCTGGACATTTTAGTCATAGTTTTAGTCGCATGGAAAAGTTTAAATTTAGTTTTAGTCCAATTTCAGTCGTCAGAAAAATCACTTTGACTAAAATTAAGACTAAATATTTTAGTCGACGAAATTAACACTGTATCACGTGTCTTGGTATTTGAAACAATTTATGTTTTATAAAATTTGTCAATGAGATACTGGCATTGAATCTAAATCTAAATTTCTTGGAAAATAATGACATTGCTCAACTATTTTATACTTCATTAGTTAATAAAATGTGTTTCTAAACGCAGACTATAGCGTAACTTTTTGCACTTTGAGATCTTGCTCCTCAGACCGGCCACAGTAGTCAACAGTACCGTCTCCCATTGTTGTGTAGAACAACCTTTTTCCTCCTACCAGACTCGCGCAAGGGGAACAGAGAGGGCTGGTGTGGGTGAACACGCGCTCGTTTGTTTTTGCGTTTCGACTGAGTCTATAAACCATAGACCCGCGGCATCGGCAGCCTCGCTTGTGTCAGTCTACCCCAGGGGAAACTGTGGCTACAAATGTAGTTTACCACCATCAGCCTGGAGTGAATGAACCCCCCTCCCCTTCATGTGTGAAAAGCGCTTTACAAATAAGACTCCCTTCCCTTATAAAAGCTGAAAAAGCTAAAGGAAGAACACGAGCCAGCGCGATATTCAAATGAGGAAAAGAATCTGAGGCTGCTATAGGAGAGCAGCGCACTGTGCTGCTTGTAATAACCCACACCTCAGTCGACATCCTTTTTCTTAATAAGTAACGACTCTCGCTAGTGGAGCAACGCCGTCCTTGAGCTGCAGTTTTGGCTGAAATCTTACCATTTGTTTTGCTCTGTTTGCGTCTGTTGTGTCCAATTTTCTTTTGAATATTGAACTTTCCCCTCATTCCTCTGTCTGATGGAATGTTTGCAAATCTGCGCTTTTATCTGTGTTTGTGGCATTAAAAAACACAGTATTTGGTTACTTAAAGCATTTAAATGGAACATGCTGCTTCTTGTATAAACATTGGCGACATATTGCGCAGTCCGGGAGCTGAAAACAAGACGTCTTTATTTGGAGTAGAGTGCAGAAAAACCTACAGGAGTGTGAGCCATGTGGAACTGACTGACTCGCTCCTTACGAGGCCCTAAACGCGCTAATTAACGAAGAAGAGACAACATTTAGTTCTAACTACTTTTTCTTACGAAGTCCATACGTTTCTCCCAAAGCAACGTGCACAGTTTTACTCTGAACAAATATATGGGCCAATTCTCAGCAGGAGATATTCCGGAAACTTCCTTCACGGACCGAAACGCAAACTCTCGTGGCCTCGTTTGCAGCCGGAGATTTGCTGCTCCCTGAACTCGGGGGCTTCCTTTTTACTCTCGTGGACAGCGGCGAGGTCTAAACCAATACGATTTTTCACAATTAGTCCAAAGATTTAGCAATATTTGGGGCCATTCTTCAGTAAACATAAAAGCTGAGACTCATTAGCGCTTGTGTAATTAAGGCCCAATCCCAATTCTCTTTTCTACCCCTAGCCCTTCCCCTAGCCCTAGCCCTTGCCCTTTCCCTACACCCTGAAACCAAGGGCTAAGGGCGAGGGTTGAAAAGACCGCCCTAAGAAATGGGACAGCCCTCCATTTGACTGCATTTACTATTAACACAGATTAATCAGGTTATGTAAATAAAAAACAAGCCTACTTGTCTCTATAGCATGTTTCTACAAAACCAGTTCATCACTTGATTGATGCTGTTTTGTAACACCTAAACAAGCACCTAAACTCAGCCCAAACCCTACAGATTGTCATCAATTTCTGCTTCATTCGGCGCTACATTCTCCTTCCCCCCGTCCGTGTGTCGCTGTGGCTGCAGCCAGAGCCGCCAGAGACCAGCCGATCCACTCGTCAATCTATCAAACTGCATTTATAAAGCACTTTTCATACTGAAAGGTATCACAAAGTTCTTGTAGCCACTCAGCGGGACGGGCAGAGGTTAGACCCGCTCGCAGTGCGCACAGGGCGCGGACAGAGGCACCCGCAGCCTCCGCTCTGAGCCCCGGGCCTGAGCGGAGGCTGCGCTCAGAACGGGGACAGTCAGCCTCGGACCCGGGCTCAGAGCATAGCGGCGCGGGGAGACAAACAGCCTCGGACCCGGGCTCAGAGCACAGCAGCGCGGGGAGACAGACCGCGGGTGCAGCAGCGATGAACCCCGTGTGTTATGACATTAGCGACGTATCGAAAGTTTGGAAAGAAATGCCAAAAGTCAAGTCAATACAGCGCAAATACACGGAGCATTTGCAGCAGCAAAGCGAAAACGTAGAACTGACACGTATAAAGCAATGGACTGTTCTAATTGTTGCACAAAGCGAATAAAGTCATGAACGAAGCGTTCTGAAACTTTATAAATGTTGTAAGAGCTTATTGATGATGTTCGTGAATTCATTTCGCAGCTTATTTCCGTGTTTTGTCAAACTCCTCCTACCCCTTCGTGTGAAGTGTGCATCTGAAAAACCCTCGCTTGAAGGGCTATGTGGCCCTCTCCCTCACCCCTACCCCTCACCGCAAAATACAATTGGGACACCCCTTCGTCTCTCGTGAACGCGCAAAACGAAGGGAAAGGGCTAAGCGGAGGGCTAAGGGGGAGAATTGGGATTGGGCCTAAAACTGAGCGCGAGAGGCGGCAGAAAGTAATCCGCGAGTGTAAAACGGCAACATTCGGATGCAAATACGGGATTCAAATCAGCGCCGTATTCAACGTGGAGAGCTGGAATGAAATCCGAATCAAAGCAGCTGCGCATCGACAAAGGTGGAAAGGGATGAGTGAGTGAGATGGACGAGGTGGGTGAGAGGTGACGGGATGAGAGTGTCGGGGTCTGAGCGATTAGAGGCTCGATACAAAAAGGCAAAGAAACACAGAGGCATAATAGAAATACAGCGGTCTGAGATGTGTCTGCGAAACAGGTTTACATGGAAAATAACACAACAAATGTCAACTCTGCATGATACGTAGGGCTGGGTACCGTTAAACGCTACCAGAAAGGTATCGGGGAAAAAGGTTTAGGCACTACCGGTATCAAGAAAATAAAAGTATCGAAAGCAGGTGCCGATAAAAAAATCCTCTATCTTTAGATAAAAAATTTCCAGCATTAAAGGTGGGGTATTGTGTTTTTTAAGGCGCATAGTACCAATCTATAGCATATTCAAATAACTATGCTACCCAAAATTGTTTGGAAAATGCAGCAAATATCAAAAACAACTTAAAAACAATTTTCCCTCGGAGCAACACTGGTCCTGAAGCTGCGATTTCGCCTCCGTCTCTTTAAGAAACTCCGTACGCCCATGAGCCCTCCCCCTTCAGTCCGTTGTTGTTGTTTTTTTTTTTTCTCCTTTTTTTATGTTTGTATAAATGAGTACAGACAACATAAGCTAGGGGTTTCTTACAAAAGTATTTAAAATAGATACATTAAAAGCCAAATCTGCAGGGGCGGGTGGACTGAGGAAGAGAACATGGGACAGCAGGAAAATGGTTGCTGGCAGGAGATTCAAAGATTACTCAAAAATACATGAATCAATCTGAGCAACACTGGAGGTATGTTTTTCAGGAGAGAATGACACGCTAACATGAAAAGCTTTAAAAATATATATATATTTTCACAATATTTGCTAATTTTTTCCTCATTTAAAAAAAAATAATAATAATCTAAATTGTATTCAAAAATGTATTTTTGTGACATTGGAGATGAACATGATATTGTAAATTTGCAGATCTTCCAAACATTATTGTTCTGTTTTCTGGTTCTAGGCGACAAACATTTTACTACATAGGTATCGGGAAAAGTATCGTTCAGGTATCGGTATCGAAAACCAACTTGTTGCCCAACTTCTACAGTCTCATTATTTTCCATGTATTGGAGCTTGGCAGAAACATCCAGTCTCAAAGAAACTTATCTTAAACATAAAACATCAAGTTTTAAGCAACAACAAATATTTATCGAAGCAACGTCCGAGGCTACACAAACACCACACTCGACTTTCAACAACTTGACAAATAGATATAAAAAATAACAAAAACAACACAAGGTTTACACAGGTGCTTGAAAATGCTTGAATCTACGGTGTTATCTTCAAGATTCATTAATTACAGTAGCTGCTGGAAAGTGATCGAAATGGAGGTTGGAGAGTAGCCAAAACATTTACTCAAGTCAGAAGTACAACATAGTAAGTAAAAATAAAGGAAGTAACTGGTAAAAAATACTGCTGAAGTAGTGTACCTGTTTTTGGCTAACTTCCTGTCGGCCAGTGTAGGGTATAGACTACTTCCTGTCCACATTTTAATGTAGATTAAAGCAGTACTAAGTAACGTGTTTACAGTAATAAATCCTTCCCGTAGTCCCTCTGGGGGCAATACAAGTCTTTCATCTCCGCCTGGTGTCTCTGGCCAGAAAACCATGCTTGCAACTTGACTGCCACCGGGTCGGAGCAACCAATACACACTAATAGAATCACGAAGAAGAAGCTAACAGGCTAACGGGCAAAGCTAACTGCGGGCTAGCGCCACATAAACAGTATTTACAGCCAAGTTTGAGTGAAAAAAATTATCTCCATTGTATAACTGTATGTACAACGTCCCTCTCTCCCTTCGCCTTTTCTGTTAGCGTAGTATTTACTCTCCAAGACATTTAATAAGTTAGAAAATCGTAACTTGCTACGACACCTGCAGTTGCGCTTATGGCCTCTAGGGGCCAGAGTTACTTAGTTCTGCTTTAAAAGTAAAATACGTTTTAAAAAAGAAAGGAAAACTTAGTTAAATGTCAAGCTGAGTGTGTTTGGTAAAAAACACTTTCAGATAGTGGTGCTATTTTAACATTAGCGTCAAATTAACGTTAGCCTTTAGCTTCAATGCTAACGTAGCTGCATTTTCAAAATAATTAGCAAGGGTCTGAATAGAGCTTAACATTCCCACCCATTTACGGTCACGTGTCTGGGTCCGGACGTAAAAAAAATCCCATTTATTTTTAGCATAGTTGTTTTCAAAAAACTCAAATATTAATAGTTTAGAAGCACGACGCCGGCTAATCAGCTATGTGCTAACTACTGACCATTGCGCAGATATTTGACAAGAAATGACATAAACCCCAAACTTTACATCTTTAATTTCAGATGAGAGTAGCAGATGTTTTACTCAAGAGAGTACGGATTCTTCATAACAGTATTACCACAGTATTAGTGTAATAAAACCTCAAAAGTACATATGCTTTGAGTAAATGTAACTGATTACAACCCACCTCTGTTGAAAATTTAAAAATGAAATGTGACAAGTCGTCAAGACCTTTTAAGGAATTATGTGGCAAAAAGTTAAAAAACACAATTAAAAAGAGCTTGAATTTGATCTTTGAAAAGTTGTACAAAGCCCAGGAAACAGACTAGAACAATAACACCACTGCACATGTAACACTGTGTCCCGACATGTAACACTGTGTCCCGACATGTAACACTGTGTCCCGACATGTAACACTGTGTCCCGACATGTAACACTGTGTCCCGACATGTAACACTGTGTGACACTGTGTCCCGACATGTAACACTGTGTCCCGACATGTAACACTGTGTAACACTGTGTCCCGACATGTAACACTGTGTCCCGACATGTAACACTGTGTAACACTGTGTCCCGACATGTAACACTGTGTCCCGACATGTAACACTGTGTCCCGACATGTAACACTGTGTCCCGACATGTAACACTGTGTCCCGACATGTAACACTGTGTCCCGACATGTAACACTGTGTGACACTGTGTCCCGACATGTAACACTGTGTCCCGACATGTAACACTGTGTAACACTGTGTCCCGACATGTAACACTGTGTCCCGACATGTAACACTGTGTAACACTGTGTCCCGACATGTAACACTGTGTCCCGACATGTAACACTGTGTCCCGACATGTAACACTGTGTCCCGACATGTAACACTGTGTAACACTGTGTCCCGACATGTAACACTGTGTCCCGACATGTAACACCGTGTCCCGACATGTAACACTGTGTCCCAACATGTAACACTGTGTCCCGACATGTAACACCGTGTCCCGACATGTAACACTGTGTCCCAACATGTAACACTGTGTCCCGACATGTAACACTGTGTGACACTGTGTCCCGACATGTAACACTGTGTGACACTGTGTCCCGACATGTAACACTGTGTAACACTGTGTCCCGACATGTAACACTGTGTCCCGACATGTAACACGGTGTCCCGACATGTAACACTGTGTCCCGACATGTAACACTGTGTCCCGACATGTAACACTGTGTCCCGACATGTAACACTGTGTCCCGACATGTAACACGGTGTCCTGACATGTAACACTGTGTCCCGACATGTAACACTGTGTCCCGACATGTAACACTGTGTCCCGACATGTAACACTGTGTCCCGACATGTAACACTGTGTGACACTGTGTCCCGACATGTAACACTGTGTCCCGACATGTAACACTGTGTCCCGACATGTAACACTGTGTAACACTGTGTCCCGACATGTAACACTGTGTCCCGACATGTAACACTGTGTCCCGACATGTAACACTGTGTCCCGACATGTAACACTGTGTAACACTGTGTCCCGACATGTAACACTGTGTCCCGACATGTAACACCGTGTCCCGACATGTAACACTGTGTCCCAACATGTAACACTGTGTCCCGACATGTAACACCGTGTCCCGACATGTAACACTGTGTCCCAACATGTAACACTGTGTCCCGACATGTAACACTGTGTGACACTGTGTCCCGACATGTAACACTGTGTGACACTGTGTCCCGACATGTAACACTGTGTAACACTGTGTCCCGACATGTAACACTGTGTCCCGACATGTAACACGGTGTCCCGACATGTAACACTGTGTCCCGACATGTAACACTGTGTCCCGACATGTAACACTGTGTCCCGACATGTAACACTGTGTCCCGACATGTAACACTGTGTCCTGACATGTAACACTGTGTCCCGACATGTAACACTGTGTCCCGACATGTAACACTGTGTCCCGACATGTAACACTGTGTCCCGACATGTAACACTGTGTCCCGACATGTAACACTGTGTGACACTGTGTCCCGACATGTGACACTGTGTCCCGACATGTAACACTGTGTGACACTGTGTCCCGACATGTGACACTGTGTCCCAACACGCCTGTGGAGATGCTCTGGGCCTCTGGTAAAGTAAGTCTGGCCACTTACTTTAGCTCCAAATCAGATCTGATCGAATCCATCAATGGTGCGGTCAGTGTCACTCATTGACGTCTGCTGACTGGATGGAGGAGGGGGGTGAGAGGGAGGGGCACCCACAGGGGCGGCCATGTTGGATCCAAGCGCCTCGCCGCCTCAGACTCCAGACTGAAGCTGCGTGTTAGCTTTGAGCAGCTTCTTTACAACACTCAGATCATTTTTAAAGAGGGTTCGATGTAAAAGCAGTGCACAAAGAGTCGCCGGGCTTCTCTCGTGCCCAGACATTCAAACTTCTAACTTTGACTGTAGTTCTACTCAGACTGTGGGTTTTTGTAGACTCTTTTATTTATGTTTTGTCTAGCTTTGTATCAGCCCTCATTTAGAACTACGTTGGCCGTGTTTTAGTTCTACTTTAGCCCAGGTTTTGCCCAAATTTTCAACCTGGTGGTGCATGAAAAGACATATATTTAACGTAGTACTTGTCATGAAAGGTTTGAAATCCACTGGCATAGAGTAACCAAAATGAGGCATGGCACCGATGCTGCGGCTTTACCTTTGAGCCAAAGGGGGGGGCAGGCTTTTCATCGCTCTATTCTCAAAAGTTAAAAGTAGGATATAACTTGGCTTTAGTAAAACGAGTACCCGCACTTTTACTCATCAATCTGTAGAGTAAATTCATTTTGCCATCCTAGACCGTCACCTACATGTTTAAAACGTGGATAGCAGATCAAATGAGATGTTAATGTTAGGGCTGCGCCGCAATATATCGCAAAAATATCATATCGTGATATTGTGGTGAAGCCACAATATCATTGAACTTATATATTTGTGCAAGTTCAGTTTCAGGTTTTTTTAAAGGGACTATACCTGATTTTGAACCTTTTTAGTCAAAATGTGACGAAATGGGTATTTTTACCGTCACGGCCGTCCTTTGGTAAAGGTAAACCCCTTTTCATCACAAATGTATTTACTATTTGGGTTGACCACACACAACATCAACAAATCATATAATACGGCGCAAACTACTACTTTTACAACATACTTTTATGGAGCAAACATTTAAGGTATAGCTCCTTTAAGTCTTGTTTTGTTGCAAAGTGCTGACAAACTAGTTACTAACAATTTGTTTAATCAGAATGGAACATATCGTGTTGAAATAGTTTAGTGCAATATCGCAATAATATCGTTATCGCGATATAGCACAGTTACGTCAATATCGTTCACCCCTAGTCGATATCTATTTATAGCACATTTTTTTCCGCTGACGTGAAAGTCTAAATCGGAGCGGTGTGTTTCTCTGGAGGTCCGCCCTGATTCATTTCACCGACTTATGACTTTAGCAGCTTAAAAATGAGATTCAAGAAAAGGGTAATGCGGCTTTGAACAAAATTGCTACATAATTTACTCTCCTTATAATCTGTCGTTTTGCAAATGGAATTGGGGAGAAGTGAGAAAAGACAGTTGAATAAATGAATAAATTATATTGCGTCTTTTTGAATAATAACGGTTTCATTTACTGAAGCTCAAGCTAACCACAGCCAATGTTTTCCCATTTGAGCCATTAAACCAAGCCAACCAGAGATCCCCAAATGTTTATCTGCAGTCCAATTACAGCCCGTGGGTAATTTAAGCCCGGCCTCTGAGCCCCGAGCTGATTTCATCGGAGGAACCGGAGTGTAATATTCTCGGAGATAAAGCGAGACACAGATGTCACATAATTATGATAATGAGACGGCTGAAATCATTTGGAGATTGGATTCTCACAAACACCGCCGCCATTTTTTTGTAAAAAGAAATTAAAACGCATCCTTTTTTCCATTTAGATGAGTTTCTGTGTAATTAAAACTGTCCGTGATTGGAAAGATGAAATAGTTTGGAAGGATTGCAAATGAGAGAGGTGGGCTAGCAAAAAAAAAAGTTCCATCTAAGCCAAAGATTTGAATATTCTGGACCAACGCTTTTTGTTTATGTAGGATTCCAGACTGTGAAAATTCAAGATGGATGAATCCAGTTTTGCTCGACTAGATACGTATCCCTGTGACGTTCATGACCGAGCGGCTCTTTAAGGTAAACGGTTCGAACTGGAATTGACTTTTTTTTCCAGTCAGAACTCCCCCAAATAAACCCAACAATAAGTGAAAGCTTTTTTGCACTAAAAATTATCTGTCAGACAGTTGCAGCCTCTTTTTATCAGCTGTGGCGCAAGATTTGATTCACAAACACGTTTTTCAAAGCGTAAACATCGGTCCCATGGTAATTTTAGATCATTGAAATAAATAAAGTGTGCCTTTTATCGATGGCGTCTTAGATATTGTGAGTTATCTGTTATTAAAATGTTATATTGAAAATAGCCAGTCTTTTGAACGGCTCTTTGAAATGAACTGATCCCAGAGACTCGGCTCCCTGTAAAGAGCCGTGAATCCCATCACTGCAGCGTCTCTATGGGGTCTCATCGATGAAACCTCTGTAGATTAGAGCTGTGCAAACACGTTCTGAAAGGCACAGGATTCACGTTTCATCCTTGTCCTTTTACGCTCGATAAATTACGGTTCTCTCCTTTTCCGTTACGTCCGCCTCATTTGTGCACTTGCTTCCACATCGAACCTCTCTCAAACGGAGCGTGATCTTCAGCTCCTCTCGGCAGCAGCTCACGCCTGGAGTCTGGGGCGCGGGGGGGCAGTGGAGGCAGCATGGGGACTTTACCCACAGCACAGACACACACCTGACACACCTGTCAGAGAGGACTTAGCCAGCGCCCCGATCCCATAAGAGTTGTTCGACGGCCGCTTCAGCCGGGGCAGGATCGACGTGGTGTCCTCCATCGATAACTGCGGACAAGAACATATCTATTATTATTATGTATCTATTATCAAGCAGCCAGATACCGGAGGTGGTCAGGAACAAAGTACATCTACTTAAGTAGGCAAGGCAAGTTTATTTGTAACTCAATGTGCCTCACAGCAACACCAAACACATTAAAAACACAATCAAAAATCAACAAATTAATTGATAAAATTTCATAAAATATATACATACACACATATACACACACATACATATACATATATATACATACACATGCGTGCACATACACATGCACGTATACGTACATACTAAAATTAGTTAAAACATTTAAAAATAATCAATCTCCATAGGCAACAGTAAAAAGGTGTCCTTTCAGCCTGGACTTAAAAATATTCAGAGTTGAGGCCTGTCTCATGTCCTCACTGAGGCTGTTCCAAACTTTTGCTGCATGAAACTGAAACGCAGCCTCACCGTGTTTAGTCCTGACTCTGGGAACCACCAGGAGACCCCTCCCTGAAGTTCTCAGGGCCCGAGATGGTTCATACGGCTCTAACATGTCAGAGATGGACTTTGGTGCTAAACCATGAAAAGACTTGTACACAAGCAGAGCTGTTTTAAATTCTATTCTCTGAGTGACAGGAAGCCAGTGCAGAGACCGGAGCACTGGACTAATATGGTCGTATTTCCTGGTTCTGGTCAGGACTCGAGCAGCAGCGTTCTGGATGTTCTGCAGCTCTAACAGCTCGTTTAGAAAGGCCAGTGAGCAGCCGTTACAGTCGTCTAACCTGCTGGAGACAAACGCATGAATCAGTTTTTCCAAGTCTTGCTTAGACACTATGTTTTTTAGATGGTAATCGGCCGCTGATGTGATGGACCTAATATGACTGTGAAAATTCAGGTCTGAATCCATGATTACCCCTAGATTTCTAACTTGACTTTTGGGAAGTACTGCACTAAAGGAGAGATTTTGAGTATCTGTACTTTACTTGAGCAGTATTTATTTTGCTTTTACGCCACTTCATTTGAAAGATAAATATAATTCTCTCTGCTCCACGACATTTCTAAAAAGGCTCCAAATGAAGAAGTGAATTTGTCCATGTGTTTCGCAGATTTTAACCTCTTAACCCCCGCATTAACCGAGCAAAACAGGCGACAAAAAACGCGACGTACATGAGGATCAAAAGAGTGGAAAAAAAAGTGGTGAAAAAGTGACAAAAAACGTGACAAAATCTGACGAGAACAATGTGTAGATCAGTTAATGTTTGATCAGTTTTGTAGGCCTTAGCTTTCAAATGGAGGCTGTAAAGCTCCAGTCGAGAAGCTTTATATTTGGGTAAAGCCGAACTGGAGAAAATGTGCTCGGTTAGGCCTGGGGTTGAGAGATTAAAAGCCTAATAACACACAGTCAGTAGGTGGCGCCGTGCAGATCGACTCACAACGAGGAAGAAGGTTTGTCACTGTCACAAAGTATTTATTCATACCTCTTAGTGGATTTGTACTTTCTACTTTGAATACTTGTCTACAGCAAATTCTTCAGTAAAAACCTTTATTTGTATTGGAGGGAAGACGTCTACTTTTCAACACACAGGCAAATAAAAGAGGCGTAGTCAATGTGGAATGTCAGAGTCAGAGCCCTGACACTCGGATATATTTAGTCGGGCGTTTCATCTCGCCTCCGTTTCCAGGTGCAGCTGTGTTCGTCGGTTCGTGAGTGGATTTGCGGAGCCAGAGTTCGTCTCTACGCGGAAACAAACGAGCCCCAGCTCCTAATGAGGTCCAGTTATCCCCTAATTACAGCA
Organism: Proterorhinus semilunaris; assembly: GCA_021464625.1. Lineage (NCBI taxonomy): Eukaryota > Metazoa > Chordata > Actinopteri > Gobiiformes > Gobiidae > Proterorhinus > Proterorhinus semilunaris. The sequence continues at coordinate 3,284,183 of CM038360.1, read as the reverse complement.
GCACAACACTCACCACTGCACCACAGAGTCTGGGGGACGGAGACTTATTACCACCGTGAATCCGATCGGCCTGTGAGGAGATGTCAATGCTTCCTGTTAACTACCACCAGGCTGGGAAGAAAGGTCTAAATGTACAATACAAATGGGGAAATTTGCTGAAGTTATGCAACACAGTGGTTCTCTTTATACACCTAATACAAATAGCAAAGCAGATATGAATAGGACAAAAGTCTGGCTAAAGCAATTGTAATCACAAAAACAGGACAAAAATAAAATAGTCTCTAAGCAGATTTTTACATTACATACAGTCTCCTTCCATACTCAGTGGTGGTTAGTGACTGTAGCCTTTTATAAAGACCTGTTAACTTGTCCTTTCCCACCCAGAGGAGACGCCACCCTGGCCTCAGTGAGTGCAGCTCGAGAGACTGATCTGTGGCACCGCTGGTCCGACTCTCTCCTTTCAGAGGAGAAACTCCCGGTTGAAGTGCGTACTAGATCGGGGATGTTTGGTGGAAATATCGGCGCTTTAACCGCAGTGACTGGAAAGAACTTTGATGCCGCTGCACCTTTAAAGCAAAGAGCAAACAGAGACGCTCTCCGTCTGTTCATATACAAAATGTACTACGGGCTTTATTGACATAAGCAGGAGCATAGCTGTCGATAAAGGCCACAAAAGGACATGGTAAGACATTTCATTATGTATAAAACATCAGAAATCACAATTTTATGAAGAGAAAAATCCTAATGTTTAGATAGAGAGCTGCTGAAGAAGCTTCTTGGATGAAATGTCCAACATTCACAGGTACAGATGAGGCTTAAGGTCCTGGGAGACACAAACACGCTCCAGTAGAATTACACGTGAAAGAGCTTAAGCCAAACAAATGGAGTGGTATCTTTACAAACAGGTAAGTAGTAGTTGTAGTAGTGACAAAAGTACAAGTACTAGTAATGGTGGTAGCAGGAGGCAAATATCTGTCCAATTTGAATGAGAGAGAGGCGTAAAAGGTACATTATTGAATTACTTGCAGCTAATCCCTCTGCTGCCATTTTGAGATAATTTCACTTTTCGCTTTGACTTCGACAAACTCTGCTGAGAAATTATGTTGAAAGTGCAGAGAATTATTTTTTTTAGAAGAGGCTTTTAAAAAATGAGTAACGCTTCCTGTCCGGCAGCGCCTTGGGTGAGATAAGCTCATTACGGCCCGTTATCTGCGGATGGTGTACAGTAAGAGATTAGCAAGGTGTCCATAGAGAAAAATGGAGGGGAAGTAAAACGTACAGGGACGAGAGTGAAGGACAGATAAGGACCAAGCAGCCCATGTAGAAACTAATGGCTATTCTTGGGCGAGTCCCCGTCCCGTCTGGGTGAAAACACCTCCTTTTATTCTATAGCGGCTCATACAAAATCACAGATCAATATTCCAATATGTCACAACCACATGAAAATGGTCTCACTCAGAAGACGATCAGGAGCTAATTTATATTGTAAGGAACAAATATAAGAGCTGGTTTATCGATTGCTACTATCTGTCAAGGGTCATTATTGTGGGAACAGCTCCTCCTAGTGGCCGTGTATCATGCCCTTTGTGACTTCTTTAAATCGGTAAATATTCAGGGATGATTAAACGTGCTCAGCATTCTGGTGAAAAATTAAAAAAAAAACTGAGCCCTCAATACCCAGAAGCTAAGCATGGCAGCTGCAAAAGCCTAAAAACATGTGGAATAAAACACATTCAAGAATCAATTAGAAGTGGAGACCGGCTTAAAAAACGTCTCCAGAGAGAGTCTTTTTGGATCTACTACTCTCATAAAGGAACCCAATATCCAGTCTTTTTCTGTAAAAAGGTTTTTTTAATTAAAGTGATAGTCTGTAAGTTTGCACAGTGTGGAGAGATAGAGTGACATTAAGTAAATAACCTCCCTCTTTGACCAGAAAGCCCTTTTTAGTTTGCAAAATGAGGAGAGCAGGAACAGAATTTTCAAAACTAAATTATCAAGCTCCTCCCCGTCCTCCTGATTGGACTTGACGGGCAGGAAAAGCTCGTCTCATTGGTCAAAGCAGGAGGATACTAGACTAGTTGATGAGATCTGGGAAGGAGAGACTTTACAAAAAATAATATTTATATATTATTACTTACTTACTTTTCAAAATGCAAGACCAGGTGGTTGATTTAGCAAATTTTACAAAAAGGCTAAAACATCTAGACTTCCAGACTATCACTTTAAATGGTCTATATCACTATATGTCTATTTTATTACAAAATGTCTACTTTTATGTTTGTTTTTTTATGTTTCTGTGAAATCTATGTGCACATTACACCAGGTATCTTTTCCAACCTTTTTTGATTTTCCCTCAGCTTTTTGCTTTTTCAATAGATCGCTTCTTTCGCCTTTTCATATTTGACAAATAAATCAACCAAAACGTTATTTCAGACGTAAATTCGAAGACGATCTCTGCCCATTCATTTCAGTGCGAGAGCTTCGGTTCCACCCACAGGGGGCGCTAACCTTCTCAGTGACGTAGATGTTAATTGTCCTTAAATGGATTCAAATCAAACAGGTGAAATGGTTCGAGGTGGAGGGAGGAACGATGGATGGAGGACAAAGAAAGTTGAACAAAGACTTACATTGATGCCTTCCCAGGAAAACTCAGCGCGGCCATGCTTTAGAGAGAGACAGAGGGACAGAGGGACAGAGAGGAGACGTTAACATGGGACTGCAGAGAGGGCGGCGCTAAAATACTGAGGAGGTACTAGGCCAGCGTTCAAACGAGAATTCCTATTTTACTTGAGTAGTATTTTTGTTGAGAACTTATCACTTTTACTCCACTGCACGTCTAAAATGGCTCTATAAATAGTTGTGTGCATATTAAAAGCCTCATAGTGCACATTCTATGACCTGTAGGTGGCGCTGTCTAGATGTACCATCAATGTGGCTGACTCACAACAAAGAATACGTACAGAGGGCGAATCCCTCTTTTCTGAAATGCATGTTCGGTCCCTGGGCACATGCTCAGTTAGCCTAGCGTGAAGGTAAATGAGCCAGAACTATAGAAACAATGACGGGGGACTCGGTCTAAAAGCATCTCCATCATATCGAGTCATGCTGTACGGCCATACCATCTCTGTAGCACAGTCATGGCTCCATATACAGTAGGGATGTCACCATTCAGAATTTTTGAGTCACGATTATGTGAGGCAAAAATACTGCGATTTTACGATTATTCACGATAATCAAAATTAAGAAAGAAAATATTGAGAATTTCTCAATGTCTTTACAGTACTCTCTGAATCTTCACAAAAAAGAAACAAGACATTCTACATTCTTATATTTTATTAAGGGTTGTTTTAATTGCAAACCTACTGAACTTTGAGCCTAAGTTATCTTTTATCTTTATGCTTAGGCTAATATTACGATTTTACAATAATTAACAGGTAAAAGAATATATTTGCTTTGGGCCATGCAAATGTCCATTACTAAGTAGAAACCAATAAAAAATATCAAATCTATCATGTTAATGCTGACTGGTGCATGGTGTAAGATAGTAACAAGCAGATTTACCATTTAGCTTAGGAAAAACAGTCAATAAATGGCTCCCTGGTTGACCGTGCAACTACGTCCCAAATAGTGTCCCAGTTTTTTAGTCAGAAAATCTGGTCACCCCAATTAAGTCGCCATGTGAGCTCCTGATTACACCTGATTCTACCGACATTCTGACTGCTCTTCTTCTACTCTAAATACGACTTGGAAATGCAAATGTAAGTCTTTCCTAACAATAAGGCTGTTTTAGCAGGACGTTAGCATTAGCCGTGTTAGCATCGTTTAGTTCTGGCTCATTCGTACCTGTCCCAACACTGTGCTTTTGCGATTGGTAAAAATGCGGCATATTTAGACACACGGCGACAACAACACACATCTGTTCTTCATTTCATTCTTCATTACTTTGAAAAGGTGACAACGTGTTTGGGAAACGACGTCCATAACGAATCGATTTCAAGACAAATTGTTTTTTTTAGTGGTCGCAATTAGCAAATCGCAAAGTCTGCAGTTCTTTCGGTGATATAATAAAACCAAAACCGTTAAGATTTAGTTTAGTCTGAAATGTACCTTGTGTTGGTTTGGCAGTTCGTATTTCAGACTCTCAAATGGCAACGCTTCAGAAAAATGTGCTCTGGTGTGACCTTCTTTTCAAAACATAATTGTAAATCTAATACGATTTGAAGTTTTTTACCTCCATAATCGCGCTGCCCCACTTTGAACAATGTCCGTCATTCAGACTCAGAGGTCATGTTTTTTTGTTCGGGACATTTAGCTCGTTGTCATTTTCAAACAGCTCGAGCCCGTTTGCGTCACGGGACGATTCAGACTCCGATTACCCGCGCGCTATTCGGACGTTGAAACACAAAGCACGTCTTTAAGTGGCCACATGTTCATTTCGAGGGTTTCTGACGGGATCGAGGTTGTTTGTGTAACCGGGGGCGACCGCCTCTCGTTGCCGCGGTGACGCCAATCTACAGATGCCGTCGATTTGCATTTTGCGATCTCACTACAGTTACTGATTACACACGACAAAGTACAAAAATCCTACACTGAAACCTGCTTAAGGAAGTCCACATTTCTACAATACCAAGGAACTGTACCAAAAGGAAGGCCCATAAAAAGCATTGAATTATATTGGGTTCAAACTGGCATTAAATTTAACGTCCTTGTAAAATAAATAAATTGCTAAACTGTTTTTGCTGCAAACGTTTGTATGAAAATACAACAAATTATGGACCACAAATTTTAATGGTTTGCAACTTCTCGCTCAAAAGTTGCACAATTGCGTTTGATGGAATGTTTGCAAATCTTAAGAAAGGAAATATGGGCATATTTCTATTTGTGGCATTAAAAGCGTTAAATTTAGTTTTAAATTTTGACTTGCTGCTACTGTTACTGCGCTGACTACCTTACAAATACTGATTATACTGCTGCAAATTAAAACATGATTCAAAACCAGCTTAAAGCAGTACTAAGTAACTTGTTTACCTTAATAAATCCTTTCCGTAGTCCCTCTGGGGGTAATACAAGTGTTAATGGGTCTTTCATCTCCCCCTGGTGTCTCTGGCCAGAAAACCACAGTTGCAACTTCCCTACCACCGGGTCGGAGTCACCAATACACACTAATGGAATCACGAAGAAGAAGCTAACAGGCTAACGGGCAAAGCTAACTGCGGGCTAGCGCCACTTAAACAGTATTTACAGCCAAGTTTGAGTGAAGGAAATGATCTCCATTGTGTAATGGGATGAACAATATCCCTCTGTCCCTTTGTCTTTTCTGTCAGGGTGCATGAGTCACTTAGTACTGCTTTAAAGAGCGAGTATTAAGCTTTTGGCAGGCATTTGGTAATAATCTCAAACACATCTTTATCCCTTGTTGGTTAGAAATTGCAATGCTGATCTAAAACAGGTGAATCACTTCCTGGGTTTCAAGCGATCTCAACAAAGAGGGGGAAAAAAAAGATAAAAGTGTGGCTGTAGTGAAGCCAAGGCGAGTGTTTTTACTTTTTCCGTGATGACAAGATTACGCTTGGGAGATCAGGAGGTGAGGAAAGCATAGCCATTAGAGAACGTTCAAAGATTACTCAAAGCTGCACGACTGGCTCAAAAGACAGTTTTTTGATTAAAGGACAACATTGAAACATGGTAAAAGTTGTAAATAGTCAATTAAAAAAAATGCGCTTTTCACCCTCAACTTTTAAACATAGCATATTCAACACGGGGAAAGCATAAGAAAAGCTGCAGAAACGGGCCAAATAAACGGCGTCTTCGCTCCGTTTTGGGCGGAGGTCATCGGGTGAATCAGACCAGAGACTCATAAAAATGCTAATGTGAAGGAAAGTGATGGGGGCGCAGACAAAACAACAGCAAATCACACCGACACTCAGACGATGCTTTTAGATGAATCAGATGGAGGAGTACGAAGAAAAACAAGGATATGAAGGGTGTTTTAAGGAGACTGCGGCAGAGTAATGTCTCTCGACTACAGTGCCTTGCGAAAGTATTCGGCCCCCTTGAACTTTTCGACCTTTTGCCACATTTCAGGCTCAAAAATAAAGATATAAAACTGTAATTTTTTGTGAAGAACCAACAACAAGTGGGACACAATCATGAAGTGAAACGATGGAAGAAAGCCATTTCTTAAAGATATCCATGAAAAGTGCCGTTTAAAGTTTGCCACAAGCCACCTGGGAGACACACCAAACATGTGGAAGAAGGTGCTCTGGTCAGATGAAACCAAAATCCAACTTTTTGGCAACAATGCAAAACGTTATGTTTGGCGTAAAAGCAACACAGCTCATCACCCTGAACACACCATCCCCACTGTCAAACATGGTGGTGGCAGCATCATGGTTTGGGCTTTTCTTCAGCAGGGACAGGGAAGATGGTTCAAATTGATGGGAAGATGGATGGAGCCAAATACAGGACCATTCTGGAAGAAAACCTGATGGAGTCTGCAAAAGACCTGAGACTGGGACGGAGATGTGTCTTCTAACAAGACAATGATCCAAAACATAAAGCAACATCTCCAATAGAGTGGTTCACAAATAAACATATCCAGGTGTTAGAATGGCCAAGTCAAAGTCCAGACCTGAATCCAATCGAGAATCTGTGGAAAGAACTGAAAACTGCTGTTCACAAACGCTGTCCATCCAACTTCACTGAGCTCCAGCTGTTTTGCAAATATTTTAGTCTCTCAATGTGCAAAACTGATAGAGACAAACCCCAAGGACTTACAGCAGTAATCGCAGCACAAGGTGGCGCTACAAAGTATTAACTTAAGGGGCTGAATAGTTTTGCACGCCCAATTTTTCAGTTGTTTATTTGTTAAAAATGTTTGAAATATCCAATAAATTTCGTTTCACTTCATGACTGTGTCCCACTTGTTGTTGGTTCTTCACAAAAAATTACAGTTTTATATCTTTATGTTTGAGCCTGAAATGTGGCAAAAGGTCAAAGTTCAAGGGGGCCGAATACTTTCGCAAGGCACTGTATTTTACTGGTTTTGCAGCTGTACAGAGGTTTTATTTTTCACTTTTGATCCTGACTTAAAATGCGGGACATGTTTACACCCAGAATAATGAATCGTTACGCCTGCCCTCCGCTTAAGGCCCACAGTTGCCGGTTCAGATTGGTACATTTCCCTCATTCCACTTTCCTTTATCGAATCATCCTCTCTCGACGTGCGGTTTTCAAAGAGCTGCGTAATTGAAAAGATTACAGAAACCATTAAACGCTCATGGATGGCAAATTTATTCCCCGTGCCCTCCTGCGCCCTCTCTCTATTTGACACTCCGGCTCCCCTTCCTCGTCGCTCCGCCTCACTGCTACGAGTCCAGGAGCTGACAGAGTGAAGTGAAGTGCACTAATAGAATAGTCTTTATTTAATCTGAGGCTAATGAAGCAGGAGCAGAGGACTCTCCATCAAACTCTCTTCAAAACGCCAGACACTCTCAGATCTCGCTCTCAGAAACGCTCACTCCGGCGTGAGGTTCTGGATGATACCGCCTCAATGTGTAACACGCCACAAACCAGACGATTGTCGGGGCAGTTCAGGCCCAAAGAACCGTCCCAACTGTGGCTCAACCATTTTGCAGCATATGTTCATCAAAAATACAACAACTCAAGATTTTGGCTGTTTTGATCTGGTGACAGGTAAACAAGAAGCAATCTCCCTCTTTCATGGTACAGCAGTTAGACAGCTGCAGAACATCCAGAACGCTGCTGCTCGAGTCCTGACAAGAACCAGGAAATACCACCATATTAGTCCAGTGCTCCGGTCCCTGCACTGGCTTCCTGTCACTCAGAGAATAGAATTTAAAACAGCTCTGCTCGTGTACAAGTCGTTTCATGGTTTAGCACCAAAGTCCATCTCTGACATGTTAGAGCCGTATGAACCATCTCGGGCCCTGAGAACTTCAGGGAGGGGTCTCCTGGTGGTTCCCAGAGTCAGGACTAAACACGCTGAGGCTAAAGCTAAAATCTGGAACAGTCTTCATGAGGATGTGAGACAGGCCTCAACTCTGACAATGTTCAAATCCAGGCTGAAAACGGCTCTTTTTACCCGAGCAGATGAAAACTGAAAGTATTTTATCTGCACTCTCGCCTTTTACTGTAACTGATTAATTTTATGTTGATATTTTAATGATTGATTTGATCTGTTTTCTTGTAACTTTATGCAACTGTGAAGCACTTTGAATTGCCTTGTGTATGAATTGTGCTCTACAAATAAACTTGCCTTTTACTGCATTGTTTTACAGGATACTTTTGTACATCTTTACTGTTTTTGTGACGTTTTTTTTTTTTTTTTTTTCACTGCGGAGAGTCCGTACTTGCATGAAGGACCCAGCTCTTTTTTTTTTAAGTAAACAAACAGCTAGCTTATGCGCTAAAGACCCGGCTAAAGTCCCTGTTTCAGAGCGTGGTGTCCTGCACTGGTCAGCTCCTCCACCTCCTGCGCAGCTCCCTCCACTCCCACAACAGTCATCATCTCCTGGGAAGAGCGTAGCAGGCGAATATAATCCGTCTTATTCTCCAGTGAACGAACATTAGCCAGAAATAGAAGATTTGTGTGACTTAGCAGCGCCTAACCAGAAAAGTCCCACTGAGATTACTAATCCCTTTTCCAAGGGAGTCCTGGACAATACAGCAGCCCAAGTCAAGACGATTTAGAACTACAGGGCAGAGTTCAAGCAACGATTTCATAACAAACTATTTACAAACCATAGATTTCATTTCTAAAGCTTTGATCAATAGTTTAAACTGTCCTATTGGAACCAGGTCCTTTAATTTCCAGTCTTGTGACGCCTCCACTGTGCTGCAGCTGTGAGGGGCTCTTGGGGCCTCTTCAGTGTTTCAGAAGAAGACATTTGTAGGTCTCAAAATGTCTTTAGCTTCCTTCATGGCTGCAGTAAAAAATCCACAGAACCTCACAAAAACCCAGCAAAGATGTACAAAAGTATCCAGTAAAACAATGTGGAATATAGAAACAAAACAAAAAAAACAGCCAAGAGTGAGGGAAGCCCCTGTCGCCATGATGGTAAGTTCCTCATCAATCACAGTAACATAAACATTGTGAAACTACCTCCAGGACTCCCCTACATAAAGATTAAAGTAAACCCTCCATCTACTGCAGCAGTCGGAATCAAAACTAAAGCAAAAAACAAAGGTCGGTTTCGTAAAATATCACATTCATCGTGATCGGAGTCAGATGAAAGTGCCTGGGTGGAATTTGTTTGGACTTGGAACCGACACCAGGCGTGTTCTGGCTCGGGATCCACGTGCTCTGGTCACATACATAACGGGGGGTTTTGTGAATGGTTATGTTTCTTGACCGTGAGGAGGGTAAGAGATATAAATAGACCACGTTTGTTTGTTTGGCGTCGTGTCCCGAGCCTGTGGCGAAGGATGGCCCGCTCTCCTCAGGGTAAACACGATCAGAGCCGCCATCGATCACAGGCAGATCCCGTTTCACTAAAGTGCTCCTGCTCGGGAGAATCCCCACAATCGGACACGGCGACTGAAACGGCATCACTCGGTCTGTGTCGCATCAACACGGGCCACAGCATCAACATGGAAGGCGTTTTGAAAGCAGCGACAGCCATGTCCCGGAGGTTAGCTCATTGAAATGAATGGGCAGAGATCGTCTGACAACTTCTAATGCGCGTCAAATATGAAAAGGCAAAGGAAATGATCTGTTGCTTTAGATCATTCACAGAGAAGACGTTAACGCTTATAAACTGAGCTGAACTCACTGATCATTTCATCAATATAAAGTGTATGTAGTTTTGTAAATGGTGAGCTGCAAATCTACTTCTGCCATTACTAACGGAATTAGAAACAAATTGTGTAGAAAGATTGGGGGGAAAATGGTTATTTGAGCTGAAACCAACAAGTCACTTCCTTTAATGCTGTCCCTAAATGTAGAACCTAAGCTTGTATCCGAAGTATCGTTCAACGGTGCCCGGCCCTAATCATCAACAAGCGACAAGATGATCTCAGACTTCATAGACGGACGCAGAAAACATGTGACGTGATGCTGGGTGACAGGGGTCTCCATAACTCTGCTGTGAATTGAACCAAACATGATGAAAACCCGCTCAAAGGGGACGCAAACACACTGCGGCTGCTGGAGGCCTCTGACCCGGTGTCGTGAAAGGGACATGTTCTGATTTTCATTCCGTGGTACAAGATTAAATAACACAAAGATGCCATACCGTACTCTCAGATGTTATATATAGTGCTTTGAAGCTACATTTCACTTGGTAACTATAGTCTATAGTATAATCATCTGTTTTATTGCGCGTATTTTTATATTGAATGAAGGATATATTAGGGCTGGGCAATATGGCCTAAAATCTATATCATGATATGAAAAAATAAATATCACGATAACGATGTATTTGACGATATAATTGACAATGGACGAATTACTTCAAAATCCCAGCCTTACGCCTATTGGGAAGATTCATTCAGTGATATTTTATTCTTTTTTTTTTTAATTGTCTTCCAAATATGATCTACTCAAGCAGTTTACATCCTTCATTTCATTTTACTTTTTCAGCACGTGTCCCCGTGTTCCACAGTCACCGTTTATGCTGCTCTGATGGAGCGTAACATAAATTATATTGTGTCCACAACGATATCAAAACATTATATCACGATAACGATATGCGATACGATATGGCCCAACCCTAGGATATATCTCTTCTTGGGCCACTTTTGTTATTTTTCAGCATTTCAGCGTGTTGCTTTACAATAATACACCGCCTGGCCCAAAATAAAATAAAAAAACAATACAATACAAGTAAAATATATCAGTCTTTTCTTCCACATATCGGCCATGTCTTAGGTGCAAATGTTTCGAATTTGTCGGCTGCGAGGACTTTACAGTAGTTCCAACCAGATTTCTAAATATTCCTCCTTTTCAAAGACATTCGACACAAAGTTCAATTCAATCTAAAAAGTCTTCAAGGCCTCAAAGACATTTAATTTCACGAGCGCTGACCCAGAACCCGCAGTAAACTCCGCGCTCCGCCTCCCACTCGCCGTTTCCCGCGTGGAGTTCGTTTTGTCGACCCCGAAAAACACTCCACGAGGGCACGGCCTTTGTGTTCCGCTAACGTCTGTGCCGAGGTATTGAAAAATGATTTACCTGATCCCCGTCCTTCCGAACAGGCACCGCATCGGCCGCTGCAAGAGAAAAGACATGGAGTCAACACAAATGTCTCCTCTCCCCCTTCAAACGCATCAATGTACAGTAGATGGACAAAAGTACGATTGGATGAACAACACAGAGACCAATTCACAGCTTCAAAAAAAAACTTTGATCAAGGATTTAACATTTCCAAGACACATCTGAAGAAAGAGAGACGCGGTGGAGTTGTTTGCTCCTCCGAAGTACACGCCATGACAGTATCCCGCGAAGGAAAACCACCACCAACCACTCACTCACTCACTGCATCCCCCCAGGCTTCCTGGTGTTACCAAACGGTCTCCCATCCAAGGACCGACCAGGCCCTTCCCTGCTTAGCTTCCCGGGTCTGACGGGATCGGGCAGAGCAAAGGTCAAACATGTTTGATTTCCTGAGGCTGAGGTTTTGTATTTTTGCCGCTCACATTACACACGATTCGAACGCACGTCCAGTCATGAACCCCCCCCCCCCCACACTACGGGACACGACTCTGTGCGACTGCCTTTGACTAGCCACGACTCGGAATTAGAGCAAAATCGGCCAAAAAAATCGTGCAGTGTGTGCTGAGCTTAAGATGGAGACAAACTGTACAATATTAATGACATTATTTCTCTGTTTTGCCACACACACACACACCCTTGTAATTCTATCTCAGTGAGGACACTCATAGACATAATGTATTACCCAGACCCTAACTCTGAACCCTAAGCCCTTAATCCTAACCCAAATCTAATTCTAACCCTAACCTTAAAACCACATCTTGACCCTCAAACAGTCCTTCAAATAAGTGAGGACCACCTAAAATGTCCTCACTTTCCAAAAATGTCCTCACTCTGTTGGTTTAAAACTCAAACCGGTCCTCACAATGTCGTAATTACAAGAACACACACACACACACAGCTCCTAAACCCTTTTGAGGACTCTCTATTGCCTCTCAAGGTCACAAAATCCTTACTGCCGTTTAATCGTCTTAAGTTGAAACCTCTGTCTGAATCCGGCTGTACGTTCACATCGTGTCATTCTCCGGTCGTATTTTTGGGCTGGCGGGTCACGTGACTTCCCTCTCGTGCCCTCGCCGCTTTGATAATTAATCTAATTTTAGCCCCGCGCCGTTTCTCTGAGTGCGTGAGAGAGCGGAGCGAGGGAGTGATTTTGGCGCTGACAGCTCCTTCACATAGCGCCGCGTTCACTTCGTATTAAGTCAAGTCCCTTCACTCTACTGTACGTTACGGAGGGGGGGGGGGCACGGAGGGGACCAGTGTGGGCTGAAGAAAAGATCCTGCACTCGGATAAAACTAAACCCAGCCTTTTGTATTTCCCACAAATAGATTTAGTGTGTGTTCGTACATCGAGGCAAGTTCTTTTACACTCAAGGCGAGGCACTGCAGGTGAATAAGGGAAAACAATATATTTAAAGACATTTCCGCAATGAAATTTAAATAATTAGTCGAGCCAATTTAAAAAATGTTTGGTTTTATTTTGTGTTCACCTTGTTATTTGCTGAAATTAAAACCTCCAGAATGTTGTTAAGTCCAAGACCCCTCTCAAGTGGTCTTTATCTAGTCCATGTGGGAGCTGGAAACCTTAGTGTTGCTGATGAAGCCTTTTGGATGAGAGGCGAAACGTGCGAGACTAGAGGAAGAGTCAAACTGGAGAACATGTTAAGGCGGGGTTTAAGAGGTTAAGATGAGTAACCTAAAGTTTTGTAACATCTGCACATGCACCTGTATATTTCTCTACGCTAGCGCAGCCGTTTGATTCCCTGCGCTCCGGTTTCCTCTACCACCAACAACATGTACAATAGGGTCATCTCACAGCAGGCCAGAACTCCCCCTGACAAATTGTTTCTGCCTCTCCAGGTTAAACAAACGCCAAATAAATGAGACAATGTTTACGTTTTGGCTCGTAAAACCACAAATCAGCTGGAAACATGAGAGAGCGTGAGCGATGATGTCGAGCCCGGATGACATAATGCGGCGCTGATGCCGAGGGAGGGGCTGTAAAACCGCTGGGGGACACGGACACCTGTCAATCAAAGTCACAGCTCCCTTGTCTTCAGTGGTTAATGCGGCGTGAACTGACAGAATCATCAAGGACAGACTCGTCACGCGGACTGGAAAACGAACAGCTTCAGACGCCAGTTTTTCCTGCTTTTCAAATCAGATTCAGTGAGATGGACGACGGGTTCTATTGGTGATCTGATCCGATTTTGTGGTGAGTTTTGATAAATAGTGCGATAATTTCCGAGCTTGTCATTAATATCATATAACTGGTTTAACATCTTAAGTAATGGGTACAAAATGTGCATAATAAAGGCGTATAACAAAAGCGAATTTTCACAAGTTTCCATCCAAGAGTTTTTGCGAATCGTGGCTTTGGTTCCCTGGTTACGGCAGGCGGCTGCACGGCGCAATTGCAGCATTTACCCAGCAGAGGGCGCACTGTACGTTTTTGATGTCACTTGAAGTACGAGCTTTTTCGTATCGTTTTTTGGCCAAATTAATTTATCATGTCGGAATTAGCTGCTTGTTTTTACTCATAATGTTGATTTATGCGACACTAAAGCTAAGCTAAAGTATCGTAACTAACTATAGCTGCTCCTCTGAAGTCTCGCATGTCCTGTAAAGGCTGGACAAACAAAAACGATCCCAGAGTGAGTTTACTACGTTTTCTAATGAGGATCAGGCGGCGTCTGCGTCTCTGGGAGAGTTTTTTGTTGCTAGCTTGGTCCATAGTTGCAGACAGTGCAGTGTTAGCATCAATGCTACGGCAGAGACAGCGATGTTTGAGCCTCTGCATCTGGGGAATATTATTGGACCAGAGACGACCTGCTGCTGATGGACCTTTCCTCTTCACTCCCGTCCACAGGTCGGCTACGCCAACAGGCACGTGTACTTTTTATTCGCTACGTCAAACTTAATGCGCACAAATCAAAAACCACCTCAAGCGAGCGGGTGAACCTTTTAGGAATATACAATTCATTCACGTAGATTTTTTTTCAATCAAGTTCACTTTGGTTGTTACTTCTTCTACTGCAGCAGCAGAAACGCTTCACATACTCGATATCTCCACTTTAACAAAGCTCAGGGTTGGTCATAGTACTCGATTCCGTTACTTGAGTGAAAGCACAGGTACTACTGGTCAAATATTACTGCCATAAAAGTAAAAAAGTATTCAAACTTGAAAGTACAAATCCTTTTAAATAAATGGTATAATAACTTTCTAGCTTCTAAGGCACAAAAATTGGGTCCAAATTCCCGTCTGTACGACAACACGACGGGGACAAAACCTTTGAAACCCCTTTAGCTCTGAGCCATTTTGTTAGCATCCGAGTTAGCATTTAGCTCAGAGGACACTACGCTAATCTGTATCCGAAGTAAAATCTCCAAAGGTCTGTACAATTTAATGAATGATTTCTAACGAGGCTTTGGCCTAAATGTGGTCGATGGGTTGACAACAGCTGAAAACATCCGGATCGCTCATAATTGGCGATGTGTGGCGGCTAACGCTAACGGCTATAGGAAGAGTACATTGAGCAGGCTAACAGACTCTGAAGTTTCGGATCGGACGCTGCGTCTCCTTTTTGTTTCTACGGACAACACCTCTCCCTTGCTGTGAGTCAGTGGGATTAGATCTGCACACAGCGCCACCTGTTGTTCTGGAGTGTGTATTATTAGGCTTTTGAAATGAACAAAACACACGGCGGCCATCAGCGCCTTCCCCCGTCTCAAACCCCTGCAGCGAAACGGCTTGTTGCTTTTCCACTTGACGCTAACCTTTCCCTCACTGTCCCAATCGGCTCTGATTCACGCAGGTCAAAACACTCGTCTAATTATAACCACACGTCCGCGATACCGGCAGCTGCTCTGGTGTTATTGACTTTTCCTCCACGGCGCCGAAGCAGCGGCTTAAACGGCTCCGTGTGGTATTTATATGCGGGACGTGATTCTCTGGAGGTAAAACAAGGCTGAGCTTAATGACGGCCCGACTGCACCACTTTCTCGTGGTTTTCAACACGTGGTTCAAACGCCGACCCCCCGGTTTGTCTGCAAGATAATATCAAAACGGTTGTTTGGAAGATATGCTAATTTACAACGTCGAGTTTATCTCCAATGTCAAGAAATGGGAAAACGTTTAGTAAAAAAATGAGGGGATAGGAAAAAAATTTAGTATAATTTCTGGGAATAGCCTTTAAAAAAATACATTAAAAAGTCAGGAAAAAATGAAGAAAAAGTGGGAAGAGGAAATGGGAAAAAAAAAATTTAATATATATTTTAAAAGGACAATAAAATAAGATGTTTGCAGCACATTGTTTCATATTTCTGTGCGGTTTGTGGAAATATTGCTTCATTATTGTTATCGAGAAAATATTCAGATTTAAAATATTGAGAATTTTGTCTATATTGACCAGGTGTAGCGGGAAACAAAGAAAAAACAGAGGTAATCAGTAATTATTCATCTATTCTATTTTTATCTGATATTAAAACGAAGGCGTTGAGGAGAAAACCGAGTGAAAAATCTGTTTTCACCGGCAGCGTCTCGCTTTTAGGATGGATTATGTTTTCATAGAGTGTAACTGTAAGCCGGTGTTTTGACCACAGAGGAATGGATTTGGAAACCTGGGAGTTTCAAATGTGAGCGATACAGATGTGTGTTATCTGGACTTATCTGTGACCAGACCGAGCGCTATTCACAGCCTTTAAATACAGACTTCAATACGCCCATGCGGTAGAGACATAATACACTCTAACAAATAAGACTGGGTTCAACGAAGAAGTGATAAAAAGTTACTGTCATGAGCTCCAAAAATGTCAGATTAACACGTCAATAACTTCAGGGTGACATTCTTTTTTGAGGAACCTCCGGGCAATACCTCAATGGTCTCAACTTATAAAGCGCTTTTCATTATCAGGCCTAAAGCGCTTTACAGCAATGAACCAGTCACCCATTCACTCTCTCATTCATACACCGATGTACGCAGACACTGGAGGCAAGTAAGGTGAAGTGTCTTGCCCATGGACACAAGACGACCCGCTCTGGCCACTCCGGGAAAAATATTTTACTTGCCTGACAACAAAATCTACTTGTGCAGTAAAATAGTGTTACTTTTAAATCAAGATTACATTAACATGCTATTATATATTATACCTTTTCACATTGAATGCCAATGTTGCTCACATCAGGATTTGTTGCATTGTTCCACTTGTAAATTTGTTTATTGAATCAATTTTTTATTCATCTTTCTTGACAATTGTCACTTTATTTGCAAATCTCATAGTGATTGATTGTTTCATAATCACTGCAGCCTCACAGTTGTATTGCATTAGTTCCACCTCTGTCTGTCTGGCCTCATGGGGCTGAAAATGTACCTTATGTAACGTCCCTG
The DNA here is from genome assembly GCA_021464625.1 of Proterorhinus semilunaris. Lineage (NCBI taxonomy): Eukaryota > Metazoa > Chordata > Actinopteri > Gobiiformes > Gobiidae > Proterorhinus > Proterorhinus semilunaris. The sequence goes on along the minus strand of CM038360.1, from coordinate 3,267,563 downwards.
AGTCAACAGACGACATCTTTGACCTGAAGTGGGTCAGAAGCTAAAATCATACTTTTATCTTTGTTTGGTTAGAATTATACAATGATGTACAATAAGAAATGTGACAAGTTTTGAAAAACGTGGAAAATCCTGTCAATGTCTTTAAAATTTCATTTGGTTCTTTATGATGTACAACGCTGGCATTTGTAGAAATCGTTGGTTTCCTTTGGGCGGTTTGGTCCGTGGTGTTTTGACGGTGAAGAAAGAGTCGCGACACAAACTTGCCAAACCCTGAGCGAAAGTTTCACACTTACTCACCAGGGCCGGCGGAGCTTTGGGCGGCTCCATCTTTTAGTCACGTTTTAGTCATTTCTATATGTGATGGTTTTCGTCCAGTTTTAGTCGTCGAAAACTCAAAGTAGGGCAGGGCGATATGGCCTAAAATCTATATCACGACATAAAAAAAAGAAATATCACGATAACGATATATATCACGATATAATTGACAATGGACAAATTACTTCAAAATCCCAGCCTTACGCCTATTGGGAAGATTATCCATCCATCCATCTTCTTCCATTTGTCCGTTGCCGGGTCGTGGGGACAGCTGTTGGAGCTGCACCAGCCCCTATGGCGCCCCCTGCAGGTGGTGGGTCCACAGAAGGACGGCCTCATGGTTCTATCCGGGCCTGTTGGTCTCTCATAAGGGGCTTCTGAACCGCTCTTTGTCTGACCCGTCACCTAGGACCTGTTTGCCCTGGGAGACCCTACCAGGGGCACGAAGGACAACAGAGCTCCAGGACCATTCGGGCTCAAACCCTCCACCACGTTAAGAGGGCGGCTCCAGGAGGGGATTGGGAAGATTAATTCAGTGATATTTCATTCATTTATTTTTTAACTGCATACTAATTTCCTCGCAAATATGATCTACTCAAGCAGTTTACATCCTTCATTTCATTTTACTTTTTAAGCACCTGTCCCCGTGTTCTACCGTCAGTGTTTATGCTGCTCTGATGGAGCGTACCATGAATTATATCGTGTCCACGACGATATAAAACATTACAACGATATCAAAATTATATCGCGATAACGATATGCGATACGATATGGCCCACCCCTAACTCAAAGCGACTTGAGTTTACCCGGCGGCTAACCACTGTGCCGGCTGGAAAATGCCACGAAGATGAGAAACGTGGAGGTTCTAATACTTCCATCAAGGGTTTGTGTGAGACGGTGAAAAAGTGAATCCAAATGTCGACGAGTGTGAGCTCTTGCGTTGATAATGACGACCATGAATGAAATTTGCCCCAGACTTTTATTAACGTTCAAAAACGGCAAAGCTACGAATGAGAGCGGTGGGAATAACCGAGCGGAGTTATGGATGTACTTCATTATTTGTCCAGGGCGATGTGGGAAAGTCATCGCACTGGTGTTTGTTTACTTTGTGCTTCAGGGGCCGACATTAGCCTTGGATATGTCCGGATATTATTGTGCGTTTCGTAAGTGCTTTGTTTGCAGTTTGTTCTTGTAGGTGTCGGCTCTGAACTCGCTGCCGAGCTCTGGGCCATAGACTGAACGCTGGTTCTGAAGCTTTAGTGATTCTGCAGATATAACGAGTAACGGATAACTATAATTACTAGGGATGTAACGATTCACTCAAGCCCCGATTCGATTTCCAATTTTAGATGTATTTTTTGTATCTTTTATTTATTTTTTTAGCAAATGAATACGACTCATTTATACCATTGTTTTAACGTCTGCATTTTTTGTCCTTGTGACAAACTGTGACTGTCTCAATAAGAGAACTTTACAAGACATTAAAATGAACTAATCATTTGGACTTTCATGCGAGTCTCTTTTTTTGTTTGAACATTATGCTACCATTTAGAACAAATTTTGCTGTGCGGCTTTTTCCCCTGCAACCCTCGAACGCCTCACAGCCTCCCGGTGCAGCCTTTGTAATCATGAGGAGGAAAAGGACCTGACGGCTCCTGTAGGTGTTGGATTATTTGACAAACGGACATTTGATGAGGATTTCAGCAGAATCAGAGCAGGTCGGTCAGATGTTTGTCAGTTTACGATCTTTGGTAAACTTCTGTCAAAATGCTAAACTCTGCGTTAGCCGCTAACGCTAAAACTCTGACTGTAGCCGCTAACTTTAGCTGCTTCGATGCCTACACGACGTGTTTGTGTTTACATGGTGCGGCGTGTGTTGTAATGTGGGAGGTGTGGAGTTTGTCTTGAGAAAAAGTTAGCTCGCTGTTTCTCGCGATGCAATGTGGGAATAAAGCTATTCCGGTCTGGCAAAATGGAGCAGCTGGGGGCGGCTTTAACATCGATTCTATTCTCTCTTTTTTTTTACATCGATTCACATTTTAAGCTCTTTCAAAGGTTCGGGAACACTTTTTACGCATCATAAATGTATTTTTATTTTCAGCACTATTTACATTGTACGATTCTCATTGACCCCTCCTGGAGCCGCCACCTAACGTGGTGGAGGGTTTGAGCCTGAATGATCCTGGGGCTCTGTTGTCGGGGGCTTCGTGCCCCTGGTAGGGTCTCCCAGGGCAAACAGGTCCTAGGTGACGGGTCAGACAAAGAGTGGTTCAGAAGCCCCTCATGAGAGACCAACAGGCCCGGGTAGAACCATGAGGCCGTCCTTCTGTGGACCCACCACCTGCAGGGGGCGCTATAGGGGCTGGTGCGATGTGATTTGGGCAACGGACAAGTGGAAGAAGATGGATGGATGGATTCTCATTGAAGGCGTTACACTTTCAATGAACATATAGGATAAAGTAGGAAACAAAAAAGGGTGAAATAATCCTTCATATGGTCGTCCCAGAAATTATTTAACTGTCTGTGAAGTGAAAACCATTTCTGTGACGACATCGTGAAGCTCAATGAGAAAAAGTCAAAAGTGCAAACCAGTAATCAAAGCTTTTTTGAAGAATCTATTTCACCTTTTTTGGTTTAAAACATAATTCCATATGAGTTGCCTTCAGGGAGAATCTACAAACGGTACAGTATGACAACGATGGCAAATATGCTGAAACTATGCTCGTCTCTGTGGACTGTGGAAGATTGTTTAAGCGCCACAACAATGCTCTGGACAGGGCCCGGTCGACTTGGCCCGTTCAAGGAATCTGTCTTCTTCCTTGATACATTTCCTGAAAATATAGCAACCTGCCAGTGTTTGTCTGTCAAGGCCATTTGTCTCAGAGTGAAAGCTTAAATGGAAAATGTCCGTGATTCGGGACATTTTCAGATCGCCGCTCGTTTCGTTGAAGTTCGTCCAAAGCGCGTGAGCGAGAAACGCAGCCTGAGCCAAGTGCAGGGCGACCCTTAACTTTGGCATCTGCTGCTAAATCTGCTTCTTTTGGAGAGTGGGACGTGATTTATGGCGCGGCCGTCGTCTTCGGATTGCTTTTCAGAGAGAGATTAATGTAAAGCTATAGATTCCATTACGTTATGGTCCGCGTTGAGCGAAATGGTGTAAATCAATCTCAGGCCCCTTTGTCATCACTCTCCCACCAACCCGTCCCCGCCACAAAACACGAGCGGCCCGTCTCATGCCGTCACTGTCGTCCTGGTAACGGGGATGAATTCCCACATTTTCCCGGGGTTAGTTTGGTTTCTCTTACAGCCTTTAGAATCAAACTGAGGGAGCGTTAATTCAGAATTCGTCTTAGCGTCATTATTTCAGTATGTTGTAGAGGAAATGCTGCACGGTTGACTTGCCCACGTTCGTGCCATAATAAACACGATCCCCGCGACTATCCACGCCAGGCTGCCTCGAAGAACGTGTTTTTCATCTTACCTGCAGAAATGAGAGAAATCTGAAGGCCGTGTTGAGTCTCCTCCCTGAAGGCAGCGCACTGAATCATCCGTGATTCTGAAGGCTTTGTGGGTGAGACGGGTGGACTAAATGTTTAGTTTAGTTTATTTGAGCAATTCCAAGTTCCAGGTTATGAGACAAAAAAGAAAACACAATAATGCCCAAAAAGGAGTAGGCTGAAGCAAACGATGCTTATTTACGCCGTTTGTTTACATTCCGGTTTGTTCTATGAAACCAACTCATTATGGTACAATTAAGATATAGATGCATAACTATAATCAAACATTGGAAATCGGTTTGCGAAGTCTTCTGATGTATAGAATCAAAGTTTACAAGAATGTTGTCTTACAATACATTGTACTGTATATTCTTAAGCATGACCTGACCGATTATCAGGCCAATATTTGGGGATTTTACCATATTGGCTATCGGCCGAGCTAACGCCGAAAAAAGCCGTTTTTTACGGGACTAAAAATGACAGAGACTTCCCTTGGAAAGAGCAAAGTCGATGGAAAAATCGGCCAAAATATCGGTCGGCCTCTATCCAATAGTACTAGGTTATCGCTGCCGTCTGATACTTACCCATATTGTTCCATCATTACCATATTTATATATACATATACACGGACAGTACATGTATATACAGTATAAACACAGGAATATTGTACGTCCAATTACACAATGGAGATCATTTTTTTCACTCAAACTTGGCTGTAAATACTGTTTAAGTGGCGCTAGCCCGCAGGTAGCTTAGCCCGTTAGCCTGTTAGCTTCTTCTTCATGGTGCCATTAGTGTGTATTGGTTTTCTGGCCAGAGACACCAGGGGGAGATGAAAGACCCCCCAATCATCCCATTAACACTTGTATTACCCCCAGAGGGGCTACGGAAAGGGTTGATTAAGGTAAACGAGTAAAAAAAATTTTTGAAATGAGTTACTGAAGTCATTGACAAATTTGACTTATTTCTCGATTGCCATTTGCAGTGACTTTGAGCCCTTGCTGCTTCCTGTATCCGGGGAACTGGTGACCACTGCCCTCGAGCCTAATGCTTCCACCAGCACTGATGTCCCTCCGCGGCGGTGAACGGGTTAACGTCGAGGCGAAACATCTTTTAGCCGCTCACAACAAGGTCACGTCGCTGGCTGTACCTTTATCACGGCTCAGCGGGCCCCTGACCCCGACATTTAAGAAATCAATATCTAAAAATATCTATCAAGTCTGCGCCCGTTACCTCGGCAACGCGCGGCCGTCGCTCACCGGTGTAATATGACACTCTCTGACACGGAGCTTCTGCCGCACAGTGAGCAGGTCCTGGGTCCACGGTTTTCTACATTTTCCTGCCAAAGATACGAACCAAAACAAACGGGCAATGGATCCATGTTGCAGCCTGCTCAGGAGTATTCCATTGGATGCAAATTGGCATAACATCGAAATGCCTTGGAATAAAATGGCATCGCTCAACTCAATTAGTTCCTCAAAGATGCAAAAATGATGGTCCAAAGGAAAAGCATGTGATCTTAAAGAGGGGGTATTATGCTTTTTTCAATCACATAGCACCGGTCTATAGCACTACAATGATGACGTAACCTTCTGTTGGTCTGTATATGCAGTAAATTAAAATAACTGCCTTGAATAAAATTGCTCTCTCAAAATGGCCGTACTGAACGTCTTGAAATAGGCCTCTGTCTCTTTAAGAAGCTTTCCGACACGCCCCCTTCAGCACACTACTGTGGCCTTTAAACAACAACACTGTGCGGGGAGGGGGCTCTGCTGAGCTGAGGAGCAGTGGTCGGGGGCTCGGCTGGTGACGAAAGGTCCAGAGGCGTCTCCAGGAGGTGGGGGCGTTCCTAGGAGGACTGAGGCATAGCTACACCTAAAATGGCCGCCGTCTAAGTTTTTACTGATTACTCAAAAATATGTGAATGAGCCGAGACAACACTCCAGGCATGTGTTTAATGAGGGAACGACATAATAACAGGATATAAAGCTTGAAGAAGTCGATTTTACATAATACCCCTAAAAGAAGCCCTTGAAATACAGCATTACCAATATTCTTTACCAAATATCATTCCGCCGTGTCGCGTCTCCCCACATCACAGCGTTTTTTTTACCTGTGTCTGTAGTTTCACTGATATCGATCGGGCTCGTGTCTGCACTCGGGCGCGGAGTATTTTTAGACGGAGCTCCATTGTGGAAGGATCCCTGCCGAAGACTGACGTAACAGAAAATCCAATACGTTGTAATAATGCGAGCGGCCAGACTGAGCCCCGTCCGTCAGAAACTCGCCTCAGGAGAACGAAGACCTCGTCGGTTTATGCTAATGCGACGATTGGTGCGAATTTAACACGCTAAATTATTCATCAGCTTTCACAGAAACAGAAATGGGATGCCAGTCGTCTCCGCAGATAATCTATCATTTTATTATTATTATATTTTATTATTTTCATGTTGTCTGGAGTCAGGTAAATAAAGTACTCCCCCCCGGTGAAACTTCCTCAACTCCATCAACCCAGTCCAGTTGACGATATTTGAAAATCCCTCAACAAGCTCCAAAAGTCTGTTTAGAATAATATGGGCCTAATATTGGAGTTAAATTGGACACATTTTTCACAGAAGATAGAACTGATTTTCCCCTCCTGGAGCCGCCCTCTTAACGTGGTGGAGGGTTTGACCTGAATGATCCTGGAGCTCTGTTGTCGGGGGCTTCGTGCCCCTGGTAGGGTCTCCCAGGGCAAACAGGTCCTAGATGACAGGTCGGACAAAGAGCGGTTCAGAAGCCCCTTATGAGAGACCAACAGGCCCGGGTAGAACCACGAGGCCGTCCTTCTGTGGACCCACCACCTGCAGGGGGCGCCATAGGGGCTGGTGCAGCTCCAACAGCTGCCCCCACGACCCGGCAACGGACAAATGGAAGAAAATGGATGGATGGATAGAACATCACGGCTGGTGCTTCTAACAAATCTATTATTTAAATCCTTTTCTTCTGTGCAGATTCTTTCATATGTGTGAGGCTCCAGCCCATGTTTCAGTCTCGGAGGAGCCGACTTCACCTCAATCCACCTCACCTTGATCCAGAAAATGACAGTGACGGAACGGTCAGGCTTTTCACAGAATGGACTTCTCTGTCGAGTGTCACACTCAGGTGTGAGTGGTGGGTTTCCCCTACCACTAAAAACATGCATAATAGATTCACCTCTGGGGCCAGGACTCCCCTGGTATTTTCCCGGTTTAATAAAGGTCAAATATTTACTAAGAGTGTAAAAAGAGCCTCCTTAAATAAATACATACATAAACATAGGGGGTCATTCTCCAAAAAGAGTAGCACGTGCAAAATTGGATCAGTAGCAGAGTTACTTTTTACTCAGTGCACAGTCTCAGATTTAGGCCCTAAAGCTGTTTTTTTACAGGCAATTTCCAAATGTAAATTAGGAGCAACATGTCTAAAAATAGCTATGTCTTGATTTCCAACGTGCACTCGTTATTTAGCACCTGTCTTGATAAATGCCCCTAAAAGAGAATATTCATGTGCAAAAGTGTCTGAGTTCTGGACCTAAAATACTGCAGTGACCTACAGTTTATTTTACAATTACAGGGCAATGGAAGTCATTTAATTACCTTAATTTATTAGCAACAGACATTAAAGTGACATATGCTGCAAAATTGACTTTCTAGGAGTTTCAACATGTTGTTCCCTCGTCAAAGACAGACCTGGAGTAGTATCTTGCAACATTTAAACAGTTTTGAGTTAATCCTCGGACAAAGCTGTTAAATTTAGCTGTTTCTTCTTCTACGGCGTCAGCGCCTCGTTCTGTACTTCCTGATTACACTCGCATCATTGTTCAAACCCTCGCCATTTTTAAAGCTCATAATCCAACATGATCGATTCTGAGCCTGTGCTCGAGCTGAGGAACCCAAAATAATGTTTTACGTCTATTTTTAAGCTCCATATGCATGACATGTCCACTTTAAATCTTTGGAAATACCTACAATTGTTCCACTTTATTTTACTCTAGGAGTTCATCTAAAATACAACATATTTGCTTTTAAATATCCACATATTTGCATTAGAAGCCTTTTAACATTAATTAAAAAGCATTACATTTCATTTGCTGCTCTGTTTAGCCCCGTATTATCAGCATTACTCCTCCGCTGTAGTTCGTATGCCGCTGTAACTACCATTATAACGGAGAACAGGCCCGTCTAACATAAAACAAACCCAAGATGACGGATCGTCCCGCTGATATCATTCCCTTTAATAATAAAGTTACTTGGTCATGAATCATTTTCCGTTTGTGGGTCAGAGACGTTATTGAGCGCGGGTCGTTCAGAAACCGCCGCGGTCCGAATCTGAAGATAATCACAGAGCGGCGTTGGATAAATGTCTCTGCTCCGGAAAATCTGATAAATTACATTGACAGCAGCAGCGGCGCCGGGAAATCCTCCTGCTGCCGATGACACTGAACACATCCCGGTGTTCACTGTACAAGACCAGGATGTGGGTTAAGTTAGAGGAAGCCTGACTAGCATGTCCATAAAAAATAGATCTTCCATAAGTAATAAATAAATGTGCTGTTTCCCATTTAGAAGTGGGAAAAATTAGAATTTAAAATCGAATCGGGACTTGAGGGCATCGTTACATCCCCAACACCGCACGCCCGTTTCAAACTTCTCTCGTTTATGAGAAGTCGCAATAATATAACGTTTGTCCACAAGAGGTCAGTGTTCAAACAGAATGAAGCGGCTCTGAAGCTCCGAACCCCCCGCCGAAGACTTTTTCCCAGGAAAACCTTCACTCGCTCATCACTACCAAACATAATGAGCTACAAACAAATCAGCAGCGTGGGGGGCATGTTATCTTCCACTGCGAAAAAAGTATAATCCAAACAGAAGTTGAAGTGAGGGCTGAGAAGGTGTCGAGCCGTTCCAGTTAAAGGTCCTATATCATGCAAAATCGACTTTTTGGAGCTTTTAACCATGTTGTTATGCTATTTCCTTATCAAAAACACCCCCAGAGTGGTTTTTGGATTCATTCACGCAGTTCTCAGTAATCCTCCTGAATCCTGCGCTCTGAGCAGCTGATCCGCCCTCTCCTGGTAAACGACTGGCATGTTCAGTTGTGTCGTCACAGCGGAACGGAAGTGCTCGACGTCTGTAATCTAATGCCTTACGGCATGATTTTTATTTGTAAAACAATTTTTTTCATTATTTCTGTCGTAAGAAAAAATAAATAAAAAAAAAAAAGAAAAAAAAAAAAAAAAAAAAAAAGGAAGTGCCTGACGCTGCGCTGCCCCTGTACCGAAAACAAACGCTCCTCCTGAGCGTCCGAACGGTCTGAACAGATGGTCATGTCATGTTGCACCGAAAGTTGTGAAGAGGGAGCTTTTTCTAACCTACTCTGGAGTCTGGACACCTGTTCTTTTTTTCTTACCTCACGATAATGTCACGGAGAAAACCGCGTTTGGCTGCGAGGACTGGACTTTATTCAACCTTCCTAAAGAAGAGGCCATAGAAGTTGGCATTTCCCTCCGGGATTCAGCGACTATCAGCCACAATAGTGTTTGTCTGAGCCTGTCGCTGATGGATGCTTGATGAACCTCGGCCACAATCAAAGTGGATTAACTTTTATAACCAGCGCAAGTCCCATACTGGAAACATCAGAGTGGTGAGTCGATCAAAATGCATGTTAGCGTGTGTGTTAGCGTGTGTGTTAGCCATTTAGCCATGAAGCTGTGTTGCACATGTTAACTCCTTATAACAGCATCATGAAATAACTTCACTTTTTGCGGTGATATATATATTTCTACTACTGCTAAAGTTGTATGAGCGGCGAGAGGGGGCGGAGTTAACTGAATCCAAGCGTTTTGTCTTCCGGGTTGGAAAAATACCTCCAGAAAATACTAATATTTATCACAAAAATGAGTGCTCCGTAGTGGTAGAGGTACAATATATCATATAAAGGCCTATACTTTACTTTGGAATGGCTTAAAATAGCATGATACAGGTCCTTTAAACCGTGTAGAGGGTGAATTTAAGGATCTTCTGGTGTTTTAAAAAGAAACTGGATTATTTGGTAGAATGTAAATGATTTTAGTAAAGGGGTAGCTACTCTGGTCCACACTCCAATCTGACTACTTTTTTAGTAACACGTAATCTAAAGCATTACTTTTTCAGTAATAAAATTACTTTTCCAAGTCAGTGTGAGTTTTTGTGCGAGTCATTTTCCTCAGTCATCAATGAGACTAATAAAGTAACCTGTAATCTAGTTCAATTACTTTTGAGTAATCAGAAATCAGTAATCAGATTACTTTTTCACGTAATCTGTGGCAACACTGGATTTGAGCAGGGGCGCAAAAAGAAAATCTGCCATTGGAACCAGTATTTTTGCATTTAAGGAAAAAAAACATAATATCTGAGGGTTTATCTAATATTGTTTTAAGTGCAAAAAATACTTCAAATCAACAAGTTTATTTCCCTTCTGGAGCGATAAAGAGTAACTCAACATATTGTGTGTTCCTTATTGAATAACAGTCCGATCCAGAGGCACTGACCCATATTTAGAGTTACTGTAACTCTCTCACTTTCTCATTGACCTCAGCGTTTTCTCCGCTCTATTTTCAGAAGCAGCTGCTTGTTTGGGCCGGAAACAAGGTCCACATCATGGAAACGCTTGGATCAACAGGACCCTCTCATTCGATGTTTGAGGCATTGTGATGAAGATGTGCGGCACAGAACTGGAGATTATCTCGTGCATCTCTCATTATCTCGTCTCGTTTGGAAACAGATCGATCAGCTCAGTGCCTCCAACAATACCATCTTCAAAATGCTCCACGTGTTAAGCGTTTCAGAGGCATTTCTGTGGACTGAACTCACGGCTCGGAGCGTCTCGAAGCGTTCTCCCGAATCAAGAGTATCGTATCCTGAAGGGAGAGGCAGCAGAGCCAGAAAACACGCTTTCCTCCTCCTGATGGCGACGATAACGGGGAGGTAATCTCAGTATGGGGTTCATTACAGACACAGAAAGGCATCGAGGTTGCCAGGTGTTAGCGGGAACATTCGGTAAAACAGTGTCCCTCATTTGAGCAAATAGTTCCGATACTGATTTCTCGTTGAACCCAAAATGAACCCAATAACCTCCTCACATGCACTGCTGGCTTTGAATGAGGGGATCTGTCCCGCAAAACAGGGATTTTTATTGAGAACTAGGCTGTGTTTTACATGAAAAAAAGCTCTACCAATTTCACACAAATGCTCAAAAAGCCGCTCAAACCTGGCAACCCTGAAACACACTTCACTGATCTCTCCCAAGTATGGATGTGGTTACAAAGGGCGAATCCTGCCCTATGTGGCCACCAGATCAGGCGTTTCCTGTTTTCTACTGGAATGTTTTCCTTTTTTTTACAGTGTTGGGGTAACGCAGGGAGGATACTAGACCGAGAACGAGGGACTTTACAAAAAATTACATATTATTACTTACTTTACATCAAAATGCAACACAAGGTGGTCGATTTTGCACATTTGATGATCTTTGTCATACATTCAGACTTCCAGACTATCACTTTAATTTAAACAATATAAACGTTTAGCTAAAACATGAGAGAATTGGGGAAAGTGAAGGAAAAGACCATCTTTTATATTTAACTCAAAAGTAACTCAGTAAACAGTGATATGTTTGCATCCTGAAGGCCACTGCCAGGCTGGAACACGTTGGTGCATTTAAATTTCCCTCCGCCATGATTCAATAATGGCCTTTTAAAATGTTTCTACACAACGGCGAGCCTTGGGTTTTTGTTCATTTTGGGAACAGCCAAGTTTACTTTACACACTCAACCCAAAGAACAAACCTCTTTTATTTATTCTTAAGAAACACTTGCCTGACTCTGCGGTCACGGAGCGATTGGATCAGTTTGAACGGGCCTAACGTGCACAGATTTTCAGTTCAATAAACCGATCAGCAATTATCGGACGTGGCGACAGCTGTAAGTCCAACTCACAAAATATGATCTGAATATAAACGGACGAGAACACGGAGGCAAAATCCTCGACTCCTTCATCCATGATTAGTTTTGGCCAGGGCCGTTTCAAGATATTTGGGGGCCCTAGGCAAAACAGCGAAGTGAGGCCCCAAGCCCTCCCTGGGGAAATTGTTTTAAATTCAGATGGGATTCCTTGTATTCTGGTGCATTTTAAGAGTCATGAATTACTCTGTAGTTCGCTACACAAAGCGGCCACTACAGTGAAGGACACAGTGTCTTCAATGGCATCGTTATTGTTGTCAACAAGGCAGAAATAAGGTAAAAACATATAATTAAAAAAAATGTCTTCTCTTATATGCAGAGTAGTGTTTTTTTCTTTAACTATACAATTTATGTGGAATTAAAAGAAAGGTATTAAAATGGTGTACAATACAAACTATTTTAAAAACATTGTACAACAAGGATTTTTGTTGTCAAGGAATAACCATCCAAAATTAAGAGGTTTAGCAACGCTTGCGGACTTTAGCTCGCACAAAAGCAGTGACCAACTCTTCCATGTTCTATAACCTCCTAATGTTTTGCTCTGTTGATATAAGGGCCAGTCCTGTTAGTCTTTATTGGCTCATGGATGATCTGAGGTAAGACTTTATCAGTTTCAAAGCTGGAAAACTTCTCTCTGCAGAAGCTACAGTGACAGGAAGTGTCAGAAGGAAAGAACTTCACATCCCATAATGCCACAGACATCGGGGGCCCCTTCCAGCTGGGGGCCCCAGGCAGTTGTCTACCTTGCTTACCCCATTGCGACAGCTCTGGTTTTGGCTAATGTTAATTGAACAACATGGCGGCGCAGCGAGTGACGTCACCGTGATGATTCTCTGTGACGGTCGAGATTAGTTCGGTCTCAGCAGTTTGTTTACCGTGTGTGTCCAGCCCCGCCTTCTTTTGCACAGAGAAGAAGTGGGTGTGGCTTATCAGGCTAAAGAAACACCCCCATTCCAACCGAGCGCCTGTTGTATTTTTAGACATTTTTACACACAGACCCACGCAGCGCTCCTTTGTTCTTACCCTTTAGCTATGGAATACAAACATATTACATTTTTAAAACAGTAACTACTCATATAGAATCTATTACAATTTAAAGTAACTCAACACAGTACATTTATACCAAGGCTTGAGGACCCACAGACTGGAATAGAGCATGTTTTTGCTGCAGGTGCTTGTATGGACTGTAGCTTAAGTGTAATATGGGCCATGCTGTGCCTGAAATACAGATTGATTGTAATAATTTCCTACTTTTTGCACCACGCTGCCTTTATAATCACGTCCGTCTCCAGCAGTGACGTTGCAAAAGTGCAATTCGCATCTGAGCAGATCCACTAAACAAAGCCTCGCCTTCTTCTCCAAACACATGAAAGACAAAAGGTCGTGACAGCGCCCCCTGTCTCTGCCCTCACAGTGAGATCATCGCGCTGTCCTCGCTGACCGTCTGCCCGGGCTGAAGGTCGCGCAGAGGTCGCTCCCGTCCCGTCTCTGGATTACCTCAGGCCTGGAGCGTCGTCATAAAAATAAAAACGCCACGGGGAGAGAATTACAGACGGAGACGGGCCATGTGCGATTAAAGCGGCAAATACAGGAGCCACGAGACTTGGATTGGCACGAATCACAAAGGCTGTCACTGTTTGAAACCTGACGCTAGTTTAGACCTTCAAACGACCATGGTTTCTTCTACTGAAACATGTACAAGAGGATCCTGAATCCCAGCGGGACTTTTCCAAGGTCAGATAATTGCGAAACAAACGTCAATCTCAGAATTCTCCTCAACATGCTGAACGTTTTTGACTTATAACGTGAGAACCACTGAAACTATCAAGGGTGTGAAACGCGCAGAAAATCTGGAAAAATTTGTTAGAATTAGGGATGCAACAAACTGGAGAATTCTTCAGTGGAAATACAATATTCCACATAGAGCTGACTTTATCACAGACTACACTCCCTAAATCAGTCTGGATTTAACCAGAGCTAAATGTTGTTAGTGCTGCAGCGCGGAGTCTGCAGTGTTTACAAGATACAGGCTAATGTTGCTAACTAGCCGCTAACCAGCTCTGGTGATTCTTAAATCGCTTTATGCCCAGGGGCTTAATTCATCTGTCAAACTAACCCAGCGACTAAAAAGTCCTCAGAAAATGCAAAGCAAAGAGATACAGCATGTTCATATTGAGCTAAATTGAGCTGCAGCAAAACAATGAAAATGTTGTAGCTACTAGGGATGGGACGATACACTTAAACTCACGATACGATGCACCTCGATATGTCAAAGTCACGATACGATACGTCACGATACGATATCAAAAAAGAAAAAAATATTACTGTATAATAACAACTTGTTTATTTTTGTTTCAGTTGAACACAGGGAAACACGAGGCCTAACAGGCCAAACACAACAAGAACACTCCCTTAGTGCTGCTCTAACCCGAGGTTAATGTATCTCAGGACTGGTTCTTCTTAAAAAAAAATAACATATCATTCCTGTGACTTGACATGACGACACACTGCACCATTCCCCGGATATATATATATTTTTTTCATTTAATAATAATAATAATAATACATCGAACTTGTATAGCGCTTTTTAGACACTCAAAGACGCTTTACATCAGGGGTGGCCAACTAGTCAGTGACCAAGAGCCGAAATGTTCAACCTTGATCCTGTGAAGAGCCACAAAGGCATCGATCATTCGCGAGATCCAGGGGCGGTAGTTTATTGTGATTAAATATAATATGACCGTTATATGTAATCACAATAAAGTATAACTTTATGCCTGGCCTTTTTCTTTTGTTTTAATAATTGTATTAGATGTAATAGTTTTACTCCTCACCAAGATTGAAATAAATGTACATTAAATAAACGGACATTTTGTGCTGTTCTGCTCTGACTGGGATAGAATTATATTTTTTTATTTTTAATGCCTGAGTGTGTTAGTGTGAGGGGCCCTGCCCACTGAGCCCCCTCCTCTGGTTCGCCCCTGGCCTGTGCGCTCAGTGCCCGCAGCCTGGTCCTGACTGGACTGTGCAGAGAACGAACTTTAGGCTGCACTAAGTTCATAAGCTTTAATCAGGAGCCTCTGGAGGACGTCTGTGGTTATGTTTTATGTTGCATTTGTTACAGTTACAACATGTGACAGAAAAGACAATGACTTTGCGTATTTCCGCGTTACGATGTCGCGCTTCGCATCATGTGCTTCATTAGAGCTCCGCTTTTTTCTATTTCCTAATTTTGATCTTTTTCTGTGAATATGAGGCCAACTTTCGTCAAATAAAGAGTAGGCTAATCAGAAACTTGAAAAGCACAGAAGCTGGTCCCAGTGCCACGATCTGCCTGACTGTTGTTTACCTACATCCCGCTTTGAGTGAGGCTGGTGCACGGGCACCTTTTACACGCCGCCTCGAAAAGGAGGGAGATACGGACATTCATGCGTGTAGAGATGGGAACACATGAACTATGGTTGGATTTTTGGTCAAGATTCTTAAAGACTATTACAGTTTATGGGGAATGTGTAGGCTACCATGCGGCTCGAGAGCCGCGTGTTGGCCACCCCTGCTTTACATTAAAAAAAAATAAATAAAATCTTTTATTTTTTTATTTCGCGATCCATTTTTTTTTAACTCGATGCATTTCGTCACGTTTTGTATCGCGATATTTCGTCAAACGATATTTCGTCCCATCCCTAGTAGCTACTGGCTAAGCTGCTATAAACACACGGGAAAATCCACACAAAGCTGTAGTAAAAGGCGAAGCATTTAGCTAATGAGTAACCATCTAAATACTATTGTTAAATAAAAATAGATAAATGAATGAAAAGCACAGGCCTTGACGAGCTTCTGGACATGGGCTGTTCTGTCTATGACGGACGGCTGAAAGATATATCGTTATCGAATCGATAGAGATGAACATT
This sequence comes from Proterorhinus semilunaris, assembly GCA_021464625.1. NCBI lineage: Eukaryota > Metazoa > Chordata > Actinopteri > Gobiiformes > Gobiidae > Proterorhinus > Proterorhinus semilunaris. The sequence continues at coordinate 3,251,823 of CM038360.1, read as the reverse complement.
CAAGATATTAATATTGAAAAAGCAAGATATAAACAATATAGATTCTTAAACTGCACTCTTTTGTATTAGATGTTTTTATTTTTTCAGAAAAATTCTGAAAAAAGTTATATCGATATCGAGATATTTGGCATGAAGAAGAGAAATTAAATGTTGTCAATATCTTCTCTTAAAAGTGTCGCCTACTTTACTCAAGGAAATGTAAACGAGTAAATTAACTAATTGCTAACCAATCTGCTGTGAAAAAGTCCGTCTATAAACCGTTTATTCATTTCAAAGAGTCTGTTGAAGGAAATGCCTGGTACTCTTATCGGTATTTAGTATCGGCAAATACTGAAATCAAAGTACTCGTATCGGTTTTAGAAAATACTGCGCATTTTGTACACAAGGCGAACTCAATAACAGAATAACAGAAGATATTCAACTGCAGAAATGTTTAGTGCAGTGTTGCTCCAGGGGAGTCGGATAGTTAAAGATAACTTAAGGCCCTTCCACTCAAATGCAATACGCTCACACAAACTGACACAGCTGCTCTGCATGTATATATCAGACTTTCCCATGTGAACAAAGTCATTCCATTCTGTCCTAATTATATTTGCTAGCGCAGCATGTCCTACGTTTGGAACGGGACAAAAATATTTTCAGTCGACGCCAACAACAAAATCCTGTTAGAAAAGATGAAGCCTCAACATCAACTTCTGAGAGAAATAAAAGCGAGAGTTCCATGTGTAGGTGCAGGTAACAAGAAAGTAATTACACACGTAAGTACAAATAACTTCACATTAAAGTAAAAGGGTTAATAACGGTGTTCATAGCGTCTCACTTTAATTACAGCATTAAAAGTCATTAAATTGTGCCAAAATCAAGGTCTTAAATGTCATTAAGCTTTAAATTGAATTAAAACTGACATTCAATCTAAATTTCCCTGAAAATGATGATATTACTTAATAATGTTTAGTCATCGAAAATATGAAAACTATGGGCTAAAACATATTCGGCTACAGTTTAGGCTGCAATTCGAGGCGGTTCTTGGTTGAAGCACGTTCCATTCAGACTAAAACGTTGCCGAGGTGAATTGAAAAAGCCTCAAGGACAAAAGGCACAGCATGTTCAGCTAAAAAACGCGCTCTGAAACTACCTCTGGAGAAGTTTGTTGTTGATGAAGCAGCGGAATAAACAGAACGGCAGTATATTATTATTCTATTCTAACCTTTGCACTGACTCGACGGCGCTCTCTCTCGCCCTCCTGCTGTGCCTGTTATTTCCCCGCAGACCTCACCTTCCTGCACATTTACTCTGAGTCACCCCAAAACAAACCGTGTTAACTCCAGCTTTTCTGCTGCCTTCACTGCACTGAGAAAACACTCACGAAGTCCGTAAATTAACCTTCTCCAATGGCGCCAAAGTGAGAGGAAAGAGTCAGAACATGAAGACTATCAAGAGCGACTTCACTCACAGCCTCTTGACTGGAGTTTCTTCTCTTTGCAGACCATGAAAGAAGGAGCACATGCATTTGGAATGGAACGTCTCGGTCCAATCCTTCACAGCGACGGGTTTATTTGCACGTTTCCCGACTTTCTAGGAATATCGTATCGGAGACAATATCATTGAAATGTAGGTTTTTCACAGACGAACAAAAGTAATTTATTCCACAGCAAGAACAATAATGTAATGTTCCATAAATACCAAGTAAAGCGATGTTTGAAAACATAAAACATCCAGTCAGGTTGTTCTAAATGTAACCGCTGATGTCGAGGCTGATGGAGGAAGGAAAGGTGAAGGTCTTCAGAACAAGGGCATCCTACTGACCAACCAGGAGAGACTAAACCTAACAAACGTATTTGAAAGCATTTCATAGGCCTCAGAGGCGGGGGGAGTAGTCCAAATATTTACTCAAGTAAGAGTAACAACTTCAACGAGGCAAAGGGGGCGGGGCCTCCACAGAGCTTGATTGACAGGCTCTGGAGTCAATGCACTGAAAATGCTTCCACTATTTAGGGCTGATAAACAAAAACCAGCGTGGTTAAAATATTTCACGCCAGCCCAGCGTCGTCACATGGGCCATGGCGACTTTGAGAAAAACTATTTGGAGCCTGGATTTATGCCGTTTTAGGGAGGTTAGAATTAGGGCTGAACGATATGGACAACATTTTATATCTCGATATTCATGCCAGATATCTCGATATCGATACGATATAACTATGGGTTAGGTGAAAACTAAGCATTTTTCAGAAAAAGAAAATCATAATACAAAAGAGTGCAGTTTTATTGATGAAAATCTATATCGTTTAAATCTTGCTTTTTCGATTTTAATATCTTGAATCGAAAGGAGCAGCTGAGGTGGCTAGGGCATCTGTTCCGGATACCTCCTGGTCGCCTCCCTCGGGAGGTGCTCCAGGCATGTCCTATTGGGAGGAGGCCTCGTGGAAGGCCCAGGACACGCTGGTGGGACTATGTCTCCGAGCTGGCCTGGTGTTGCCTCGGGGTCCCCCCAGAACAGCTGGAGGAGGTGTGCGTGGATCGGGAAGTCTGGGCATCTCTGCTGAGACGCTGCCCCCGCGACCCGGCCCCGGATAAAGCGGAGGAAAATGGATGGATTGATATCTTGAATGTTCATATCTCGATATCGATACAATAACGATATATCTTTCAGCCCTAGTTAGAATCCTGTCTACCAAGTGTCTTTTGGAGTCGCCCCTGGCCACCAGGGGGCGGTATTAAAGCAATGTCCGCTCCCCAACATGAGGACCATAGAGGCACGTTCATTGGCTTATACACAATGAAAGGATTAAGCTTAGAAGAAGAGGAAGAGCTTTATTTATAAAGCTCTTTCACAGACGTGCTCACAAAGCGCTTTACATGAGACAAGTGTACGTCGACTCGGTGGTGCTGAGGTGCCTTCAAGCTTCAGTTTCCCCTGAGGGAGACCGACAGAAGCGCCGTCACGACTGCACACGTCTGACCATCGTCACTCATTCAGACACACATCATTCACCCTGGGCCTATTGTACATGTTTTTAGTGGTCGGGGAAACCAGAGTACCCAGAGGAAACCTACGCAGACACGGGGAGAACATGCAAACTCCACACAGACAGGCCCCCAGCCAGGTGGGAATCGAACCCTGGACCTCCTAGCCGCTCTGCTTGAGCTCTGAGAAGAGCCCGGGCTCCTGTGTCCTCGGTGAAACCCCTCTGCAGCCAGACTTAAGCGGGACATGCATTTTTCATTAAACGGGACACACTGGCACACGAGTCATTTTGCTCTCGTCCTCAGAAGCCCCCACGTGTTACAAACTCCTCATAAGTCACACTATAACCTTTCATTATTATCGTCACGCATCGTTTCCATCATAAAAGAGTCCACACAGTCAAACTCCAAGTACACACTGTAAAAAAATAAATAACTAGAGTACACTGAAGAAAAGTCATATCTTGATCAATTAAGAATTAACTTATTTTGACTTGCAAAGGAGAAAAATCTGCCAATGGAATAAGATTAAAATCAGGATTATTTTTTGGGGCATTCAGAACACAATACTTCCATTTAGAACTAAGTTTACGGTGCTGAACTTTTTCCCCCGCAACCCTTGAACGCCTCCGCCTCTGGTGCTGCTTTGCTTTGTAATCACAAGGGGAAAAAAGACCCGACGGCTCCTGTAGATATCGGATTATTAAACAAACGGTCATCAGGATTTCAGCTGCAGGTCGGTCAGATGTTTATCAGTTCACGATCTTTCAGTTTTTTGTCGCAATAAATGATTTTTTACTCGTTTTATGTGCAATAGTTGCTCCACTGGCAGACCACCTTAATTATTTCAAGCAAAATGTACTTATTTTTTTAGATTACTTTTCGTAGTGTGGTATAAATGTCTCCATTTGAACGTAATTTAAATTGGAGTTGTTTTGACTTTAAGAGTTAGTTTGGACATTTGATTATTTCACATGTTCAGAGACGTTTCTGACTCGTTTCAATACATGTCGTCTTCATTTCAGGTAAGAACATTTCTCTTTTCCTATTGGCAGTTTTACTTTCTTACTTAACCCCTAAACCTCTAAACCAAGTGCATTTCTAAAAGGTCACAGCCTCATGTGATAAGACCAATCTGAACGGATCCGTTTCCTTGCGCTGTTGCGGCCCTTTTGGCTTTTCCTTTCATTGCATTTTTGTCACATTTCTGTTATTCTTTGGTCTCACTTCTCATCCACTTCCCCCCCAAGAACCTTCTAGATTTGGGTAAAGTCAAACTGGAGAAAAAGTGCTCGGTGCAGTTGGAGGTTAAGAGGTTAAACACATAGTACCCTATGTCGAACCCGGGAAAACTATGGTCTCAGTCAGAACTTGAACATCATTCAGGCAAAAAAAATAAATAAACGTATCGCAATGAAATCTAAAATAGAAAATGAGTAATAAGCCCAAGTGCGTCCTTACAACGCGCGCGCGCTGCTACAAAGCTCAAAGTCAAACCATCGGCGCTCGTCTCGTGCTCACCGTGGTCCAACAGTGACCCTAATAATCTCCCCCCAAAGCATTTCTGGAGCGTCAGAGCCACCCTGTCCGCGCTGGAGCCACACACAAAGACACAAAGACACAAAGACACAAAGACGCAAAGACACACAACAGAAACATCTCGCGCCTGTCGCCTGCGACGCTCGCGTTCTCGTAACGAAGCCGGTGTGCGCCCTCACATTATGACGCACGGGAGAGACGGCCACGGGGGGAGAAGATGGGGGGGGGGGGAAGGGGAGGGAGGGGTTCTCTGAAGGCGCCGATGACCTTAGGATTTCGAGTCAATCGTACGAGGCAGAAGCATCTCCTCCACGCCGCCGCCTCGTGCGATAAGCGCGTTGCCTAATTGCCCGCGCGCGCGCTTCGGTCGCTTTCCCTCCTCCCCGGTGCCAGTCAAATCTACCCACTCGCTTCAGCGGGCTGTCGGCGCCTCCAGGCATGTCACGTGGCGTGGAAACGGGGAAACAAAGTCGCGAGTTTGCGGCGACAAGGACGAGCGGCGCGTCCACCTGTCCGTGAAGCACATGGCGACATTGGGCGACGCGTCGGGACTCACCGATGGTCCTGGATCCGATGCAGCCCATGGCGTCGCTCACAGAGGCTGGCGGGGGGCGCGGGGGGTACGGTCCGTGCGCGGGGGCATATTTGGGTCCAGGCTGGGTCCTCGTGTAAAGCTCCGTGCGCGGCGGCGGCGGCTGCGGCTCCTCTTCTCCCTCGCGCTGTGAGGAGGTGGTGACGGCGGTGGATACGAGGCAGGATCATCCCCGCCCTGTTTCCCTCTCTCTCTCTGGCGCGCGCGCGCTCTCTTCACAAGCAGGGACGGCTTTATCTGTCACTCACGTATGGTTGGATTGTTCTTCGTATTTTTCACGTTTTCGTTTTTTTTGTTTGAACAATCAGGGGGTTTCAAAGTAGAGACTCCGTAATCGAAAGTATTGTCTTTGTACAAACGTGAAGAAAGGCGCCCATACTGAAGGCTAGAGGGGGCGATATATCGTCGACAGGATCATATCGAAATTGCTGTTTGGAAAATATGCAAATTTACAAATTTAGTTTATCGCCAATGTCAAGAATCGTGTGAGATGTTTCATCAGTATCGCTTCATCATCGTTATCGAGAAAGTCCCTACGAATTATGAGATAGTCATTTTTGTCAAGTTGAATTCCCTTTGGAGCATTTGCTGAACAACATTTTAGATTTGCCCCAGAATTACACTGCCCGACCAAAAGACAAAAGTGTCCTTTACCTTTTTATTTTTTATTATTATTTTTATTTACATAATAAAATAAGACAAACTTTAAACCCCCCACCCAACCCCAGCCACTCCCACGTGCATTCAAACCACAATCACAATCATCCACACATTCATATTTTGACAGGAACACAAACTATAAACACAAAGCAAACAAAAATAAAATCATTAAAAAAAGAAAAATAAGATGAAATCACTAATACCGATCAAAACCCGATACTTTACCCTTGTGTAACTGTTCTGATCTGGAGTCGCTGGGATGGCCTTCAGGGAGGAGACTGCGGAATCCACGGGCCAGTTCCAGTCGACTGAACAGTTTCATACACCAGGCTATCAGGAAGCTGAACTTCCTCCCTTCCCTGCCCTGCACAACAAGGACGACGGAATCAACTACTTCGATTCATTGTGAAATTAATTGATAAAATAAAAATGAATTGAATTGCGCAGCTGGTCAGGTTTAGGTTCAGCGACTCTTTGTGCCCAAACAATGAGATCAGAACAAAACCCGAATGACCAGGTTAAAAAGAATGTTCAACTTTGGAAATTTACCATGGAAATTAACAGGAATTTATGGGAATTAACACAACTGAGGTTCATGAGGTTTAGGAAACTTGTGTTTTGATGTAGGCCTCACATTCCTTGTAGCTCTGGGGTGTGATGTCACTCACATGTAGGTTTACAGTTCAAAACATAATGAATGGGTTCACCGATTGTTCATTCAACAAAAAAAAAGCAAAAGATTTCATTATTTAAGCATTCTGGCAGTTTTAATTCCCAACATTTCCGAGCTCAAGTTGAAAATGTTATTTCTTCTTCCCTGATGGCACAGGCATATTCCAAGATGACGGCGCCGGGATTCATCGGGCTCACGTTGTGAAAGAGTGGATCGGGGAGCGTCCAGATCGGAACCCCATTGAGGATCTTTGGGATGTGCTGGAGAAGCCTTTGCGCTGTGGTCGCACTCTCCCATCATCAACACAAGATCTGGGTGAAACACTGACTCGGCAGAAGCTTATTATTATTATTATTTTTATTCGGGCTCAAATGTGGCCCCCGTGTAGAGCAACTCATCACTACGAAAAAACATGAAAACGAAACTAAAAAAAGAGTCGCCAGACGCTTCAAATAGCCGTATTCGCCTCCGGAGACGGATGGTGGCCCAGTACCTCTGCCCTATATCGTCTACACGGGCGCCTGAAACGATTTCCTCTCATTTACTGCAGGGTTTCCCAGACTATTTGTGCCGCCACGACAGAAACAACCAAACCTACAGCGGTTAAACTGTAAGACAAGACAAAATGGAACTAAATCTCTGTGTGTCTGATCCGATGGAAGACCTCATTGTTTGATGCATTATATTCCGTCCACGCCCGCTCGATACAGCTACGAGGACGTGATTAAAAGTCATCTATATTTTGCGAGCGTTTCCGAGGCACTTGCTCTGACGTCAAACAGAACATTTTCTCTCCCGGGGACGTCGCCATTAGCCGTGATTTAAAGCGCTCTCGGTCTCTGAAATACTAATTGGTGAAGTGCGATGGAGCAGCAGACGTCACGACTGAAGGATAAATCAAATCGAACATTTAAAAAAAACGGTCGCTCTCGGGCAGAAATGTGCCGCTTCACTTCTGTGTGATCAAGAGACAAAAGCTCTGACCTGTCCCGGGTCAGTCCGTGCTCAGAAATACTTGTCTCTGGGTGTTTGGGTGTAAACGTTTGGCACTTGATTACGGAAAGGTGGTGGAAAGTAACAAAGTAAAACGTAATGTACGAGGAAAGCGCTTCTCGTTGGTCCTCATGGCAGGGAGCTGACATTGCAGCGATGTCACCCCCTGGTGGTCAGGTGTGACTCCAAAAGACACTTTGTAAACAGGATTCTGATGAAGACTTTGCGCCTCCCTAACACTCCAAAGAGTTTCTTGTTTTACGAAAAAATGCTGTAACTCGTATTTTTAACCACGCTGTTTTTGTGTTGTAGAAATAAAAGGTTTAAGCGTGTTTGATTGACAGGCTCTGGAGCTCTGGAGGCTCGTAGATGGTCCACCTTTTTGCCCGTTTAAGGAACATGATCTGTATGAGGAGATTGAGCAGCCATGTTAATTTCACAGACCACTCTGGATCCTTATCATGAATGGGGCTGAATGGCTAACTATCGATTTCTTGTATGTTATATCTACACACACAGATATGCAGAATAGACCCATCTCCCAAATCTTGTTCACAAATGTGTCAATCTGTGTTAGTGAGAACTTCTCCTTTGTCAGAGAATCCCTCCCCCTCACAGATGTGGCACATCCAGATGCCGCGCCGGCACATCGCTCCTAATCGCCGGTAAGGGACCACTATGCTAAAGTGGCTATGATAGTTAGCATACAGGCTACTTTCCCTCACCCCTTCCTAACTGATAGCCCATTTCGGACGCTTCTTATCATGGCGGACGCTGACGCACATCTGATTTATCGTAAGACCTCTTAACAATTTACTGCTCTCATAAGGGGCTTCTGAGCCGCTCTTTGTCTGACCCGTCACCTAGGACCTGTTTGCCCTGGGAGACCCTACCAGGGGCACGAAGCCCCCGACCACAGAGCTCCAGGATCATTCAGGCTCAAACCCTCCACCACGTTAATGTGGCGGCTCCAGGAGGGGGACAATAAACACAAGTGCATTTTGATGATGATGATGACGGTGGCGCAGATGGTAGAGCGGGTCGTCTCACGATCGAAAGGTCGGGGGTTCGAATCCCGCCTCCTGAAGGTGCACGCTGTCATTGTGTCCTTGGGCAAGACACTTCACCCACCTTTCCTCCAGTGTCTGTGCACATTGGTGTATGAATGGGTGAGAGGTTCCTTGCTGTAAAGCGCTTTGAGTGCCTAATGTAGGTGGAAAAGCGCTATATAAGTTGAGACCATTTACCACGATGATGATATTGATGATGATGATGAGGACATGTCGCCCATTGAGCATGTTTGGGATGCTCTGGATCGGCGTATACAGTGACAACGGGCTGTGCTGAGCCCTCCAAAAAAGCACTACTTTTATTGTAGACAGCCTAAGACACACCTGTGACGGGGGACGGATTCTCTTAGCAAAGGAGAAGTGCTCACGAACACAGATTTGGACAGAGAAATGGGTTCACCCCAAGAAAAATGAGCACAAAAACAAAAGTGTGTGTTGAGCGCAGATTGCCTGAAATCAGAAATACATGGATTAGCTCAACAGTTCACATTAAATGTTCCTCTCAGATGTTGTTTTATGTTTAGCCATGAACCAAATCTCATCGTTCTGAAATTGACGTCGCTACCTCAGAATATTTGTCACCACACATTTTCCTCTGCGAAGCCGTTCTTCCAGACGGCTGCGCAGGTTTTGGGGCGGCAGGTTTTTGGAGACGTCTCGCCTCCCCGCCTGTCAGCCCGGAGCTCAGTAACGAATACCAAAAACACCGGCCGCATTTATTACGGTCTGTTTTTAGACCCGCTGTTTACCGCGGCGGCCTGTCATGACAAGAGCGCGGCGTTTCCTCCGGCGCCGTGTCAAATGAACGAAGGAATACAGATGAGATTTTGATTGGACGCGCACTGTAGCTGCGAGACGGGAGAAGTGCTCTTGCAAAACGGCGTGGGGATCGTAATGGAATAACTGAGGGGAAAGACGTTCGCTGTGGGATTTTCGTGGTCAGGTTAAAGTACTTTTGATGGCGTCGAACGGGTTCAGCCTGGATTAGACCCCGCTGAAAAACAGGACACTTTAAATATGACTTAAAGGTGCTTGATATATTGATATGTTCTGCTCGTGTCTGCGTAGGTTTCCTCCGGGCACTCCAGTTTCCGCCATCACTAAAAACATGTACAGTAGGTTTGTTAAAGGGACTATACAGAGTTTAAAATGTTCAAACTAAGTATTTTCATCCCCCTACATGTTCCAGCCATGTCCTAAAGGTGTAGAATGAGCCCAGACCTGTCACTCAAAAAGGTGTTACTTCGGGTCGGAGGTGCCGTCATGCACGAGCTTAATGTAGAGACTGCAGTTACGCGTAAGACCTGAGGTGGCAGTAGTGAGTATAAAATGACCAACTTGCATCTAGTCTCTTTAGAGGAACAGGCCACCGTTTTCCCGTACATAGATATGTTCTTACCTGAGCTTAGACGAGTTGATGCGTACCTGTCTGGTCTTTACGCGTGTGCTCAGTCGTGCAAAAACACCAAAGATGTTGTTAGCATTTAGCCTCTCCTCCCTCTCCTCTATGGGGCCAAACGGGGATGAAGTTAGAAGAAGCTCTTCCACATTTTCTCTATTTAAATACAGTTACGTGAGTAGTTACATGATCCAAGTCTAGTCACACAAAATGAAACATAAAAAGGGGAACTATATTGTGAGGCGTAATAACACCATAGGAGCACTTTGACGTCCGCGCAGTAATATCTTCACTTTACTGCGCTTAGAAAATCGACATGTTCAATTTTGTGTGACTATACTTGGATCGTGTAACTACTCACGTAACCGTATTTAAATAGGGGAAACGTGGAAGAGCTCGGTCGCTTCTAAGTTCACCCCTTTCACCCGTCCCATAGAGGAGAGGAGGAGAGGCTAAATGCTAACAACATCTTTGGTGTTTTTGCGTGACGTAGTTTTGCAGAGGGGGGGTTATTGCACATGTTACTTTAGAGTCTTTACAGTCTTGTTGTGGCGATGAAGGCCTTGCGGTAGCGCTCGGTCTTGCACTGAGGGTGTCTCAGTCCTCCACTGAAAGAGCTGCTCAGCTCCTCTACAGTCCGGTGCAGTGGGTGGGAGGAGTGTGTCTGTAATGCTTGGTTACATGCTTCGTTTTAGTGGTGGTAAATGTGTTTAGTAGATCATGTAGTAAAACATAATAACAATAAAAAACAGCCCCAGCTAGAGTTTACATCACCAGCCGCCGCTGCCGTGTTTAGCCCCGACTCTGGCACGAGCAGGAGAGCACTCCCCAAAGCGCTGGACTAATGTGGTCGTATGTCACGGTTCATAGACAGGCTTTGAGCCGTCGAGCAGCCGACACAATGATACTCCGCTTCTATCTTTAGGCTTGTATACTTTTGTCTGATATGCAGCTGGGACAGATCGTGCCGCAGGCCTTTAGTTCATTTGTTAAGTTACTGAAGTCGTTTGAAGGTCCAAAGCAAAATTCAACTCGCTCTAACGGGTTGTTTTTAGTTGCCTTCACACCGATGTAAAAGTGAGCTCACCTGCTGTTCTGCCCTATTTTTATTTATTTATTTTATTTTATTTGAACAGGGACAGTGTACAATCTACATTCGCCTCAGAAAGGAGAGATGCGTTGTACCAGGTTATAGCACTTGTGCTAATTTCCACCTGCAGTCCCTGGGCCTATTGTACATGTTTTTAGTGGTAGGGGAAACCGGAGTACCCGGAGGAAACCTACGCAGACACGGGGAGAACATGCAAACTCCACACAGAAAGGCCCCGTCCAGGTGGGAATCGAACCCGGACCTTCTAGCTGTGAAGCACGAGCGCTAACCGCTGTGCTAACCACTGTGCTACCGAGCGCTAACCGCTGTGCTACCGAGCGCTAACCGCTGTGCTACCGTGCCGCCCGTGACTATATGTAAAAGTGTTTCTTTAAAACAGGTTAAAAATGGTTCTTAATCATTTAGAAATAAATGTTATAATTCATGTTAAAAGACGCTAATTTAGTTAAAAAGTATCTCTACATTCAGAATTGGTTTAGCTGAGCTTTATTTTGAAGGCATGTTCAATAGTTGCAATGCATTATGGGTAGAGGAAGCAATAGCCAGACGGGTAGTACAGCGGTTAGCGCTCGTGCTTCACAGCTAGAAGGTCCGGGTTCGATTCTGCTGGGGTCTTTCTGTGGAGTTTGCATGTTCTCCCCGTGTCTGCGTAGGTTTCTTCCGGGTACTCCGGATTCCCCTACCACTAAAAACATGTACAATAGGCCAGGATGAATGAGAGTGTGTTTGAGAGTGCGCATGGGGGACGACGGATGGAAATTAGCCCAAGGCTACAATCCGGTGTGGCTTATTCATTAACTTGCACTGTCCCGACCAAATAAACCAATAAACAAATAAAACGTGGTGCCCAAACATCCTCCTGTGTCTTAAGGCATTATTTACACCTCAGAAAGCGATGACTGTAAGTGTATGTTTGGTGAACTTGGTGTGTTTAGAGATCGTTTTTCTTATGTTGTCACCAGTATTTAGTCATTTCCCAAGAGCCTGTTAAGCGGAGAGTACTGCGCTAACGATCTAATTAGCATAGGAAAAGATCGCGAACATGCTAATTAGCATCACCTAATGCTAACGTTACTCCTAATTTCTGGCATTAGCCATTTTGTGGCGCATTTATTTCCTCATGGTGTTGCATTGAAGTTAATTTCTGTTTCACTCAGTTCCTGGCTCACGAAAGAACGATTCTGGCTCGCTGTTGACCTGCGTTCACACACGCACCGTATCAACACGTAGCGATAACAGTGCACCTGCCTTTTTGGAAACACGAAATGTGCAAATGCGGCGCTAAAATATTCCAGCCGGAGTGGAGAGCAGTAAAGCGCCGTCAGCCGCCGGTGTTAAAGATGAGAGTTACTGAGAGGCCAAAAGGAAAACGTATCAAATCTCCTGTTATTGTTGGCGTAGACTTCGTACCGTGAGTAGCCTCTTCGTCGGATCCTATTATCTCAGCACACTCCGCACTGTTCTTGGCTGACTAACACGAGAACGCGGAGAAGCCTTAAAAATGAGAGTGGCCCCGGAGACTGTGCGGAGATGGAGGGATGGAGGAAAGGAGGGGAAGTCTATGAGTCACGGTGAGCCCGGCGAATTTATGGGGGGGATCTGGAGACACTCGCGGGGAGGAATAAAAGGTATTAGTATGCGGCCCGCGAGGAAGGAAGGAAGACGAGGAGAGGAGGCGAGGAGCTGACAGGAGGAAGAGGGGAAGGGGAGACAGGACCGCGGGGTTTCAGGCCACTGTGGTCAGAAAAGTCAACTCCTTTGCAGAACATTCGAGGGTTACATGTTTCTATCGCCTCATCTGCCTTTTTCTATGTCCACTTAGTTATATTTCTTTCAATACCAGTACTTTAACGATACTTAATTTAATATTTTTTCCGAAGCCTATACTAGGATATTTGTCATCTAGAACCAGAACAATAATAATGTGTGTGGAAGATCTGCAAAATTACAATATCGGGTTCATCTCCAATGTCAAGAAATTCCTGTTTCAGCCATTCATCGCTCCAGATCCTCTTCTTAAGCTTCCTCGTCCATTGCTCGGCTGTTTCCCAGCTGTGCTGCCACCCTCCTCCGCCTCTTCTCTGCCTGGCCTCTCCACGGCTCTGCTCGTCATTGTCAACTGGCCGCCCCAGGACCTCATCCTCTACCACCACCAGTGTCCAGACTCCAGGGGATGACGCTCATTTATCATCATTGTGTATTTTATATCAGTCTGAGCCACGATCATGACTCATGTCTAATAAAACTTTCCACCGTGTTTATGGGAGTCTTTTCAGGTTGAAATAATTAAGGCGAGTCTCCAAGTCTCCGACAGATCTCAGGGAAAAAATTAAAATTGCCACAGCTGCTTGAGACGGTGTAGACCTCTCGGAGACCGTGCGGAGACTCCGTCGAACCTGTTCTTTATCGCTGGGACTACCTGGAGATTCGCCTTATCTCCGGGGGACTCTAGTCTCCAACTAGTCTCCAGGCCCTTTGTTTGTGTGAAATCAATCCGAGCATTGTCACCTGGGTCATAGTGACTTTTAGAAAAAAATAATTAGAATCCTGTCTACCAAGTGTATTTTGGAGTCGTCCCTGGCCACCAGGGGGTGGTATTACAGCAACGTCAGCTCCCCGCCATGAGGACCATAGAGTAGGGGTGGGCCATATCGTTATTGCAATATAATTATTTGATATCGTTGTCATTTTTTTTTATCTCAGCTCCATCAGAGCAGCATAAACACTGACTGTAGAACACGGAACAGGTGGTTAAAAGGTCAAATGAGATTAAGGACGCTTGAGTAGATCATATTTGCGAGGAAATTAGTATGCCATTAAAAAAAAAAAAGAAGAAAATATCACTGAATTAATCTTCCCTATAGGCGTAAGGCTGGGATTTTGAAGTACAATTTGTCCATTGTCAATTATATCGTCAAATACATCGTTATCGTGATAATTTATTTTTTATATCGTGATATATATTTTAGGCCATATCGCCCTGCCCTACCATAGAGAAGCACGTTCCTCGCCCACACTGGCTACGACGAAGGGCACAGGAAGTTTGGAGGTAACAGCGATTCATTCTCCCGAAGGCAAACTCTGTGCAGCAAAACCTTTGGGAATATTGTGAATCGTACCTGCAGATCAAGAGGGTTTTTACTGTAACAATACCGGGGTCTATAATGTAAGACCACAGATAAAAGTGAGTTATATTATGATCTCGCGTTTGTCTTTCTTGCCTTTAACCACATGTCGATGTTGAGCGCTTTGGTCTCAGCAGAGTCACAGAGAAAACACAAGCATCGATTTGACACGAAATCAATAAAGACGACATTTACTCTGAACCGTTCTGCGCACTCACAGTCGGAGAGCGGAAATATAAATACAATAAACTATTAACCTCTCACCTTAACCGGATGCACTTTCTCCAACTTACCCAAATCTAAAAGCTGCTCAACTGGAGAGTTTGCAGCCTATAGGCCAGAGTAACGCCTCATTTGAAAGCTAAGACCCACAAAACTGATCGTGGCTTTTTTGTGTCACATTTTTGAAACATTTTTATGGCTTTTTTATTTTGCTTTGTCATCACTTTTTTGTGTTGCTTTTGTTTGTTTTTTATTGTGTTCTATTTTGTTGCTTTTCTGGCACGTTTTTGTCCCATTTTTGTTGCGTTTTTGTTTGCAGCCTGCAGACCGGTGCTATGTCTCATTTGAAAATGTTCTCAAACAATAGATACATTTAAAAATATGTTCAAGGATATGCAGATGGAGAAATATATACAAAAAACATAACTTATATGCTGAAATGAATGAATGAAAACAACTATGAAAACTATTTTTTTTGTTTGTTAAAATTATTGATTTTTGTAAAACCAAAAACCATGTCACAAATCTGTTGAATGGATCACCTGCCGTTTTGGTCGATTTTCCTATAACTATTACAAAGGGGCATGGACAATAAGACAATGTCTTCCTCATGCTCCTTTTCACCATGTACTGTTCGTATTAATGTATGACCCTGTAAAGAAAAATATGAACATGGATGAATAAATAAATAAATGAATGAAATGATGAAAGCTAAGACCAACAGAACTGATCTAAATGGATCTTTTTCATCGCTTTTTTTTGTCACTTTCTCATTGTTTTTTTTTGTGCCACTTTTTTGTTGCGTTTTCATCCTCATTTTCCTTTTGTTTTTGTCGCCACATCGAGGCTTTTTTCAAGAAGCTTTTAGATTTGGGTAAAGCCAAATTGGAGATGGATAATGGACACGTCGGAGTGCATTATCCCGCTCATACCATGGTCCCGTTCATTGGGGCCTGTCAGAATCGAGTATTTACCCAGACCAGAGACCAGACCATGGTATAATATCTAATATCGATCTTTCTGTTGGATTTGTTTAAATACCTCATTCCTAGTCTGATTTGTTGAGTTTTTTATTTCAAAAGGCAAGGCCAAATTTGTATACGAAAACATAAAATGAGAGAAAACTTGCAATACATTTATTCCTCATATTTATGCCAGGGAACCACAGCAGGAGTTTCAAATTAATATCTCTACATTTGAAAAGTTTCCCTATTCCCCGGCCTCCCTCTGTGTTTTTAAACCCGTCTCTGAATGAAAGGGCTGCAGAGCGGATGAATTATGAATGAACTTCGCCCACCTCGTCTCTGTTCTCTCGCTCACCTGGGCCCCTGCCAGATCTCCCATCATGCTTTGCTGCTGCTGCTGAGGCCAGTTGGTCCCGGAGGACGGCGACAAGGGCGTGGACTTCGCTCTGACAGGGAAACCAAGACTCCGGGCGCCTGAAGCAGAAAGAGACGAGACGGAAATGATGGATGCGATTTAGACTCAGCGTTTTCATTGAGGCGAGATGCTGCCGGTGAACACAATTTATCTAGATTTTAGTTTAAACGGCTCGAATTTCTGACTCGATTCAATACATTTCGTCTTTATTTCAGGTCGATTTTATTTGCCAATGGGTAAGAAAATCGCTTTACTTTCGAAATCAGTCTGAAATGTCGTCAAACGAGCAAAGGGAACTGGGTCTGATCAGGAACAAAGTCTAACGGCTGGCAGGAGGTGGAGGAGCTGACCAGTGCAGGACACCACGCTCTGAAACAGGGACAACCCTTAGGAAGCAACAATAACTCCACCAAAAAAAAGAGAAAAAAAAGCGTAAAAAATGGGACAAAAACGCAGCGGGAACGCAACAAAAAAGTTTCAATCAGTTTTGAAGGTCTTAGCTTTCAAATGAGGTGTTACACTGGCCTATAGGCGAGAAGCTTTTAGACTAATACTACTCTTGGTTAAGTTGGGGGTTAGGAGGTTAAACCCAGGCGTGATATTTAACTTCTTGAATAAAGGCTCTTTATGTTGAATTTGAATCGGGTTAACTAACATAAGACCAGATGGTCGGGGGTTCGAATCCCAGCTCCTGAAGAGGCACACTGTCGTTGTGTCCTTGGGCATGACACTTCACCCTCCTCGCCTCCTGTGTCTGCGTTAGGAGTGTGACAATATATCGATTTTCCGATATATCGCGATATTTTGCGGGACGATACGATACCGATACTTTTTATTCCGATATCGGTACTTTTGATGACGTCATGCATATTAATGAGCAACGTCATGCATACTAATGAGGCAGCAGTGGTCCACTGTTTTCACAGACAACAGAGGCCATTAATGATCAAGAATTCAGTCAGGACAGCAGGGGGCAGCACTGCAGCTTTAAGCACTTAGACCAAACACTGTCACACAAATAAATTACTTTTAATGATTATAAAGTAGAGTAATTTGGGGTTGGTTTATTACTTTTGAAATAGGACAGTGGTTTCTTGTTTATTTAAATGTAAATGAAGTCGCTGACAGATCTATAGACCCCGTGTGTAAGTCAGGGAACATTTATAAAAGTGGTACAAAGCACATGGAAATAAATGTAAATGATGAATAATATGTAGTATTTTAAAATAAAGGTTAAAAGTTTTTTTAAATCGTGATGTATCGTAGCTTTCTTTTGTGTAATATATCGATTATCGCAGTATCGGTGTATTGTGAGATAATCGGTATCGTGAGCCACGTATCGTATCGAATCGTGAGGTACCCAGAGGTTCCCACCCCTGCGGACATTGGTGTGTAAATGAGAGTGACTGGTTCTTTGCTGTAAAGCGCTTTGGGCCTGATCTAAGAACTTTAGATTTAACCTCTTAATTTAAGTAGATTGATTTAAGATGATTATTCTTTTTGCAGTGTAGTGGATTATAAGTAAGTAAGCTTTATTTATAAAGCACCTTTCACAGACAAAGAGTCAAAGTGCTTCACAACACAGATCAAAAAAACATCAGAAAATACACACAATATAAAAAGGCCAAGACAACACAAAATCATAGCAGCCAAAAGCTACAATTGAAAGCTTGGACAAATAAATGGGTCTTAAGTTTGAGGAAAGAGGGCGGAGGATTGTTCCAAAGCCCGGAAGGATCCGTCACCTCTAGCACGAAATGAGTGCGTGGAACCTTCAGCAGATTCTGATCCACAGACCTATAGCAATTCTGTAAATTACTGATAAAAAAGATGAATATATTGGGCTTATTGTGGTTTATGATAGAAAGGAAAACATCAATTATAAGGTGTCTATCTCCTTGATGTTCACTGAGTCTTACAATAGAAAAGTTCAATAATATTATGATGAATTGTCTCGAGCTCACAGCCAGGGGTTAAGAGCTTAAAGCCACTAAAGTGTTTGTTTCCTCTATTTTTGCGTCGTCTTGCCAGTCATCGTCACTAGAGGGCGCCACAGAACCACACAGTCTCCCGTCTCTGGAGGCATGACTTTTGACTTTTCCTTTTCCTGATCATCTTCTCAGGAACCGTTCCCTCCTCGGCGTTTCACTCTTGTTCGTGACTCAGCAGTTCTTCCCTCTTCTCCGTCTCGTGTCGTTCCCTTTAAATCGTCCCCCGACCTTTGGGACCCCGGGCGCCGCTCTCTGAACGACCCTCTGATGTGGAGCTAAAGGACAAATGCCACAGTGGACGGGAGAAAGGGCACGATATGAACATTAAGTCACAGTCACGAGCAGATATTACACGCAGAATCAGAAAGACATTACGTATTGACCGTGTTGGAGACCAAACCTTCTCAAACGGATTTAATCTCTTCATTCAAGTAGATGCACTTCAACATCCGCACAGAGGATTCTATAGGAGTGAAGATATTACTGCGCGGACGTCGAAGTGCTCCTAAGGTGTTATTACGCCTTAAAATATAGTTCCCCTTTTTATCCGCTTAGAAAATCGACATGTTTAATTTTGTGTGACTAGACCTGGATCACGTAACTGTATTTAAATGGGGAAAACGTGGAAGAGCTTGGACACTTCTAACTTCACCCCCGACTGGCCCCATAGAGGAGAGGAGGACCCTTCGCTCCTCCGGCAGGGGTCTCCTAGTTATTCCTAAAGTCAACAGAAAGACTCACGGCGAGGCGTCTTTCCAATATTATGGCCCTCGCCTCTGGAACGACCTGAGGAGGAGCTCAGGACCGCAGAGAACGTTCATGTTTTTAAGAGCAGGCTCAAGACCCACCTTTTTAGCCTAGCTTTGAACTCCATCCATCCATCCATTTTCTCCCACTTGTCCGTTGCCGGGTCGTGGGGGCAGCTGTTGGAGCTATATATATATTTTATTTTTTTATTTTTTTTATTGTATTTATTTATTTTATTCATTTATTTTTTATGTTCTCCTAGTGGTTCCTCTGAGGGAGCCCTCTGCCCCAGGAGTGCTGGTTGGCTGCGGCTATGCGGGCGCTCTCCTGGGGGTGCCTGGATGGAGGTAGGACGTCTCTCCTACACCTCCTCCGGGCCCCCTGAGTTGGCGCTCTGTGGCCGATGGGCTGCTCCTGGTGCAGACGCTCCTTGGATGAGACCAGACAGGTACGCATCCACTCGTCTAAGCTCAGGTGAGAACGTAATGTAGAAACGGTGGCCTGTTCCTTTAATTCGGGTCAGAGCCGCAGTCCCAGCCTCCGTCATGTGCCACTTCTACAGAGTTAGTTTGAAACACAAGGTCATCGGCGACATGTATTATGAATACTGGTGCTGGTATATAAGAAGTATCACAAGTTGTCCATAGATTAAAAGTCTGTACCACAAAGTGAAAAAACTAAAATGGGCTAAATCTGCTCCACTGCCACCAGAGGGCAGACAAGAGGCTCCTTCAGCGCAGACGCCAAATTAACATTAAAATAAGCTTAATTAAAAAGCGAATGAAATCAGAAAACACTATGAGCTCCACGTTGTTAAAGCCGTGAACAGTTTCTTCTTTTGTTTATTGTTTTTTTTTTTTTACCTGAAGTTGTCGTGATTCGTCTGCTCCTCGTGACACCGGGGCGAGGGGCGGGACGTGGCCGACTCAGAGGCTTTAAAAAGCGGCCTCGCTCCCCCCACTCTGCCCCCGCTCTCACTTTCTCCTCCTCCAGGACAGAACCAGCGGACCCGCACGGTACTGTTCCTTCTTCATTTACACTTTAGGAAATAAGAAAGTCAGGCAGCTCGTTAAACCGCTGCACGTGCTGAATAAATCTTTGTTATTTTGCAGTGAGGACAAGTCTCATCCGGCAACATGGTGAAGATTGGAATCAATGGGTGAGTCTCTTTTCTGTGATTTTGGAGCACGTGCAAAAGGCGTGGCTTCGATGGCACGCAGGTAAAGACGTGATAAATGACCACTTTACGTAAAAATCGGCATTGAAGCGTTTCTTATATTTATTTAAGCCCAAAATCACACAAATGGAAATGGGTCACTACATATTCTACTGGAAAGTTGAGACTCATTATTGTAAGTTTTATGCTAAATGAAAGCTTGTTGCCTCAAGTGCAAAAAATCTATGCATTACTCCTAAAAGATTGTAAACATTACATTAAGCAGAGGAATAGTCAGAGTTGGATATTCTGCAAATTTTGTGAATTAATTGAGCAAACAATTCTGAGCAGATGACTGTACTTTGTATTTATTGCATAAAAGATGAAGAAATGTAACTTTAATGTTGAATTTAAATGACTCGATGCTTTTCAGTGACATTTAAGGACCTAATTTAGCAGTAACTCAAACACTGGAGGATACTTTGCCGTTCCTTTTATGTAACTCTAACTTTCTGCAAAAAATACAAATGCACAAATCAAACCGTGGCAAAGTTTATTTTGTTTTGATCATATTTTCTGTCCCAGCCTTGATTAGGTCGGTGATTAGCATTAGCATACTCTTGCCAGCCTTTGCACAGGGATCACGAATACAATTGCGGAGCTAAAGACTAACTCGGCGCTTGAATTCTCCCGGTTCTGTGCTTCAAAATGAGATGCAGGAAAGCTCCTTATGTTCCGTAGATGTTGGCTTTTATTTGCATTAGATCGGCCGATATTGTAAATACCCAATATCGGCCCGATATATGAATCCATACAATTTTTTATTTTAATTTTTTTGTTACATTGTTTTCCCCCTAAAGTCGGCTCCATTTCATTGTATTTGTTTATAGTGGGGTATTTTAAGATGAAGTACTTTTCAAACAAAGCTTTACTGTGTTTTAGTTTCCATGGCGATCATTTGGCCCTAGACGGTTGCATTGTTTTTAGAGCTGCACAATCGGCTAAAATTAGATTTGCAGAGTTTTGTCGCCTTTGTTTAACCTTTAGAAGCTGCGTCTTCGCTCGTGTGGTGTTTAACCCAGCGCTGTGCAGACGCCTCATGGCTGCAGCACCTGTTGTCTCTCACTGGAGGAGACGTTTGACTGTGTGTGGTCAGGGGTTCGCGGCCTTCAGCGCTAAAGCTTCTAATAATGTTCTGTTAATGTATCGTTCTGGTTTTAATTCCAAAGATAATGTGTGTTTGCTGCTCTGATTTAACGGCTCATGTAAGACGAGCTGCGGGTTGACCTTCAGTGACCTCTGAGAGAAAATGGATTTAATAATGAAAGTGTTGAATAGCATTTGCAAAGATGTGGGGCTTAATTTTGCAGGAGAGATTTTGAAATGGAAGTGAGCTGATCTGCGCTGAAATATTTACATCTTGCCGGGTGAACTCTGTAAATATCAGTGGAAAATTGCACATGAACGCCACATCTTGAATTTCCCACTGAGGAATTCTTTTGGTGCCAGAGTTCCTGAGATGAGGACCTTTGACCTTTTCCGTGACAGAGCAGTGATCAAATGCCTGATACTGTGCAGTTATCCATTTAGCTTCTCAATTTTAATGTCTTTTTCCACTTGTGATGAGTGAAGGAAGTTACTGTGTCAAACAACTTGTTCCAATTGCCCCGCATTGGAAAACACTACAAGCTGCTTTCACAAATATTTGGTTTTATTTGGACAGCGCCCTGGAGGAGTTGGGCTACAAACGTTCCCCTGACATTCAGAGTACCCCCGGGGGGACAGCCACATGACTATAATAAGTCCAAGATGGCGTCACATAGCATCTGTCTCAACACTTGAGGATCTCCTTTATGGAAACTTGAGATCAGAGGCTCCACAATTCTGATCTGTGACATCTATCGCTCACATGCAGAAGACAATGGCAGTAGTTAAAACCCTGATTGTGATTTGATATCGATGAAACTAGGGCTGCGAGGTTTTAGTATTTCCCTTTGCTATGACACAAAAGCACTTTACAGAACCAATTAACTTTAAATCCTTCCCATAGTCCCTCTGGGGGTAATACAAGTGTAATACAAGCCGGCCAGAAAACCACAATTGCAACTTTCCTGCCACTGGGTCAGTCACCAATACACATAAATGAATCATGAAGAAGCTAACGGGCAAAGCTAACTGCACCACTTAAACAGTATTTACAGCTAAGTTTGAGTTAAAAAGATGTCACTCTTTTCTGTCTGCGTAGTATTTACTCTCACGGACAATTAAGGAGGAAAAAAAATGCAATATGCTATGACACCTGCAGTGGCGCCAATGGCCTCAAGGGGGCATCAGTCACTTGGCTCTGGTAATTTCTTCACAAGTGGAAGCCGGAGCCATGAAGGCAGCACAAGATGGGGAATTAAAAACAATATAATTTTAATTTTTTCCTCTTTGGACAGTTATATTATAGTCGTCTGGCCCACTGACATTTTCCAATAACAAATGGATAATGGATTAGGCTTCATGTCCATGTCCGCAGCAGCTTCTATTCTCTCTGAGGAGGCTCTGCACTGGCTACAAACGTAATTGGAGAAGCGTTACCTTTGCAGCGCTTCTATGAAGAGCCAGAATCCTGGTAGAATCGAGTCCAACGACCCATCAACCAGGATTTGAGCTTGATCTTGGCCTGGCGGGACTTGAAGGTCAAATATATTTTTAAAGATGGTACTTGGCGTGAAAGGATTGAGAGCCAAGTCTCCCAGGAGAAACTCAGAAAGCAGCAGCTGATTGGTGCAAGCTGAACACGCGAGACTAAACATTGCTCCTGGCTGCAGATGAGACCTCCATGTTTTTAGCGGTGCAGGAAACTTGTGCAAACTCAGATCCCAGTGAACTCATAACAGTCACCCTCAGTCTTATGCCGACGTGCGCTGGTGTTGCCGTGGACGGGGCCTCGCTTGTCTGTCGCCATCAGCTGTCACATTCCTGTTGTTCCCGGCTCTATTTTTATCCCTAACCTTTCGGGCGCTGGGATTGTCCGGTGCCCGGGTTCACGGCTGCAGCGGCGTCCATTTGAGCTGCAGCCAAAGTCTGGGATCTGGGCCGCGGTCCAGTTGGCTCTGGGAGCGTGGGCTGCTGCAGGAGGCTAAATGTGGTCTGAGGCAGATGATACAGAGGGTTCCTTTACTATCGAGACCTTTAAATGAACCCTTAAAGCAGAGGTCAGGCCTTTACCCAGTTACATACTTGGAAGAAATTACTTGTTATAGGGGAATACTTGAGTAACATTGAACTTTGGAGTACTCTCTGGACAGTTGGTTTCCAGCATATAGAAGGAAAATTAATTCAGTTTTCCTTTATCCAGCGCTTGTTCACTGGCCACTGTGGCGAATCTTTATGGATGATGTTTGTTTTTTAAATGCATATAGTATTCCAGGCATAGAATAGATGTACCATGTTTAGTTTTATTACAACTTGCAAGTCCTAAATACAAATTCAGTCATGGGCCTTTATGCATGTGGCTAGTGAGAGTCAAAGTTACTGACACAAATCTGTAGTCTGACTTGTTGGCCAGTAGGACCGGGACGTATTGCGATAATTTGTAACGCATCAGCGCCAAAGTATCGTGAAACTTTTGAAAAAGTTATGAACCAGATGCCATAGACTCGAGTGCATTATCACTGCAAGATGTAGGTGCAACAAAGTGCTGTGTAACTGTTCCAGAAGAATTACCTTTACAATACTTACTTCCGTTGATAAAACCATATATTGTCCCAGCCTTATTGGTTGGTGCTATTGCTACGTTTGCCATTAAGAGTAGTTTGAAATTGTGAGTAAAAATGTGTATTGTGACAAACTCGGGGCGGAGGACTCTAAAGTTTAAAATGAAAATCGAACAGTGGCTCGAACGATGCTGATTAGTTGTGATGGATTGTTAATGTCATGCCCTTTAAGGTGTAAAGGTCAATAACCAGGCTTTGTGCGCTTATTCTGGAGACTTGAGTGTCTTGCTCAAGGACACTGAAGCTCTGATGGGCTGCAGCTATAAAAAACAAACACTGTGCAAACTGAGGATTCTGAAGAAAGTAAAATTCCCAGTTCAGTTTTAGTCCTTCAGTCTTTGTCCTGCTCTTCCCTATAATCCCCCTTCACTTTGCCCGGCTCCATATTTGGGCTGGCTGCCATTGTTCTCTTCAGTCTGGCCATTTATGGATCCTCTGTGGTCCAGGACTGAGCTCATGTGCTTATGTGGAGACTTGCTGCCCTCTGCTGGACACGGGGCAACACTGTCAATCTGAAACAGTCTTAACACAAGGGTTTTTAAATGTCCTGTTTCCCCTCAGATTTGGCCGCATCGGTCGTCTGGTGACCCGGGCGGCGGTCACTGGGGGAAAGGTCCAGGTGGTGGCCATCAATGACCCCTTCATCGACCTGGACTACATGGTGAGGAGCTGCTGGAGAAATGGGTTCAGGAATCGGTAGTTTTTAAAAGTGCACTATTAAACAGGTGGACAAGCTGTGGCCAAAATAAGAACTTTTTTTTTATTTGAATCCGAGCGGAATACGGTCTTCCCACAGGTTTTGCTTAAAGAGACGCTGCAGGCAAATATTATATTTTTCCATTTTCTTTATTTGGGGCGAAATTGGTCTCTTTAACGTATAAACTTTCACCTGGAAACAGTTAGATTTATTTTGGAATTTTTAATTTCATGGGCCATGTTCTCAATGCGTTTTTCTCACATTGGTGCAATAATATATTCCTACAGACTTTAATAAGACAAGTTGTTTTAAAAGTGACCGTGATCTCCAAAATCCCTGTGACATGTCTTAATATAACAAAATAAACCATACATTTAAACTTGGCTCAATCCACTCAGATTGTCGCCGAAAATAAAGAGTTTGGGCTTTTTTTTTTCCTACATGGAAATGTGCGATACATTTTTCTCATTCCTGTCAGTAATCTCCAGCAAAAGTTTATAAAATCTATATTTTAAAGTTTCCCTAGCGTTGGATAAACCTCTTAACAAACTGGCGGTGGCGTCTTCATGGTCAGATTGGCGAGCAAACTTCAGCCGACGTTGACTTGATGATATTTATGAAGACTTTATGACTGTGCGAATGCAAGTGCTCCAGGGTTAATTTAGCCAATTCAAAGTTGAACTAAAACTGACAGACTGAATAATAACTGACTGAAAAATAATCAACTTCTAATGAGTTTGAAAGAGCCTTGTATAATTTAAATCCACTGCCAAAAGAAGAGCTTTGTTCATATGGGACAAGCTCGTCATAATATAAATGCAAAGTTGACTAAATTCGTCTTAAAGGGACTATACAGAGGTTAAAAGGGACTAGATGCAAGTTGGTCATTTAATACTCACTACTGCCACCTCAGGTCTTGGGTGTAACTGCAGCTTCTATATTAAGCTCGTGCATGACGGCACTTCGGACCCGAACTAACGCCTTTCTGACAGTGCAGGATTTTAGAGGCAGTTGTGGTGAACAGGTCTGGGCTCATTCTGCACATTAGGACATGGCTGGAACATGCATAATTTTGTATATTTTTTTTCTACATGTTCCAGCAATTTCCTGATGTGTAGAATGAGCCCAGACCTGTTCACAACTGCCTCTAAAATCCTGCACCGTCTCTCAAAGTGCTGTCATGCACGAGCTTAATATAGACTGCAGTTATGTGTAAGACCTGAGGGGGCAGTAGTGAGTATGATGAGATCCTTTAACTTCTCGCCTCGTTCCTCAGGTCTACATGTTCAAATACGACTCCACCCACGGCGTCTGGAAACACGGGGAGGTGAAGGCCGAGGGCGGCAAACTCGTCATCGGGAGCATGTCCATCACCGTCTTCCACGAGTACGACGAACGTTTACCGTGAAACGCCGCGGCTGAAACTCACCCGCGGTTTTCCCCTTTTTTCTGCAGGAGGGACCCGACCAACATCAAATGGGGCGACGCCGGCGTGGACTACGTCGTGGAGTCGACCGGCGTCTTCACCACCATCGAGAAGGCCGGCGTGAGTGCAGAGCCGAGGGGGCCGGGGTTTAATCTGAGGAAGTGCGTGAACTAAAGGGTCTTGTGTTTCCTAGGCTCACCTGAAGGGCGGCGCCAAGCGTGTGCTGATCTCCGCCCCCAGCGCCGACGCCCCGATGTTTGTGATGGGAGTGAACCACGAGAAATACGACAACACCATGAAAGTCGTCAGGTCTGAACTCATTGGATGAACTCTGTCAGCTTCAGGTTTCCTTTTTAAAAAGTTCTTGCATTTAAATTGTGCAAATGTTCCTTTTCTACAGTAACGCCTCTTGTACGACCAACTGCCTGGCTCCTCTCGCCAAAGTCATCAACGACAACTTCGGCATCGTGGAGGGACTCATGGTGAGGGCCTTCAAAATGTCAATGCCTTTATTTAACCAGGACCCCTGACATTAAAGAGTGTCCCGGCCGAGGGGCAGGGCTGACACTAGAGTCTCAATGCCAAGTTTGATACAACGGCAAAAAAAATCCCCTTCTGTACTAGATGTGCTGTAGGAAACCTTTTGTCTCTCGTTCCATCTGCCCTGCACATATAAACTATTTACTGGGGATTTGGACCAGAAAGATCGATTGCCATTTACCCGGCTCCATTGTTGGTGCTTTTCCTAATAGTCAGTGTCGTGTCTGTCCATAATCTACTGACCTTTTTAAAATTCCCAATACTGTACAATCCTCTGTGCGTCACCTGGGGCAGAGTCGGCCCAGTCTGTGTTTTTTGGACTGACGGTAAAAGTCGAGTTTCAATTTCTGATTTTTAGTTCTACAGAAGAAATGAGGCAAATTTACTCTGATTCACAGATCAGATCGTAAATCTATTGCAGTTTCACATTTCCCAGCAGAGTTTTGTTTATAATTCAGAACGTTTAGTCTTGTGTAGCACCCGGCAGATGTATGAAAGTTTCTGAAACTTGGAAGTGGGGGTGGGAACCTCCTGGGTAGCTCATGATATGCGATACATGGCTTGCGATAACGATTATCTCACGACGATACTGCGATAATATATAATATATTGCACAAAAATAATCTACGATGCATCGCGATTAAAAAAAAATACATTCTACTTTTAACTTTTTAAAATACTACATAGTATTCATTTACATTTCTTTTCATGTGCTTTGTACCACTTTCATAAATGATCCCTGACTTGCACACGGGGTCTATAGAAAAACAGTCCTATTTAAAAAGTAATAAACCCCCAAATTAATCTTTAATAAAAGTAATTTGACAGTGTTTGGTCAAAGTGCTTAAAGCTGTAGTGCTGCCCCCTGCTGTCCTGACTGAATTCTTGATAATTGTTGGCCTCTATTGACTGAAAACCTGCATATGCATGACGTTGCTCATTAATATGCATGACGTCATCAAAAGTATCGTCCCACAATATATCGATATAGTCCCAGTCCTACTTAGAAGTGTCTTCATGTTGTCGCCTTAGTCTGAACAATGTAGAAGTTTAGTCATGACTCGTGATGTGTCCCTGGTCTCCAGAGCACGGTGCACGCGGTCACAGCCACACAGAAGACGGTGGACGGTCCTTCAGGGAAACTGTGGCGGGACGGACGTGGAGCGTCTCAGAACATCATCCCCGCCTCGACCGGCGCCGCCAAAGCTGTGGGCAAAGTCATCCCCGAACTCAACGGGTACAGGAGACTCCTCGGATAAACCGCGATGGTGAATGTTCTGGAGATGCTGAAGGATTGTCTCTGTTTCAGGAAACTGACTGGAATGGCGTTCCGCGTCCCCACGCCCAACGTGTCCGTGGTCGACCTCACCGTGCGCCTGGAGAAACCGGTGAGTCGACCGTTTAGACTTGATCGTGTTGCATATTTTAAAACTGATTTTGTTTTTCAGGCAAAGTACGAGGACATCAAGAAGGTGGTCAAAGCCGCGGCCACTGAAGGCCCCATGAAGGGGATTCTGGGATACACGGAGGACCAGGTCGGCAAACCTTTTAGTTTATTAACTTTTAATTTGGCTTAAGATTTTACCTACTGTCCCCTGGTTTGATATTTTGGACAATTTGACTTCCTCATACTCGATGTTTAAGTTTTGAGCGACATTGGAGCAAAATGTGGCGTTTTAATTTACACGACATCAGCCCATAACCACAAATGAAACTGAATGGCCCGTTTCTCCTGCAGCTATAGTTGGAAATGGGCTCGTTTTAATGTAAGAAGGTGAAATATTGATTGTACGAAGAATCTAGAGTAGATGACGATGGCGTTTATAGCTGTAAAACATTTTCCATAGACTAAAAACAAAAGATGTGGAATAACTGTTAGCTGCAGTGACTCAGCATCTAAATCTTAATTTGTTTCTGCAAATCATGATTATTGATACGACGCCAGTCCTGAACTCTTAGCAAATACAAAACAATATTTGGTGCCGATTTTAATCATGGATTTATTGATGTGAACTGGGGCTGGACGAGATGGAAAATCTTTTTTATTTTTTTCCTCAATCGAGCTCAAGTTTTGATTACATTGTAACTTTGTTGTTTCTGCCAGAAACAAATGTTTTCCTAAAATTTCATTTTCTCATCCAAACTCAAAACTAGGATCCGTTTCTGCCAAAGAGGTTGTAAACTTTTACTTTATAAATGAATAAAAGGAACACTTATTTTTTGCAGTATACATTTAGGTGTTGCAGTTCAGTTGAGCCCGTCTTGAATGTAGATATTACTTTTAAATTGCAGTCTAGCTCCCGCGACCTCCTGGATTTTCCCTTTTATATAAAGTTAACCTGATCCTGTAGTGTTGTGGGACGTACATCTTTCTTTGTATTTTTGTCGACTACAGTACTTTTACTCAAGTACAGTAGTTACTGACATCAGCCTGTACTTGACTTTTTTTTAACTTGAATATGGACATATTTCTATTTGTTGCATTAAAAGCGTTGCATTTAGTTTTAAATGTTGACTTGCTGCTACTATTACTGCATGACTACCTTACAAATACTGACTATACTGCTGCAAATTAAAACATTATTCCAAAACCAGCTTAAAGTACTAAGTAACTTGTAATTGGAGGGTCTTTCATCTCCCCCTGGTGTCTCTGCCCAGAAAACCACACTTGCAACTTCCCTGCCCACGGGTCGGAGTCACCAATACACACTAATGGACTTTTTTTTTAACTTGTCACTTAGATCAGTTTTATTTTAGTCGTTTCAGCACAAACTCCTGCTTTAAACTTTAACGTGTGTGTTCAGGTCGTGTCCACAGACTTCAACGGAGACACTCACTCCTCCATCTTCGACGCCGGCGCCGGAATCGCCCTGAACGACCACTTCGTCAAACTCGTCACATGGTGAATAAGTCCCTCCTGCAGATATTCTTCAGTATTTCTCTAAACGCCGTTTGTCCTCAGGTACGATAACGAGTTCGGCTACAGTACCCGCGTGTGTGACCTGATCGTCCACATGTCCACCAAGGAGTGAAAGCACTGGAGCAGTCGTCTGTCCTGTCCTCAATGTCCATGACCGTCTCTTTGCACTTAAAATAAAGTCCACCTTGTACAAGTGAAGAAGGTGTCCATGTATTTTATTTGCACAACGGGAAGAGTTTGGGTAAAGCATTCAATGAAATAAAGAGGATTGTAAAGACTGCAGAAAAAGCATGAGGGTTGTTTGTAATTTGAGCATAAAAATGGGAATTCTGAAATCTAGATGAGATTCTCGATGTGAAGCCTTTATTGCAGAGTTTCCCTGTGGAAGGATTTTTCTCGTAATAAAACACTCGGGGATCAAAGTAACTGAAGCCCAAGCTTTTTATCAGGTACAAGGTCTTTTAGTATCAAACAATGAAGGGGAAGCCATGAAATTCCAGTGTCCAAACTCCCAACACATTAGTAGCGTCTCAATTCTTCACTGGGATGAGTTTATTTTGGGCAGATTCACTTTCACAAATATGAACTAGCCTGGAGGTTCACAAATGCTTTATAATTGGCTGCAATGTTTTTGTTTTAAATGTACTAAAGGACAAAACGATGTTCCCCTACTAAAATCTGGTATAGTGCCTTTAAATGTAGAAGAAAACAATGCTTCTACGCAGTCATCATGGGACAAGTGATGAATTTATCCCCGCCCAGATCTAAGATGGCCTCATTCTACTCAGTTAGTTTCTAATGAGGGACAAGGGCGTAAAAGCCATAAGAGAACTGTACATGATAAAGGGGGAAACTCTTACTCTTAAACTGGGACATAATTCTGGAATTTGTCACAAAAATCCAAATCTTGACTCTTCATAAACTGGATAGCAAAACTTTGGCTCATGTCATTGCCATAAGACGATCAGGATTAAGATCATAGTGTGGAGATTTTTAATCGGTTAAATCATTGTAATTGACATTCACATGGCCCAATGACCTTGATTTTCAATCAAAGCGTAGACGACCTGGGACAGTTCCTGTGTATAACTGGGACAAATCCATGACTTTGGAGAAATCCGTGGGGACGTGGGACAAAGGCCTCAGAACTGGGACTGTCCCGGGTAAACTGGGACATCTGGTCACCCTAAACGTGCACTTTAGTTATTTTTTGAAGAAACTACATAATAGTTTTAGTACTTTTTTACTTCTACAAGAGTAAGATTGTCTTTATCTTGAGTACAAAAAAAAAGTTATACATTTTAAAGTTAAAGCTTCCAGTAGTGTTTCGTTCCCCTTTTTCTTCAGAAGTTTTGAGTCTCATAATTATTGGTGATGCTCAGATTTTGCAGATGTCATGAAATATAAAAATAGGATATTTAATAAAAGAATGAGGTGGTGGTAAAAAATAAAAATAAAAATAAAAAAATCGATCTTTCGTGATTCCAAGCGCGCCTCTCCTCCCCTCTTTACGGCCCCGCTCCACCTGCGCCTCTTGTCCCGTCATTACGGCAGTAAAAGCCGCAGTGTTTTTGCCTCAGCGCTGCAGCTGCTGCCGGACTCACCGCGTCTCTGCTGCACAACTTCAGCCTCTCCCGTGAAGACCGTCAGGTCAGAGCCTCATTTTCATCCATGAAAACTATCAATAGGCCTTTTACCGACGCGATGCATGACACGTGCGCGACGTGAAGCTGCGTCTCTGTAAAGTCACCTTGGATCGTGCTGGTTTCCCCTCCGTAGTCCGTTCTAGTTTCTTGCTAATTTTATTTCCTGTCGCTGAAGCTTTTGTAAAATGTTGTAAAATGATGTTCTGCTTCCTGTGAAAGGCCTGTGTTTGTTATTGTGCAGAGTTGACCAAAGTACAGATGGATATTGATTTTAATATTGTGCATTACTTTGCTTCTGAAGTGTCTTGTACATTTTTTACAGTGTCATTTTTCAGCCTGGGACCAATGACTGAGCATGAACGTTCTGGATGAATATTGTATGATTGTAAACACTAAGTGCAGCTCTAATGGGCAGAGGGTTTTATTGACAGTAAAATAGTCATGTTCCTCTGCGCAGGAGGAGTTTGTGACTTCATTGATGAAGCTGTGGGTGGACAGAGGAACCGCGCAGATCAATGCGCTGGGAATAAGTTTCCAGATGGTTTGGACCATGTTAGGACAGAGGATGCTGAGGTTAGAGCTGCTACAGGAAACAGGAGGCCTGCAGCAGTGGTTCCCAAACTGTGGTCCAGGTTAGAAACCACTGTTCAAGATAATGATCCGATACGCACTGCAATACTTGGGCCGATCTGATCCGTATTGCGATGTGGTTCATTATTCTGATAAGTCTTTGTGTGCAGAAAACAGTCACGTGTCCAAAGGTTCAACAATTAGATGCATTTGACATTTATTGAAGAAACAGAAGTAACAAAGTGCATAATTGTAGCGGCTGCTATGGCTGGAAAAGTAAAGTGTTTAGCGCGCGTGAAAAGAGCCGAATACTCTTAATAATACTGGTATTAAATGAAGAATCCTTTTATTTCCATGTCCCCGACAGCTACACAACACGGTCAAAAACTGTTTGCCTCCACTCTGCCACCCTGAGAGCCCTTAAATAAGCTCACCTGGTCACACAAACAGGAAGCACAGCGCCACCTAGTGGCTGGGGGAATACATACATAAAAGGCCTCTAGATTGGCTCGTACAAGACACTTGTATTGCGCTTTACAAACTCGTGTTGCCAGGTTTCTCAAAGCGCTGCACTCATTCATTCACTCCACACTCGGTGGTGGCGAGCTACATTCATCCTGGCCTATTGTACATGTTTTAGTAGTAGGGAAAACGCAACATGCAAACTCCACAGAAAGGCCATGTCCAGGTCGAACCCGGGACCTTCTAGCTGCAAAAAAAAAATCAGATTAATACATTAACTAGGACTGTTTAAAAAAAGAAAGGAAGAAAGAAAAATAATCTATATATATATATATATATATAAAAACACTTTCATTATTATTAAGTCGCCTTCAAAAAGGAAAAAGTTTACATTTTGCCTTTCAAGTTGGGTTTGGCTCATTTCCCTCATCAGAATCAGAGTTGGTTTTATTGTTATGGTTATGAACAGGTTCACAACTAGGAATATGTTTCAGTCGATCGTGCAACATGAAACATAAGATGAATAATAAACTATAAAGACTTTAAACTATGAGACTATAAAGTATGCGTGAGAAGATTAAATGAAAAAGTTGTTATGATGAAGATAACAACAATTTGACATAGAACATCAGCGTGAGTGCATTTCCAGATGTGCAGGTGCTTTGAGTGTTAGCAGCAAATATCAGTGGGACACAGAGTGCAATAGTAGGGCTGGGGGAAATCGAGTGGGTAGGTCAAATTTTGTAAACAATATATTTTTGTTTTGATTTTTAAAATGTCTTTT
Organism: Proterorhinus semilunaris; assembly: GCA_021464625.1. Classification (NCBI taxonomy): domain Eukaryota; kingdom Metazoa; phylum Chordata; class Actinopteri; order Gobiiformes; family Gobiidae; genus Proterorhinus; species Proterorhinus semilunaris. The sequence goes on along the minus strand of CM038360.1, from coordinate 3,219,392 downwards.
TCATTACAAATACTAATAATAATAATAATTGTGCCAAGAAGAACAGAGCCCACCTATGGATTTTTGTTATTTTATTAGATAAATCCAAATACAGTATAAATAATTTAGATGTTTAACAGTCTTTGTTGCACAGTGACTTTTCAGTTGGAGAAAGGGTTTGCCTTTGCAATGTTTAAAGTTATTTTGTGGGGGAAAAATCTAATCGGGGAATTGCCCGGCTCTCTGCATCAGAGCAGATCACATTCACGAGTCATAATTGTACGGATGTGATTCTGTCCCGAGGCTTTTTACGGGAGCCATTTTGAGGACTTTCCTCCATTCGAAGCATAGAACATTTCATTTTGTTCATTGCTATGGCAACGGTCCTCATTTTTCATCAGTTTGGACCCACGGAAACGAAAGTTTATCAATTAGCATTTATTGAACACGTTCGAGAGGATTTGAATAAGTTTAGGTTATTTCAAATATCCGGGACGACCGAGTTCACTAAATCGATACAGCTGGACATTTTATTATTCTGGGAGAAGAGATGTGGTTATTCTCTAAACCAGGGGTGTCAAACTCATTTTGGGTCGTGGGCCGAAATTCAGCAGCCACGGCGGGTCGCGGGCCACATATAGTGTAAACAGGAAAATAAAACATTTTTCCAATAAATGAATAATAATAACAACAGCTTACACTTTACAAGTTTCTCAAAGTGCAATCTTCCATACTTTATATGACTATTTACAAACCACCACAGAATTGTTTTATTGAAGATTTTATTGAATTACTTTCATTTATACTGACTGATTTTGATTGTTTGGTTATTTCAGGTGATTTTAATGTGCATGTGGATGTGACCAATGACAGGCATGCAAGAGAATTTAGAGCTGTTCTTGAAATGTTTGGTTTAACTCAGCACGCGAGTGAAGCGACTCACAACAAAGGCCACACTCTAGATCTAGTTATTACAAAAGGTGTTAATCTATCAAATGTGAATGTTGTTGATGTTGCTTTGTCTGATCATTTTTGTGTCTTCTTTGACCTGTCTGTTACACCCAAACCAGAGGCTGGGCCTGGAGTTATTCAAAGAAGACACATAAATGATACAACAAGGACACAGTTTATGGAAATGATCAGATTTGAAAATCCCCCATGTTCTAATGTTGATAATCTGTTGGACTCTTACACATCAAGCGTCTTAAATGTGTTGGATACTATTGCTCCTGTCAAGGTTAAAATGGTTAACAATAGACAAAGGGCACCTTGGAGAAGTGAAGATTCGGTCAGGGCACAGAAAAGGGAGTGCCGAAAAGCCGAATGGAAACGGCGCAAGTCAAAGCTCCAGGTTCATTTTGAGATATACAAAGAAGTGCTTTGTGAGTTCAACCAGATCTTGCGTGGAGAAAGGGAGAAGTACTTCTCTAAAATCATCGCAAACTGCAGAAACAATTCTCGCGTTCTGTTTTCCACAGTAAACAGATTAACTCACCCTCCAGTTTCACTGCCCTTAGAACTAATCTCTACATCTAAGTGCAATGAGTTTGCAATATTTTTTTATGACAAAGTCCAAGGCATTAAACATGCCATAATTTCAGCAACACAAATAGCAACCCTGCCACCAGATAAACACCTTGAGCTGACACATTTCACACCTGTTACTGACAAAACAATGGAAGAGGTTATCTCCGGTCTGAGTTCATGCACATGCTGCCTTGATGAATTACCCACTAGATTTCTGAAGTCTGTGCTGACCAGCTTGTTACCACAACTTGTTCAGTTAGTCAACATTTCATTTGAGACTGGAGCATTTCCAAAGGCTCTGAAAACCGCGGTCATTAAGCCTCTTCTAAAGAAGAGCAGCCTTGATCCCAAGATACTGAACAACTACCGGCCCATATCAAACCTACCATTCTTAGGAAAAGTCCTGGAGAAAGTAATATATCAACAGCTCACTTACTTTCTCCTATCTAACAATGTGTTTGATACTTTCCAATCAGGTTTTAGGCCCCACCACAGCACTGAGACAGCTCTGATCAAGGTGACAAATGATATCCGTATGAACACCAACGCAGGTAAGGTCTCAGTTTTAGTTCTGCTGGACCTGAGCGCTGCCTTTGACACAGTGGACCACGGGATCTTACTTCACAGGTTAGAAAACTGGGTGGGAATCTCTGGTACTGCGCTAAACTGGTTCAAGTCCTATCTGGAGGATAGGACGTACTTTGTCGAAATTGGCAACTGTGTCTCAGACAAAATTTCCATGACCTGTGGAGTCCCCCAGGGGTCAATCTTGGGACCCCTCTTATTCAACTTGTACATGCTTCCATTGGGTCAGCTAATAAACAGCAACAATGTGTCGTACCATAACTACGCAGATGACACTCAGATCTACGTGTCACTGACGGCAGGTGAACATGGGCCTGTAGATACTCTCTGTCACTGCATCGAACAGATCAGTTTGTGGATGCAAAACAACTTTCTCCAACTAAACTCACAGACACAAAGACAAAGTGTTATCAGTCACCTTGAGTCTCTCGCTCTAAAACCAAAAAATCAGGTTAGAAATCTAGGAGTAATCATGGACTCAGACCTGAACTTAAACAGCCACATTAAAGCAATAACATCATCAGCTTTTTACCATCTGAAAAACATTGCTAAGATCAGAGGAATAGTGTCAAAACCAGACTTGGAGACACTCATCCATGCGTTTGTCTCCAGCAGGTTAGACGACTGTAACGGCCTGCTCACTGGCCTTTCTAAACGAGCTGTTAGACAGCTGCAGAACATCCAGAACGCTGCTGCTCGAGTCCTGACAAGAACCAGGAAATATGACCATATTAGTCCAGTGCTCCGGTCTCTGCACTGGCTTCCTGTCACTCAGAGAATAGAATTTAAAACAGCTCTGCTCGTGCACAAGTCGTTTCATGGTTTAGCACCAAAGTCCATCTCTGACATGTTAGAGCCGTATGAACCATCTCGGGCCCTGAGAACTTCAGGGAGGGGTCCCCTGGTGGTCCCAGAGTCAGGACTAAACACGGTGAGGCTAAAGCTAAAATCTGGAACAGTCTTCATGAGGATGTGAGACAGGCCTCAACTCTTGACAATGTTCAAATCCAGGCTGAAAACAGCTCTTTTTACCCGAGCAGATGAAAACTGAAAGTATTTTATCTGCACTCTTGCCTTTTACTGTCATTGATAAATGTTTATGTTGATGTTTTAATGATTGATTTGATCTGTTTTCTTGTAATTTTATGCAACTGTGAAGCACTTTGAATTGCCTTGTGTATGAATTGTGCTCTACAAATAAACTTGCCTTGCCTTGCCTTACATAGTCTTCATTAGAGTGAATGGTCCTCTTTTCAAGTCTTATTTTTTTCTTGCAAAAGAGACGTCAACATTTATCAATTATATCAATCGATAAAATAATGTAAAAACATTCAACAAGGATCACTGTATATATATAGGAAGAGGTCAACAGAAAAAGCAGGTAAAACGATAGAACTGACTCAAACACAGCGCCCCTAGCGGACAATATAAGAACTGCAAATTTGAAAGAAAATGAATTTTATTCTTCTTTAATAATGCATATTTATCCCGTGGGCCGGACTGAACCCACTGGCGGGCCGGTTCTGGCCCGCGGGCCGTACGTTTGACACCCCTGCTCTAAACTGTCTAAATCAGTTTAAATCTAAATCAAGAAATATTCCAGCTGTTTTGATTTATTGGACTCTTTTTTTTATTATTATTTTTTTTTATAATGAAAGTATTGATGCTTTTATAAAGTATCGGTACTCGGTGTCGCAGTTGTTTGGACAATGTACATCTCAGCTTCGCATTATTCCACCTCCTCTATAGTAACTCCAATGTTCTCGTCTCGTTTCTAGGTCCCCGACCTCTCGCCGCGACCTCAGAAAGCTCCGGAAACATCACCGCCGGCGTTTTCCCGTGAACTCACTCCAGTTGTTATTTTGGGAAAGCCGACGACGCCGGAGTCCATGCCGGATTTCGAGCACTTCCGATTTTCCTACTCAAACATGAATCCTATTTTGGGGGAGAGCAACTTCCTGATCCCTCACCCCCCGCCTCCCCCGTCGCTGCACCACCCCGGGGTCATGCACGACTCCTCCCCCTTCGCCCAAGACTACTTTCTGGGCGACGGCGCCGGCTTCGCGCACGACTACCTCTCCGGGATCGACCTGAACTCGCTGCCGCCGTCCGGCCTGGCGTACCTGCACGTGCCGCGGGCGCCGCCGCCGCCGGCCGCCGCCGCGCTCCGCAACGACCTGGGCTCCAACATCAGCGTCCTCAAGACCCTCAACCTGCGCTTCCGCTGCTTCCTCGCCAAGGTGCACGAGCTGGAGCGCCGCAACAAGCTCCTGGAGAAGCAGCTGCAGCAGGCGCTCGACAACAGGAAGCTGGAGAACTGCTCCCGGCTGTTCACCAAGGACGCGGGGGTGCAGACCGGCTTCGTCAGCCCCATCCCCAACCGGCCCGGGTACATCCCGCTGCAGAACGCCAACAACCCCGCCTACCTGCCGGGGGGGATTCTGTCCCCGACCCTGAACCCGCCGCCGTTCACGGACGGCAACTCGAACCTGGCGAGTCCGGGCGTGGGCAACGCCAACGAGAGGTGCCCCCTGCCGCCCCCGCCGCGGTTCCTGCCCAGCACCATGTGGTCGTTCAATCACAGCAGGAGGTTCAGCCGGGACGGGGTCGGGGCCGCGGGGTCCGGGCCGCCCCGGGCCTGTCCCGACGGCGTGGGGGTGCAGATCGACACCATCACGCCGGAGATCAGGGCGCTGTACAACGTGCTCGCCAAAGTGAAGCGGGAGCGGGACGAGTACAAGAGGAGGTGAGAGGAGTTTAGGGTTATTTGGTTTTGAATGAAGGGTTCGGTGAAATTAAGGCTTTTAGCTAAAAACTATTCTTCAGTGTTCAGATTAACTTTCCCACGCTTATTAATTCATAAATATCGACATGTTTGGTATCCACGTGTAGCATGAAAGGCTGTGAGATGACGCTGTAATCCAAAGATGGTCATTTCCTTCGTGGGAGAGACGGCAGCGGCTGAAGATGGGAGGAATATAAACACACACATGTGCCGACGTTATTAAACTTTAGGGCCCACAATGACAACAACTCAAATACGACTCAGAATATTGTCTTTTCCTCAAATATTGTTGTTTATTCAGCCACAAAAGCTGAAATTCTGATTTAAAAACAGTCATTTTAACAGACAGTGATTCTACACTTTTTCCTGTACCGAAATATTAAAGAAATGTTTCTGGGAAAGGCTCGCGACCCTCCAGTTGAGAACCGCTGCTCTACAACAGCTGCACTTTATACAGACTTTCCCGTCTTGGATTGAACACGATTTTGTTTGTTTCAGACAGATTGTTTAATATCTAATTCCTGCCGTATTTATTTTAATTTCGAATCCCCAAAAACGAGGCAAAATTTGAGTTTGTACAGATTTTTTCCTTTGATAATTTTATTTCTAAACTAAGCGAGATCCAAAATCTTCCTTAACCTGGCTCTATACATTATTTAGATTTTGTCGCTCAAGATATCGGCAATTTTGGCCATTTTTATGCCGAAAGTGACTTTTTTTTTTTTTTCTAGCGTCATGGCAACGCATTAATACGCAGCAACTTCCCTCTCTCTTGGTACAGCAGTGTTTTTCTGCATTTGTAGTTTCTGAGTTCCACATTGTTTTTGTACTTCCTTTTTTTATGCTATTTTATTGCTACATGAAAAATATTTTTTCCTTACTAATTTTCTTCCGTTACCAGTAGTGTCTATATTATTCTTTTTACTGATACACCAAACCGAGCCCTGACTGCAGCCCTCCATTGTTTAAAGTTCTGGGGTGATCTTCTCCGGAGATCCCAGGTCGAGTTCCAGTGCTATTTTGCATTTTACAAACAGCATTTATATTACCTCGTTTCCTGGTCGAGCTCCAGCCTCAGCCATTAATCCATAGAAATGAAGGTGTAACAAGTGCAGAAAGCTTCAACTGTGTCCACAAGGAGGTTACGGGAGTTGGTAGAGCGGATCGTCTCATGATCAGAAGGTCGGGGGTTCGAATCCCAGCTCCTGAAGATGCGCACTGTCGTCGTGTCCTTGGGCAAGACACTTCACTCCTTGCCACCAGTACACTGGTGTTGAATGACTGAGGGGTTTCTTTCCTGTAAGGCCTGATGAAGGTAGAAAAGCTTGATGGTATTAAAATGAAAACCTCCCTGTTCCTAACAATAGCTGGATCTAGAAACATCTTGTCGCTGTGAAAACCTGAGGCGTCTCACGTGAAGAAATCCGATCTTTCCTCGTATCGACGTGTGGTCGTTACGGATTTGTGGATCTATTTCCTCCGAGCAGTGGAGCCTGGAGGAACATTACCGGGGCCAAAATCGCTGAAAGGAATGGATTTGTTGCAGCAAGTGAAAGCAGTACTAAGTAACTCTTGCCCCTAGAGGCCATAGGCGCAACTGCAGGTGTCGTAGCAAGTTACGATTTTTTAACTTATTAAATGTCTTGGAGAGTAAATACTACGCTGACAGAAAAGGCGAAGGGAGAGAGGGATGTTGTACATCCAGTTATACAATGGAAATAATTTTTTTCACTCAAACTTGGCTGTAAATACTGTTTGAAGTGGTGCTAGCCCGCAGTTAGCTTCGCCCGTTAGCCTGTTAGCTTCTTCTTCGCGATTCTATTAGTGTGTATTAGTGGCTCCGACCCGGTGGCAGTCAAGTTGCAAGCTTGGTTTTCTGGCCAGACACCAGGGGGAGATGAAAGACCCTCCAATCATCCCATTAACACTTGTATTACCCCCAGAGGGACGACGGAAAGGGTTTATTAATGTAAACACGTTACTTAGTTCTGCTTTAAAGGTTTGGTCACTTTGCTGCTTTAGCAACTAAATCATCCTTTATTTAACCAGGAAAGTCCCAGTGAAATTAAGAATCTCATGGACTCGAGACCCGATAAACAAGAGTCTGAAATCTCAGTCGGACCGGTTAAAAAAAAAGGTGAGATGAAATAAAAATCTCAGTCTGAGGCACAAAGTAATGTTTTTTTCCTCTCTCGCGCTGGTACAGTCGTTATCGATGTCGCGGCGTCTCTGAGATAAACCATTATCACACGCCGGAGCGTCCGGGAGATTTACGCTCGGAGCTAAAGCGCTGAGTCCGACCTTCGCACGGATCAATGAATCAAACTCCCCGACCCACGAGAGCTGAGACTCCTGTGGGTGCGTCGGGAAACTCGGATGAATAACATTGTTTAAAGTAACGTTAAGCTCGACCCTGACGGGGGAATTTCACCCAAATCTAAACCTGAAACAGAAGCAGCAAAAATGCCATATTGTCTTTTATTGCTTTAACTTTGCATGAATTAAGACAGATTATGCAGATTGTGAGTAGGTTTGGGCTGTGCCAATGGAACGAGCTCATTCACTTCAAATAAGAGAAATGCACATTTAAAATAAGACAAAATGAGACTAAAAAAGGTCAAACAGAAGAAATAAACATTCCATTGGTCGTCACAAAATCAGCATTAGATGGATTTTTTTTCCAGTGCACTGGAAATAAGTACAACTTTCTTTAAATAAGTAAGTTGGCCATGTATTTGAGAAGATAAAAAAACAGTATTTTTGTAAAAACTTCTAATTGCACTTTAAGCGCCGCCTAAAATTTTACCCAAGAAATAAAATTTAAAGCATTCACTTTATGACAGACATTATTTTCATCATTGAAGGTTCTCATACTCGCTGCAAAAATAACATTTTCTGTGTCGAGCTGGTCATTGGGAGCATGTTTTGTACTGATGGCAATAGTACAGTCCAAAGTGTGGGCCATTTGGGATAAATGAGAAAATCATCATCGCTCAAATGGAAATACTGTGGAGTTTTAATCATATTCCAGCATTTTAAGTCCTTTTTGAAAAACCATCAGCAGCAACGAATACAGTGGGCTATTTTAACTCTCACTGAGACAGAGTTACTTTAGTCCTATTGGCATCTGAAGGCCTGACTCTCAGCACACCCGAAGCACATGGCTACTTAATATGTGTAAACAAAAGGTCACAGTTCACAGCATTGCGAAGGTAACAGGTTTTCTAATATGCTCAAAGAGAGTATACCCTGCTGTGTACATTAGCGGTATTTATAAGTCTATATAAGCCTAATGTTATTGGCAGTGGGCCAGATCAGACTGTTTGACGGGCCGTATCTGGCCCCCAGGCCGCCAATTGAATAGGCCGGTTCTAGATTGTCATGTGATCATTTTATTCAGAGCAGGGGCCAATGGCAGAAAACAGAAAATGTCCAAATGTTTTCCCTGATCTCTGTTTGGATCGGATTCACAAACCTGTCACACTTGGCATGGTGGCTTAGCGGTTAAAGCTTTTGCCTCACAGCAAGAAGGTCCCCGGTTCGATTCCCGAACCTATTAAATATTGTCTCCACTTTTGGACGCCTTTATGTGAGTCATGTGCATATTAATCATAAACTAAGTCGAACATTTTAACCGTTACCATAGTGACCACAGGTTTTCTCATGTTGAACTGCTTGATGCTTTTTTCATCTTCTTATTTATTCTCTACACCAGTCTGCACAAACCTCCAGATTGTGTTTGCGAAAACGCGTTTGCAAACAATTTATTACCGCGGGCCGTTCAAGTGTCCGGGAAAGATGAGGATCTTTTAGCTCTGGATTTATGCGAGGATCGCTCTGCCGTCATCAACACTGCGGGGAATTAAAAACTCAAACTTCATCTCTGGGCTTTCAGAGACGTCTCTTTCATTTTGAAGGAAGTGATTAAATGAGTCACATCGATGGGAGCAGCTCTTTCCAACAGCTTGTTTTCACCTACTTTATATAAATGAATTTAGTCACTGATAAACTCTACTTACCCAGGGAGATACTTTGGCTTCAGAGACACTAACTGTGACTCTGGAGGAGTCCAGATATTTCAACAACATTGAAGACTTTTGTCCTTTTTTACTTAACTTTATTCACTGAATTGGTTGCAGATTATGTTCAATGTTCAGAACAAAAACATGTAAAATGTGACTTGTGAAGCGCGTGAAGAAATGAGGAAAGTCTTTGGCGAGTTCCCAAGAAAGAGCTACTGGTTAGAGATCCCTGGTGAACATTCAGGAACATTCAGGAACATTCAGTACAGTTCCCAGATTTAAACATCTGTACAATATCAATCAATCAAGCTTTATTTGTACAGCGCTTTACAACAGCAGCTGCTGAACCAAAGTGCTTCCCATAAGAGCAGTACTGTATACGAACAATAGGGCCTAAAATATCACGATATAAAAGACAAATATAATAATTATTATACATTTGGCAATATTATTGACAAAAAAGCCGTTAAAAAGAATAACAAAAACACACTTATGACTCCTTTTTGAGGTTTTCAAAGCCGTAGAAATAAAAAGAAGAAGCGGCATTCGATCCTAAGGTACGTGGACAGTTAGCAAGTCAGATAGACCGGGAAACTTTACAGCGTCCGTTAGCCCAGTGGTTCCCAAAGTCGGGTTCGGGACCCCCCTTGGGGTCGCGGGACACTGAAGTGGGGGTTGCAAGAAGATTTTGAGACAATATTTTTTCCCTTTAGAAAACTGTCAGAACTGACAAATACATGTTGATGTATTTGTTTTCTGTAAACTACATATCTTAATGAAATGAAGTCGCATATTAAAAAAATAGTGTCCCAACCAGAGGCTGTAGAATCAGGAGACAGCTTCTCCTCCCCGTTTACCGTAATAACTATGTTCGAAACGCGAAATCCAGTGCAATGCTATCTAATGGAAAACTAGCTGGTTTTGCCGCCCCTTATATGGAGATACTGCAGCAATGGCGGCCCTTAGCGTCGCGGTCATAAAGCAGAGCAACCACTGGTCCAAACTAACTTGCACCTTGAATTACCATAAATGCTCATTACATTACATTCCCCTCCTGGAGCCGCCCCCTTAACGTGGGGGAGGGTTTGACCTGGATGATCCTGGAGCTCTGTTGTCGGGGGCTTGGTGCCCCTGGTAGGGTCTCCCAGGGCAAACAGGTCCTATAGGTGACGGGTCAGACAAAGAGCGGTTCAGAAGCCCCTTATGAGAGACCAACAGGCCCGGTTAGAACCATGAGGCCGTCCTTCTGTGGACCCACCACCTGCAGGTGGCGCTATAAGGGCTGGTGCAGCTCCAATAGCTGCCCCCACGACCCGGCAACGGTTAATCAGGTCTTACAAGCGCAAAAGGATCACTTTGAATACAATAAGTAAAGTTGACTAAATGAGTTTTAGATTCAGTCTTTACATGAGATTTCAGTCGGGTAAAACTAATCTTGACCCAAACTATTATTTCACACCAATGCCTGATCTGTGTTTTAAAGCATAAACAGTCTTATTTATGATTCACTACGTCCCAAAACAAACAAATGGTCAGTTCTCAGCCAGTTTCTGCACTTCTCTTACAATATTTGGAGTCTTCTGTTTCCATAAACGCCGCTCCAGGTGGTTCGTCATTTCTGGTAAAACGGTTCAGGAGAGAGAGGGAGCGAGGCTGTGGATGAAGACGGGACAGTGAGGTGACATCACTGAGGGACGGGAGGCGCTGGTGCAATGCAGTCGCTGAGGGAGAGAGGGAGGAGAGGATGGAGCAGAGGGTGGAGGAGAGGAGATGTGCCATAGGTCATGATCTAACGACACCTATACAACCTTTGACTGTCACATCTCGAGTGTATCGAGTAGGGCCCGACCGATTTCATATCCTTTCATCTCCGAAACAGCCTACAGTTAAACCTTTAGGGCCCGATCTAGGGTAACAGTGCGGGACAATATTCGTGGCCGTGCGTAATAATACGTGCCATTAATCGCAACGGTTTGTGTCAGCGCGTGAAGCCTCTGCCCCGAATCATCAAATTCCATCCACATTCGTCATTCGTGACTTAAAGCAGTACTAAGTGCCTCATGCCCCTAGAGGCCATAAGCGCCACTGCAGGTGTCGTAGCATGTTGTGTTTTTTTACTCATTAATCGTCCGTGAGAGTAAATACTACGCTGACAGAAAAGACAAAGGGACAGAGGGATATTGTTCATCCAATTACACAATGGAGATTTTTTTTTTCACTCAAACTTGGCTGTAAATACTGTTTAAGTGGCGCTAGCCCGCAGTTAGCTTTGCCCGTTAGCCTGTTAGCTTCTACTTTTTGATTACATTAGTGTGTATTGGTGACTGCGATCCGGAGGTCAAGTTGCTATTGTGGTTTTCTGGCCAGAGACACCAGGGGGAGATGAAAGACCCCCCAATCATCCCATTAACACTTGTATTACCCCCAGAGGGACTACGGGGAGGATTTATTTAAGGTAAACAAGTTAGTACGGCTTTAACGTCGTTATGTATAAACCTAGCATTAGAAAATAAGAGACCCACTGAGATCAGGAATCTTATTTCCAGGGGAGTCCTGGCCTCAGAGGGAAAATGATTGTACATGTTTTTAGTGGTTGGGGAAACTGGGGGAAACCTACGCAGACACGGGGAGAACATGCAAACTCCACACAGAAAGGCTCTGTCCAGGTGGGAATCGAACCTGGGGACCTTCTCTCTGCTTCACGTGAGCAGTGAAAGTTGAACAGGGAAACTCCTCGTCAGATTTCCAGACCGCTCTTCTAATCAACATGATTTCTGTTTGTGCGAGACTTTTGACTTTGCTCTTTCTGGCGGTTTCCCTCCAGAGACTGTTTTATATTCCACAGTTTTTCACAAATGTAGAAACTGTCTCGACGCCGGAGTGACGTCACGGGACAAAGACGTGCAGAGAATGTTTTTTTCCTGGAGCCACAAGGACGGCCTGAGCTTCCGTAACGCGTCAGTGAAGGACGGAGCTGCAGCAGGAATAAAACGCCATTAATCTCACGGATATAGACCTGCCCCGCGCTCTTCAATTATACAGACTGTGCATTTGTAAAGTGTCCCTGTGGGAGAAGACGAGAGCGAAATCTAAAGTTCGATATGTCGAGGCAAGAAAATATCGCGATAAACGATTTTATTGATGACCTCATAATGCCACAGAAACCCTTAAAATATTGATTTAGTGATTATCGAGCAGCTTGATTAGTGCTTCATTGTGACCATGCACTAAATTAAAGCATCAGGAACTAAACTGGTTATAGGTACGTGTAGGGCAGGGCGATATGGCCTAAAATCTATATCATGATATGAAAAAATAAATATCAACGATATATTTGACGATATAATTGACAATGGACGAATTACTTCAAAATCCCAGCCTTACGCCTATTGGGAAGATTCATTCAGTGATATTTTATTCTTTTTTTTTTTTTTACGGCATAATTGTCTCGCAAATATGATCTACTCGAGCAGTTTACATCCTTCATTTCATTTTACTTTTTCAGCTCGTGTCCCCGTGTTCTACAGTCACCGTTTATGCTGCTCTGATGGAGCGTAACATAAATTATATCGTGTCCACAACGATATAAAAAATTACGATATCAAAACATTATATCACGATAACGATATGCGATACGATATGGCCCAACCGTAGGTACGTGATAGACTTCACTTCCCGAAAACTCCTCAGACGCTCTACCAGAATATAATCTACAGCTTGGACATAATTACGCCTCTGCGAGTATCTGTATCGAACCTAAAGAAGTGACACATCACATGGAAAGAACATTTGCTTACAGGGGAATGACATGAACCGAACTATTTTCTGATCGTTTTTGAGTAAAACCTCTGCCCTAATTAAACGACAGACATGTAGCTCGTGTAGCTAACTGTAGCTCAATCAGCACGGAACTAAAAGTGTTTTATGCTGACAATCCCTTCTCTGAGCCCAAAGTACCACATCTGAGTCGCAGAGGTAGAAGATATCAGGAGGTTAAGTGGAGACTTTATTTGATTTATTTATTTATTTATTTAACAGGGACATTGCACAACAAACGTGTTGCACAGACCAGAGATGCTACAAGCTAGTTTTCATCTGTCGTCCCGGGGCAGAGGCAAAGTGACAGCAGGTTTATACAGTGGCCAATGAGCATCTTACTTAAAGCCCTGTCCATACGAAGTCAAGCTGAGGACCAAACGCAAAGATATTTCATCAATCCAGTGCATCGTCCATACGAGTCCGGCGTTTTGGGCGTCTGTAAACCAACATTTTCCAAACCAGGTCCCAGAGCGGAAAGATCTCAGAACGCCGTTTACGTGGCGCCGCTGTTACAACGACTTTTACTAAAACGATGACGTCACAGCCCCAGAGTGGAGTCTGCTATCCATAATCTTCTGACCTTAGAATGAGTTTTACTCATGGATCTATGATGGTTTTACTCTGTTCCTCTTTGCTCCACTGGAGTCCGTGAGCCACAGGTGATGAGTCTGTGTTCTTGGACTGAGTCAAAGTCACTGACAGGTTTTTCTGCTTTAGTCTCGTTACGTCTAAAGGATAAACTCGCCTCCTCGTCTCTTCTGTAAATCCTTGAATCCGTTTCATTTTCACTGTTTACATCTTGTCCTATTATCTGTGTTAGCGTCACAGCGCCACACTCAGGCCTGGCAGATGAATCACGCCATTTTCACAGACCTGAGTCGACCCGTGTGGACGCATTTACTGAGCTCGTGCTTACAAAGAAAGTTTCTGAAAATATGAGCGTTTTGTGGATACAGCCTAAAGCTCAGAAACCGTGGATTAGCGTGAACTGTCTACATGCAAACAAACGGCGGTCCAAGTCATACCGGGAACACCGCCCTTCCTCCACGCCTAAGATGATTCGATTTTTATTTCATCGACTGATTGTATTATCTTGCCTGTTAGAAACATCAGGCCACTCTTTATATTCCTTGTACATGATAATAATGTTGATAACTGTTGTATATGTTGTATTATAGGACCCCAGGAAGGAAAGCAGCAGCTGTAGCTCTGGTTTATGGGGGATCCTATGAAATAATCTTAATGTTGAATTGGAGTCGGTTTGAGTAAATATCACTTTAAGTTTCATCCATCGACTCGTCCTCAAGCGGCGCCACCGTGTTTTTAATGACTTTATTTCCCACTTGTGTGTTTTTTGTAGATGGGAGGAAGAGTACACAGCCAGGATGGACCTCCAGGACAAATTGGCAGAATTAGACGAGGTAAAAGATCCGTAAAACCTAACAATACTCTAAAACAGAACGTGTGTGGAAGTGGGATAGTTCTGAGGCGTGAAATGTGTCCGTTTTATCGCTGCTTAAACGTGCGTTTCAGGAGCTGCAGGAGAGCGAGGTGGTGCAGGACAAGCTCTCTCTCACCGTGAAGCATCTGAGGGCGGAGCTCGTCCTGTTCAAAGGCCTGGTCAGCAACGTGAGTTCAAACGTCCCGGAACGACGGGGGAGACGTTCTGCACATAAGAAAAGGAACGGGATAAAAGACGCGCTCCTGCTTTTTCAGAACCTGTCAGACCTGGACACGAAGATCCAGGAGAAGGCGATGACGGTGGACATGGACATCTGCAGGAGGATCGACATCACGGCCAAACTCTGCGACGTGGCTCAGCAGAGGAACAGCGAAGACATGAGCAACATGTTCCAGGTGCAAAACCACACGTTTAACACGTATTGTGTGATGGAGCCTCTTTCACAATATTTACTGTATCGACTTATCGACAGAAAATTTATTAATTAAGTTAATAATTGAACAATTGCACCTAATGTGTTTTATATATGGGATATGTAAAAAAAAATTTTTAAAGCAGAACTAAGTAACTCATGCCCCTAGAGGCCATAAGCGCCACTGCAGGTGTCGTAGCATGTTGCGTTTTTTACTCTTTAATTGTCCGTGAGACTAAATACTACGCTGACAGAAAAGATAAAGGGACAGAGGGATATTGTTCATCCAATTACACAATGGAGATTTTTTTTTTTCACTCAAACTTGGCTGTAAATACTGTTTAAGTGGCGCTAGCCCGCAGTTAGCTTTACCCATTCGTGATTCCATTAGTGTGTATTGGTGACTCCGAGCCAGTGGCAGGAAAGTTGCAATTGTGGTTTTCTGGCCAGAGACACCAGGGGGAGATGAAAGACCCTCCAATCATCCCATTAACACTTGTATTACCCCCAGAGGGATGACGGAAAGGGTTTATTAAGGTAAACACGTTACTTAGTATTGCTTTAAAGGGGGGTATTATGTAAAATGGACTTTTTCAAGCTTTATATCCTGTTATTATGTCATTCCCTCATTAAACACATGCCTGGAGTGTTGCCTCGGCTCATTCACATATTTTTGAGTAATCAGTAAAAACTTAGACGGCGGCCATTTTAGGTGTAGCTATGCCTCAGTCCTCCTAGGAACGCCCCCACCTCCTGGAGACGCCTCTGGACCTTTCGTCACCAGCCGAGCCACCAACCACTGCTCCTCAGCTCAGCAGAGCCCCCTCCCCGCACAGTGTTGTTGTTTAAATGCCACAGTAGTGTGCTGAAGGGGGCGTGTCGGAAAGCTTCTTAAAGGGACAGAGGCCTATTTCAAGACGTTCAGTACGGCCATTTTGAGAGAGCAATTTTATCCAAGGCAGTTATTTTAATTTACTGCATATACAGACCGACAGAAGGTTACGTCATCATTGTAGTGCTATAGACTGGTGCTATGTGATTGAAAAAAAGCATAATACCCCCTCTTTAAGTTAATTTCAGTGGCATCAAGTGGTCTGCAATAATATCGTTTATGGACTTTTTACGGGTCTAAAAGGGTCTAAATTAGTAGTTGTAGTTTATTTTTAATTTTTTTTTAGCAATTTGCATTCTAAAGGCCGTATCTCACCAGCCTGGAGACTAACTAGAATATAGTTGGAGACTCGAGTCGACTCTGGAGATGAGGCAAGTCTCCAGAGTGTCCGCACGGTCTCCGAGAGGTCTCCCCAGTCTCAAGCTGTTGTGTCGCAAATACTATTTGCTGTCTTGAACCTGTGAGACTTTTCTGTGACGTCCCTGTCATGTCTCTGAGACCTGTCGGATCTCAAGGAGACTCCATACGATTCTTCGAGATCTCCTTGGTATCTGAAAAACAGTCAGTGGAGAGCAGGAAGTAAAGTGAGGCAAGTGAGGTATAAACTAAAATAAATGTGACAAAGGAAAATCTTTACAACAGTATCCGACGGGTCTTGGGGACATTGCAGGGACGTCACAGAAACGTCTCACAGGTTGAGGACAACAAATAGTGTTCGCGACATTACTACAACCGCTTGATACCGAGTAGACCTCTTTTGACCGAGACTACCTGGAGACTCGCCTTATCTAAGTGGATGCCTTGTACAAATCTCCGTGACCGGCGGCGACTCCAGTCTCCAAGTAGTCTCCAGGCCAGTGAGATGGACCCGTTATATGTGTGCAGTCAGTCCAAGTGGCGGAGACATTGCGGAGACTGTCACGGTGGGATAGGCCCTTTAGTTTACACAAATCTAAGTAGTGAGAACTCACGGCTCATTATGGGAGGGAACAGCTCCTCCTGGTGGCCGTGTATCATGCCCTTTGTGACTTCTTTAATTGATAAATTTTCAGGATTATTAAACGTGTTCAGCCATGTTTATTTTGCTCTCACCATAACTAGATCTTAGGCTGCAGTTATTTTATTTAATAACATTATAAAAGCTGTAGCTGTTACATTATATTACATACTTAGATCCACACCGGCGGATATTAAATGGATATATAAAATGACCTTTCTGTAAAACTGTCCAGGTCTCCACTCCGCCCTCCACTCTCACTCGCCGGACCAGGAAGCTGAGCGGCCAATCGGTGAAGGGCAGCAGCGACGGGGACGAGCTCAGCAGCCTATCGGAGAGCGACGGGGGCGGGACCAGGGACGAGGAGTCCAGCGCTTCGGCCAGTCAGATCAGCGAGCAGGTGCAGAAGATGCTCAACCAGCTGTACGTGGATATTTCTACTGAACGCATTATTCCCACTGCTTTGAGACGCGGCCGCTGGACAGGAAGTGCACGTGTGCTTTTGTTCCAGGCGGGAGTGTGAATTCGAGGACGACTGCGACAGCTTGGCCTGGGAGGAGACGGAGGAGACGCTGCTGCTGTGGGAGGACTTCCCCGGGTACGCGCTGGTGGAGGCTCAGGGCGAGGTGAGGCCCACGGACCCTGGCGGTCACTATTATTATTATCGTCATATTTAACACGGGTCCCGTCTGTGAGCAGCAGCCGCAGGACGAGTCCATCGAGAAGGTGATCAAAGACACGGAGTCGCTGTTTCAAACCAGAGAGAAGGAGTATCAGGAAACAATCGACCAGATCGAGGTGAGAGGCTGATCCTGGGAAGTTATTTTATTAGGAAGTCGGCCTGTCGCGGTAATTACTTAAAAGGCACGTTTATTTGTAGAGCACAATTCATACACAAGGCAATTCAAAGTGCTTCACAGTTGCATAAAGAAAACAGATAAAATCATTAAAACATCAACATAAAAATTAATCAATTACAGTAAAAGGCAAGAGTGCAGATAAAATACTTTCAGTTTTCATATGCTCGGGTAAAAAGAGCTGTTTTCAGCCTGGATTTGAACATTGTCAGAGTTGAGGCCTGTCTCACATCCTTATGAAGACTGATCCAGGTTTTAGCTTTAGCCTCACCGTGTTTAGTCCCGACTCTGGGAACCACCAGGAGACCCCTCCCTGAAGTTCTCAGGGCCCGAGATGGTTCATACGGCTCTAACATGTCAGAGATGGACTTTGGTGCTAAACCATGAAAAGACTTGTACACAAGCAGAACTGTTTTAAATTCTATTCTCTGAGTGACAGGAAGCCAGTGCAGGGACCGGAGCACTGGACTAATATGGTGGTATTTCCTGGTTCTTGTCAGGACTCGAGCAGCAGCGTTCTGGATGTTCTGCAGCTCTAACAGCTCGTTTAGAAAGGCCAGTGAGCAGCCGTTACAGTCGTCTAACCTGCTGGAGACAAATGCAAAATGTGATAATTAATATATTTCTTTCCGATTGTTACCCGTGATTACCGAGAGTTACTTTCTCAAGCTTCATTCTCTCATCGCGAAGTGAAAACCCTACAGCCACATGGGCCGAGCAGGAGCATTTAAAGGCGGAAAAATAACACTTAAACTGTTATTTTCACATGAATTCACTATTGAAGTTTACGAGAGGCTGTGTAGACCTTCATGTTTAAATGTAGAATTCAGGCATCAGATCTTTACATTGGACTTGCTGCTGCCGGTATAAACCCTGTGGTAGATTATAAACGAGTCTCATGCCGACGCTGTTTCCTTGTCCAGTTGGAGCTGGCGACGGCGAAGAGCGACATGAACCGGCACCTGCACGAGTACATGGAGATGTGCTCCATGAAGAGAGGCCTGGACGTGCAGATGGAAACCTGCAGGAGGCTCATCACCGAGACGGGAAACAGGTGACGGGTTCGTTCTGAAGTCTGAGATCTGAACCAGAGGAAGAGGAGCTCTCAACCCAGAGCGTGAAACAGAAACTTGTGAATTATTCAGTGGAAAATTGCACATGAACGCCCCCTCGGCTTGTACAGGCGCTCGTCATATAATTAGAATATCATGAAAAAGTGCATTCACTTCTGTTATTCAGCTTAAACTATGAAACTAATATATGATAGACTCATTACATGCAAAGTGACATATGTATAGCCTTTGTTTGTAATCATTTTGATCATTATGGCTCAGCTTGTAAAAAAAACCCAATTAAAAATCTCATAAAATTAGAATATTTTGAAAATGGACTGTAAGCCATAATCATCACAATTATAACAAAGGCTTGACATTTGTCACTTTGCATGTGATGAGTCTGTATCATATATTAGTTTCACGGTTTAAGTTGAATTACAGAAATAAATGAACGTGTTCATGATAATCTAATTTTATGACGAGCGCCTGTATTTTCCATCATTAAACTGGGACATTTTGATACATGAGTTTCTGAGCTGAGATAACGTTTGACACCAGGACAGAGAGCAGCGACAGTATTTATTTACGGAGTTTGATGCCACCTCGATTTCCACTCAGTGTCATGAAGCGTTATGTGCCGAGCAAAGTCGAGACAAAGGGGCGGTTTGGCCGTTGGTCTGTGGACTACTTTCTCACTGATATCACTAGTGTACAGTATATTCCTGTGTATTTCCTGGAAAGGATCATCTCTATTGTTGCACACGAAGGCCGCATTAATAAACAGGGTTTCTGCGGGCAATTGTGCCTAATGTTAAAGTCAAGCGTTTGTGGCATTAGAAATATAGTTGGGCATTAAAAAGCATTGAACTTGACTTCCTGCTCCTTTTATAAACCCTGATACAGTCGCACGGATACAAAGGATTGCGTTTCTTCCCCTCACACTATTATCGCTGTTGTACTGATGTCGGTGTCTCCGTTTGGTTGAAATAGATTAACGTTTGCCCTCAAAATCTTTCTCCACGTTTCCTCCAAGTTCAGGAAGTGAGCTCCCGTTGTCATGCCGACAGAAGAGGCAGCCATAGAAACAGACGGCAAAGGTTTAAAAGAACATGTCTCCACCAAAGGCTGAATTATAGTTGTATTTTCTACCAAATAAAGAAATAGACCCACGGAGAAAGACAAAGTGGTTCCCAAATTTGTACTGATAACGGGGAATGCTAACCACAATGCTAACGTCGGCTTCATGCTACGTGCTAACGGTATTTTTGTCTTCTCCGCACAGGAAGTCGCCGTCGCTGGTGCTCCTGAACGCAGCAGACGACTCCGACGCCGACAACAGAGAGAAGAAGAAACCGGACCCGAACAGTGACTGTGAGAACAGCGGAGGAGCGCCCCCTCTGGCCTGGAGGAAGCCCTAGCACTGCCCTATGATTACCTTACTACAAAGGGCCTTTCTCTTACTTCCACCGCTCTGGACAGGGTTTTTTTTTTCACACTTTAACATCCGCTGATTTGATCAAGACTCTCTCACAGCGGACGGTCCGCACACGGGAAACTTCCGACTGGACGGTCAAATCGTTGCTCGTCTTCCGCCCAAGTACCACCTCGTAAAATATTACACAAGTATCACTTAACCTAGATCTAAAACATAAAAATATTTGACTAAATGTTGTCTAAACTGAGTGTAAACCATGAAAGACTTAATTCAGCAATGTCTCACATCAACAGATATTTGAATATGAGGTATTTTGGATGTGAATACGTTTTATGCCTGACGCTACATAGGTATTGAAGCACCTGCGAGAGTTGTACTAATGTGCAGGGGGGAAAAAACATATTTCTTTCCAACGTCTCACGGAAGTCCTTAATGCGCTGCTGTTTGACGCTCCAGTCGGAGGCTGAATGTCGCTTGTGCAAACGTGGAAGGCTCCTCCTGAACGGGACAGAACTGGATTCGGTTTCCTTTTCTCTCGTGCGACTGAATTTAAAGACGAGTCGAATGTGCAGAACGACGGCACGAGCGCAGGTTTGCTCCAAACGTGGACAGAAATGGCCTTCAGCATTATTGGCCAGTTTAACTTTTCGTGGATACAGACCCTTTAACTGTTTGTAAACACTCCGGGCTTAAATGGAGGCGGGAAGCTCGAAGCATATCCATTTCCATTGTAGCCTGTTGTCATAGTAACGATAAACAAATGTCTAATTGTTATCGTATCGTCTCCAATGTCACTCCTCTTGTTCTTGCACAGCAGGACCACATGTTTCCGTTGGAGTTTTACACTTAAAATCGCTAGTTTTAGTTTAATCTTATTTCTCTCGATCACTTCCTGCCTCCAGATGATGTCACTGATGATGTCACTGATGATGTCACTGATGATGTCACTGATGATGTCAGCAGTTAAAGGGTCTATACCGCACCTGCGCTGTTAGGTGTGTAGGAGCCGATAGTGTAATAACGGCCAGTAACGTCATTTTATATTTCCAATGTTGGGATTTTCAGCTAGTTTTTCTTTCTCAGCATCTTCGTTTTAATGTGAGAGTAAGAAACGGACCGAGCTCTCCCTTCGCGGAGCCTATTATGTTATGGCGTTTTATTTTTTTTGGTATCCACGTGTTGCACGAAAGGCCGAGACGACGCGGTAATTCAAATACGATCGGCTGCAGCGTGTGGAGAGGCTGTTAAACGTTAAACTAAGGTCTTCATTCCACTCCCGTGAGGAAGGAATCCCAAAATTCTAAATAGCAAAAAAAAAAAAATAATAACAAGAAAGAAGGTCGTCTTGGCCCGAAACGTTGGCAATAAAAAAAAAAAATCTGTGGGCGCAAAGCCAAGCTGTGAAGACCTTCTTTCTTGTTTTTTTATTATCTCCACCAAAAAAACCAAAGTTGCCCGGTAATGCCCCGCATGTGTTTGTGTTTCCATGGGGACGGGCGAGGGAGGTGTGGAGCTCGTCTTTGCTTCTGCAGGACAAAGTTCGCCCACTGTTCGATGCTGTGGGAAAGTGACCAGAACGGAACAGCTGAGGGCGGCTGTAACAATATGTTTAAGGTGTTTTTGTGGGATTTTTATTTATTTTATTCCTAGCAGTGTTAATGTCGTCGACTAAAATATTTAGTCTTAATTTTGGTCAAAGTGATTTTTCTGACGACTGAAATTGGACTAAAACTAAATTAAAAGTTTTTCATGCGACTAAAACTATGACTAAAATGTCCAGATGTTTTAGTCGACTAAAATAAGACCAAATAAAAATGGAAAGGAGAGACTAAAATCATCCAAACTTCTATTGACCGTCTGAAAGAGCCTCATATCATGTAAATCCACTGCCAAAGGAACAGCTCTGAGCTTTGTTCATGAGGAGCAGCTCCATGAAGCAGGACCTCCATTAAATATGATTATAATGAATATTATTAATACAAAGTTGATTAAATTTGTCCTAATTTTAGTCGACTAAAACTCGACTAAAATTGAATTACATTTTCGTCAAAAGACTAAGACTAAATTAAAATATCTTGTCAAAATTAACACTGATTCCTATTCTGATTTATTGAGCAAAATTAGAATTTTTGCTCATATTTTTCTCTTTAAATCAGTAATCCACAGCAAAGGTTTCCAATAGATTCTCCAATAGTGTTTCCCTGTTGACCTGCAGCGTCTCGCCTTAAGAGGGAATGAAAGAAAATTAAAACTCGAGCGTTGGTCGACAACATAAGACGATGAATATATTTTTAACTGCAGCCTGTAGGGGGCGCAATGACGATCACATTATCAGTAAAAGGTGGGTCACATTTTAGGCTTAAACGAGGGTATGTTATGACATTATTGGCCCGTTATTTCGTTATCAGTTCGTACGAGGTTTAGATACAAAGATACAAATGCTGCAAACTCTTCTGAATCGTGCTCGCCGAGTTCTCGCACATTTGGAAAAGCTTTGGTTTCGATCGATTCGCACAAAGGCCGAGTTGCTGCACATTAACCCCCCCTCCTGTAGTTCTTCGTAAGTTAATAGTATGAAACGCTTGCCATATGAAGGTTTATTTTTGTACAGCAGTTCTAATAAGCTGAATAATGACTCGCCTTATTCTGGATGAAGAGACTCCCAGTGCATGAGAAGAACGTCTGGGCACAAAACAATGTAAATGTGATTATGCGGCGCCGGACTCGTTTATTTTGGGTTTATCCCGTTTTCTAAGCTGGCTAAATGTAAAGTTGAAATACGTGTGTTGTTTCCTGTAGATACTGTTGTCAAATCCATGTAAATATAGCAGATAAGGGTCTAGTTATTTAATATTTAAGGCACAAAGGTAGATGTGTTGGTGGAATCTACTGCCCCCTACTGACCGACTGAATGATTTTTTGTTTTTTTGTTTTTGTTGGGACGTCTAATTTTTCAGCAAATATCTGCCTTTACGTGTTTGATCTCCTGCAGACAGACCGGCCGTGTGTTCGGGTGAGGTCGTCAGAGCGAAGATTGGTAAAAGTAGTCGTCTGGACCGGCGTCGTGTGGGGTTGAGAAGGTTTTTCGTCGTGTTCCTCTGGTTTAAAAGCCGGTAACGCCGTGGTTATATTAACGGTCGACTCTTGACACTTGAAGTGCCAAAGAAATACTGTAAACCTGTCGATTATAAATTCAAATGAAGTAGAGATTGCGATTTCGATTACATTTCGATTAATTGCCCAGCCCTAAATAGCCCTCCTTTCTAAAGGGGGGGGGGGGGGGGTAATATGTAAAATGGACTTCTTCAAGCTTTATATCCTGTTATTATGTCGTTCCCTCATTAAACACATGCCTGGAGTGTTGCCTCGGCTCATTCACACATTTTTGAGTAATCAGTAAAAACTTAGACGGCGGCCATTTTAGGTGTAGCTATGCCTCAGTCCTCCTAGGAACGCCCCCACCTCCTGGAGACGCCTCTGGACCTTTCGTCACCAGCCAAGCCCCCAACCACTGCTCCTCAGCTCAGCAGAGCCCCCTCCCCGCACAGTGTTGTTGTTTCAATGCCACAGTAGTGTGCTGAAGGGGGCGTGTCGGAAAGCTTCTTAAAGAGACAGAGGCCTATTTCAGGACGTTCAGTACGGCCATTTTGAGAGAGCAATTTTATTCAAGGCAGTTATTTTAATTTACTGCATATACAGACCAACAGAAGGTTACGTCATCATTGTAGTGCTATAGACTGGTGCTATGTGATTGAAAAAAGCATAATACCCCCCCTTTAAGCTTTTTGACGGTTGCCGTAGTTACCGGTTTCAGACCAGAGACAAAACGTCCTCAACCCCTGAATAAAATAGTCCGGACTTTTCCTTCCGTGTTTTCATTTTTGGGGAGAGTTTGGCCCCAGAAACTTTAAAGTGATTTAAATTGGACAAAGTTATGACTACTACTACTAATAATAATAATAATAATAATAATAATAATAATGGCTTTGTAGAATTGCGCTCTTAAACTATTACTAGATGCAGTGTTTGTGAAGCGAGTTTGATCATATGGGCTGAAGGAGACGGTTCGAGTTTGTGCTGCTGTGTATCAAAGCTGCGTTTAATAAAAGGTTTTACAAAGTGAGGTTGTTTCGTCAAATGGAGACGTGGGGGGTTTTATTCTGAAGGAGCTGCAAGAATATATCTCTCTTATTTTGTCGTCAGTTTGTCCTGAATCGGCTGAACTCCAGATTCTCAAAGTCAAACGCAGATCCTGAGCCGTTTGTTTGGGAGCGTTTGTTCCATTTCAGCGGAGGCTCGCGTCGTTCCTGTGACGCAGCAGTGAACGGAGGACGGAGACGATGCATCACCGACCACTGGAGCCGAGGACATTATGGCACATGTGGGCGAACGGGAGCTTAAGAGACAACGGGCAGACAGAGGGAATTGTCAGAAGTTTTAAAGTCATCTGGACTGGGGTTTCTCATCCAACGCTTTCGCGCTCGAGTTCAGAATCAGAATCGTTTTTATTGCCGTGGTTTGAGAACCGGTTCACAAACTCAGTGCAGACATACAACACATAACACATAATCTAGATAAAAATAAGCTAAAGAACTTTAAACTGTAAGGCTTTAGGGGCATGTGTGAGAATATTAAAATAAATGAGATAAAAAGTAAAATATGGTAAGACGTTACGGGTTTGTATTTACAGATGTGTAGGTATTTAAAGTGATACATCAACAGTTTACAGCAGTTCAAGTAAATTGCACGAGGGTTTTCATTAATTACCCTTTAACACAATTAGGAAACACAATGTACCATTAAAACACATTCCATAAAAAATCACACGTTTCCAGCTAGAATAGGGTTTCACAACTTTAGAAATGATCTAGACTGTTTTTCTGATTCAAGTCCGAACTTTTCTGGTTAAATAAAGGTGAAATGAAAAGCCCTAAAACAAGACGTCTGGACGATGTGCTGGAGGAACTCTGAGGAGTCTCGTTTTGGAAGAAGGGGGTCAGAGTCGCCCTCATGGATGAAGAAGACGAGTCACTTTACTCGCCATTGGAGGAAACATCTGGAAAGTCCCAGGTTCTCCCCGTGTCTGTGATGGTTTCCCCTACCACTAAAAACATGTACAATAGGCCTGACCAAGTAAAAAAAAAAGCAAAAAAATCCTTTTGAGATCAGTAAAAAAAAGTAGTGACCAAAATAATTACTCAAGTAAAAGCACAAAAAATGCTGCTTGAGAAACCAGTGTTACTTTAAAAATGTAATGTTTGTATTACATGTTACTGTTACACTACTTTGAGTTACTTCTGAGTTACTTCTGACAAAATATAAACTGAAAACAGTAATAAAGCCACTGAGCAAAAGTGTTTTGTTTCGACGACGTCCTGCAGATCTGATTCACCAGAGTCCGCTGTATTTTATTTGGGTTTAGTATCTCTTTGTTCATACATTTAAATGCAGTTGTAACTTGAATTGTAATGGCTAATATATTATCGTAACGTGTTATATTCCATAGTTAAAAAAGAAACATGTTTTTGTAACTCATTACTTTTGTGATACGTTACCCCCAAACACCGGTGAGAACTGATCAAACTGTTTGAGCATCAAGGTTTGAAAGTTGGTCGTGTTGTGCTCACTACTGCCACCTCAGGTCTTACGCGTAACTGCAGTCTCTATATTACGCTCGCGCATGACGGCACTTCGGACCCGAATGAACACCTTTTTGAGAGACTTTGAGAGAGGATTTTAGAGGCAGTTGTGGTGAACAGGTCTGGGCTCATTCTACACACTAGGACATGGCTGGAACATGTAAACACTGTATAGTCCTGAAACAAAGCCATGTGAGCATCTGAATATTAGCAAATAAAATGCCATAGAAATATATAAACATAAATACTTGTCCCTTCCAGGCCTGTATCTGGCAGTAACCTGGAGGAAGTCACCGTATAGCCCTGTAACTGTTACTGTAATTACTGAATGTACAGTAATTTATTCTAATAAATTCCTGTGTGGGCGTGTCCTCCGCGCGCCCTCTCCTCCTCTCGCGCATCATCCCAGCACAGCCCTCCTCCTCCTCCTCCATCTCTCCCCGTGTCTGTGTCTGCAATCCCGCTCTGTTCTCTTTTCATCCGGGATTATAATCTGCTGCATCCATCCTCCGAAATCATGTGAGTACCCGCGCCTTTTACGCACTTTTTACGCACAAAACAACAACTTCACTTTACGCACAGCCTATACGTAACACATCTCCACTTTCTCCCTTACGTTCAGAACTAAGTTTCTATCGTGGAAGTTGCGAATTTCAATCAGATGAATGACTCTGGGAAGGTTCTACCAAAGAGTTATGGAGGAATCTCAAAACAGCTCCTTCGCGTTTCCCCGTAAAAAAAGCCGGACTCGCGGGTTTGGGGGTTTTGTCTTTTCACTGACGTGTTTTAAAGCCCCCGGAGGTGATTCGTGCGCTCGTGCGCGCGGAGTCGTCGCTGTTGGGGGATGGGGGGAGGACGTTGCGCGTTTTGGTCCAAATCCACTCGTGTATCGGAGCAGCGGCGCCTAATCTCTCTCCATTTTGTCGGGGACGGTTCATGTGTGGAGAGAAACCGTCCGACGCGGTGTTAATGTCGTCGACTGAAATATTTAGTCTTAATTTTAGTCAAAGTGATTTTTCTGACGACTGAAATTGGACTAAAACTAAATTAAAAGTTGTTCATGCGACTAAAACTATGACTAAAATGTCCAGATATTTTAGTCGACTAAAATGAGACTAAATAAAAATGTAAAGGAGAGACTAAAATCATCCAAACTTCTATTGACCGTCTGAAAGAGCCTCATATCATGTAACTTCACTGCCAAAGGAACAGCTCTGAGCTTTGTTCATGAGGAGCAGCTCCATGAAGCAGGACCTCCATTAAATATGATTATAATGAATATTATTAATACAAAGTCGACTAAATGTGTCTTAAATTTAGTCGACTAAAACTCGACTAAAATTGAATTACATTTTCGTCAAAAGACTAAAACTAAATTAAAATATGTCGTCAAAATTCCTGGTTTCCTGGTCCGACGTCCGATAAAAGTGAGACTTCTAATAAGTGCTGAAACTGAAAAGAAGGGACTAAAAACATGTGAACATCGGCCTCATTTCATTTATTCACTGCTAAAGGAAGAGGTCATTTTCTGTCGACTGAAACAAAACAAAAATCCTCATAGTTTGTTGCAGCTGGAGTTCCAGTGACATTATTACAAAAGGAAGTGATGGAAGTTCTTCAGCTCAGGGTGAGGTCAGTCCAGGGGCTGAGTCACTCTGATGTTGCAGCGGCTCAACTGAATAACATTAAAGAAACCGTCTGCGTCAACCGTTTCCATCCGGGGCTTTCTTCATTTAAAGCCACGCATTATGTCGGGGGTTTGAAGAAAGACAAACAAAAATGATGTGAACCCCTCACGCGCCAAAGACTCCCGCCCGTAGACCCGCCTACACGGCCAGGAGAAACTCCAGAACCCAGCGGGAGCAAAGAGAAACCTCGGGGAGAACACAGAAGGATCCACTCCCATGGACGGGACAGGCAGAGAGACCCAGGCCCGACGGGAGTCCAAGACCCCGCAGAACGTCCAGTCCTTGTTGGAGCTTCAGTTCTTGTTGTCCAGCCCCTGTAGGCGGGAGGTCCTCTGCTGATCGGGGGGAAAACCCAAAAGGCTCTATATAAATAAAGCTATTCTTCTCCTCCTTCTCCTTCTTTTTCTCCTTCTTCTCCTCCTCCTTCTTTTTTCTTCTTCTCCTCCTTTTTTCTTCTTCTCTTCTTTTTCTTCTTCTTCTTCTTCTTCTCCTTCTTTCTTCTTTTTCTTCTTCTCCTCCTCCTTTTTTCTTCTTCTCCTCCTCCTCCTTCTTTCTTCTTCTCCTTCTCCTCCTTTTTTCTTCTTCTCCTCCTCCTCCTTTTTTCTTCTTCTCCTCCTTCACGTGTGTCCCAGTTCTTCTGAGTCCTGGAGCTTGGACAGGGCTGTGGTAGATCTAGTTTCTAGTTACAATCATTAAAGGCTGTAGAGGAAACCGTAACATCTGTCCACATCTGTCTTGCTGCAACACGACGCAGAGGAACAAGAGAAACCTTTTTCCTTAAGAAATAAGAATGAATTAAATCATA